>JAOTQP010001652.1:64650162-64695833 GCA_026413545.1 Cichladusa arquata | reverse complement strand
AAATCAAATACCTTTACACCTCTAACTCTACCTCAAATCTTGTGCGTAAATTTGTGAGCTGGTGGAATAATTCTGTGGTCTATATGTAATTTTTACCATCTCCTTGTCCTCTCTCTGGCTTTGCATTGCCCAGGATGGTGGATTAGCTTTAAATATCAAATGTATTATCACCATCTCTTATGATGCTTCTGAGAAGTGGCTGGGGGGAGGTGCCCCCAAGCTGGGGGTGTCCCACGTGTTTCTGACAAGGTCTTAGTTCACTCTTAGAGACCTGAGTGTGGCTTAACTGATGTTTAATAGATCCCAATGAAAAATCAAAGCAGGGCAACATGTTGCTTGCAGTAATTAGTTTGGTTTGCTCACACTGACATCAAACACCTCGACATCTTTGCACGCTGCAGTGCATCCTGTGAGGCTGAACACTGGTAGCAGCAAGACAGGTTCATTCCCTGACAGTGCAGGAATCTCTCACACAGAAAATACCTTGTGATGTTTTTGAATAGTTTCTGCAACTCTGTCTTGCCAAATTTTAGCTTACCTTCAAATTTTTGTTTGCTTTGTTCCTTGTTTTTTTTTTTTTTAATTTGTTTGTTTTTGTTATTTTATTCATTTTTTTCATTTAGAAAGTTATCTGGTTTGTTTATATTTAAATAATCCTTATTTTTCTTTGTTTGTTTATCATGACCTGTTTTCCTTTTATTTTATAAATCCACACAGTGAAGTAGATTTACTGCAAAAATGTATGTACTTTATAAAATAATAGATACCTCAAGAGACACTCTTCAATGTTGACTGAAAATCGAAATTAAGAATGAAAAATAGCAAGGAGAAAATAAAAAGTATGAGTGTAAGTGGAAGGGGTCAAAGTTTGACATGCTGGCCTCAAATATTACTCAATAGTAGATAAAGATTTTTTTTTCTTTTTCATGACAATTAGTGGTAAAAAAAATCCCTACTGCACTGAGATGAAAACAAGAGCTCTAGTGGTTTCCCATAAATAAATAAATAAAAGAAAAGTGAAGCAGTCAAGATGAACTTCTCTCTATCATAGATATTTGTGCTGGAATAGATAGGTCTGATGTAGAAGAAGTTTTGAAATGCAGTTTTCATAGCCCATGACATTATTACAATATTATGCAAAAGAGTTCCATTTTCTTTTCTTCTTTATTTATGTGAATATGTGTTCACAAATATAAATATATTATACATACATATAAATATATAAAATAAATACACTTACATATATACATAAAATATATTTCTCCACATTAATATCTTTGTGTAAGCAATTTACATTTTGACCAAAAAAAAGAATATTTGTCAGTCTGAAAAACTTTTCTTAAATGACGTTCCATGGGAACTGCCATTTTCTTGTGAAATGTTCTCTTCTTAAAAGAATTGCAAAGACTTGCAATATGAGCTTTTTACCAACCTTATCTGAAAGACATGACCTAGCTACATAAAAATGAGAACAGCACACAGGAAGGATGCATATGTACACAAGAAATAATGAGGAAATTTACCTTGTCTGCACAGACCTATTAATGAGCAGTAAGAAAGAAAAAAAATCTGGTTGCAAACCACGTATCTTGCATTCACAATGATCTGACAACATGGAATAGAAAAGCACAAGCCACTCCTGGAGGAAAAGCATTATAATATTCACCTTAGAAGCCTTTCAGTATTTATGGCTGACTGAAGGGGTGCCTTAAGGTGTTACACAAGGTGGCAGCTTGGTGTGAGGTTAATCAGACCCAAATGCCAGTGGTCTGACAGTGCTGCCACAGGATATCACAGAGACACCTGGCAGACAGGGAAATATTCAAGTGGCACTCATAGTTTTGTCATTTAAGGCATATATTCAGTAAAGAGTCAGTGAGGACATAGATCTTAATTGTTCACTGAAGATTTGGACATTTCTCTTCTGGGCAGCTGGGAGGTTTTTTTGGCCATCCCATGTGCTGTTGAAAACTGTCTCTCTTAGTTTATCTGCTCTTTCTCACATTTTCTTGCCCACAAGTCTCCCTTGTGCCTGGGTCAGCCCAGAAGCAGAGAAGAGATTTACAACACTGTTCATTTGGGAGGGCTTAGGGAAATGAATAACAGTTGTTCATTCAAACATATCAAATGCATCTCATCCTCGTTGGGTATTAGTGGCACTTTGCTATTGCAACAGGGGATTATCTCATCTTTTGTCACAAAGCAACTTAGTGTGAGCTCTAACATGTGAAGCTTTCCTAACTGAGTGTTGGTCTATCAATAACTAAAAAGGTAAATATTTGCTGACTCCTAGGGATTTGTTTTAATCAGCCTCTTTGTCCCCTACTCTTATTCTTATGTTTGGCTGTAATACATATGACAACCCTATCCAAATTATTCTTCTTAGCTATAGGAAATTTTTTATTCTGGTCTTATTCTGACACCACTTAAGAATGTAAGACCTGAATTCCTGGGATCTAAATTCCTGGAGCATGATTGCAAAAGTGCCAGTAAAAGTACTCTGTTAGTAACACAGTTTTCCTCTCATAGGTACACTCAGAATGCCTCTGACAGGGATTTGTTCTCTTGATATTTTAAGATGAAAAGTTCATGGCTACCAGTACCTGTTCTGTATGCAGAGAAGCCAGATGGAGCCATGACTCACTCTAAATATTTCTTTTGAGGTTAGCATAAGTGAATTGCTTTTCAGGTGGAATCCATCAGGTCCCCAGAATGTGTTCTTGTCTACAAATTCGTCCTGCTGCATTATATTGCTCTTCTTTAAAATGTTAAATGTCTTGATTTGCATTTGCAGGAGTTGATTGAGCCCTTGTTCTTACTTCCATGCATGAGGATTGCATTTTTTCCCTTTTTTTATTGTAATTTTTAGTTCATGTTTCTTTCAGAGCCACTGTTATATGGGCTTAATTTTCAAATAATTTTACATATATTTCTTTTCCTATTGTCACTGTGAATTGTGATAAAAATGTTGGCTTTATTTTCTTTCCTTCTCATTTATTGCTTTGCTCATCTTCTGAAATCCCGAGCTGCATCTTCAGATGGAGGCTGAATGAAATGCTGCCTTTGTTTAAAAATAATCCCATGCAACAACTGTGTTAGATTTTTTTTTCCAGGAAAAAGAAAGAAAAAAAAGTTAAGAAACTCTCATTTTTACTAAATCGTGTTCTAAGCAAAATTTTCAACAATTCCATTACACTGATCTGGGAGGGAGATTTCAGAATAAAGTCCTCATTTTCAGTAAAAGATTCAAAACCTGTGATGACTAAAATCCTAATTCCTTACACTTAGGGTTGAAGGGAATTCAGGACCATGAGCAGCAGGATCCTGGTCTAGTGGAAGAAGTCCCTGCCCATGGCAGGAAAGTTGGAACTGGATGGTCTTCAAGATCCCTTCAAACCCAAAGAATTCAGTGATTTTGTGTTTCTGTGACTGACACCACATAAGACAAACCTGAGCATGGAATCACTTTGCAGAGATGACCAAGGTGGCTCATCCTGACTTAGACATATATTATAACAGTATAATCACATTCAGGGGATGCTGTGCCAGACAAACACATCTCTGGTTTGGGACAAACCTTGATTGTTGTCAACATCCTTGATTCACCCCAGAATGAATTCTGAATGCAAAAGTCAGTGTTGAAGCTACCAACTAACCCTAAAACTCCATATCTTACTTCTCTGTACCACCTTCCCTTACTCTACCTTTCCTTTCCTTTAGTGAGACTGAAAAGCAAGAGTGAAGATAAATTATCTTCATTGGCTTATATATCTAAGATACAGGGCTTTAAATAAAAATTATGGTGGATGTATAAGTGATTGATTAGAGCATGTTGTTTGCATTGTATTTGGAAATGAAAATGTAGGAAGGAGGGAATTTCAATAGCAAAGTGGAAATGGTTGTCATCAGGATTAATGCTAAATGATCATTCATGTCTGCTTTATCTCACACTAAGTTTTCTTCAGTAGAATTTTAATAGTGTAGACTTTATTGTGCATTATGGTGATAAGATCCTGCCAATGTTTAGTTGAGCTGGTTAAATTACAGGAGCTAATTTAAAAGGTAGCTCTTGTGTTAGGGAATCTGTCCTGTTGGATTGATAACCCAGCTTTTAGGATATTATTTCCATGGAAGCAGATCTTCATCTTTTCTCCCCATCTATGCCCTTGTGCTCCAGCTTCTAATTATTCAAGTGTGAAGGGAATTTCCTTCATTTTTAGACACAAACATCCTCACCACATGATTTATAAGGCTGTCTGTAAAGTGAACTGATTATTTAGGCTTGTAACTATTTCTATAGAATTTTGTGGTGTGTTAAGTTTGTGCCTAGGGATAAATATAAACTCTATCTCATTTAATCCCAGCTTGGTGAGAAATTTTTCTTCTGAAAACATTTTTATGTATTTACTCACAAGTTTTATCATCAAATGTAACCATTTAGCATACAACTCATGTATGCCTATAACACTTCACAGGCGCTTTTCTCACCACTGTAATTGAACCACCGATGCTGAATGTGGCAGCTCTTTAACAATTCTCATCTGTGCCATGCGAGAGTTTAAACAGAAAATGGCCTTACTACTTTCCCAGCTTTAGTGCATATTCAAACATTTTCTGCCAGCTTTTCTGTCAGCTGTCATTTAGTTCCCTCAATTCCTTTGTGTGTGTGGCACTGGCTGCCATTTCTGTCGTCACTCTGAGCCGAATCCTGGGATCTTGAAAGATTTTCTTCTATACTGGCTTTCATACAATTCTCAGCACTCCAGGATTTAGAGAAACTTCAACTAATCCTTTGAAAAATGTGACTGGCAAAATTAAATTCTCTGCCTGGTTCTTGCAGCCAGCCCTTCTCTGTTCACCAGCCATAGTAGAAGATGTAAAAGAGATTTAGCAGCAAAGGGTTTCAAATTCTCACATTTTTTTCCACTCACTTTCTGCACACATCCAGACAATAAAGTTTTACTGGCACAAATGTTCACAGCAAATGAAAATCAAATCCTCATATGAGCATCTCTAGAAGGTGAGATTTAAATCTGAAAGGCATCCTGTGGGAAGTTCTTCTGTGTTCACCCATTCAAAGAGCAGGAAGATAGGAAACATGGCATATTTACTAAATGAAAGTGATAAACAGCACGTGTTGAATCTCAAGTATTTGCACTCAGTCCCTAGGGAGAAATACTGGGAGATGACAATGGTGAGATAAATTCATGCAGCATCCAACCTGATACTCATTAAAATGAATGAAAAGACAGTTTGAAATTGGACTAGGCCTATAGGTCCCAGCCTAGAAGGTACTCAAGCATGTGAGAAGTCATTGTCTTTAAGCTTGTGTTTAAAGTTGTGCACATGTTTAAATGCCAAGCTCCTTTGGGACCAGAATATATTGAATAAGGAAACAGTAACTTGCCCTCCAAGGGAAGCAAGGAAAAAAGAAAGTTAAATTTGCTTGATATATTTTACATGCTTAACAAAACATATCCACCAGCGAAACAGAGATATTCAAAGGAAGTTTTCTACAGAGTCTGCATTGGTAGAATGCTAAATGATTCACCTTTGGAAAATGGCAGTATAGCAGATGCCATCAGATAATTTCTCCAAATCCTTTGAGGCTGGGTTGGTTTTTTTTTGGTTTTTGTTTTTTTTGCAGATGATTGTTCTGTATTATTCAAGTATGCTTTGGTGATGAGAATTATAAACCTTGTGTTCTGTCTTCTCCCTTAGAAATTCAGAGTAAAACACTTCACCAAAAGCCTACCCAAACCAAGTATGCTTAAGACTTAATTTTTCATGACTCTATGCTCCACACTGGATTCTACAGGTAAAACTTATTCAGAATATTGCCTCCATTTTGTTTCCCTGGACTTGTGTTTTCCTTTGAAACATTTTTATTAAAATATTACCCAGATCTCATATCCAGAAGTTGAACAAAGCTATGTCTTACAGCTGTAGTTGTGTTTTTCTGTCTTTCTTAAACCAAATAGAGTTTTCCTCTGGATAAAATTCTGGCACTGTTGAGTGTAGCCACTGGCACAGCCAACATCAGGAGGAGGGATTTAGTATGTACCTGCTTTAGAAAGAAATATTATTCAAAAACATTTCAGAGGAGTTTTGCATCTGAGGAATACCAAAGCCAGGCTGTGTCTGGAATACATTGCTGAACTTACATTTAAACTACTTGAGCACAAACTCTCCCCCTGCATAAACAAACCCAAAAGAGAATGGAACTTTGTAGGTAATAACTTAAGGAATGGGCAGAGGCAATGGACCATATTAATTATGTAGTTTAATTTGAAGTTCTAGTCTACTCTGATTGCAAATCACTACATACTTTAATACTTTAATGTCTCTGTACATGAAACGTGCCAATTTCCAGGCTGTTCAACAAAGAAATCATATTTATTTTCAGAAATATGGAATGTACATTATTGGAATGTTTCGTTTTGCTTTGTTATCAACTCTGTCATAGAATGAAAGAAATTCAATTTCAGATTGCATTCAAAACAGAAATTATTAATACTTTATCTGCTGTTGTTATGACAGTTAGAGATCTTTCTGTATTTCAATTCTGAAATCTTAAATTTGATACACTGCTTCTCAGGCATTTAATAAAAAACAAATCCTTAACAAACTTTAAGCTGAAAAATAACATCATGAATCTCATCTCATTACCTTTTCTCTGACGTGCTTCCTTTGTAACTTATCACTTCATGGATGTGCACATCCAAACATTTTAAATCAAATTTCATACCTGCATAAAGCACTGAAATAAATGGCTTTATGCTGGCATAAAAAATCCAGTGATGAACTAGGCACTGATCCTGATTATTTTGTTCTCCTGGGAAATAAGAAAGGAAGACAAAGACAAGTAAAACATCAAGCAGAAGATCAAATGTGAGACAACATAAATGGCCTGAAATTGATTCCTTTTACTCTGGTGACATTTCATTAACTTCAAGGAAGTTTGGAGGGTTTTTACAGCGAGGCAAGTGAGAAGAGAATAGGGAGAAAGGAAAGAAAGACTTTTCTGCCAGACCCCAATAGCCTGATTTGCTGAACTGTGATTTTATATAGGGGAGAGCAATACACTACTTTCAACTCTCCAAAATAACCTTGTCTCTTATCTCTTTATTCACATGTGACTTTGAAGTTCATTTATGTCAAGACTTTCTGGGAAAAATCCTAGCCATGCAGCTGCCTGGAAAAAAGGCCTGTGCAAAAAAATCCAAATCACAACTCTGGTATTTTTAATGTAAGTTCTTTTAACCTTTTTTACTAGCCAAAATCATAGGCTGTGACTATGTGATTATTCAAAAATGTCCCAGGCAGATGGGTCATTTAAGGAAACCAAATATATTGTGTCTTCTATCTGCTGGTGACTATTTCTTAGTTACTCCTAACAGAATAAATATGCAAACACACAGCCACTGGGAAGTGGAACTTTTTAATTAAGCAATGAACAGTAATCTGTATTTGGAATATGCCCTGTTCCACATATTCAGTGGGGGAAAATGAACACTAGAACACTTCCTGACTCAACAATCCGTCTATAACCAGAACTAGGCCAAAAGTTCCTGCTATTTTTATCATTGTACAGTTGAGTACTTCTCTTGATTTAGGTGAAACATTCAGATTTTGGGGTGGGCCCCAGCTTGCAGATTCTGATACATCTAAAAGTAGATGCCTGTGAGAGTCTGGAGGCAGTTGCTGCAAACCAGGGATCTGGAGCCACTCCAATCACAGCAGCAGAGCTGTGGCATCTCCTCAAGTTTAGACAGTGGGGAGAAAAACACACACATGCTCTGGACTCGTGGCTGCAAGCCACACTGAGTGTCCTACAGTGTCCCAAATGACACCAGGTGGGTTTGGCAAATGAACTGAATTCATAGATTCCATGGCAGCCATACATTACAACATAACATAAAGAACTGAACAAAATGACATTGTAAAGAGCTGGTGAGCAAGACACCTCCACCAAATAGCTCTTAGGGCTCTGTTAAGATCACAGGCAGGGCAGATCTGATCAGTGCCATCATTACAGAAGCAGCTCAGGCTCAGTCTGATGGACTCCACTTTTGCTGGACAGATCAATGTCATGGCAGTCAAGAGAGCCACTCTGCTGTAGCAAGTATAAAATTGCTCTGTGACTGTAGAACAGCTGATAACAAAAGATGAATAAATGTCCCAGAGAAGCTGTGGCTGCCCCTTGATCCCCTGAAGAGTCCAAGGCCAGGTTGGATGGGGCTTGGAGCAACCTGGGATAGTGGAAGGTGTCCCTGCACATGGTACAGGGCTGGAATTGGATGATATTTAAGGTCCCTCCTGACCCAAACCATTCTGCTGTTCTATGATTTTATCACTCTGATCAGAAAATCAATAATAAAATATCCTAGAACTCAGGCTGTGCACTGAATTCAAGAACTTTCCTGATTTCAATACTTGCATACAGCTGGTGCTCTTGTTCTTTGAAATCTGTCAATTTTATTTTCTATTTTAAAATATGTTTTAAAAACTTCATGACAGTCAGGCAGCGCCAGTATGAAAGTAAGTTTTATAGCCAACTAAAATCCATGCAAATCTGTATTCCTTGTAGAGAGATTAATGCAGCTGCTGGTGCAAACAGCAGTGCCCCACGGTGTGCTTATATTATTTTGTGAATGATACCTGCTGTGAAGGGTGGTTGAGCACAAAGCTGCCAGATGCTCTCTGTGACTTGCATATCTGTAAGGTCATTTGTGTGTTCTGATGACTGAGGTGTAAATGATAAAATTATGGAACAAAGAAAAAAATCTTTACCAGGCCTGGATTTTATCTCATGACTGCAATGATACAGAATTTGATGGACTTTTAATGGAACTAAATTTAATTCAGAAGAAATGTAACTGAGTCATGATTCCACCTGTTTTCAGCTGCTGCTGATGCAGTTTTCTCTCCCAAGATTTTAAGGGTTTCAATGGTGAAAAAAATGTGCTTGTGGGTATTTATTGATGTCACACATAACTTCATCCAGGAGAGTTCTTGATGGGTTTGGTTTGTCAGAGCAGTGCCAAGTGCAAAGGACAAAATTCTTCTTACTCTTTATAAAAATGCAAATGTGAAGTTATCCATCATTGTGGTGTTATCTAGAGACCTCAACAAATGCTTCATCCCTTGTGCTGTTCTGTTAGACCAAGGAGGAACTCCCGGAGGTCTTCTAGGTTAAATTCACAGTCAAAAAGATTGAGATAAAAGAAAACACTGAGATGGAGATGTTCACAAAAAATATTCCTGAGAGATGGGGAATATGCCCATCAGTCACTCAGAGACAGATCTGAACTCACTCCTGGTGGAATCTGGAGATGACCCAAGGATTTTTGTTCTTTTAAATTAAAAAAAGAGTGCACCAGTCACATGAAGAGCTTTGTTTTACTTGATAATTTTGGATCTGTCAAACAAATCATGTGTCAGCACAGCTGAATAAAGTATTAGAGAACGTGGAGCAATGAATGTCAGTCATGCAGAATGAGTGCTGGAAATTTAAGGAACTACAAGGATCTGAGAGTTCTACAGTCAAGAAAATCAAGCTTTCTGTGCAGTGGTGTGGCTGTGATTCCTGATGTACAAAGCAGGGATTAATTCATTAAAAATGAAAGTTAACAGTAGCTTTCCTGGGACATCTGTGAACCTTGTACTCAGTGAGAATGCTCAGTGATTTCAGAAGGGTATTAAAAAGATGAAAAAATGAGCAACAGGCACAAATAAAGGCTTTTGAAGACATAAGAAATGCCAGAGAGTGATAAATATTTGGATTTTCACAAGGAGATAGAGAACTGACTTCATTAGAGCACATAAATACTCTCTCTGAAGAAAATGCCAAGTGCTAAAGGACCTTTAATCATGCATAATTGTTGAAATTTAGAAATGGATTGATATAAATTCAAAACAAAGCAGAAATCCTTAACATGGAAAAATTACAGTGAACTACAAAAACTGTGACAACTCCTCAGTCTCCTGAAATCCTCAAAATCATTCAAGAATATGAATAAAAAGTGATTGCTGTCTGCCAGAAGATAATTTGATGACATTAAGTGATCTGTGATATATCAGAATCTGACTGGGCCATCTTATAACTTTTAAAACTTTGAAAAGAGTTCATGTAGGCTCTTCAAGAATACCAAGAAGCAGAGGAATTAGGAAGTTTGAACAAGGACTTTCTCTTTTGCTGAGAAAGATGGATGATGTCAGGATAAACTGCAGAGAAGACTGGCAGCACAACCAAAGTTTGAAGCAGGCTGAAAAAAGCACGTGGATCTCTGAGAATACAAAATCAGCCTCGAGCTTGATTCCAAAGCCAAAGTGCTGCTTTGTAAGTCTAGAAAGGATTGCTGAAGGCTCACACATGTTCTATGGTCAAGGCTATTGACCCTTTCTTTGTTTTCTTTGTTCATATCACTTCCAGCAATCTTAATTTGTCTTTCTTTCAGGAGCAAAGATAGGCTCCAGAATCCAGAGTAGATGGTCCTTTGGGACTCAGATGACATTTATTTATCTTTATGTTATGCATCTGTAACAATACCAGAGGGAAGGATAAAACCTCCATGTCCAAACCCACTGATCTGTTAGTGTATGTATATAAAAAAATACTCTCCCGAAGGATGAAGTTCAAAATGAAAACTAATTAAAGATATTAAGCATGGAAATTATATTAAATAAGGCATTGAAAAATACATTAGGAAACTGAAATCTGAAGCTCTCCTGGGAGAGCTTGTTTATCAAATTTGCGACCCAGTTTATGGATCAGATAGTAATGGGCAGGTTCAACAAGGCTCAAATGTTTTTGCATTGTTTGCATCACTAGACCTTCAAACCTTCTCAGATTCACTGATATCATTAATCACGCTTAGTGATAAGCAAACATGAAAAGATACAGCCCTCTCATTCTGTCTCAGTGTATTCAGATATGGATTCAGATTAATTTTTGATTAATTTATCCATATTTCTATAGTTTATGGGTACTTATTTATGAATTGTTAAAGACAGCACAGTGAGGAGAAGTTAAGCAGTTTATCCAAAGCAAAGACACCTCTTAGGCAATATTTGGCAAGAGCTAGAAAATATTTTATGCTTGCAATTAACTTTGGGGTCATTTTCCATAAGAGCAGGGCTCTGGTTTGTCAAAGCATCCACTGCAATTAAACCTTTTTTGTTACATTCACAGAATCCAAAGCTAGAATGCACTGCTCACAGAATTTACTCAATGATGCCTATATTAATTCCCTAAAATCTTCTGGCCAAACCTGCTAATATCACTTAAAAAACCTTCTAATCTTGGTGATCATGAAACTGATCATGTTCTTGGATAAACTATTGAAATGCTAAATTAACCTTCTTAAACTGTCTGACTCATTTCTTATGTAAATTTGTCTGTCTTTGGACCCCAGAGATAACATTTTGTTTGTTCAGTGATTTCTTTTGTCAATATAGACATTTCCCCTTCATCCATATGGTGCATATCCATAAAACGTGACCAGACTGAGATCCCTTGGCTTCCCTGTGGGATATTTATGAGTAGATAATAATCTTGCATATGACAGGGAAATTGCAAGGTCTTTTCTTCAGGGAAACTTATTTGGTTTTCTATATAGTTGCTCCTGCAGTAATACTGTTCACTATGGCAGCCAAGGCAATGATGATTTCTGATGATGCTTTGATTTTGCATAAAAAATTCTTTGTTTCCTCAGCTTTCCTGTACAGTTGATGGCATTCCTTATCAGTCATAAAGGGAAAAAGAGAAAAGAGCTCAATTTTCAGGCTTTAGCCATTCTTTTCTCTTGCCAGAACATGTGAGAGTAAAGTTGTCTGAAGCAGATACTGCTTTAAATATGATACCATATTCCAATGCCACCTAAATTTCTAATTAACCTTGCTTATATATATATATATATTTGTTTTGTTTTGTTTTGAGATTCACCCTGAACTACAGCAGAGAGATCAGAATCTATTAATGTTGTGCCTCTAGTCAATAAACCTTAGTTATGTATGGAATAGGCTTTGGATACAAGAAACTAAGGCTTTATTTCTTAAATATTCTTTATGTTAATTAAGAATAATTGACAATTAAATGTTAATATTCTTAGTATTTTTTTGACAAACACATACTTAATTTCTAGGTAAACTGTTCAAAGTTAGTGGCACTCTATGATTTATCTGCTTTACACATTCACAGGCTTTTGGGTAAATATAGTTTTGAACTTGTGTTTGTGTTTGTAAAGACAGGTACAGCTGGAGTGGCCAGTGTGAAATTGTGAGGAATTTTGGTGATTGTTTCACTACGTGTCTTTAATTATAGGAAGTCAACAAACAAACAAAACAAAAAAGAAAAATCAAAGAAGTATCGAATATTGCAGACCAGAAGAAAGTTTTATGATTAAGTTTGTGGATTCACCAAGTTAAAGAAACCAAAAGGTGAATAAGTCAAAAGGGGAAACCTCGAGTTTGTTGTATTTGTAATCCTGGAAATTATATTTTTTCTAGATGTCTTTGTTCTTTTAGCTGCAGTAAATGATTCTAAGTGCATAATGAATAGCTATTATCTCAAGTTTTAAAAAATTATCTGCATGGCAATGGAAGTTTTACAAGAATAGGAAGTATCAAAAATTTCTGCTGTGTAGGCCTTTTAGTATCAATTTATTGCTTTTTAATATTTTTTTCCCATAAACTAGTTAGTAATTCATCCAGTACCTATTTACATACAGAAATAATATTATGGTAGTTCCTAACTGCAAGATATATTTAATTCTAGGGTTAAATATCATGTCTGTGAATGACTTTATGTAAATGTAGAATGAATTTGAGTTGTTAAATTGATTATTTTCCTACCAAAACAGAAAGAAGGAATAAAACAGAACAAATAAAAACGAACAATAGCTTATACTTCCCTTAATGGCTTTGTACAAATTATATTTTTATGGTGAAATATTAAAACTTGAGATGTTATCATCAATAGATTCTGTTGAAATGTCCAACACCTCTCTGGCAAACAGACTTAGCATGTAAAGTTAAAATTGGGGTTTTCAAATATAACCCACATTTATTTCTATCACCCTGAGATGCTGTTTCCCAAAGTTCCTCCTAAATAAAGTGATGTATTGTTGTTGTTGTTATTATTGTTGTTGCTATTCACGTTGTTTCTATTTCTTTGCAGCTCAACAAAGGTTTATCATCACCTCAGAGACACCAGCCTGTGAAGAAGGATGTAAATAATCACCAATTATAATTTGATGGTGATTTTATATAAAATTAATTGATGGTTTCTGATCAGTACCTGATAGGTCCAAATCCCCAAGAGACAAACTGACTGCAGGCAGAAAACTTCCCTTTTGCAGATCAAATGCCCAGTGATGAGGAAAAACTTGCACTTTTCCAGCCTCAGAATCTTCTTCCTAGACAAATCCTTCAGAATTGTCAGTCTGGAAGCTCCAACCAGAATCCACCTCACTCAGAAGAAATACATATTACTCATTTTTAATTCATTATCCTCATTTCAGCTATAAGCTTTTGACTGCTTCACTGTGGTTAGATTACTTCTTTTTTCTTTCTAATATCTCACTTGCCCAGCCATTCACCCACTGCCAGTTTCATTTCTCTGCAATGCCATAGATGAGCTGTTTTCATCTCCAGTGTTCTTAAGAACATTAGTTTGCAAAAGGCTCCTTGCAATACAGAATTATACAGACAAAAAAGAAGTCAGAAGCACTTACAGGAAAAAGAGATTACACTAGATGTCTTCATCCTGACACTTAAATAGAGCGTGACACTCTTAAAATATTAGTAGAACATGGGACATCAAGAAAATAGTAAAATATTTGTGTTCTATTAACAAAAAAAGAGATGTGTAGGTGCATAAAGGGAGATTCAAAGCCAAGAATGACAGGGTGGGTTAGGAAAAAGAAAAGATTTGGTAAGGTAGTAATACTATCATGTGGAGAAAACACATTGTACTTTATAAGAGATGAAAGCTTCTGTCTGTGGCATGAAAGAGATAAAAAAGAGAAGCAATAAATTCTGCATAATCCAAACTCATTGTTCAAGCCATGCACTGCTCATTCCCTGGCACCAGCCAAAGGATAAACATCAGTGCTATGTGTGTAAAGGCTGCTCTCATAAATATTTAAAAAGTACTACACTGAGTCAGTGCAGTAAATTATACCATATATTAAAATAGATGGAATATGTGAATTAAGGTCACTTGCTGGCACAAAGAATAGAGGCATCAATCTAAGCCTGCTCAACCCTGGGATCAGCAGATTCAGTTTTTTCCCACTCAAACAAAAATTAACTGAAATATGTAAAGAGAGAGCAGTTCAAGCCTGTGACCCTCTCAAGTGCTGCTTCTGGCTCAAGAACAGTTTACAGGGGCAAGGAAGGAAAAAAGTGGAATAAAAAATCCTCCCCAGAATGAGCAGTTCCACGTTTGGTTCTCATTTGTTTCCTGACATGTTTAGGGAATATTAAAACTCTCTTCTTCTCTGTGACCCATGAATTTCTGTTCAGATATATAAGCAAACCAAGGATAATGTATTGTTTGTCTTTTGTGGCATTTAACCTGAATGCAGCCAATTTCAATGTGTTTCATGTAAATATACACAGCCCTGTACATGGGGAAATCGACTTCAGGTAGAGTTAAATTGTCTTTTTCTTTTTGTGAAATTTCTTTATTATTGGCCAGTATCTCAGTGAAAAAATAGAGAGAATGTTAGAAAGAATAAACATTAAAATAAATATTTTATTTGTTGCACATGAATTTTCTTCCGTGTGTAACTTCACAGGCTGTAAATGAAAGTGTTGCATGCTGAGATGATTCAAATGATCAACAGGAAGAGAGACAGAGGGTCTTCAGTGGAATAGAATTTCACCAGTAAATCATTATTTGAGGAAGAAATCCAACTTTTTGAAGTGATTCTGCAAGAATGATATCCACATTCCTTAATTTTAACTACTGCAGATGTTGTTTACCATATCTATACCTCCCAAGCCCATCCTACAAAATAGTTACTCTGTCTTGCAAACAAAAAATTACATTTTCTAAGTTTTTTGTATCCTCATCCCCAGTACTAAAAGTCAGTTGCTGTTTTTGTTGTCATGGAACAGTAACCCCACAAAAACCCTGTATCCCTTACCATAGCTCCTTTTTTGATGATGAAATATCTTCAACAGAGTTAACAAATCTTCTGTTGCTGTAGGTAAGGAGTGATGGAAAAAAAACCAAAACCAAAGTCATGGTAGCTGTTCTCATCACTATAATGAGGAAAATGTACAAGGGAGAAAAAAGAATTGGATTAGTAACAGGATATTGCATTTATGAACAGATGTCTCCAGATATTCCACACCTGCCTATTTATTTTCCTTCTTACCAGGGCAGTTCCTGTATCAAACTCACAACAATTTGTAAATGTGTGAATGCATTGCTTTTAGAAAATTACTGATTTGAGAATGTCAGGGGATGGAATATTCACTGTCCACCCAAGTATAATGTTCCAATGGTTAATTCCATTCATCCTTAAAATGGTTCCCTTATTTCTGCTCTGAATATGTCTCCCTCCAGCTTCCAGCCATAGTGTCTCATTATACTTTTGTCTGTAGATCAAAGGGGTCTCTTCCCTCAGAAATCTTTTTATGTTAATACCGATCATCCATAATTCTATAAGTTTAATTTTGATGGTATTGAAGCTGATTTGAGTTTTCATAACTTTTTTTTTATTCTTGCACTTTGTGAATACAGGAATGTTAAGTTGCAATGCCTGACATATTTCATATTGCTTTATTTTAGTCTCTGCACCTGTTTGACAACCTGAATGACTATTGATAGTCTGGGGGGATTTCTAAATGTCCCTGTCAGTAAATTTGTTTTTTCTAAAATGTTTTCCAAAACCTGCAAGACCCTGGAAAACGTCTTTTTATTGCCATAGCCAATGACCTTGTCATGGGATAATGTTTAAAATCCTCTTTTTTCTGCCTGAAGTGATATTATATTTTCAGAAAGGGATGCACTTGTGGAAAAAACAAAAAAAAAAGGTCAGTCCTTGAGACCTGGCATGTAGCAGGACATGGAAAACAGTTTGAAGTTAAATCACATTATGAAATTTAGCTACTCAGTATAATTTTAATTTTGAAGAAACTGCTTTAAGGCAACCTCACACTGACCCACTTTCATGCTGTCATTCCCTCAATAAAAATTGATAACACATTCTCGCCCTTGCAGAATTTCCATATTGGCAGAGGAAATGTAACTCCCTGCATGATGAATGGCCGAGGCAGTGCTCCATCAAACGTGCACTGGGAGATTCGATGCCTCTGACAGCCCAGGAGTGATGATCCTTGGGAGGGAGGGAGAGCAGAGCGTGACAAAACTGCAGCTGCTGATGCCTCCTGCCACATCAATGAAATGGCACCGCTCAACAAATGGGACTCTTGACCTCATCACTTACACTGGAGCAGACCATTTGTATAAACAAGTTATTTAGGTGTTTTAATGTACTTTGTGCTTGATTCATAGGGCTTCCCTTCACCTTTTGCACGTCAGATGCTAGAGAGTGATTGAGAAGGGAGAGAAGCAAGGCACAGGCCTGGGGGTGAAGCAGCATGCTGGAAATTTCAGTTCTGTGCAGAGCTTTTCTGCACATCTTTATTTCTAAATTGGGCAAAGGACATATTTGCTAAGGCTTCACCTTAAGAAAGTGTCATGCATGAATATGCCTGGAGGTGCTATAGAAATACTCCAGAAATGCCAATTTCATGGCAGACTTTTTGTATGTTAGTGTGAGACTTGTGCCAAGCAGAACAGCAACCTGATTTTTAAACCAGCTCAGCTGGTGTTTGCTCTTCTGACGACAGATATCTGTTCTCCTAGCAAACCATTAAATACATTTCAGTAATAGGTAATTTTTTCTCTTTTCTTAATCTCATTTTGGAATTAGAAAACATGGGAGAGAACAGAGCAGTTCCTGTCTGGAACGTTGTGCTCTGTGTATTCATGGGCAAACGAGGATTTGCAATAAAGGCAATGTTTTATTGAAGCAATGATTTAAACTAATGTTTTCCAAAGCAGCAAAGTGTTTCTGTGACCATCTGTTTGACTTGTAGGGAATGAATTTTCAAAGGTCATTCCAGGTATCCCAGGATTTCAAGTTGTCATTGGTTTCTGAAGTATGAGGCAGGGAAATGATTCAAAGGCAGGGCTGTCTGGTTTCTGGGTTATTCCCATTATGCAGGGAAGTCTCTCACTCCAAAGGATTCCACCTAAACCATTTACAGAGCCACCATACCAGGCAGCCTGCACCTGCTCCTTTTCCTGAAAATAACAAATGCCTGCATCTATTTTAATTTTTAAGGAAAATTTAGGTTAGTTTTACCTTGGATTTGTTTTTCTTTTGTTTTGTTTTTTAGAAATTTTGAGACTCTGCTCAAATTTAGATCAAACCTATTTAAATAATTTCTTATTTTGTCTATTAAAAAAAATACAGCATTAATGAGGTAGATAAGATTCTTTATTCACTTGGCACCTTTTATTTCTGTCCTTTTCTTTAGACCTAGATTTTGGAAAGTCTTTTGCTTTTGTCTTTCTTATGGTTTCTTGGCACTGTTCAAAGTCAAAAGAGGACATTGCTGAGCACGACGATAAAATCTGTTCTTAAATTCTAGTTCCAGCTAGAGAGAGAAAGTGCTCAGACAACTGTCAGGAATGCCTGCTCTTGTCCATTATGAATTGTAAATCTTGTCCAATATAATTATAAAATTAATTTAAAATCAGATTGCTTACCTATACTGTCCAAGGCATTTCGGGAGGCTCTTTGGATCCACAACTCTTAAAAGAGCTGCAAGTAACAAGTAGACTGCGTTATTCACTCACGTGTGAAGCATTATTTTCATATTTCCATATTTTGTATTTTCATATTTTACTTATTTTTTTGTGCATTTTCCCTTATATTAAAACAAGAGTGAAACATTTTGTATTTTTGCCTACTTCACAATAGTTGGATTATATGTGAAGAAATACTGGTCTGTATTTAAGCTACTCCAACTTCTTCAGGCCTTCATATTCTCCTTAATAGTTTACCTTTCCTTCCACAACCCATGCAATGTACTATTTACTCCCCAGCAAAATTCTCACTCCACACCTCCTGTGTGTAATTATCAGGGAAATATCTCCTCACTTGTTAGAAGCCTTATGATTAACCAATGAACCACACTAACTGCAATGTATTCAGCTTTTCACAGAAATGCAGGGTGAGGGAAAAAAACTGATGCTGCTCTTGGTTGAAGGAAGAAAAATTATTTCTGGGAAAGGCTGTCCATTCAATGCTCTGCTAAAGTCTGTGCATGGAGCAAAGCAAAAATCACCTAAGTCCATAAGATATCTTGTGCCTGCAGATAATGGGCTTACAAGAATATTACTAGTTCTGGTGGTTGGCAGGGCTCTGAAAATCATCAGTACTGCCTTTCAGTGTTTTGCTCCATCTCTGGAGGCCAGGGAAGCAGAGGAAGAGGAGCCAAGCAGAGCTGGGCTGCCCTGTGCTGCTCTGAATTGCTGCTGCCTTTGCTGCATCCATCCTTCTGTCCTGGGGGGAGGCTGTGGGTGGGCACTGGGCAGGACTGACCCACAGCTCCTCTTTTCCTGCTCCTGGATTTTTCCTGGGTGGTGTTTGCACAGCCTGTGCCTGTCTCTGGGCTGAAGAGCACTGACTTTTAATGCTCACATAAATACCCAGCTGAGTATTAAACCCTTTGAGTGTTATGTATTGATCTTCACATCACCCCAAGTGTTTTATCAGGCAGTAACATCACCTGCTTGGTAAAGCTCTTTGTCTTCTCTGGTGCTCACCTCTCCTCACTGCATGGTGGCTAAATCATGACAGAACCTAAACATCCAGGTTGCTGTTTGTCTGATCAATATTAATTTGCACAGCCAATATTCCTGGTACTGCTGGAGTCAGGGGTCAGGGCCTGGTGCAGCTTTCAGCACAGGAGGGGCATTTCTTTCCTGGAATTATCATTACTCTTCCCTGTGATCGTCTCATCAGGAAACTGCTGTGTTTCACATGTTCCTGCCAATGTGAGCAGAGAGGAGCTCAGAACAGTACCTAGATGAAAACACAGCTTGATTTTGCAGTTAATAACATGACTGGGCCTGAAACCAGAAGCTTGTACTCTCTTTTAACCCTCATCCCAGCTCTGCTTTCATGTAGATCTTCCTGTTACGCTGTGAGAGGATCTGTTAATTCACTTGCTACAGAGAGCAGGAGATATCTGTCAGCACAGATGCTTTACTGCAGTACCATCCATTTTAACCAAGCATGTATGAATTCATATTTCTGATTCAGTTATGCAATCTTTGCTGACATGTGCTGTCTCCTATTCTAACACCTCCCTTAAAAAAGGAGTACCTGGCTAAGCAGGAGCGTAGTAAACACAGTCCTGCTGTCTGGATGTAGTTTAAAGAGATTTACTGTGACTGCAGGCAAAACAGAGAGAACTTTCAATATTGCACTAATAGTATTTGCATCTAAAGTATATTCTTCTCATCCTGCTCACAGCCAGGAGAACAATTAGTTTATAATACAGTCATAAAGATTTGGAAATACATCAGGTACTTTGGGACAGGAAAGTTGGTCCAGCTGCACTGGAACCACTTGCACAGTCTTGTACAAAAACTTGTGTAGGTTTTTCCTGGAAAAGGAAGAGGAAAAATTCCAGCAGTCTTTTAAAATCTTGAAAGGGAATTTCAGTCACGTTTGTCTCTACATTGGTGTTGTGTTGTTTAAAGAAACTTCTTGGTGAGATCATTCCTGAGGATGGAGTGAAATGTCCTTTATTTCCCGTGATACCCAGCTCTGGCCCTGGGGAATCTGCAGCTGCTCCTGTGCTGTGCAGGAATGATTGATCCATGTACCAGCACAAGATGTCATGACCATGGCACCTCAACCCTGCAAATCAAGTGATAAATCTTGCTTCTCCAGCATGACCCCGCATTTGTGACAATTTCCTCTTGCTGTACCTTCATTTTTTCCCAGAGATGAGTCACATTGTGTTTTTGTGAGGTCATGACCACCAGCCTCAATAATTGTTTTTTCTCTCTGGCCTATTCCTGCAGTTTTCCCACTCAATTTCATTTAGCTGATAATGAGGGGAAGAGGCAGGACAGGTTTTAGTGTACCCCAGCAAGTTTCAGAGTAACGCTGACATTTCTGTGTCTAACTCAGCCCTGCAAGTAACATTTTGCACTACAGAGCTCATGTGATTTGAGTTACATGGGCGAATTCATTGGGCCATATCAAATTCTTTGCAGCACTGTAGATGAGGAGTTGCAAAGGTAAATAAAGCAAAACAAAAACAAACCAAGACACAGCAAAAACAAACTGAAGAAAAGAATTGGAACAAAACTGAAAGCACAATTCTGTCAACATTTGCAACTCTAGTCACTTTTACAGGAACTGTGAGCAAACAAAATTTTAATTTGAAAATAAAGGGGGGGGGGGGGAAATCCAAGCACTAGGGATGAATGCACAAATTAGCATTTTAATCTGTATTCACATAGAAATTGTAGACCCTCTGAGATCTCACAGCCCTGTAGGAAACAGCAGCAACAGGGAAGGAGAGATTTGGCATAAGATAAGATGGAAAATACTAAACTCAGAGGAAGAAATAAATTGAAAATTGTTGTAACATCATAAAAATCAAGGGAGCAGACAGGTGAGAACCACAATGTTTTTTCATGTTGACTGAGGCGCATCTTATGACATCAGTTTTAACACCTGCATACTAAAAATGCAAATAGAAATATTCCTCAAATATGTAGGGGAAAAAAAAAAAAAGGGAATTGCCCTGGTCTCTGGTGTGTCTGATATTACCTTTTAGATATTTACAGGACTTATTCATAGCCCAGTGCTGCTTACACAAAACAGCTTTACAGAACCCACCCTGAGGATAATTCAGTAAAGAGAAGCAATTATCACTTCTCCATCTCCTTGAAAGGTAGGACAAGAGCAGTTTGTTTAAGGAAAATTGGGTTAAATATTAGGAGCAAAAAAACTGTCAGGGCTAAGATACATTGGCATATATTGACCAGGCAAGTTGTGGAGTGGGAGATCATCATTAACAGATTATACAAAAACCTCTTATGGATGATGGGAATAACTGAACTTACTTTAAAGAATACAAAAACCTGGGGTTATTTTTTTGACCCTTGCAAGTGTATAGTTCCATAATTCTGGCTAATCTGGGATAAATAGGAAACCATCTGAGAATTTAAACGAACAAAACAAACAAAAAAAGAAGGCCAGCAAGCACAATGTAATTTATTCTCAAGTACTTTGCTTTGCTTCCCAGCATCTTCTTTAGCAATCCATCTCCATGAACAGCCTCTCTCTGCCTCATTTCCTCCTGAGGAGGAAAACATTAAAAGAGAGAGTTCTGTTCTGAGTGTTCCTACAAAAAAAACCACACTACAACTGTGAGGCTTCTGGCACCTTCTTATTGTCTTGGTTTTTAGCCATTTCTCTTTTTCTCAGGGTAGAGAGATGCCACTATTATTTATTTATTTATTTATCTATCTATTTATTCTTTTTTGGTTCCTGTTCAAAGTTCAAAAGATACAGCCCCTGGATCTGGTGTCCATTTACCAAGACCAATTTCCCTTTAGAGCTGTATCTTCTTTTTTTTTTTTTTTTTTTTTTTGCCTGTGTGAAAGCAAATTCTTCTTTCCAAAGGATCTTTTTGAATCTTGGTCACTCTACAAATTCACATTAGCAAGTCTTAGGTGCTCTGCATTGCAGCATTCCCTTGTAACCTTTCTCTCTTGATTAGCTGCATAGGGAATGTGGATCTAAACTTTTACTTTGCAATACATTTAAATTAATTATCTAGAGTATATTGGATCAGCAATCTGGGTATGTTTGTATTAGAGAATTAACACCTGGCATAGTTTTGGTGGGGGTTTTTAAGGGTTTTAGTTGTTAATCTAAGCTGCCACCATGAAAGTACTTTAAAAAATAGATATTGGACATGCATTTGCCAGCTCAATGCATTTATGCTCCTTAAAACACACCTGCTTTAATATATTATTTTCTTCCATGAAACTATGAGAGTGAGTAAAAATTTCTCATAAATCATACAATCTGTCAGGAAAAGATCTCTGAGATCTTTGACTCCAACCATCAACCTAACACTGCACCCCTAAACCCTGTCCCCAAGCACCACATCTGCCCATTTCTTGAACATTCCAGGGCCACTCTGTTCCAATGCTTCCTCACTCAGATGGTTTCCAGCCACACCTGCAGCCTTCACAGCTTTCAAATTATTCCCTTATTGCTTGACTCCACAATTTGCATTGCATATTTTCCAATGGAGAAAGAGTGGGGCTATGATTTGGCTGTTCCCAGTTCTCTAAACATCTCTGTCCCAGTCTTCTCTGGTTTCAGGAAAGATTTTCTCCTGGGTTTCTTTATACAACAATTAGAGTTGAATTTATATAGAAGAGCTCTAGGGTAAAAATACACCTATAAAATATTCCTCAGGATGTCAAAGACAAGACCAAGCCTAAATCACTAATTATAGATAAATTAGAAGGGCAAGATTAATTTCATGTAAGTTATTTTTTTATCAAAATTCACACTGTGCTTTGGGTGCATGAGAGGAGAAGGAATGCAAGGGAGTTTCCATCCAGAAAGATGAAATTCCATCACTCCCCAGGTGATGTGGCAGCACTGCAATACTCACTGGGGGATATTGACTCAGTGCTCACTGTGTTCCTCCCCAGATCACCACCTGTGTGACTGAGAAGGGGACAATTCCTGTTTGCTGCTCAGCAGAGAGCTGCCATGCTTGGCTGCACTTCATTAAATGTATGGGTTCAATGCATACAGGCTGGAGATTTCACCACTAATTCAGAAAGACAACAGTCCACAGGAGGAGTTCAGGATTGAAGCTGGGCAGTTGCCTGATCAATTTTTGAAATCACAAATAGGTGAAAAGAATACTACTTTTGTCTTCAGGCTGATTTGTTTGGATGTATTCTCTTTTTACCTGCTCTGTAGACCAGCAGATCTTTTCTGATTGCATTCTGCAGCTATTCATCCCTGCAAACACTCTCTGACTACTTTCAGATTTTTTGTGAAACACTTCACAGGGGAAAATATGTCAAATTACAATGACCTTGCAGCTAAAGCCATGTAAAAGTCAGCAGGTTTTGTTAGCTGGGATGTGTGCACGTGTTGCATTTTGGGTTTGGTTTGCATGGATTCATTCCAGCTGAGCTACAGGTTCAGACAAGACATCAAAACCCACTCCAAATCTCCCCTTTTATTCTGGCTTCACAGTGAAATCACCACAAACACTCCTCTATTTGAAAATAAAAGTCATGACTCACCTCTACTTTCTTCCAGCTTTATTCCATTTCTAACTCCACGGATTTCAGTGCTGACCTGATTTCAGAGAAGTAAATTGACATAAACTTAAAATGATACAATATAAAATCAGATCCCTCAGGCTTAAAAGATGTATTGCAATGATGCCTGTTCGTTGACCTTTGTGAAATGAATATGGAGATTTTGGTTGAGTTTCTATTTGCAGCACAGAGTCAGCACTGGAGCCACCATCACTAATGCATCTCCTCTCTGCAGCACAAGGGCTCAGCAGAAATATACTCCTTTACTCCATTAGGACAGGCTTAAGGGACTCTGTCATATATCTTAGGAGAAGAGGGCACCTCTGGGGTCATCAAACACTGCATTCTGCATCCATATCACACACACAAGAAAAATCTCTTTTATGCATTGAAAACCTTTCCCTTAAATAGGTTTGGTTTTTTTCTTATTTTTGTGGTTCCTTTTGGCTTGGCAATAATCCTCTCCAGCTATCACATAGGTCAGTGAAAAAGCTTTGGCAAGGACCTTAGGGAATGGCATTAGTTTTTTTTCACCTTTCAGTTCTTTGACATGAACAATAACATATTCAGACTCTGAACAAAGAAAGAGTATTTCACAACTTGCAGGATAAACCTGCCACGAGAACTGTCCATGCATTGGGAGCTCCATGAACATCACAGAATCATGGAGTGGTTTGGCTTGGAAGGGACTTTAAAGATCATCCAATTCCACCCCTGCCATACAGGGACACCTTCCACCATCCCAGATTGCTCCAAGCCCCATCCAGCCTGGCCTGGGACACTGCCAGGGATCCAGGGGCAGCCACAGCTTCTCTGGGCAAATAAATACTGAGATGATTTTGCCTCTTCAAGAAGGAGTTTTATCCCAGTCTCACCCATGAGATCCTGGCTGTGCCCAGTCTTTATCCCCTCTCAGCAGTTTTGTGACAGGTCCTCCTGCCTTTCCCCACATGAATGGCTGAGATGAGCACTCAGAGAACACTTCAACCTGCAAAGCCCCTAACCACACCAGGTCTTGGTTGATTAAAAACCACGATTTTTCCATACAGTCCTGTTGGATCAACAGCAGTTTTAAAGAAGGAGTAAACAAATTACAAATTCCTTCTCAGACAATGTTTCAGGCTGTGGTGCCTGTGCCAACACCAAGTGTTGCACCATAAAAAACTGAGGTGTAGTTTGTATTTCTGTGAAAAACTTGCCTGATGCCTTGGAAAGCTGGAGGAAATCAAATTGCTTTGTTTTTCCTTCTCATGCAAAACCTGATCAAAATTTGTTTTATCTGGATTTTTCCCAAATCTCCCTAAATATTATCTGCGTTGAAAAGTGTTTTGAAGTTTACTGATGAAAAGCACACCAGGTAGTAGCTGAATACTGTTATAAACACATCAGACAGGAGATCTGTATAACTTTTATTATTTCCTGTCTTATTCTTATGGTGAAGAACACCACATATTTCTGTTTTCATTTATCTTCTATTGCTTGAAAATGGCAAATCACTGTTAATGGTGAAAATGTGCAGTTTAATGCTTTTCTTACCTATGTATTTATCTTGGCAGACCACAGAGAACCTTGATTACTTTCAGTCTCCAGCCAATGAAAATTGTCACCTTTTTTCCTTGATTTACACCCAGAGCTCTAATCATAAACAATCTTAAAAGGAAAATGTGTGAGGCTGTCTGCCAGAGCTTTCAGAAAGAGCCTGTCATAACTCAGCAGCCATTCCAAAAGCAATTTCCAAAAACTTAATTTTGTTGGCCTTAAAGATATTTGTGCTTTAAAACTAAACTATTAGTTCCACATCTGTGTTCCTGAGGGGGAGAAATACAGAGTATATGCTTTCTGTATTAGTTATTCTTCTCCAGAAGAAAGGGAAAAGTTTTTTTTTTAAATTTCTTTCACATGGAAATTCCAATTTAAAATTGGGATACCTAACTCCAATTTAGTTGAGCAGAAAACTATGGGATGTTATGGCTGAAATTTTATTCTGTAAGGAGAATTAGTGTGAATGGAATAACCTACTGAAAACAAGATTATGGACAGGAAATGCTATTATGTATTTCTTACCCAAGATTTTGTCTATATTTTTATATATCTATATGTCTATAAATTTTATATATTTATATGTCTATATTTGGATATATTTCTATAGGCACACAATCACATACACACATATATATATAAAATATTATTGTGTATATAGATATATAGAGATGTATCTACAAAATTACTATCTAACTTGAAAGGTATGAAAAAGATTAATTCTTCCATGGCAGCTTTGAAGAATCCACAATATGCCATCAGAATACAGGCAAAGTACATTTCAGCTTTGCAAGTTTATTATATGGTAATTTGCTCTCTCTGGGAAGGGATTCACTCATTGGATGAGGAGCTGAATGTTCAAAAAACTTTATTTGAAAACTCCTATCTTCCCAATGCTCCAAATTTTATTCACAAATATCTTTTCTCTTGTTACCTCCATTATTTCCTTTACTTTCCCTGCCCTACTTTTGGACCCGAATAACTGCAGACATACCCAGGACTTGTCTGAGCCATCTCTGAAATTGGTTCAAGAGGTACCAGACACCAGGGAGGGAGGTTTAGATTGGGGATTAGGAAATATTTCTGCACTGGGAGGGTGGTCAAGCATTGGAACAGGCTGCCCAGGGAGTCACCACCCCTGGAGGGATTGAAAAGATACATAAAAGTGGCACTTGGGGACATGGTTTAGTGGTGGCCTTGGCTGTGCTGGGTTAAAGGTTGGACCTGATGATCTTTTTCCACCTAAACAATTCTGTGACTCAGTGAAGAAACTTCCCCTGTATTCTTAGCATTGCCTTTAAGTCATCAGAGCTATTTTTTACAAAGTGGGAATTTTTGTGCTTGCACAAAATGAAACTTCTACTGATATTAGTTTCTTTGATATTATTAAAAACTAGTGTGCAACCTATATATTTTTGCTGTTTCAGTAGCTAGTGGGTTGTTAATAGAACAGTGAATTGATGGAATAATCAAAACTTTAATACTACCAATAAAAACTGAGAGGAAATAAGCCAGTATTTTAGTAACTGGTTGCTAGAATTATGCCATTGAATAATGCAAATGGGATTGAAGTCTTCTCTTTTTCCTATAGGAGGTGGTAGGAGTAATTTAATATTAAGCAAGTGCAAGAGGGAAAGGAGCATGTGCAGCTACGAAATTTGAATTTGCAAGGTAAATTTTTTGTTCATGACAATTACAGGAATAAAAGGAGACAACACAAACAAGTGGGATAGGACTTGTTCAAATTCCCAGAATGAACCAGATGTCCTAAGAGCTGGACCACTCTTGTTTGTGTAAAATCATAAGACCTGGACAGTAAAGAGTGAGACTTCACTCTCCAATTCACAGAATAATTTGTGGTAGAAAGGATTCTTCTTCTTCCTGTCTAAATATGGATTCCAGGATTTCTTATTTCAGAAGAAATAGTTTACCTTTTTTATAGATGTGAGGCTTCTTTATACATAGCATTACCTCAGCTTGGTTAAATGGCATCATTTTAGTGTGAGTGATCCAGTCTCTAAGTCCAAGTCCAGGTATTAGGTAAAATAAGAATCTATAAAGAAGTTTGCCAGTTCTGCTGGACATTTTTCACACCCCCACATCTGCTCACCTATCACACACACTTAGGATGGGTGCCTGTCCTTGGGCCACCTGTCCCCTGTGATTTCCCCCAGGGAGCTCTTGTACCTGAGACTAAACTATGACATTTGGGAAACACGAAGCTGAGTGTCAGTGCCCTCAGCTCTGCAGGAATTGCCAGCCACTGGAAGAGTGTTTTAATATAACCCCATTTGGAAATCCCACAGAACATTAACTAGCCATCCAACGTTTTATGGATGGGCTGTTCACTGAGCTTCAGCAAACCAGAATTCTGGTTTTGCCACAGCTTTAATTTAGAGACAACCTACCCAAACATTCTGCTACTTATGGAACAGCCAGCTCTAACAAGAAACCTGAGTAATGACATGTCCAAACCAAAAAAACAATTCAGAGAGGGAACACCAGATGGAAACACGTGGAAGGAGCACATCTGACTGCTGAAACACAGAGCTGATGGCACCCATGCAGTGCACTGGAATGTTCAGTTGTCACAATGCTTTTCCTCTCTTGGATTAAGGTTTTACTCAGCCTCAGGCCAGGAATGGTATTTGAAATAATTTCAAACCTTTTGTCCTCACAGTCCTTTTGAAGCAGGACAGGCTATTTTGTTTTCTCCTTGGTGCTTTAGATATTTTCTCCTTATCAGATGAGCCATGAGTACAGCAGCTAAGCAGATCACAGGAACACACATCCCATTCTGAACATGGACACTAATCTCAGAAGGCAGCAGTATTTCCTAGCCTTTGTCACAGGAATCCTAAGTCTTTGCAGATTTCTTACACTTCCATGCTGTTCTAATTAATACCCCTTCCTTAAAAAAAAAAAAAAAATCCATTCAGTGTAAGTGGGCTAAGTGCTATTTATCTAAAAGCCCTTGGCAGCTGAAGTCTGGATTAATCTTCCAACCCAAATCAAATCATGTCTGCTCAGATCAGCTTCCTTGTATAATCTGATTTTTTCAGGAAAGTCAGCTTCTCCCGCTGTGTGTGACCTGTGGCAGCAACGTGGAGATGGAAACTTGGCATCTCTGTGTGAGGAGGATCCTGAGACACTGGAATTCAGCACAGATTATTTCCTTTCCTTAGAACTTTACCAGTTTAAATCACCTGAAGATACGGCTTAAACTCTTGAATATTTTTCATGGACCATAAATTTAAAAAGTAATAAGTCCAAAACCTTATTTTCCTCTTTTATTGCTTTCTCTTGTGGGAAAGTTTTCCTGTGTCTATTCACCAATCTTAGCCCTGCATAATTTTTAGAATAGCAACATAAATTCTCATACTTGTTCTGCATATGTATATCCTTATATTTAGCCATCCTGTGAGCTTCTATGATGCTTTGCAGCATTTACTTCACAATCTTTATGCAGAAGAAAACCTATGCAAGCCTCCATTTAAAAATGAAAAGTCTGTAAGAGGCCTGTGGAAATTGCAGTAAACAGCAAATGTCCCTGCAGACAGATACTGACTTTAGAGTGTGATTAAATTATATCCATCTCTTCTCTCTCTTTCTGTCACACATTTGAACTAGACTTCAGTCACTTTGGCTTAAATTCACAGTTCCAGAGCAATTCTTTTCAGCAGTGACTATTGCTATTGATGATAATTTTATATTCTGAGCAGATTAATGTAGTAATTTTTTTTATTAAGTGTGTTGCCAATTATGGTGCATGCCTTGGCAAGTTAAGTTCTCATTCTAGTTTGGTTTTGTGAGTCTGTTTTAACCTTAATCATATTGATATTCTGAACACAGACTTGCTGATCTGATCTACATTTTGACCTACAGACTCAAGGTCAGTGATACTGAAATAGCATTGGAGTAAATTGTAGCCACAAAAAACAAGCAAACAAACAATCCCCCCAAACAAAGGAAAAAACCTCAATCCAACCAAAACAAGAACCCCCTCCCCAAAAAAATCCCAAAAACAAATAACACAACAACAACAACAACAACAAACCACTGAAAGAAAAAACACAGGTCTCAGAAACATTCATATTTCTCTAAAATATCCAACAATCCTGAATGCAGGACTGGAGGGTGTTAGAACTACAGATAGGGGGAAATTTTGTTTCACACAGTTTTCTGCATACTGGGTTTTGTTTTGTTTGGTTTTTGTTTTTTTTTTTTTTTTTTTTTTTTATAACTGTTTTTAATCCTGAAGGACATTGTTAATTCTAACTCAGTAATAAACCAACTATAAGTTACTTCTTTCTTGGCATTAATTCAATGTGGTATGTTATGGCCTTTCTGGCAGGAAGCTAAAGTAGCTTAAGTGAACATTTTCTCTCTCCCCCTCTGGCTGTGTCTCTTTTTTTTTACTAATGTGTTCAGCATCTTTGACAAGGAGACACAGTCCCATCTGTAGATTACTACTTGCATGTGATGTCAAATTTGCTGCTTTGCAACAAGGTTCCTGTGAGCAGCACATCTTAATCATAAAAGGAAGTTATTTAGGGTTGAATCCATAAAGGAAATTAAAGTGTCAAGTCTGACTCCTGCATTCAAGACATAAACTCCCAATCACATCTCCCCAGGACATTTCTCCCCTGTGTCTCCTAAACTAAAGATCTGCAGGCAGCGTGTCTGGAGATGCAGAGGTTCCCCAGGAGTCTCAGATTGCCTTAGGAGTATTTCCAAAACCATCTTGTTCTTGATAAAACTGATTTTTGCATCTGCCAGATGCTTAATTCCCCTCCAAATCACAAACTGGATGTTTTTATGCCTGTCACTAGTGCCAGGAGTGATGGGAACAAAACGCAGGATGTGGATTTCATGATTTTGACTGCCCAGGGACTTAAATGCCATAACTCCTACCTGCTTCAGGTTTCTTCTAATCACAGCAAATGAGCTATTCCTATGTGTCAGGAGGAAAATATCTTTGGATTTGCCTTAATGAACTTAATTTTGTGCAGAATAACTGAAATTCCTTTATATTAACAAGCAAACAGTTTTATTATACCAGTGTAGCCTAATGCTTATTGTATCTTGGAAAGGATGATTAAAGGATGAACTTTGCTACAGTGCCCTCTAAATTATTTTATCCAATGTGTAGTGGCAGGATTGCTATAAAATAAAGTTTTCAGTTCTGTTGTTGTGATAAAGATGAGAATTTAGGAAAAACACACCTGACTGGAAAGCACCTATTGACTGAGAAATTACCTATGTATTCTTCAACATCAGCAAATTATTCTGCATGAGATCCTCATGATCTCTTTTAAATACAGGTAATGCAAATGAGACTTAAAATTTCAAGAAGAACAGAGTGATGTCTATATACTTTCTGCAGAGACATTTGCCTTTGGAGCTTTTGTTACTTGTCAAAAAAAATGAATAACAGGAGGCAGTACTGCTGTCCTTAAACACTTTCTCTGTCCTTTACAATGCTAAAGTTCCTTTTAAGCTCAGGCATAACTTTTTCTCTCACCTTATAGAAATACATAGATATGTAAAGATCTCTTAAAGATCCCAGATTGTAGAGTGCAACACCAAATTCTTTAGATTATTCTGCTGTGAGACAGGTGAGCTGGCAAAGCTGGTAATTGCACCAACATGAGCCACTGAAATCCCAGTGTAAGCACCTAAACTCTTCTGTTCTGGCTCATTTGTCCTCTGGGAAATTATAGCTGGAGCTGTGAGCCTATGAAAATAAAGTCTCCTCCTCAGAGAACAGCCTGTGCACACTCAGTTCAGCCATTAGTTTCCCTGGAAACTTAGCAGAGACACCAGAGCAAGATGCTTTCTCGGGGAGCTCGGGAGCCGAGCTCCTGCTGCCTGCGCAGCTCTCACCATCTGCAGCTTGGTGCTGGCTTTCCTCTGGAAGCTCACTCTGCCTTTACTGACTCCAGTGACTCATAGCTACACAATACTCTGCTTTTTTAACATCAAGGTTTCCAGCTGGAGATCACTGACTGAAGGAAAAAGAAAAAAACCTGGTGGCATCCGTGGATGATGCAGACATTGCTGGTCTATGGAGACACCCACGGCACAGAGCTGAGGAGCTGCTTGAGGAAGAAGAGCAGCCACTGTTTCCTTAAACACTTCTGTTCTGGCATCACTCCCAGATTGTCTATCTGCTTACCATTTTCTCTTTCTTTCTGAAGCAATTGGGACCTACTTTTCCTCTTCCAGAAGGACTTCTGGCTTTTCACTTTTCATTTCTTTCACTGTGTTGCTTCATACAATAGACACAGCACTACTTTCAGTGTCCCCTCATGCAATGAACTTCTATCATAATTTCTGTTCCTTTCCTAGGCTTTGATTTGTTAATCTAGACAGCTTTAATTTTTATGTTACTTTGGTACAATCAGATTGATATCAGGAAAGTTCCCAGGGAACAATGAGATCATAGCAAGAAGACTGGAACAGCTGATCCAAAATGAATCTGCCAGGGCTACTGTTCTTCCAATTTTAACATTTAAAAATACCTGCAAATTTACATGGGTATCTAAACCAAAGACTTATAGCCCATAGGTCCATGAAAAATCTCTGACTGATTTGATTTTTTTCTAGTACATCTATAAAAAAGGGATTAGTTCTCACTGAAAACGTAGAGTGAAAGTTTTTAACACTAACAATAATACTGACAGTAATTAAAAAAATCACAAGAAAACGAGGTAACATTAATAGCTTAACCTTCTCCAAGTTTCCACCACAACTATGTTTATTTCTATTCTATTTACAGGAGGAAACAATTTGATCCCCTCTTATTAGCCCTTAAAATTATTCTCCTCTTCAAACCCAGTGGAGTCTCTGATGGAGCAGCACATATTCTGTACAAATATGAAGTGACCAGTGTGAAGAGATCTGGCTGGAAGCTGATGAGAAATGTAATCCCAGAAAAGACCTCCATTTTATATAAATTAAGACAATTAAGGCTCGTTGAACACTCCTCTGGACCCACTGTCAAAGCAAATAAACAACCACCAGGCAGTGCATGAATGTGAAATCAGATAGAGTCTGGTGTTCACTGAGATGTGTGCTTATGCTTTGGACACAATGTCAAATTCATTATTTTGCCTTAGACTCTTCTGTTTCTTATACCTCTGCCTCCAGCTCAATAATTTATCTGTAACACATTTAAAAGAACACAAGATAAACAGTAAAAAAAAAAAAAAAAAAGAAAAGAAACTAGCACAGCTGTACACAATGGGAATTTAAACACCAAAGTAAAATAATCTGTATTTAAAAGCTGGCAGGAAATACAACTGTGATTCACTTAGACAGATATTATTAACTTAATGGAATATTAATAGGATATTCCATTTATATCTCCTACTCTGTCCCAAAGTCTCCTGAGATATTTTTCAATGAGATTTTAATGATAATATAAAATGCAGCTACTCCTGAGATAAACATCTATTAGAAATTAGTAACAAATGCATAATTTAGGAGCTGGGTAAGAAGAATTTGCCTACTAATTCTATAAATTGCTATGTAGGAAGAACACCAGGACATTTCTAAACTTTGCTCATGTAATTCAAAATCCACACAATATGGTAGGAGCACAAAATCTAACATTTTATTATGGAAAAATAGGATAATTAAGGTTTGAAAAGCCCTCTAAGATCATCAAATCCAGCCCCAGCACTGCCAGGGCCATCATTAAACCATGTCCACAAGTGCCACATCCACGTGGCTTTTACATCCCTCCAGGGATGGGGACTCTACAGCCTCCATAGGAGCCTGTCCCACAGCTTGATGACCCTTTTGGTGAAGAAATGTTCCCAAATATCCAATCTGAACCTCCCCTGGCCCAGCCTGAGGCTATTCCCTCTCCTCTGTCCCTGTTCCCTGGAGCAGAGCCCAAATCCCCCTGGCTGTCCCCTCCTGTCAGGGAGTTGTGCAGAGCCAGGAGGTTCCCCCTGAGCCTCCTTTTCCCCACCCTGGTTTCCATTTGGTCATGTCTCCTCAATATTTTTCTCATTTTAACTCAGCCACAGAGCAGAAACTCCCATACCCTACAGCCCTCTAGTACAATTGGAAAGTCTTCCCTTCCCTTCTGCTCACACTTTACCTTTCTGGAGTGATTTTTTTCACTAATTGACCATTTTCCCTGAGCTCTTCGAGGCAACACAGTAGAAAAACATAAGTGATAGGGCAGGGAAGAGGATTTTTCTGATTTTTTGACACATTAAAAGAGAGAAAGCCTTTCTTTCTCTCTTGCATCCCTTTGAACATATTTTTAACCTACATTACTAACAAGCCTTGTTGCTTCTTATTTAGAAATGCCAGAGAAAGCTTAAATTTCTGAAGGGTTAAACTGACAGGCTCCAGGGACTTCAAGGTAGTCTATGGAATGTAGGACATAAATTCAAACTTGTTTTTGCTTTTTGAAAGCATGCAGATTTGAGCTGACTGGATGTAATACATTGCATTACATCCCTGCATTTATCTGGTAAAACAACGTGTCTTCCAAGGATCCAAACCTGTTCTCATAACTTTCAGTAAAAACATTTTTATGTCATGTTGGTCTAAATCAGATCATCAGCTAAGTTTTGACTGGGTTTCTGCTCCAGGTTTCTGCTTAAAATTATTGATAGCATGAAAGGTTGGTGCAAAAGAATAAAGTTTGATCAAGTTATGTGCAACTATCAGAAAACATCCTTACCTCAATTATTATTATTATGGTTAATTTACTGGGATAAATCAATATCAGCTTTCAGGTGATAGTTTCAGCTATCCTATTTTTCAGTTCACAGTTTCAGCTATCCTATTTTTCCACACAATTTTGAAGCCCATAAAAGGAGACAACCATGGATCCAAAACTCTTACAGGTAAAGCATCAGAACAAATTTGCCTTCTGGATCCAGCATTGCCTTTTCTGCAATAAGTATCTCTCTGCATTTTAGCAGACAAATGACTGCAAGATGTCACTGAAGACTGGTCTTTTTGAGTTTATGTTCTACAGCATTATTTCATAGTTTATTTTAACAAATCTGGCATTTTTCTGTTTAAAGAACACTGTTATCTGTCTAATCTGAACTGAACAGTCCTCTTCCCTTTTATATAACACTATACCTTAGAAATTTAGGTTATATTTATAATGTACTTGCAGAATACTGAATAGATAAATTTATATATATATTTATAATGTACTTGCAGAATACTGAAGAGATAAATGGCTGAGGATGTTCCAATTCTCTCAGAACTGAAGGTCCTAAATTGTGAAAATTAGGAATTACAGCTCAATCTGATCCAGCTGTTGGCCTGCCTGATGCTGCTCTTTAATTAAAACATTCATTATAAAGCTAGCGAAGGGCTACCATGACATATAATGTCAAAGCATGACTCTTTAGTCACTCTTATCTTCCTGGCTCTGTGCCAGGTAATTTTAAGGGGTGACACACATGAATAATGCATATTTAAAACAGAATTCTTCTTATACCAGATGCTATTTCTCCAAGTTAGCACTGGACTGCTGAGAATTAGTATGATAATAACAATAATGGTCCAGCCCTACAGAAAAAAAAAATAATATTTTAATTTCCTGCTCCTAGGATAAATCACATATTTAAAGTCAAACTAACTCTATTTGTGAGGAGTAAATTGAAAAAAACAAGGTCATTTATGATAAGGAATAAGATATGTAACAGGCCTGTTGCAAAGAAAGGGGATATGTGGTGTTTGCCCAGGTGTTTTTTGCCTTTTTATATGTGATAACTCTGGGTGTCCCTGTTGTGGATGAAAACAATGAAGGAAACAAAAGTAAATCTTAATGAGGATTTGTTTACACTGTACATACATTAAAAACTAAAATACAACAAGAAAAAAAAAATACATGTTTTTCTGAATGGCAGAATATCAGACAATTAAAATCATGAGAAGGGGAAAAACTACTGGTTCTTTCATCTGGAACCCAAAACATTGCTTCCTAAAGTGCATTCCTGACCATTTTCAGAAACAACATTTTGAGTCCCATGCACTATTTTCTGTCATGACTTCTCCCCGTGGTCTGCAGTATCCTGTCACTGCACTTCCCTTAGTTAATGCAGCACTCAGGCCTGAGTGGTATGGAAATGGACCTGGCTCTTAGCAGTGCTATTTGGCTCAAATAATTCAGCTTTTTCTGAATCTGTGGCACAGGCCCACCAAATGCTTCAATTCTGCTTGCAAAGAGATTCCAGCAGGAATCTGAAAATATGGCAGCAGTGAACACTGCAATAGTGACACTGTTCTCAAAAGGAACCAGGATTTGTTGGACGCTGAATTTTTTAGTGAATAACAAAAGGAAACATTAATCAAGAAATTTAAGTTTTCAGAAAGTTTGGTATATTTGAATTAGACACTTGAAAGCTTTTTAGTTTTTGCTCCCAAGGCCCTTGGTCATTTGGGAACTGTATGACTTCAAGCATTGTTCAGACACTGACATCTGTGTGTCCTCATTTTCAGCCAAGGGGTAATGTGCAATAGTCATTTCAGATGCACTCAGCAATTTGATGTGAGGAAAAATATAACTGTGGAAAGATATATTGTCCATTATTGAAGTCATCAATAGGAGGCATAGCTATGTCTCCTAGCAAAGCCTTGAATTCTGAGATTGACCATAATTATATCTTCTCTGACTGAATTCTGGAATCAAATGCTAATGTAATGCCAACACCAAAAATTGAAAGTTCTCAGAGTTGAAAATGCAGAATTTATGTTAGCCCTGAAAGGTCTCTAAGATTAAATAACCCTTTGGAAATGCAGATTCACAGATCATTTGTTCTGGTGTAAATCAGGAGTAAATAATTGAAAACCCCACTAGACAAGAGGCCAGGTTGTGACTCTGGTCCAAGGCACCAATCTGATCCCACCACCAACTTTGGGATTAGTGCCCCAAGGCCCTCAGAGTTTAAGAAGTATTTGGGAAATGCCCTTGACAATATAAACTTTTGGTCAGCCCCGAGCTGGTCAGACCATTGGACCAGATGATCAGGACAGGACCCCTCCAAATGGAACATTCTGCTCCTTAACTTCACTCCCCCAGTCCCTGCCCTGAGCTTCAGGGGTTGAGAGATGTGGGAAGAGAAATGAGAAAGAGAAATGCTGAAACCAGTGGTGAACACTTTTCTCCTAACAAAGCTGCATCCCTGCACAAAATATTGTGTAAGACTGAGAACTCCTGTTGATCCCTCGTGAATGCCATCTCCTCATCTCCTCAGCTACTCACCATACCTCTGATAGAATTATTAATCACATTACATGCAGTTTGGCATATGAGGCTGGGTGAGATCAAGTCATCTATCATAGGATGTCATCTGTCAAAGGACCCAAACAATTCAAGGGTGATGTGGTCAAGAAGAGAACCTTGAAGGTGAACAGCTTATTATACACCTTTTTTTTGTTGTTTACAATTTCACTTGTTTTCACATGCTAAGTCTGGAAACTTTCTGTAATTCCATGGAGATGATGGGGTCAACTTTTAAAGCTGAGACACAAATCCTCTTATATCTTCCTGGGATTTCACAGTCCATTCCTTTGAGCACAGAGTGCTTCTTTATACAAACAAACAAACCCAGATAAAGAACTCACCTTCTATTCACAAAATACAAAACTAACAGAGCCTAATCTGTCCTGCATTTAGATATTTTAGTGGTGTCAAGGGAAGAGTGTGTGTGCTCAGCTTTGCTGAAGAGGGAAAAATGATACATGCTAAACAGACACAGGGCTTTGTGCAGGGAGATTTGGACAGAGAATGCTAATGCTGGACTTCACAGCACTGAACTCACATCAGTGAAAGCTGACAGATAAAACTTGGCTGACACTAATTTAAACCCATTAAACAGAGCCATAAACCTGGGCCATCATTTGAGAAGCTGATTGTGAAATGTGCTCAGCTTGGAAGCAAGTTAAGGATGCTTGGAAATCAAAACTCTGAAGTCTAATCTCTCTAGGTGTTTGTGAAATCTCTGCATGTATCAAAAAGTGACAATTCAGTTAATATTCAAAAATTGGTGGCACTTTTTGTGCCCAAGATGAGCCCTTTGTATTCCTGTTACATTTTCCCCTGAGTATCTTCACTGAGATATTATGAATTTGCCCCTGGCCAAAATGACACAGAACATGCCTGGCAGCACTTCTGTGCTTCTTTTCCTGCTTGCTAACAGCCATGGGCAAACTGATTCTTGCACTTTAATGAGAAAATGCCTCTGTTCTTAAGATATGAAGGCAACACATGGAGTGATTGTTCCTATGCTGACTTGTTTGAAATCTTTGTTTTTACAGAAGTGCTGTGCTGTGAGTGGGAAATGCACTTGACTCCACTTTAAACATTGTGTAAGCTTAAAGCACAAAGTAAAAGGGTTTTATTGAAAAAATGGGAAAGATTACAGTTTTGTTTATAAAGTCAGAAACACATTTACATAAGAAACACATAAAACCAAGTATGGTGTGCATACTGATATGGTAGTCTGCTTATAGCTGTGAATTTAGATATTTTCTGATGTGTCTAGCAGAAAGTTAAAGCTCCTGCTTGGTAGGGATTTACTACCAAATAAAAAGAGCAGGTTTTTTCAGGGTAATTTTCAATCTCTGAATTTCCATCCCTCAGTTTTGTTTCATAGCTTTACTTTTATCTTGTCTTCAGCAGAATATAAATTAAATTTCAGACCATGTTCCTAATTTTTTTTTCCATTTATATCAGGGACCTTTCTCACTGTATTCTGCTTTTCTGTTTTGGACGTGCAGCATCTAACAAAATGATAATTGCAAACTCTAGAACTTATCTATTGGAGAGTGTCTGATAGAAGTAGAGAGTCCTTAGAGCACTTCTTGTACACTTTATTTAATTTTACTTTCAAAGCAAGAAGCTGACTTGTACTTTTACAATGCAATTCAGCATAAGCCTTTCTGTGCAAATCACTTGGTTTTGCACACTATTCTTACTAAGATTTTTTGGTATCACACAACAGTTTGTCTTTTGGATCAACAGAACCTTACACGTGATTTTATGATTTTATATGTCACTTAACCACATTGTTTTCCATGTGCAAGATTTTATTCATTCAGAGAGTGGAACTGGGACCATCTCACCCCAGCAGAGACAAACATTCTCCATCAGTCATTTTGCCTCTGCTGTAGGACACTCATGTACACACCTGAGCTTGGCACACAACAGAGGAGCCTTCAGGCTGTTGTAGGTGATGTTTGTGACAGATGGATGCTTGGATGGGACCAAAATTAAATTAGTACACTACAGGTGGTGACAGAACAAATTACACTGTGCTATTAGTGCAGGAATCCAGCAAACACTGAAGGCAATTCAAATGAACCCACGTTTCCAGCAATGGTATGTGTAGATAACTCACAATTTGCTAAATGCAGTGATTAAAGGTTGCACTTAGCATTTTTGTCATCAGATTTTGCTTGGACACATATTTCAGTGCTTGCAGAGGGTAACTCCCCAGCCAATTTTAGGGAATCTTGTAAATCTCAGTCAAGGTCATCTTGAGCCATCCTTTGCCAGAATTCCCTCCTGTATGGTCAGAACACACTGGCCAAGAGTAACTGCTGCAGGAGGAGGTGCAGAGAGGGGCACAGGTGCCTAAATCTTGATTTAAATGTCTCTATGGACAAGAAATCTGCATGGAGCTGGCTGGTGAGATGCCAGAGGAGCTGTGGGAGAAGTGACACACCTGGATTTCTTCCTCCACATTGTGCAGTAGTGTTCGTGTGGAGGTTTCAGTGAGGAATGGCTCAAACGTGGAAGGGAGGGAACTGGCACCAGGAAGGTGAAACTGGGGTACAAATGGACAGAAATACACTGGGGCTTCCTGCTGGGATATGTTGCTCTGAGAAAAGCAGAGCACAATTTGTCTGAGGGATTGCACTTTTGCTGGGGATAAGACATCAAAACTGAATTCACATAATTTTTCTCTGAGTGAACCCTTTCTATGTGGCAGAGCTGAGGCAAATTTGTGTTTTTCATTAGTTCAGTGTCATGTAGGATCATGTACATAGGAATGACCTTCAGGTAAAATATTCTCTTTCCAGTCATGAGAGAAAATGACCTGCTAAGATCAAAAACACTGCAGGAAGAAAACCTGGGCAGTATAAATTTTGAGTGCTGTGTCTTTTTTATCCAAGAACATTGTGCCTGCCTTTGGAACTTCTGCACTGAGGGCATGTGCAGGAGACCCTTCATCATGATAGGAACTCTGATAAAGTTATTTTCCTCCCTGCTCAACTTTTAAGATAAATTTCTTCAATACCTGTTATTTAGATCCACACATTAAAGAGAACACAGCAGTAAAAGATCCAGAAAGATTGGTCTCTGTGTCTGTGGCTGCTGAGGTTGTGCAGGCAAGAAGCTGGATATTTGATGGAAAACTGAGGTCCCTATCCTAGTCCAAAATTAGGTTTTCTGTTTGGTTGGTTTTCTTTGTTGTTGTTTTTCTTTGGGTGTTTTTGTTTTTTGGTGGTTTGTTTTGTTTTGTTTTCTAATTAAATGAACCCATAGCCTGTATAAATTCTTGATGAATAATCATTCCTGTGTGGAGGTCATCTCTCATTTTTGGTGAAACAAGAGCACGAAAAAATGGATGAGGCTCAAAACTCTTAATTTAGCTGTGGGATCATTTTAAGCTCCACGTTTCTGCAGTGTGAACCCTCCAGCTGTGAAAGACTGATTTACACAAGGATAACATTCTGAATTTGGATGACCCTGCTTGGGCAGGGAGGTTGGATCAGATAACCCACTGTGGTCCCTTCCATCCTGACCCATTCTGTGATCCTTTGTGACTCTGTAACTTAAAATTAGGGGGGAAAAGTGAAAAAATATAAATATTTTACAAATTCACTTCCAAAGTAATTGGTTTTCTTCCCTCTTCCACAACCAATTTAATTTAAAAACTGTATCTTTAAAAGAATTTTAGACAGGGAATAAAACGTGTAGCAAACACCTCCTCATATTATTGCTTAGAAATTCTTCCTGATAAACACTTGTGGGGCCATATTTTAATACCAAAATAGCTTCAGAGGAATATTATGAGTGTCTTTTATCATCTAAATAATTTAGTTGCATCCCATACAGAGAATCCTTTAGGTTTGTAATTTTAAATACATTCTTCCCATGTGTTTATCCTCTATGGATTTTTATTTGTATGTTTGGTTTTGGTGGGCTTTTTGTCCCCTTCAAGGGAATGGTAATTAAATGCAAGATTTTTGCTGAAATCTTTCTAATAGTTTCTGCTGAAGAGTGAGGCAAACTGCACTGGGCTGATGAGAGCTCCATTCCTTTCAGTGGAAGCTCTTACTCTTTTAAAGTCAAGGTTACTATTTCAAGTCCACTTTTTCCCTACAATTGACCAGTTTGGGATTTTGGTCAAGGTCTGAAAGAAACCATGGGCACACAGAACTTAGGATATCATTACTACTAAAACTAGAATTTTTACATTAGTTACCCTGCTTACTCCTCCACTCCTTGGTATCTGGCTTTTTCATGCTGTACATGACTGGGCAGAGGCAAAACCTCCTTATGGCCATGTTAATACTAAAATTTGCTATTTCTCAGAAGGTCCATAAAATAAAGCTGAAGATTGCCCTGTGCACCACCAAAGAAGGAGAGTGGGATTAAGATTCCCTGGGTTTTTAAATACAATCCTTTCCTTTATTAGAAGCCTCAATTAACCATGGCTCTAAAGACCTTTTATTCAAAATACAAGATGAGAGAAAATAATTGGGAGATTGGAGAGAGAGGCAGCATTGCTGTTAAGAATAATTTCTATAATTTTTTAAGTGTTAGTTACTGGCAGCTGATAAAATTTTGTGGTGGTGGGTCTGGTTATTTGATTGAGGATATCTTGTTGCCCAGTACAAAGGTTCAGACCAAATGAGACCAACCAGATCCTGAGTATGTTAGAAATAAAACCACTACCAAAAACATCCCATGTGTACCATTATAAAATCATCTGTCAAGTTGCCTCATTCAACTTTTAATAGGCAGAACAGAGCTTAGCAATTAATGTCACTATCTGTTATTTTCTTGGTAAATGATGTTTTTTTCCTCAAATAGTCCCTCCAATGCACTAATCTATTTCAGTAATAACTAAATCCCTTCCCATTGGGATAAAGTTCAATTCAATTCCTTTGAGTGTGAAGGAATGTCATGGATGTGTCCTGCATCCCAGGAGAAAAGCAAGCCAAGATGCTTCCATCACGAGTTCTCTCAAAGCCAGAGCTGGGCTTGCAAATGAAACTGGTGCCCTTTATGGAAAAGACATGAGAGGCTCTGACAAGGGTCATGTTCACCTGGATTAAATTAGTTCACTGAAGTGTGGTTTAATTTCTTTCTTTAAGCTGTCTCTACTATCAATATGAATATCCAAATGCAAAGCTACCCTTTCCCTCAAAATAAATAGAAATTTTGCCATTCTATTCCATAATATTAATGTGTTTTTCATTTGTCTATGGAATGCCTTGTTGGGTGGAGAAAGGGCAGAGCTCAGCTGAGAAATCATCATGTACAAAGGTACAGAGTGCACTGCACTCAATGAAAATGTTTCAAACTCAGTATTCTCAGAATCTGCAGTTTTAAGATTTAAAAAAATACCTCCTTACTATTTTGTCCCTCCTTGCTTTTCCTTCACCCCTCAACAAGAATGTGTTCTAATGACCCTGCCTCCTGAGATGGCAGATTTTCATTTGGATAAGTGAATTGCTAGGAGCATACACGGTTTAAGACACAGCCAATTGCCTCTAGATTGGCTTGTTCAAAATCTGTCAAGATCAAGTTCCTGATTAAGATGGGATGTAAGTCTAAAAATGGGTAATTCTAACCCATGATGATTGAGCTTAAGAACATAATCAGAACGTGTTCTGTGTCTATTTCATCTCAGTACATGATGGAATCTGAGTTGAATGGCAGTTAAAATTTTAGAGAAAGTAGAAAGAGTACAGAAAGTCAGAAGGAACAAAGACAAAGTGAGGATTTAATTTATTTCTGAACAAAAGTAGGAATAACTATTATCTCCCACAAGTATTGAAATTCCACCTATGTTAGATCTTCATCTAGTTGCCAGACGATGGGGGTTTTTTTCACTTTAAAACTGGCAGATTGTGACAATGTTCCTGTACTTGAAAGACACTGTGCTGTTTTGCTCTGCATACACTCCTCAGACCTCAGACGATTTTAGAAACTGAAAATACAGCAAACTGCATGGCAATTTTCTCCCTAAATGTCTCACAGGGTCTGCCAATTTCAGAAATCTCTTCTCTCTGTGCCATGGGCAATCAGCTCATTATGAAATCTCCCATGGTTATGAACACAAGGAGTTAAATGCTGATACAAAATGCACATCTCTGCTGCAATCCAATAGCTCTTATTTCATCACATTGGTACTCAGGTTTTTGTCAGAGGAATGGGAGGGGTTTGGCTTTTGAAAGCTGTGATGTATGGTCACAATAGGTGTATCCTCTCAGGATTCATGGTCCTTTCTTACTGGCTTGGTCGATGGCCTGGAGTTTTGGATACAGATCATGCACTGAAAGCCTCTGGCAGGCATTTTCTTGGTGTTCCATTCAGAGCAGCAAGCCTTGGGATGGTTATTAAAGCTCATGCTGTGTGTAGCACTGATTTTTGCACACAGTTATTCTAGTGTTAAGGTTATATGCTAAAATGCTTGCAAAATTAAGTGAATTATTTCTTGTACTGAGGAGCCCAGAACTGGGTTGTAGGACCTGAACCACACAAATGCTGTCCAGCCCAAGGAAGGAGCAGAATCACAGAATGGTTTGGCTTGGAAGGGACCTCAGAGACCATCTTGTTCCAACGCCCTGCCCTGGGCATTATCCACTATCCCAGGCTGTTCCAAGTGCTTTATTCTCCTGCCCAAGCTGGCTCTAATCTGCTGCTCTGAAAGTGGGAGATGGGACCAGAGGGCATGGCTAAAAACAGCCTTCCTGCACTGTAAATACATGGCAAATAAATCAATTAAGACCTCCTGACATACATTTCTCCCTCTTTTTGAGCACAGCACCAGTTCTAACCCAGTTAAACTCAACACTTCACAGGTGTTCAGTGGAATTCATTGTAGACAAACCCACTTTTCAGGCTTCCTTAATATTTTCATTGCTATTTAAGTTTCATGCAGTAAGAAAAAAAAAAAAGTAATAGAAAAAGCCCTATGGACTAAAGGCTGAAGTGCAAATGAAGAAAATTTGGGTTAATTTTAAGGCATCTCTGCACATTACTGTATAACTTGCTGCACTACCCTACAACTCTTAAAAGTTAAGAAATCTTATATTCTTTATTCAGCTCGAAGGCTCATTTAAGTAGAACACACATTTAGCAAAAGAACCATGGAACTTAATCAATTATATAAAAATATATATACATTTTATAGTAATTCAAAATATCTGTGTGTCAAACAGTAGCTTTTTTCTGATCTGGCTGTTCTGGAGTCATGGCAGGTGCTGGAGTCCCTTTCCTGTCATTCCACTCTCCCATTCTCTTACTTTCTGAAGGAAACCCAAACTGTTCTGTGGGTGCTTCTTTACTTGCAGCTTTTATTGCTCAGCTGGCTGCATGCATTTATTAGAGAGCTGCTTGCTGCCTGAATTTTTAGCCTGATGTGATCAGCTTTGGAGTCCACCAGTGTGGAGTCAGCAAATGATCATGGGATGGTTTGAATACCATATTATCCTGGAGAACCTTTCCATCCAGCTCATCTTAGGAGCCAATACACTTGGGAATTCATTATCCTGTTTCAGCCAGTGGAAGGGGATAACCAATAACCCTGTCATGGATACAGAGGACAAAACCTAAATATTAATTATTTTTAATCTGTTTTAAAAATCCATTTTTCAGGGATGCCCTTTACCTAATTTTAGACTTCAGAAATTTTGTTATCTAGAAAAATATTTACTTCTTGGATGATTTTTTTCCATGTAGCCTAGGCATTTATTTTCAAATGTCTGGATTTCCCTGTTTCTGAGAAGGAGCCCATAATTGTGTGGTTTGCACTAGATTCCTTTTTGACACATTCAGATAGAATCCAGGCCTTTGAGATAATCTTATCTCATTTAACCTCGAGTCTTTGGAATCATTACAGGATTCTCTCACTGGGAGAAATGATTCAGTCAATGCAGAAAGGTCAGTCTAGATGATCATGACGGCACATTTACCTTCTTTAAATTGTATGAAGATAGAGAATTACCTGCCCTTTGTCTCCCAGTAGCCATTGAATCACTGATTGCAATTATAAAGGGAAAGAGAATTTATGGACTTCATCACCCAAATTATTTTGTGTACATTAAGAGTTTACATACTCCACAATGAGAACCCTGAGGTGGTAGCAGAACACAAAATAAGCACAGATGACAGCATATGAAGAGAATGAAACTTCCAGCCTTTTGTTTCTGCATGTAATTCTGATTCAGGTTTGTAAATCAAATGTTACCATGTCGACTCTTACTCTACTATTTCATTTTGCACTGTTCCTGTTGTCACAGAGTACTGTGCTATTTATCTTCCTTCCTTTTCCTTCCAAAGAAGGAAAATTGTGCTTTTGAATTTCTGAAAAGATACACTTTCCAAAAATGTGTTAGGCTCACTGGGAAGAGAATGGGGGAAGGAGAAGTAACAAATTAAGAAAACATTTTAGAATAAATTTTCAGATCTAGGTGCTGTTTCTTGGCAGCGTAGACATTTGACAAGAAGCTTTCTTTTGAAGAAAACAAAATTGTTGTTGATGTGCATCAGGTTTTATAATTTATAGGCTATAAATTCTATATTCATGATAATCCAGAAAAATAACACAAAAACCTTTTACAAATTGATACATTCACTTCAGACAGAGCATTCCCAGCAGGGGATGGGAGGGGATTCTTCCCCTCCACTCAGCACTGGGGAGCTGCACCTGATTTCTGTGTCCATGCTGGGCTTCCCAGGACAAGAGAGACATGGACATACTGGAGTGAATCCCAGGAAGCTCCTCAAGGATGATTAAAGGGTGGTTAAATCTCATCACACAGAAAAACCTACCAAAAGTGTTCACTGGAGAGTAATCTGAGGGACTGGAACATCGCTCTCAGATTTGTCTCTCATAATGAGATGTTCTCCTGCCTTTGCAGGATTTCCAGACAAACCCATTCTTTCATCAGATGTGTAGCTGCCACAGGATTTGGGATGAAAAGACCCATTTTTGTGTGCAATATATCAGTCCTTGCAGGTTTCCTTGCTGTAGGGGAGGGAAGCAGCTCTGCTCAGTAGCTGAAGGCATGGCCAGCAGGCATCACTGTTTAAATAATTGTAGCCTTGAGCCTCATTTTGCATCAGCTGAGCAAATACTCTTCCTTCTGCCTTCTTCAGAGAAGCTTAAACAGTGGTGAGCAGAGATTTTTTGCAAGGTGATCTGATTTTTCTGTTTTCTTTTTTTTCATAACATTGTGTGGAGGGCAGAAGTTTTAGCTCTGCAAACTCGCTCCCTAAAGGCCAGATGTTGGACCTAAAAGTTGTGTTGAATACTTAAAATCTGTTTGGGTTTTGATCTCCAGGTAAAAATATAACAGCAACAAATTTGACCATGGAACTGATGCAGAAATTTCCATTGACAATAGGAGTTTTACAACAGCAAAAATGAGCATAATCAAGAAATTCTGTGCTGAGTGTCACTGATGCAGAGGAGCAGAGAAATTC
>JAOTQP010001652.1:64608667-64621404 GCA_026413545.1 Cichladusa arquata | reverse complement strand
GTGTAACATAACCCATAGCACAGCTCTGGAAGGACTGTGAAAAATGGGAGGAGAATCATAATCTGCAATATTTTCCCAGGCGAATGTAGATTGTGAAGGTGAAGACACCCCCTAAGTCATAACTAAAAAAAGGAACTTTTCTCTCTTAAGTGAACTGAAATGATTATTTAGGTGGATAACTGGCTGAAGTGTTTTCTGTGTGATGTTGTTAAGGAATGTGGAATGAAGGGAGGAGGGAATAATCTAGGAATCTTATTCTGAATTCTTCTTGTGTTATTAATAAATTTTTTCTTGTATCTTTTTAAGTTTTAAGCCTGCATTGTCTTTACTCCTAAATCCTATCTCTAAAAGATAGGATTAAATATATTAAAATTGGCAAACCCAAGTCACACCGTGACAGCCTGTGACCTTAGATATTTAAATCCCAGCTGCCTCAGTCCTGTGACTTTAAATATTTAAATTTTAGGTCCCCCAAGGAACCAAATAACTACCTCAAGGAATAATGCAGTTGATGATGAGTAGACCAAGTTACTTGCTGGATATACTTTTATTCCTTTCTATGACTTATGGCACCACAGCATCAGTCCTTACAGCTCCACGGCTGTTTGAATATAAAGCCTGAGTTTCAGTAGAAATTCTGGCATCTATCCTCTGGAGGGGCTGGCAAGGAGAAAGCCTTGCTCCAAAGCACACTGTGCTCTTGAATTTCAGTCCAGCAATCTCTACTTGAAGAGTTGCACTGCTCAGAATCATCGTGGGAACCTGTGATGTGGCCAGCAGGGTATGACAAAAAAGAAGAAGAAAAGAAGAAATGGACTAAAGCAAGCTGAGAACTGTCGTTAAAAAAACACCCAGTGGTGGGAACTGTCATGGAATTCCTTAGTGATGCTTGGGGACATATATCAGAAAGGTCTGGGTTATTTGCTTGAGACAATAAATAAAGAAATAGATGCTGAAGTAAAAACACTGTGGAAGATTTCTAAAGATGTGTGGATCAAAAAGCACTTCAAAACCAGACTCACATTCAGATCTGTGGGATGTGTTTGCCAAGTAACAAAAGATTGCAGTTCCTTTCATGTGAGGGAAAATATGTGCTTCCTTCTGCAAGGTAAACAAACCCAAAGCAGTTGCAGATTCCAGGAAGCTGAAGCCAGACCAGACACAAGTGCTGGCTGGTCACTCAGGATTCCTGCAAATACCTTGGGCAATCTCCTTTTTATCTGCCAGTTATTATTGCCAGAGCATTTATGTAGTTATTCAGTTTGTTTAACTGTTCTGTAGGAAATAGGAACTTTTGCATTTTATCTTTTTTTTGAGGTGGAAAAAATTCCTTCCTTCTGGAAGAAAAATGTGGGAGGGACACATAAAGCTCTTAAGACATCAAAAAGATTACAAAGTGCCTGTTCAATACAGACAAAACCACCATGTACTCACTTTGTTAAGTTTATCCAGAGCTGCTCCAGGGCACTTCCAGCCTGCCTGCTTCAATTAAAAAGCTCACCATAAAATACACAATATCATATTTCTCCTACACCTTACATTGCCTATGTCCTTCATGGAGGTCAAATGGGACAAGGCATTAATATGGAAATTACAGGAATAATTCTAGGAGTTCACCAAAGAGATCTTGGATCTACAAATGCCCCTGCAGAACAAAGAAAACTATCCCATTCTGTACTCTCACAGCTTTATGGATATGAACATCTGGAATACACATCTCATAAGTGATTGCCCTGCAGAGAAACACTTGGTGTGCCCAAGGCTCGCACTGCAAGTAGTGAAACTGCTTTGTCATAAGATTGGGCATGAAAATTTCTTCATGAAAAGGCTGGTCAAACATTGGAATGGACTGCTCAAGGGAGTGGTGAAGTCAGCCTCCCTGGAAGTGCTCAAAAAACACATAAATATGGTGTTTAGGGACATGGCTTGGTGGTGGCTTGACAGTTTTGGGTCAGTGGTTGGGCTCAATGATCTTAGAGGCCTTTCCCAACCTAAACAGTTCTGTGATTCTGTAAGAAAAACAGATTAGAACATATATTTATTAGGTGGAGTGAGGAATGCATTCTTTTGGTGGCTATTTTTAGGATACAAACCCATATTTTTTTCCCCACTGAATAGTTCTACACATCAAGTGAGATATTCCATGACTTTTTTTTTTTGTTGGGGAAGAACTACACAGAAAATTTACTGTGTACACAACTCAGCAGAGAGGAGAAGGGTAAGAGACAAAGTTGGGACCTTTGAGTCTTCTTAGAATCACATAACTTTGGTTTCAACAAAAGTAAGATGCAGGAATCTAATTACTAATGCTGTTGCCTGTACACCTGGAATAGTATTGGAATAAATGTTTGATGACCAAGAAGTTCTGCTGTGCAGTGCTGACTTGTGCTGGAGTGTTCCTGCCACCAGCAGCCTCCAGAGGACACTAAATCAATATTTGCTATTGACTGTGGGAAGCTGTGCAGTTATGACCACCAGACATTGCTCCCTTGGTCACTTTATCACTTGCCTCCTCACACTTGACCCCGTTGTTCTTCTGCCCTTTCCCACCCTCACAACACTGCTGCAGGTTCCTTTTCCAGACTGAGGCAGGGTAGATATTTATTCTGCATCTAAAAATATTTATTTGCAGAAAATACCTGCATTAATCAATTTTTCCCACCTCCCCTCTCCTTATAGCCCTTTAGCATAAATGCCAAACACACTAAAAGTTAGAACATCTGGTTCTGTGTTCTTTTGTAAGGCAGACATGGGCTTTAAAACAGGATCCTCTTCTTATCTACTGCTGTGCCAGTTGTGGAGTGCACAAGTCCTTTACAACCCTAATAAAAATCTTCCACTGTAGTAAATCAGATTTTCCTCCAAAAATTCGTCTAGCTGTATTCCCATTCTGTCAATCAAGGTGGCACCTTGCATGCCACAGGAGTCAGAGGGACTCTGACCTGACTTCAGCTTTGGTGCACACACTGAAATTCCTTTTCCACAAAAAACAGATCATTCTCTGCTGACTGTAGAGTACATCCCTGAATAGGGAAATGAGATTGTTTGCCATCAGAGTATCAATGTAATCCATAGATTTTTTGCTTTTGGTCCTTGGAAGTGCATCTACTGCTGGTGCAAAATTTTTACCTGCAGATATCCTGTAGGTGACATGAATTAGATAATAATAATAACAACATGAAATAAGGATTACTTGAGTTTAGCCTTAGAGGAATGTAAAACTGATTGTGAACTGCTGCCTTCCCCTTCATGGCATTCCTCTCATTCCGTGAGATCAAGTATTTTGTCTTTTGAATTATTATCAGCCAAACAGATGGCAAGAGCCCAAGTGTGCCTCACTGACAGGCATTTTCAGAAAGCTTTTCATTAAAGGATAATGGGATAAATTCAATATTCAGCCACACGAAGGTACAGCCAGCCTGTGTCCCTGGAATTTCTCCATATATAAGCTGAAAAAAAAACCCACACAGAGCAGAATTTGGTCCATTATCTTTAGGATTAATGCCTGGATGACATAGATCTGTCAGCTTTTCCTGCAAATGTAATTGTATTGCACTTTATTATGGATTTATTAATTAACACTCCATTTGCAGGTGATCTAATCAGTTAATATACGCCTTTGAAAAATGTAATATTGCCCTACTGCAAATGGGTGTTTAAGCTGACTTGTAGATATCTATTTCTGGCCCTTTTCATTCCAATATTCCTATTTCCAACTTCATTGCTTCAACATTTGGCAGGGAACACTTAGACTGTGTCAGGCATCCCGTGATCAGTATCCATGGGCTAAAAATGTTGGGAGAAACCAGTGTGAAAGCTGCAGGGTTTCCTCTAAAAGTACTAGCTCTCTGCTTGAGCTCCCTCTCAAACAGCATATCTGATGAGCAAAAAATTAAATAAATTATCAACAGTTTTGCTAAGATGCATTCCTGTCAGCATGAGTGAGTTCTCACAGATTTTGAATGGACATGTATGTAGATGTAAATCAGGAGAGAAAATGAATGGGAAGTGCAACATAATCCATTTAGGAGAAGTTCTTCATTTATGCAGGAATAATAAGGAGTCTCAAATTCATGATTAAACATAAAAATTATGAGAGACCTTTACTCCTCCTCTGCCAGTATTTCCACACTTCTTGCTTTGTGTGAAGCTGTAATTTGTTGATTAAATTAACATTTTCTATAGGCATGTTCATGGAATGAGCAGCAAGGGTTATTACAGTCTTAAAGCAGTTTCCTTGGCATTTTACAAGGCAAGCATAAATCGCATTTCGAATTTCAGAGCTTCCACTTCCCTTGAGGGCTTTCAGTGAGAAATGTGCTAACTTAAGCAAAAGAAAATGAAATGGCTGTATTTTTGGAGCACTGTTGGAAGAGTAAAGTAACTACAGTATGAAGGAATATTTGGGGAAAAGCCCAGCATGGATACCTTCACCCTAGTTGTGTGGCCTAGAATTTAGGTATTTTGCTAAGTTTAGAAACCATTCAATAGTATTTGTTGATTTACCAGATTATTATCCTGCTTTCTGTACTGCCTTAGAAAGAAGACTGAACCACGTAGATAAAAGGTTAAAGAGTAGAATAAAAAAACTGAGTACAAATTTGTCAGCTCAGATATTCTTAAGTAGTTGGAAGCAATCAAAAGCACACCAGATTATCAGCAATGTATTACAGTGTCATTCATAGATCACTATATAAATATTCATATAGAGAAATAAAAGCTGTTTAATCACAATTGTTTGTTTACAAGAAAAATAGGGACAAAGTATCATCAGTGCAGAGGGACAGTTCTAAGTATTGGAGGTTATGTAAATGCTCAGGAAACGCTTTGCAGTTTAGACAGAGATATATTAACCACACATAACTAAAATGTATTTTATACTTCCATCAAAATCATAGTATGGTTTGGGTTGGAAGGGACCTTAAAGATCATCCATTCCACTCTCCCTGTCCATGGGACACCTTCCACTGTCCCAGGTTGCCCCAAGTCCTGTCCAGCCTGGCCTTGGACACTTCCAGGGGTCCAGGGGCAGCCACAGCTTCTCTGGGCACCTGTGCCAGGGCCTCAGCATCCTCACAGAGAACAGTTCTTTCCTAATATCCAATCTAAACCTAAAGCTTGAAAAATTCAGGCAAAAGCACATATTTCAACAACAACAGTAACTGGAACAGTTTATCTCAACATCCCATAAAATAATGCCAGCAGGACTCAGATTCTACTCTATCTGAACACCAACCCATAATCACCATCTTTGCTATCTCTGATTCTTTTCCTTATCATGGTGCAGGAATGGCTACAGCTGCCTCTCCTACTCAGTGCCATGTATTTGTTTGCCAGTCACACCCCAGTTCATTTTGCTTCTCGAGCACATCTCTACTCCACGAGGAGCACCTCTGAGATCATCTTTAGGAGACAGGCTTGACATGCATGCAGACAGATGATTTGTGGCAACAAAGCTGGATTTGGAACAAGGCCCTAATGATTAATCCATAAGGCTAGGAGGGATTGCAAGTTTAAATCTACTGCAACAGCTTCTTTCTTTCTACTGTGGGCTAGATAAACAGCAGCAGGGAAGGAAAGCAAAGTACTCCCAGACCAAGCCACTCTCATTCCAGAACAGTCAGTCCTGGTTATTACTGCACTTCCAGAGCATGACATCTTCCTGAATGGAATTTATAGGCTCTTTGAGTACCTCCTTGCAAAAAGAGAGGAAAATGAGTCTAGTGGGGCAAGGATCTGCCTTGCATAACCTCATGGTTTTTCAAGTCTCCTCTAAAAGCCAGGTTACACTGGTTGCATGATGCCAAAGGGATGAGGGGAGTCAGAATTCTTTTGAAAAAGGGAATGAAAGTGAAATACAAAAACTATGGTGAAAAAGAAGAGAAGGCAGAATTTGTCCTACACACATTTATGTCAGTGGTACTCACAAATATTGACTATAATATCAGTTCCATACCCAGCTGGCTCTGCTGCAGTAGCTCTCTCCTTTCAGACTCCAGGCTTGCATCTTACTCATAGCTGCTCTTCATTTCTCTTAGCTTCACTGGGCCAAATTCCAATTACCTTGAGAGAGAAAGTGGGATGGGAGGCTGAGAACATGCACAGAAATAGTAGCTGAATCTTGATGGACCTAGCAACAGCTGCAGAAGCTTTATTCCTATAAAATATTATTACTTTTTCATCTTCAGATAAACTAATGTGACAGCAATGACTGGGATAGATGAGACAAATGGTAATGGATAAAGATGCCACCTTACCATATCCCTGTGGATGTAACTGGGGAGTTGCAGTTTAGTACTTTTTTTTTTTTTTAACACATAAAGGATATTTTCTTTATGTCAGTTTTGGTCTTGTCGAAGAGAATGAGTTGTAAATTTAGAAAAAAATTGCTTTGCTTGACATTCATTTCTTCATTACCAGAATAGATTTGGAGTACTTAAAAAAAGCTTTCACAGAGTGACTGCTTGAATGAGTGAAATAAAAAAAAATAGCAACAATAAAAAACCCTAAATACAATCAAGAGAGATTATAAATGTCTCATTAAAATTGATGACAAAAGCTCACTCCCCCTCATCAGCATCCAAATCCTTAATCCCAAAAAGGAATAGGACATTAAAAAGCTTCCTTAGAATTAACATGCTACCAAATTTTTCCTTCAAGCCCATGCAACCACAGAGGCTCAACTGCTGCAGAATTATCAGTGTTCATTCACCAGGAATTACAACTGATTTACAGCCATGTGTATGAGAGAAGCAAAAAACTAGCAGGTGAACTTTTCCATAACATTAACAATAAAAACTCCTTTGTGCAATAATATTTGCCACTTTTCAACTTCAGCAGCCATTTCAAACAGTGAAATTTTTGCTAAGTGCTGACTAAGAGAACATGATAACCATCTGCAATATTAGGATATAAGGATATTAGGAAAGGAGATTAAAATTTTAGGTTCTTCAGGGGCGCATAACTAAAAGTAAGGGAATGCAAACCAAAATTAAAAAAAAATTACTGGTCTCATCCTCTTAACATCCCACCAAACAATATCACACTTCCTATTCTGAGTCCTTAATTAATTGCTATATCTAGTTTTTTATCATATTTGTCAGTGTTTATACCTGACTCATTGCCAGGTGAGGCAGCATTAATGGACTGCTTTCTGTAGGAAATGTGAGTCCATACTGTGTGTTTACAGGAGTAAGGCATTAGCTAGCTAAAAGCTTAATGGGAACCGACTTTGAAATGTGTAATTTTGTGTATTTAATCTTACAAGCCAAGTGTGAAAACCCCAGAACTGAGGCTTTTGGAAAGTACCTGCAGTGAAAAAGCTTGGTGCAGTTGTTTCAGAAGTCCTTCGATCTGAATATTTTTTCTATCCACCCCCCAGACCATTTGCAGGCCACCAGAACCAATCATCCAATTTCCAGTGCATTATTAGACCCTCTTTCCTGAGTGCAACCTGGGAAATGGCTGCTGATTACATGGATTTTTCAGGCTGTGGCAAGAAGCTATTTTGTGTCCCTGGCTTTCTGAGCTGCCCCACAAGGTGACAGATGCTCATGTGGAAATGACCCAGAGGAAATTACTGCAGACTTCCTTCAGGTCCTTGCAAATGATGGTATCCAGGAGCAGCACCAGATTTACTCTAGGCTGCCAGTTTGAGCCTGGCTTTGAGGGATATGCCTTGGACAGAGGTCTACAAAGACCAGCTTGCAAAATAAGTCACTGGCAGAAGTTTCCTGCTGGGTGACGTCTTCCCAGGCTCTCCTCTGATCCACAGAACCACTGAACACAAGTTTTATGCCTTGTGGTCTGCTGTACTGGATATGTGCAGTGGATTTTGGTGGATAGAAGTGTCATCTTCTCTCTTCAAAGGGATACTTAAGACCTAATCTGCCTGATGGAGAAGGCAGAAGCCCAACAGTTGTAACCGAATAAATCAAGTCTCATAATCTGCCTTTTGCTGTGAAAACACCAGATAACAGAACTCACATTAGATACAGAAACTGGGTATCAGACATTAGAAAAGTCTCTGGATTCTAGTGAAACCTCAAGATTTTAGGTCCTTTTCAAATTAGCACAATTTTTTACCTGAATGCAGCTGAAGAGAGACAGGTATGCACTTCTCAGCTGCAGAAAACTGAGGACTACTCTCCTTCTTTTGGGAAGCCAAACTTCCTTTTTTTCAATTGTGCTTCATCTTCCTTATTCCTCCTCACACACATTAGCTCCTACCTAAATCCTTCACACCGCATTTAGAACCAAATAAAGCATTAATATGTTCATCTGTGTGAAATGTTCTCTTAACTATTACCTCGGGCAGTCATTTAGTTGGATCTGATAGGGGAATGCATTGACATTGTTAAGGTTAATGACCCAATGATTAACAATACACATTTTGCAGCTCAATGCTCCCAGCCACTGTTTCAGAGTAATGTGAACAACCATGTATATTATGCTACAATATATGGAATGGAGTCTTTCTTCCCACGTAATAAGTGCTGTAAAAGAAATCAGCCCATGCTCAAATTGGTAGTTTGAAAAGACGGACAGAGTTTTATACTTATCAAAAATGTGAGGAATCTCACAAAGCTCATAGATGATACTATATTAATCCTGATTAGCTCATAAAACCAGTCAGCTTATACATAATTTGTGTCCCACCGCATTGAGCTAAATCACCCACAATTTTAAAAAAGATACTTTTTATGCCTATGATGATGTCTTACTAAAGCTGTAGTGCTACACTGGATCATGCACAGCACAGATCTGAGCTGATGATGCTCTTGGCTGCCCTTCTATGCAGAGCACAGGGTATGACCTGTGTGCTGAGCATGGGCACACAGCTGTGCTGGGCACAAGGGCAGGGGCAGAGGGAAGAGACCCCAAAGCTGAAATAGGAGCATGAGGGGGGATGTCTCAGTGTGTGAACCATGGTGGGTTCACTGGTGTTACACAGGTGAAACATCCTCTGGAAGTGGGACCTCTGTTCGAGCACAACAGCGGCAGCTGCAATAAGGTTCCCTCTCCTTGAATACCAGATTCTGTGGATATCTTTGACTCCCACAACAGATCTCACAACACTCATCTCACTCAATGTTCTTTAAAAAACAGAGTTTCCTCTCTTAGGTTTATCACATTGTTCTGAGAACATTGATATCTACAAATAGCACAAGTGTAAGAAACATGATTACCATTTCAGGAATGCAATCTCCATCTGAGTATTCCAAAATAATTTATAAACATTAAGTAATTCACTAAGTTTCATTAGCACTGCGTTAACATTTTCAAGTATTTCACAGGATTCAAATCTGTGCTTGGACTTGCTTGTACTAGATAATTTTCAGGTTAATTTTAGCCATAACATAATGAACTGAGCAAGTAATCAGAACAGTGGCAAGTTTTGCTAAAGAAGGACAGGAACAAGATCATGTTGTTAGTCATACCTGTCATGAAAGCATCTTAACAGATTAATGAATACATTTATTTTTATTTATTCATTATAAATTAGGAGGTGAGTTGAGACATAACTGAGAACATATCAGTCCTATTTGGTTTCCAAATTTAGGCACTTGAACGTTCTGTTTTTCTGAAGGCCTGTTCAATAATATGTTCTGTTTAATTAGTGGAAGAGGTAAGTATTCACAGTCTCTAAAAGTTTTAACAGTCATTAGGTAATTAAGAATTAACTGAAGCAACTTTCTTAATTATTCAGTTAAAAATAATGGAACTAGAGCCCAGACTCTCATTCACATTTACATTTTAGATCACTACAGGAAAATATATATGCTATAAATTACAGAGCAGATATAAATGAGTTAAAACATGTATTATATTATTTTATATATTACTATGTGTTTCTTTGGAACAGATTGCCCAGAGAAGCTGTGGCTGAACCATCCCTGGAAGTGTCTAAGGTTGGATGGGGCTTGGAGCAACCTGGGATAGTGGGAGGTGTCCCTGCCCATGGCAGGGGCATGGAACTGGATGGGATTTAAGGTCCCTTCCAACCCTAATCATTCCATGATTCTAAAATATTAGTCCTGATTAATGATTTTAAGGCAAGGAATCCATCTCAAAGGGTCACTGGAAAAGGCACATCTGTTTTCTCAATAATCTACATCTGAGCCCCACAATACTCACATTTCCCTCACAGTGGCTCAGGCACTACAAGATTTTAGAGGTCTAGGATGTCAGGAAGATGTGTGAGCTGAGGACTGGGCAATTCCCATTCCCCTGCATCTCCCTGAAGCAGCACACACTGCACCTGGCAAGCAGACTGCATGTCAAGGCATTCCACTGGGATCAGTACCTGAATGCACCTCCGTGCCATGAAAGGTCACTTCTGAGCACCAGATGCAGAAAGTACAGGATAATCCATGCCAGTCATGTTAGCGGAGAAGAATTCATGGAGAGAAATAGCTTGCTTTCATAAGGAAATCAGGATGGAAGGCTACAAGTCGAAGGCATGGATCAAAGAAGAGGTGGGAGGCAAATGTTCTCTTCCACACTTGACAGACGTGGCAGATGCAGCCAAGATACTGGCAGTAAGACAGGCCAAAGACACAGAGCTGTTAAGCAAAAATGTCTTTTGTTCAATTCTCTCCCTTTACCTCTAGAACCTCATGGAAATAGGCAAGGCTGCCTGACTCAGCCTGGGCTGCTTTTGAAATGGTATCTTAATAACTGCTTTACTGGCTCTGTACCCCCTCAGTGTCTGTGACATTTTCGGCTCAGCAATCCACAGCTTATTTAATGTATGTGCAACTTTCCCTTGTCCCAAGATAGGGAATTTTGAGTGAAGCTATGAATAGATGAAATCTCTTAGGTCATCAAATTCATGGAATCATACATGATTTATGCTAGAAAAAACCTCTAAGATTGTGGAGTCCAACCCTTAACCTAACCCTTCCCAGGTTGCCACTAAACCATGTCCCTAAGCACCACATCTACATGTCTGAAATCCCTCCATGGATGGTGATTCCACAATGGTCCTGGGCAGCCCATTCCAAGGTTTGAAAACCCTTTCAGGAAAGAGATTTTTTTTTGTAATATCCAATCCAAACATCCCCTGGTGTAACCTGAGCCCATTCTCTCTTGCCTTGCACAATTTTGCACTGTTAAGTGCCTGCTTGTGCCACGGCTATTACAGCTCTCTAAAGTAAATTCTCCTCCACAATCTAAATGACTGTTTGCAAATAATCAGAGAATCATAGAATGGTTTGGGTTGGAAGGGTCCTTGAAGCCCATCCAGTTCCACCCCTGCCATGGGCAGGGACACCTCCCACTATCCCAGGTGGCTCCAAGCCCCATCCAGCCTGGCCTTGGGCACTTCCAGGGATCCAGGGGCAGCCACAGCTTCTCTGGGGACCCTGTGCCAGGGCCTGCCCACCCTCACAGACAAGGAATTTCTTCCTAATATCTAATCAAACCTCCTTCAGTTTAAGGCCATTCCCCCTTGTCCTGTCATTACACACCTTTGTGAAAATGCAAAGTCCCTCTTCAGCTTTCTTGTAAATCCCTTTAGGTACTGGAAGGATTTCAGGTGGTCTTGTTAAAATTGTTCTCTGAATATTCAGTTGTTAAAAAAAAGCTTTTAAATTTTTATCAGTACAGATCTAAAAACAACAGTGATTGTTCTGCTTGTGATCTTTCCTTCTGCATCCAACAGTATAAATAGATTGTTGGAATATAATCCAAGTTTTACCTTTTTTTTTTTTTAATCAAAGTTACCTTTTCATATCAAAACTCCATGTTACTTCACCTACTGTCAATTTTCCTTAATCTTTTACTTTGCAAAAGCTAAATGTATATTGAATAGAAGTATTTTCTGTGATTCAGTATAACACATGACTAAGATATTGCTAAATCTTTGCTGTATTGGAGATAAGCTCTTTGTCTAACAAGGTCTTTGTAGAAGGATGTGAAAAGTGGAGATCATTTATAGCAATGCATTTGTCAGACATGGGTTTTGGCAGCTATTTAAACAACAGTGTGGCAGCAAGTCAATCTTCCTTCCATCACAGCAGAAACATGATACATTTCATTGTGCTTATGGCAAGAATTTAACTTTCTTTTAAAAACCCCGTGGATATCTTCACAAAACTTGAAATGTGTATCTAAAAAATATATTTTATGGTCATTCTCCTGCCCAACAAAACATAAACAACTGGCAATTTAAATTGAGAAATTGAGGACAAAGAGTTCGAGTTCTTTTTTTTTTTTCCCCCTCTCCCTTTTCCCATGAGGTATCACATACTTTCAAGGCACGAGGAACTTTTGACAGGTAATTTTTTTTTTTTAAATCACATTATGATACAGAAAATACATAATGTAAACAGAGAATCACAGTTCAAGAGTCTTCAGAAACTTGCAGTGTTTAGTCAAAGGCTGTTGACCTCAATTAATTATCACTGGAAGATAATAAAAACTTTAATGTCAGCTACCTGAAGCTTGCATTAAAATCACTTGTTTATTGCTGATGCTCCACCCCTACTAATGACCTCAAATAATCAGAATTTCTATACCCAAAATTATTTATGACTTTAAAATGAATGGGAAGGGAAGGGAAGAAGGAAAGTGTCACGGTGTGACTTGGTTTTGCCAATTTTAATATATTTAATTTCTTTTAGAGATAGGATTTAGGAGTAGAGACAAGGCTGGCTCAAAACTTAAAAGGGTATAAGAAGAAATTTATTAATAACACAAAAATAATTCAGAATAAGATTTCTAGATTATTCCCT
>JAOTQP010001652.1:64536876-64575046 GCA_026413545.1 Cichladusa arquata | reverse complement strand
GGTATGTAACGATTTTGGGAGTGTTGATCAACCAAATAATAACTAATTGTCTCTTCCTTTTTGTTCCTCATTTAAATTAGAGGCAGACAGAGATCCAGAGTCTCAAAGCAGTGATGAGATGAGGGTGTAGGGAAGAGAGACTTAATTTTACTATGAATTGGGGAAATTTCTGGGATTTGAAGAACTTGTACTCAAAAGATACTTGTACTTGTTCTATCGAAATGTACCCACTGAAAGTCATAGAAAAATATTTAAGCTAGGAATGGGGAAAAGCCAAAAAGCACACAAGGTGTCCCCTAGGAAATAATGCTGAAGCTGATTTTGTTCAGCCAAATAAACTCTACTTAAAAACAATGAACAGAAAAATAAATATTTACGTCCAGATGCTTGTAATTTTGTTCTGGTAACCAAAAGTCAGAATGAAGGTTAGGAGCAATGAAAAGACTTCATAAAAGCGAGTGAATCATTAAAAAAAAAAAAAAAAAAAAGTGTCCCAAGTGCTTTAGGTAGTTATGAATAATGCACCTATAGCAAAACAACATGGCAAACATTGAAATGAATTTTTCTAATCTTGGCAGTCAAAGAAGCCAATGAAACGTGGTGTCCCATCAAGAACAGCATAGAGAAAAAGGAAGAGGTGTCATATTTTCAATGCTCAAAAAAGCAGAATTTCATTTCATCTTCCTGTTTTGAAATAGTTATCTAGAAGTTTAGAAAGTAAAGTAAACAAGATATGCTTTATCTGGCTTGACTTTGCCTGTGTGAATAGATAAAGATGGGGATAAAAGCAGCCCCAAATGTGTAGAGAAGGCATCTTAATTTCCCTAATGAAAGTATGAAAGTACTTCCCCCTTGTTTATTAATTGTTCTTCTGCAGACTCCTCACGGCCTGGCAATGTAGGAAGGAAGTGCCTGTGTCCTTCTACCTGCAGGAGCAGCCTGCTTAAAAGATTCTCCAAGCATCATTAGCTTAAGTATGTTTCTTAAATAATACAAGAGGTGGACAAAGAGCTTTGGAAATGTTTAAGAACACTTTTTGTCCCTCACTGGGATTGATGCACTGAATGGATTTGTTCCAGAATTGTTGAAAACTATCACTTCATTTGACTGAAATAAAACACAACAGGCTGAGTTTTTTTCTAAATGATAATTGAATGGATATCACTATAATGCAGTGTGAAGTCTCAGCTTAGAACTTTTTAAGTTAGATTACAGATCATAGTTAGGAGTCTAGTTAGTGTCACAGTTTGCCTGGCACTGACACCGAGTCTGATATTGACAGCTAAAAATATAATATACAACGGAGAGAAATTCTCTGCTGGCAGATGTTTGAAAGACAAAATATGAAATGCTTTCCAGCTTCAGTTATTGAATTTAAGCATTGTTTCTGCAGCTTATTTTACCTTAAAAAAACAAAAACAAAATAACCAAAACTTTAAAAATACATCAATATTTTAAGAGCAGAAGGACAAAATATCTACCCCAAAAGATGAGCTCTAGATTCCTTGTTATGAGTTGTAAAGTGTCTGAAACTTAAGTAATGGTTTAAAAGCAGAACTGAGAACCTTGAGTAAGGTACCTAAGATGAAATGCAGTTTAAATTCAAAGTCTGGCATTTGGGCCTAACAGTTTAGAGGAAATGTCTTTAATATGTTGAGAGAAAGCCTGCAGTGAAAAGCAGAGATGACCTACCCAGGTTCTGACAAGTAGTTCACTCCTAAATACCAATGTGGGTGTTATGTGGTGATCAGCCTCCACTAAATCATCCTGGACTTCAGAAATGTTTTGTAAACTGAACTCAAATGTGCTGTTGTAAGTAAACTGACAAATTTAACCTATCCATAATATTGAGTTATTTCAGCCCTCTGTGGCCATCAGTTCTGTGAGTTTTGCCTCCTGCTCACATTTTGTTGCCAGTTATCAGCACTTGCTGCCCTACCCAGCCAAAAGCTGGAGACTGTCTGTCTTTCCCTCCAAAAACCATGCAATAAACTACAACTTACAATGTGAGTAACATCTACTGCAGGAAGGGGATGGCATCAGGAATTGTATCCAATACAGCATGGTGAGCCATTGCAGTAACTCCATCTACTAGTCCAGTTACACCTGGAAGTTCCTTCTCACCCATCCCTCTCCCCACTCATGCTCCAGGCTGCTGTTGGTACACGTTGAACCCTTTAGAAGCTGTTTTATGCCACTAATTTAGCAGAAACTAAATCCAGGAGAAAAAAAGGGAACTGTTTTCTCTCGTGTTAGTGACTTCGTGGAATGACCCAGCAATCACTGAAGATGGAGCAAGGCAGGAGATAGGGTTGGGAGGTCAGCAGTCTTACTTCTAAAAAAGCAGAACTAAGGGAGATCAAGGGAATGGGAGACATCCCCTTCTCCTGGTGGAAGCACTGTCAGAAAGACAAACCTACCCATGAAATTGTATCTATATAAACCACAGTGACCTAAGATTTGCTGCAGCCCCATTTCAGACACCCTTGAGCCAGATATGTTCCCACATTGCAGCTGCTGAGGTTGGGAGCTGCCTACCTGGGAATGCAGGGAAGCACACAGATGTTTGCTCAGTGCTGCCTTTGGATGTCGTGTCACACAATTAGCACTCCCAGCTCTGCATGAATCAGGCAGCACTATATTAAAGGGCTGGAACTATATCTAGGCACAGTGGGTAACATCAGAGGAACCCAAGCTGCTGCAATTTGCACTTCCACCAGGCCCCAGTAAAACAGAAGTTACAGCAAGTTGTGCTCCCTGAGGCTATTCATGAAATACTCTCTGTATGTGCCTCCATCAACCTGCCAATGCTATTTGCAATGCATGGCTCTGTTTCCTCTCAGATGGGCTGGAAGACTGAAATTTTTGAGGTTGCATAAAGATAGATGAGGCTCGTTAAAGCAGAACCATCCTCTAAACCACAACCAAAATCTTAAACTCAACACAGACTATTAATCCAAGGGCCTGCATTATGGTTACATGGTTAGTTTATGAATACATGGTTAGGAGGAACAGTTTGTGCTGATTTTGGCAGAGATAAAATTCATTTTCTTCACAAGCAGCTCATATTCCGACTATGAAATAATTCACTAAATAGCTTTGATACTTTTAGGGTCCTCCCTGAAAACTGATTCCTGTTTTCATCAGCAATGATCACCAGCTCAAATCAAGGAATTTGATGGAGACCTGATTTGCCTCTAACTGGTTTTGGCAGGGATTCTCACAACAGTGCTAACCCCATTACAGTCAGATCCTGAAAATGCTCTCTTTCCTGTTTTACTGGGAAAATTACCACTCTTCTCTTGTTTACCATACTTTCTGTCAACTCTATGTAATCTTCTAGCAAATCTACTCCAGGAGAGTTAAGCTGCAGCAAAATCCAGGCTGCTCAAGCAGCTAGAGTTTGGGGGTTAAGCACTGAAAGCTGCTGGAGAGGTGACCTTGTTGAGTGGTGAATTCTCATGTCACAGATAGAGGTGACCAAGAAGATAAACCAAAAATCACTGTCAGAGGGGATTGGTGTGTACTTTGCAGCCAGCCAAGGGCCAGTGACATTCACAGGGAGGGCTCAATTAGTGGGAGGAAACCATTTTGTCCATTTAACTCCTGGTCCTCAAAGGAGGAGGGCAGGGGAATCTTGGGTACAGTGACCATTAGAGACTCCCACACTGATGTAGAGCACAAATACTGTGACAGGCTGTGCCATCTGAGATGTGACTTCATTATCAAAGCCTGCAGGTTATACCAAATTAGCTCCACACCTTTCACAGGTGAGCTAAGTTACATTCTTTTTCAGTCCTTTCTTCCCCTGCTTTTTTCAGCTTGTGAGTTTATAAGCCTCAGTTTAGGCAAAACCCCAATTTCTCTTTTTTTTTCCTAAGGATTTTCGTACAGCTGATATCTTCTATCTGCAGTAATATTTGTACTTTTTAGAAGCCTTTTATGCTATTGGCAAATCAGGCTCAAACATGTTCTCTCTTGCAAAGCCAGCTGCTCTTTAGTTTCTTCCTTATAATTTATCTCACCAAATTTCTTGGGAAAGCCATGAATACTGCCTGAACAGCAATGCTTCCCAGCAGTTCTGTACAGGTGTTTCTAATGCAGGAAGCTCTATCCATACTTATATCCTGAAATCTTTTAATTATAACTGGACTGAAGAGATTAAATGACAGCAAGACCCATAAATCAGCCCCCTGCTTCTGAGCCACAGCACCAATGATACCAAATAAAAACCCAAGGAATATCCACTAAAAAGAAATACTAGTAACAGTTCAGAAAGAATATATTTGCTATGAATTTGAATTTATTAAATTTTTCTTTTTTGATTAATTTGATTTTATAATATTTGTATTCATTGATTGAGGTTCTTTATGCTCATGTTTTGGATTGATTCGGGAACAAGCAGAAATTACTTCAAAAATATCAGTTCAGAAACAGCTACAAGCAAACAGGTGCAGCACTAATAATAACACAAATCACTAAAATATTTTTTAAGAAAGTATAGCAATGAATTTCTACTGTATTAACTGTTTCTCTGAAATAATTTTTAACCCTTTCATACTGCTATTTTCTATAACAGTCTGACAAAATATTATTATTTTCTGCTGTCTCCCATAGGATGGAAAAGAAGAACAAATATTACTAATATATGGATTTTTAAAAGGATGAAAACAAAACAATGGAAAAATAAGACATTTCAAATCTAAAAACTTCTATTTAAAGGTCTTATGCAAGGTTTTCTTTTCACCAATGATATTTAAACCTATTTGAAGCCAAAATAACATTAATATTTTATTTTAAATTTGGGCAATAAAAGAAGACCAAAACAAACCATTTACTTTTGATCTGTTTTTCACAGTGCCTCTAGTTAAGGCCTATAGTGAAGGTAATATTTGATCTATAAAACATCTTTTTTTTTGTTTACTTCAAACCCCAGCATTGACATAGTAGTAAAGTTGAAAAACTAAGTGATAAATCTTACAGCAGCCACATTTTTTTCCCCCAAATGTGCTTTCTTCAGCATTACCTGCTAAATACTTGAAAGACAAAGATTTACAGTTTTTAAATATCATGTAACTTTCTCTGAAGCCCAGTTAAATACAAAGTCTAACTGGGTGATGCCTGGAGAGGCTCTCTGGACCAGAGGCTAGACAGTGTTAAAGGAATAAAGTAGATATTTATTAAAAGGCCTTTGAAGGATTCTCCTTGGGCAGTACAAGAGCCCAGCCATGGCTACACCCAAGATGACCCTGAGCCATGAGTTTTCACACTTTTATAAGTTTTGGTCCATTTACATATTGGGGTTAATTGTCCAAATGCAGCTCAGGTTCTGCAGTCCCATCCTCCCAGATTCTCTCCTCAATTCACTGTTGTTTGCACTTTTTGGGGCTGAAGCTGCAGTGCTGTCCTTGGTTCTGGGGCCGGAAAAGGATTGTTTTGTCTGACTGAGCTGGGAGGAGAACTTGTAACATTTTATATGAAGTTCAGTTATATACTAATGCAGTACAGAATCTGGAAAATATGAAAACTAAGACTTAAGGCATCAGGGTGCCTTGGCACCTGGAGTGAATGGGGTGAGAAACAGCCCCAGCCTGGGATGTTCTCCAGCCCAGGAAGGATTCATTACCTCCTGCAGCTGTTTATTGTTTCAGTCCCTTGCCAGGATACCCAGACTGTCCCTTTAGATGAAACACCTGTCCTGGAGTGGCCTTATGATGCTGAATTGTGTCCCCATTCATCTGTTTAGCCCAGAAATAAGTTCTGCACCTTTAAAGCTCGATCTGAGAGCTAAAGGGAGGAAGAAGAAAAAGCAGTGGAATTTTTTCGTGGCTGTATCCAAAACACAGAGATAAGCAGTGCACTCGGAGTTCTCAGCCCTGCAGATGGACAGGGAGTTTTTCCTTGCTTTTTTGCTGGTTTTTCTCTCATTAGCTGAGGCCAGAAGGGTTTTTTTGGAACTGTTCAGCTGTTGTTCACCCTGGCAACACCAGGACTGCTGTCCAGGACACCAGACCTGAGCCCCAGAGAGACTGAGAGAAAGCCCAGGAGACACCCATGAAAAGGACTCTGAACTACAAAAGGACTCTCTCTGCATCTGCCATCTCTTCAGAACAGCCAGAGGTTCCACTGGTTAATATTACTCATTTTCTCATGTTTGTGAATGCTTTGATTGCTAAATAAACAGGTTTTTTCCACTCTTCTGGAAGGAGGTTTATTTCCTGAACAGGCTGGGGGGAATGCTGCTGAATTTTGCCCTTTAGGGAACATCCCTTTGGAAGTTTCCTTCCAAATTTGTCCCAAACCAGGACAGACACCTAAATTTCAGACACCTGGATTCTAAGATAAGTGAACCATCCCCTTAGTCTGGAGCCTGAGCTGCTTTTACACTCAACTATGAAAAGGATCATCTCATAGATCTTAATTCTTTGAATAAGGAAGGAGCAGGGTTGGAATTTTTTCTGACCAAGCTGGAAAATTGAAGTTTTTCATCAGACCTATTTACACCATGAACTTCCTGCCACTTCAGAGCTGCACATTGAGGGAAAAGAAATGGCAACAAAATGGATATTTGAAGCAACAATCAGCTGTTATATTGCAAATGAAGGTAATTGTATCTTCATTCTTTTCAAGGATGAGAGGCTGGAATGGGCATATCAAAATTAATCAAATCAATTATAGCTTTCTTTCAACACAAACCAAAATTTATTTAAGAATCAGTCAAAAAAGTGTTTTAAATCTCAGTCAGCCAAGAATCCCTGGCCCTACAGAATATTTCTCATAAGAACTAAATATCTCAATTTATAATTTTTTGTCTTACCATAAAGGAAAAGGAAAATAAATAACCACTATAAAGTTATATTTAGTTATTATGAAAATTAAGATAAATCTTTTCACCTGTCTTAAACCAATTTCATCTGGAAAAATTATGAAACAAGTTCTAATAAACAACTAAGTAATTGTACAGAAACTTCTCATAATCCACATCTTGCTCTGCCATGGTAGTGGATGAATGCCTGTAGTAGCTGAGGTCTGTGATGAATCCAGCTGCACAATGTGACTCCTCTACTTATGTGACTCACTTGTAATTGTTTTGGAATGTGTTATATTCACAGAAGGATTTTACAGTTGTGCCAATCAAAAGCAGTATTAAGTTCATGATGTAACAGAAAAGCTTCAGTTGTAAATCAAGGGACAGATTCAGAGGATCTTGTCCATGGGCTCTGAAGACTAAGACCTCACCATCTCAATACTCATCCACAGGAAACTCCTCTGAGGACCAATAAATAGATGTTTTACCTGCCTCTCTTAGTCCAGTGTACATTTTTTGGTGGTATTTTGCTTTATTGCTGGGCTAGGTTTTATTTAGAACTCTCCTTTTATTCTCCCCTTTTATGGAGAATCTGAACAATCAGCTTAATGTAGATGTTTAAACTAGGTGTGAAAACTCCCACCTGACTGCCTCAAGTCTTGTGTTTGTACAAGGGAGAAGCATCTACTTGATTCAGCATTTTGTGCTCTCACTGTGATGCAGAGAATACCAAAAAGAGAGTGATGTCCTATTCATTACGTGTGTCGCTGCCCCATTACTTTACAGGATAATGTGGTTCAGTTTCAGTTCATAAAAATTCCTTTTCCATAAAGAACTCGATGTATTATAGCTCATATAAAGGGGGATTTGGAAGTGAGCATCTGATTTATTCACCATAAAACACTAAATAACACGATGACCTCTAACTGATCTATGGCACACCAAACATTCCTGAGGAATTTCAATTTTTCTTCAATCCCTACAAAGCAGGCTCAGGTGCACGTTGGAAGGAGACTGATGCAAACTGCCCAGTTGTGCAAATAATGAATGCAAGATGCCACTGGCATATTCACTTTGAGGATTTCATAATTTTGCTTAGCATAATTCAACTGAAATTGGTTCAGCTGAACAAAAGAAATTCAAGTTTTCCCTGACAGTCTAAGAAAATAATTGCAAGAGAAAAAAATAATTAGATACAGTTTGCAAGACAAAAATGGAGGAAATATGGATATACGGATTAAAGTTTAAACTATTTTCTATGTGAAAATGCTTTTTTATGCCCAAAGCAATGCTTTTGTTCAATATGAATGCAACGAAGTCATTGTATTTTCAGCCAATAAATAAGAATTTTGAAGTCTGGTCCTTGTAATGGCACATGAAGCAGGATGATTGATATAATTATAACTGAAATTACTAATTTCCAGTCATGATTAAACAGATATGACACAAATCCAAAGGAGAAAGTGAGGATGGATGTACCAGGTCAAAACAAATGCAGTGACAAACAGCAGATGTCCAGAAACCAGGGTACAACATAGGACACACACACAGAGATCTCCTTGAGTACCCTCCCAGATGCTGCTTTTAATCTAAGGATTTAATAATGAGATTTAACTTTGCTTTGCATTTTGTACAGTTTTTGTACCATTTTAAGGACAGGTTGTCATTCAGCTGTTGCTTTTATGTGGGACAGATCTTTGTGGGCATTTGGATGAGTTTTGGGATACACCTAGATATATCTATATATATATGGGTGTGGTCATTGCCATTTTTGATCCATCCTTCCCTCTGGGCCTGCATGGCTTCTAGTACTTCTGAACCATGACATACACATTTCAGTGAAACCATCTCCTCACATGGATTTATATGGCTTTTACTTTCCTTTTCATATGGAGCCAGGTCCCTGAAGGTCAGCAGATAAGGTGCCTGATTACCACAACACATCAAACAGAGCAAACTGCCTCAGCCTCCTCCTTCAGAGCTTGTGGGGCACTTGGCAAGAGAGGGTACCTCTGCAGCTGGCAGTACCTCACTTTTCTGTGTTTATTAAAGGATATTCTTTCATGGCAAATGCATGTAGGCTTTTAGAATCCTTTGGGGTCGCTGAAATGCAAAGAGGAATTGAATCCCTCTTTCTCATGTGCAGAGAGTGCAGGCTAACATTGTCAGGCTCTTGCTGTAGCAGTAATGTAATTCTCACTTACTTTGCATTCAGGGTAGCCACCAGTGCCACTGCCAGAGCTCTGAATCTAAATCAGGTGGAAAAGTTCATCAGATTGGAATGGGAGATGGTGAAGGGTCTGCAGGGGAAGATGTATGAGGAGTGGCCAAGCCTGGAGGAGGCTGAGGCCAGATCTCATCGTGGTCTCTGACATCCTCACAAGGGGCAGCACAGGGGCAGCTCCAATCTCTGCTCTCTGTGACAGTGACAGGACTCGAGGAAACAGCTGGAGCTGTCAGGGCAGGGTTTGGTTGGATATTGGGGCAATATCCACTAGGACAAGAACCATTAGGAAAATACCAGCTGGTTGGGTGTGTGTCTGCCAGACACCAGAGGGTGTTTGGCACTGCCCAGGCTCCCCAGGGCAGTGTCACAGCACAGCCTGACAGAGCTGCAGGAGGGTTTGGACAATGCTCTGGGCACAGGGTGGGACTCTTGGGAGTGGTCCTGTACTGGGCAGGGGTTGGACTCAAAGACCCTCGTGGGTGCCTTCCACCCCAGGATATTCTACAATTCTAGGAGTAATACCTGTCTTTTTCACATCTCTCTTTCCCCCCCATATTGCACCCTGCTGTAATTAAAGACTGTGGAGTTTTGCCATTGATTTCAGTGTGAGCAGAACCACAGCTTAGGTTACTGCACAGGCCATATATTAAGGACCATGTTTTCATCTCCATGATTTCAATTTCTTGCAACCATTCCCTAGTTGTTAAGTGCTCTTTCTTTTCCTGTCAAGTCTTTCTTTGTATTGCTACCCATGTTTAAATGGTTCAGTGAGATGCTCAGTTTAGGAGCTATCAAGGAATTATTTTTCTGTAAATATTTGGGATGCCTCTATGTGCTGCAAAAACAAAATCAGGAATAATGTAAAGCTATCAAAGCTTTAAGGCTGGTACCAGTCAGGTAATTGTTGTTGCTTGGGACAGCAGACTTTTTAAAAAGTGTGCTTCTAAGGAAATTCTAAATGATGGGTCTTTCAGAAAAAAAGAAGACACATTTCAAAGACTTTAGAAATTAAAATAATGCATTTATTAGGGACAAAATTGTATAATTCTGAAAAGCTAGATGAGCTGAAAAGAGCTAGGGCTCCCCAAGAATATCAAGTTGTCCACAGTGGTGGAATGTCAGGGGTGGTGAAGAGAGAGTTTGGTAGAAAAACTGCTGGCTGGGGAAGGAAAAAAGAGAACATTTTCTTCTAAATAGAACTGAACAGTGATCTCTGCATCCTTCAACCCATGCATACCAAGACCTAGGAAAAGTGCACTCTTGCCTTCTGCTTCACTGCAAGCTCCTGTGGCCACTGCACAGTGAGCCCAAGGAGCACAGCACCATTGCAGGTGGGAGAGCAGCATCTGCTCCATTGGCTGCCAGCCACCCCTGCAGAAACACATTTCTGTGACCTGAACTACTGGCGTGAGGGCAAAACAAAATATGAGCAAGGAAAGGAAACCTGGAGTGTTTTAACCACACTAAAGAACTGCCCCCCTAATGAGGAAATCCCAGCTACAACACGAAAGGGAAAAAAAGGCAAAAGAAAGAAACACAGAGGGTAACTCAGAAGGAATTAATGGGCTGGGGCAAAGATCTCTGCTACAGGGCTCTTCCCCTGTGCAAGTCCCTTCAGCAGACAGCCAGAGCCAGCAGTGGGGCCCTGTTGTCACACTGATGGTGCTTTATTGCTTTGAAGACACAATTATTGCTGGTCTTGCCTTCATCACCTAAGTGCTCTCTGTATTCACATCCCTCACTAGCAGCTGCAGCTGCAGCTCATCTCTGCTGCTGGAGTTGGATTTTTCCACTGCCAATTCATGGATGTGCTGTAATTGAGTGCACTTGAAGTATCTACTCTAAGAATCATTGATATTTAGAAGTTTGCAAGAGATTTTGTTGTTGCTGTTTTGGATTCCTTTAGAATTCCTGTCCCCTGAGATTTTATTGTGAGGATTCTTTGGGTTTTCACTGACTCCTCCTGCCTAGTACTGGATAAGTAAATTTACTGTGCTCTGCTAGGGGCAGGAGCAGAAAAATGTTTGCTGTTTACTGAGACTCCATCTTCCAGCAACAGGTTGTTGATAGTCTTGATGTTTTCCTTTGAGGAAGACAGACCATTGCCCATTTTGCATTTAACCCTTGGAACTGTGGCTCTTCTTCTGGTTACAGCATTTCAGTGCTGTTGGCTTATCTCCTCTCTGGATACAATGCATTGCTCCCTGGCACCATCAGGAAATGCTGGGGACCTGGGCATTTGAAAGGGAGAAAATCCCCAATACTCAGGGTTAAGCAGTTGTCTCCCAGTCAAATCTACTGAAACTGAATGGTCCCAGAAGGGCCAGCAGGGCAAATTTTATAAACCTGGCCTGGCACCGGCTGAGCTCCAGGGCTGGCCATGGGCAAGGCTAAAAGGTCTTACACGAGTTCTGTGTGTGGTAGGGTGAGAGAGGTGAGAGAGATGGGGAGACAGCTTAGAAAAGTGAGAAAAATAAAGATCCAGGAGGCCTGGACAGAAACTGATGACTATTTCAAGCAATAAACCTCCTAACATCGAATATTCCTGCAGGATGACAGAGATATATCACCAGGTTTCTTCAATATGCATTTGGAATTTGCCTGTCTATTGTGCTGCACCTTTTTGTTATTCTTGTAAGTACTACAAACTACTTCTGCTTAATTTGTTTTCATATGTGAAAAACACAGCCAAAGACACAAAGCAATGACAAATCTGACTTTTTATAAACAACACAGAACATATTTTGTCTTTCCAACTTTACAATTTTTCACAAACTAGGTTGCTCAGCTTCTAATACTGAGGTAGACATAAAATTCAGATTAGCCTGATGTGCCAAACTTGATATTCAGGGAGATATTCTGATCGCAGCTGCCTTTTCAATAGTAAGTTTATCCCCCTTTAAACATGCAATATCTTTTATTTTTGTCCACAAACAAGTCACTGACATTTCAACTTCACTGTAATATATTATTCTAAAGGGTGAAGAAAATACAAGTATTTGTCTTGGAATATTTCTCTCTCAGACTATAAAATTTACTTAGTTTGTAGAATTGTTAAATGTTGATAGAGAGAGAGAGAAGGTGAATTCACAAGAACTTGATCATCAGTTACTGCAAAATTATCTATGAATAATGACTCAACAATGAATAAAATGCATTGGTAATTGTTTTATGGTCCTACTTACAGCTAGATTTCCTTTAGAAGTAAGGAAATAAAATGCAAATAATTATGCTGTGTGTTGCAAGAAACTTTGCAGGAGATGTCAATTGGTGAGAAGTCCGGAAAAACTTAGAAGAAAATTAAATTTTATCTGGTGCCAAACAACAATAGTCAGGACCTCCTGACTTCAGCCACAAGGAGTTATTCTTCGTGGAAATGACGCTTGTTTTCTGAAAAAAGCAGTTTTGCAAACATATGTTTATTTTTTAAAATAAACAGTTACAGCTTCTACATTTCTCTGCATGAAATTTTACTTTTCCCCCAAATCTTATGCAGAACAGGCTTCTCTGTACCTTTGAACAAATAAAGCATCATAGATGTAAAATTAGAAAAAACCATACCAACAAACTGCAATAGAATTCTTCCCCTCACTTTGAGAAGGAAAAGGCCAAGTCTGTATTTTGGTGTTGAGTTTTTGGGGGAATTACAAGTTCTAGTGCCCTGACAGTCCACACAGGGGGAACATGGAAATTCACTTCTTGACTGTACAACTGAATTCCTTCCACAATAAATTAATCTGCCTGGTAAAGTGGTGGATAATGTGGTTTCACCTCAGCTCAGTATCAGAACAGACAGAGCACGTCCTCAGGGCCACAAGGGAAGGATGCAATGCACTGGTCTCTACTGGAAAATAAAGGAAGTGGCAAGATAAATTATTCAACACACCTCCCTAACATTAGGATGACAAAATGGCAACTGATAATGGGCACAGCTCTCAGGCCAGTGTGTGCTTTGAGCTCATCTGCATCTCAGCTACCAGTGTGTTTGCAGCTCAGTAAGCCTCTGAGATTATTCAGGCTGATAGACCTAACCTTATTTCTAAGCAAGAACAAGTTCCATTGAGACAGAATGTGGTTTTCCTTGTCTACACAAATGCTTTCTCTAAAACAAATATACCAATGGTTGAAGTCAAGGGTTTATTCTTATCTCCTGCACGTTGACAGTTTAAGGCAAGAGGCAAAAAAAAAGAGGGAGAACCATTTAATAACTACATGCATGAGAAGTTTTTTAGAATAGAGAATGACTCTGACACAAAATCCTAAATATGGCTCAATGAAAGGAAAAGTTTCCCCAGATTTATGTAAAAAGCTGGTTTTTGTTTTGCCCTGGAAAGCAGGCTAACCTGCTGCCAAAAGCAATCTGCTTATGTAACACACATTGAAGTGAACAAGGGAACAGTGTCACATGCACTGGGATCCTTATCATGGTCTTCTGAGGAATCATAAACTGAAGACAACAGGATTATGCTACTGTGGTGGGAACAATCTAAGTGTCCAGATTAGCTGCATCATGCAGAGTACAAAAACTGAAGAGTTGAGTGGGATGCCTAAGGCCAGAAACAAGCAAGAATGATGAAAAGCAAATTGGTTGGGGTCTGTTGCATTTCTGTGTTCCAGGGAGTTTGCAGTAACAGTGTCAGTACCATAAATGTGGCTGTGGATCTTTATTGTCCTGACCAGCCTGACCTGGGAGCCCTACCCCACCCTTTGCCCATGGGCTCTGGAGATCTGTCTAATCTCCATCCTGGCCCTGCTCTGATCTGCACTGTAGGTTCAAGCAGTCCAGTTTCTGTCTCCTGGATGGGCCCTGGCTCCAGTCATGTCTCTGGCACTGACTCCTGGATGAACCAGTCACACCAAAGTTGCAGCCCTTCCTCAGTTCTGCCTTTGGCTCATCTCCTGCTGCTCCTGAGTGGGGGAGTTCCTGCATGGACCTGCAACTGGGATCCTCAACCTGCCTTTGTGAGACTTCCAGGAGACCTTACCAGAGCCCTGCCCTGCTGCTCAGATGCCCCTGTGCTGGGGAAAGCCCTGCCTGGGCTGTGGTCACTCTTCACTTGCCCTCTCTCACACCCCTGCTAGTGCTGTGCCTGACACAGATGACACTTTGAGTAGGTGGATTGTCCCAGATCTATCTCATTTAAGCCTATTTGCATGTGAGGGGTGAAAAAAAGGATTGTTCTATAGCCTCCTTCCTGCTATTATTGCTGAGCTCCTCAGGCCTCAGTCCATTTAATGGGAACAAAGTACTTAGTCCTGCCCTTCTGATCTTAGCCATTGTGCTAAGCTCTTCTTTTCCCACACAAACTCCTCTAAAAATGCCCTTGACTAGCACAAGTAACTTGTTCATCAATATCCACGGGTATTGATGGCAGCTCAGTTTTGTTCAGACCCAGCCAGATTTCTCTGCCAGCCCCCAGCTCTGCTGACCAGAGCAGAGTGCAAATGCAAATGCACTGCAGGAGCCACATTTGCATTTTTGTTCTGTTTGATGCTCTTGACTGCAAGACACTGGGAGGAAGGAGGGGAAGCTGATGTCTTGTAGGCAGAGCAATAGGGGGCCTGAATACATTTACACACACAGCATTCATAACTTACATTTTAAGTAATTCATTGCCAGACCATCAGGGATTAATACCATGTAATGGAGGGCAGAGGGAAGTACTTGCTACATGGAAGAAGGAAGGTTGCTGCTAACAGCAAATACAGTGATGAAGAGAAATAAATGGGCAAAGACTTGCAAGCAGACAGGCACATTGCAGAAAAAAATTATATTATTAAGGAAGTAATGATGCTGCATCCCATACACCTTTCAAGGAAGATCATTACTAAGAATATGTCCTGGCAGTCTGAAATGAGGGAGTGCTAATGGGAGACAGGAGCAGGAGCACGGGGTCATGGCTGTGATTAAATTTGATCAGGCAACATGCTCAGGAGCACAGCTCATGAAATATTTTTTCCCTTCACAGAGGACAGTCAGGTGTGTGGGTAGGTGTTCAGAGTGCACTGCAACATCAAAATGAGCAGCACCACAATGCTGTGCAGCAATCCTGATTTGTGAATTGTGCCATTGTAGATGGCTGACGTTTGCACATAATTAGATAGTTTCTGTTTTTTTAAATGTGAGAGTAAGGAGTGTCACTTGTGTAAAAAAGACTGGTTAAAGATGGGATTTTCCCTGGACAATGGAATTTTGTGGAATAGTAGTCAGGGATTGCTGTTTCAATGTGCAGTACTTACAAAGTCACACAAGGGCTGTTATACATGGCACACTTAGTACATCTCCTTCACACAGTGCAGAAGAATTTTATGAGATGCAAATCACTTCCAAGTAGATTTGAACTTAGCAAGTACAAGCCTTTTGGCACACAAGTCTTAAATATTACTTTTCTTTTCTCATCCATGGCATTCCAGTGAAACATTAGTCAAGAAAAATGATTGGTTCCTGGTAGAACTAGTTTGGCTGAAACTTCAGTTCTCTTCTTTGTATTCCCAGATAAATGTCCAGATTGTATCTGCAAATTTCTGCCATCTAAAAGTTAAGGACTGAAGATGTTCTGCCTAGCACAGCAACTTGTCTCTTCTCAATGGCCAAGAATGGATTCCTAATAGGAATCACTTCAAGGAAATACACCAGTGTGTTGTCAGATGCCAACTGCTTCTAGCCCAGAGACTTTCCAAGTCAGAATTGGTTTCTACACTTCTAATCCACCTGTCTAATCTAGTATTATAACCCAGCTCTGTAACTAGGGTAGAGAAAGCCACACATCTCCCAGAATGATTTATCCACTCTGAGTGTGTGTGTGTCTAGGGCAGATGAGATGAACTGCTCTTGGATTCCACTTTTCCTCCTTTCAAATGTTCTGTTACTTAAGGCTGCATTTTAGTGTCACATTGCATCTTAAAGGGCAGCAAATTCATTGAAGATAGCAGGAGAATCAAAGGCAGAAATGAATTTGGCAACATGAGGAGACAAAAAACCCAGGATTAACAAACCCACTACAATTTGCCATTTTAATCAACACATATAATTTTAAAACTACACTCATTGTTGGGTTAATTTGGCTCAAGATAGCCATATGAAACAAATACCTTTCACATTCTTACAGGCAGGTCAGCTGAACTGTCAAAGTCACTGAGTGAAGTTTACACTAAGCAATAGGATCTGAATTTTCTATCTCAGACAGAGCTCAGAACATCAGCATTTACCTCCTTCCATCCTCCAAACTGTACCTTTGGTTTTGAGAGCTTGTACATGCAAAGCAGGGAAGGGAAGGAAAAAAGCTGGGGAACCCAAATAGTTAACATTCAGTTGTCAGGAAAGAAGCAGCAGAAGAAAATATACTTGTGCATGTTTATTTGATTAAACATATAGTCTACATATAATATGCAAATTCTGTGCAGGCCTTAGGCTCTTGGCAAACTGCTAATGCAGCCCTCAGTGTGGTGAGGTTTGGGCTTCCCCACTGCTGATTGTTTCCTTGATGCATCTATAATTCTCTAGACATAAAGAACTGGACAAGTCTGGGACTAAATCTGGATCCAGCTAAACCTAAACTCCTCACTAAGAAGGTGTTTAGAAAGCAAGAACATCCTTTCTGAGCCTCATGACTCAATGGCAGGGTGTCCCTGACTGTATTGTCTCACCCTGTCCTCTCTGCAGTGAATAATCCAGTGTACCTTGCCATTACACCTTGCTAAAACACTGTCTCATTTATTATCAAACTTTGTTAAATCACTGCTTCCTATCAATAAACAAGTGGCTGCTTCTCTCTTGGGAGTGAAGTGCATCACTCCATCCATGGCAGCATCCAACAAGGTTCCTGAATGCTTGTTGTTAAATATTGCATTCTAATCACAGCTTGATACTAAGGCACAAACAAATTAATTCAGTTAAATATGTAACAATTTTTTCCAAGCAACTAAACCATCCACAGCTTAAAAGACCTATTCTGCATTTTCAGCATGGTGCTAAAAGATGCACATTATTTTTTTCTTTCCCTAGGAGGGACTCTGTTGAAAGTCAAAGGATGAGATCAGCTGGTTTAGATACTCAACCCTCTCAACAAAAAACCCAGTGAAGTCCATAAAATGTGAAAATGTTTTAATGTGAGAATAAAGTAATAAACCAAAAGCCTTTCACTGTTCTTTTCCATCATGGCTTTTAAATAGCAAAAATTCCGCAGCTATATAAAAACAGAGGAAGGGAGGGTCATGAGTCTTCCTTCTTTTATCCCAGTGGAAATCAAGAGTAACCCCTCTGACACCTGAGGAATTACAATGATGTAAAACTGGTGTATATGAGGGGGGGGAAAGCCATCCAGAGGAGTATACTTCATTGGTTTCAATAAATTCTCTTCCTTTTTAACACCAGCTGTATAAAAACCTCCAATAAAATTTTATGTGCTAAGTCTGGTGCTGAAATGACCAGACACTTTCCAATAACATAAAACTGCAGTAAGCAATTAGAATATTTCTGCTTAAATACGTTATTCCAATTTGTTTAGTGTCTCATCCTGGAGTAATTCTCCCACATCATCCACCATCTCCAGCTTCATCAGCATGATTTTCTCCAAGATATGGAGGAATATTATATTGAAACTTGCATTTATAACTACATCTTTCTATGTATTTTCCCAGATGTTATATTTCACCTGAAGTTTTGCTATTGCCATGTTAGCAATCATATTCAAAATGCTTATATTTTATACTACTTTATTCCTATCATGAGAGTATCAAACCATCTCCAGCGCAAATAGTATGAAGTCATGAAGACTAACAGATTTAAATGCTAGAGTGCACATTAATTAGTATTGCAGTCTTTTATGAGTTCACTTAATTTTTATCTTACTGTTGTGTTTTGAATTTGGGTAGCAGTATATGAAATTTTTACTATTAAACTCCATACTTTCAAAGTAATTTGGCCAGGATTTAGATGACATTGAAAATTTCTTTAAATATATGTTATTGCTAATAAATCCCCACATTTTCCCCTTGAGTTAATGAATACATATGTTTTAGTGAAATTGTGCAAATGTGAAATCTATGGTCACCCATTTCGAGGCTGTCCTATTCATTCTGCTACAGTGAATAATCCATTAGAAAGGTCAGGACTGACTTTCTTCCTACAACTACCATGGCTATTACAATAAGCAGAAACAAGTATTGGAAATGTTTCACTATTGATTAGCACAAGCTGCTTGTTCAGGTTCTCAAATGTGAGCCAAGATTTTAAATGCCTGTGAATGCAAACGTGTAACAGCCACTACTGGGTGAAGATCCAGCAGAGAGACAAAATATTTCAGTGATGAACTCTACCATTAGTCCTTGCATGGTGAAGACATCACATTAGAGAGTGTGGATGAGGAATAATTTTTCAGTCTGCTCATCAAATTTAGCTAAATTAAAAACTGTTGAACTGAAACATCATTTAGGCACTTAGGCTAACCAAAGTTTTTATATGGTATCAAGCAAATTGGATTTTTTAGTGTCCTCCATCTCATCCACACTCTTAAGCAAAGTTTCTTTTCCTCCACCTTTTGAAATACAAGTGCAGGTTAAAATGTAGCCCATCTTTTCAAACTGGAATTGACAAAAATGTCACATTTGCACCATCAACAGAGCTTGTTTGCTTTAGCTTGAGCATCCCTGTTCAGTCTTTGCTACGTGGACATTTTGGTGCAGGGGGCTGTAAACCTGATTTTGTGGTTCCCTCTATCCTCTGTGCAGTGCTGTGTCCAGGGAAGAACTGGCTCACTGTAAAGGTTGTGAAGCAGAGGATTTTCATGGGTTAGAATGAGAATACTTTAAATGCAGGTACAGCACTGCTCCTACACCAAAGGGAAACCAATTATCCAAAGCTGGACAAGAAATGCCTGAGTAAATCCCAAACCTATAAACTGTGAAGTTTTGGGGCCTTTTTCCAGTATTAAGCCTTCAAGGTGAAGACTGTTTGCCTTCCTGTCAGACAGGAACTTCCCTTGTTCCCATGTTTTGCAACACACATTAACATGAAACATGTAAAAATGCACAGCAACACTCACTCAGTCACTGAATTCCATCAGTTGTGCTGAAATCCATGATTTGCTTGTATGTATATGCATATATATGCATCTACTCTATTTATGTTTCTAAATATTGCATGCATGCATGCAGAGTGTATCTAATAAATATTTTATAGAGGAAAATCGAGGCACAGAGCAGTCAAATTTGCTGGGGAGATTGCAGCCACCTGTATGAAGAGCATGAGCTGAAGTAAGAATTCCTGCACCTTTACTTGAACCAGTGATGCCTCTGCCAAATAAAGAACTTGATTTCTAGCAAAACTTCACTCAGCTTAACAGCTTAAATCCCACCTTCCACTCTCTGTTGTGCTTGTCATTGTTTCAAAAGAATCTCTCTAAAAGCATCTCTCTAGAGCCTAAGTTTTTCAAAAGAAACAGGAATATAGGAGTCTCTGAAAACATCAATTAACGTCACCCAAATTCTCTTTCCAACTGAAAGATGAAATGCAAATAAAAATTATACTCAATGTGTGGGGTGGATTCAAACACTAATTACAGGAGAGAGTGTGGTTAGACCATCAAAAATGCACATATAATTTATTGTTTATAAAAGAGACACCAGAAAAGAAGATATTAATATTTACAGTAAACTTGATTTTAAACACCCCAGATGTGTGTATGGTGTCCCTCCAGACAGAGACTTTTTTCCCCCCAGAATTCTCTGTAGTTCTTGCTGGTTTTACCTGGTGAATTTTTCTCATTATATATGTGACTGCCATTTCTTGGCCATTCTATTTTGGTTGGTTGGTTGGTTCTTCACCACTATTGTCATATTTTTATCTTTCTTGAGTGAAACCTTACATGATAATTTTTGCTCTTTTAATTTATCATGAAAATGACTAGTTTTCTTTTTCATGGTTCTGGGTCTTTTCACTTACCACATAATCAGTAACTAACTCTAACATTCCTATACATTACTTTCTTTTTTAATCTTAGTTATGCAGAAATATGAAAAACAGGTCAAATTAATTGGTCTGAGGCTGGCTGAGTAATTTGCATTGTGGCCAGAATAAATCCTGTGCTGCTCAGACTGAATATTTCACAATGACCTTCCTGAGAGCTGCCTCAGGAAGGAAATGGGAGATGAAGAGGTGAATTCTCAGGCAGCAGGAAAGTTGTCCTGAGGGTTGTACAATCACACTGATGCTTTTTCTGATCACAACTACTGGAACAGCACTGGAGCCAATGTTTCAATATCAAACCACCACCAGCCTGGGGCTGGGAGGGGCACTGTGCTACACAGGCATAGCTATATTAATGATAAGGTAAGTACCTCTAACTGAAATGAGAGGAAAACATTCTGCACATAAATATTTCATAGAGATATAAAGCTGTGATTTGTATGCCATATATCTTTGTGACAGTGGTGTTAATGAGGACATCTTTTAAGAGAAAAAGAAAGCAGCAAGGCTTGTAGTAATTTTTTTGCAGTAACATCAAATTCTATTCCTTCTGACTTGCAGTCAAATAGATTTTGTTAGAAATCATTTTCTCTGGGCAGACTCTTAACCCCATCCTGAAGAGGGTGATTACTGATTTCTATTTTTTCTTCTGTTCACGCAAAAGTAGAAGTGGTGGGGAGCTCTCTATAAATAACTCCATCAAGGAGGCACTTATGGAAAAGGAATATTCCATCCAATTTGTGCATTTGTCTAAATGGCTTCTCTTGATGATGTGTAGGAATTAATACTTGAGAGACAGATGTCCAGAGAAGGACTGTTCAACTGCTTCCCCAAATGAGGACCATAGTTCTAATTCTTGCTGCTTTCAAATACGTATCTATATATTACAGCAAACATCAAAGGTCGTGTTCACATGTGCACTGCCAGCAAGAGAATTTCCACATTGCAGCTGGTTAATCTGGTGACATCAGCTAGTCATTCTCAATTTTAGTTCTGATTTCTCAAATACTATGTAAATGCAAAGTAAAGCAATCAAAGTAAACTGCTACTCGTGGGAACCACCAAAAAAAAATTACATTTTACACTAGAGAAGCTTTTACAAAATCAGTTATCAAATATGTGGCAAAATTTAAAATGTTCACAAATATCTATGTTTTATACATACATGCTGCATGTGCTGCAACATTTTGAAGCCAGAAACTGTATAGCACACATCAGGTGTAAATTTTTAAGTGTACATGAGTGATAAGGATGGACTCAAGTTAAAAAACATGAGAAGTCTGTAAACAATATGAAAATAAATTGGTCAGCCAAGCAGCCCCTTTGCAAATGTAATGGATCTTGGTTAAACAGAAGGCAGGAGCTGTGTGAAGAAGCTATTACTGATCAAAGAAATTACCCTGAATTTATGAGGAAGCAGCGAGAGCATGAATTGATGCAAGGCACTTAAACAAAATCATATTTGAGGGAAACTGAAAGATTTCATGGATGATTAATGCCTATGCAGCAGAAGAGGGAAAGCATAACTTCATTTAATGTAAACATGATTATAATCCTGATTCTGCACGAAATTCAAGTTCATTCTCATCTGTTTTGGGACACTTGGACTGTTTCAAATTCAACACATTCTTAAGTGTGATGCTGAACTGTGGAAATGTGTCATTGTGTGTGATGAATACTAACAAGGGTACGTGATGAGATAAATATCAAAATACATTTAAAATACATGTCAGAATTAAGTTTTTAACACTTTGTTACAAAAGGAAGCTCTGTGGAGAACGATGAAGAGTCAGAACATGAAGTTGAGTTATGCAAAAATAACCAACCAGAGACCAGAATGTTTTTATTTAGCAATTTATAACCACATAATTTTGTATGAATGTTTTAGAATGGGTATACAAATGATGTCAGTAGTTCTTTTGTCTCCAGGGATATACAGGCCACAGGAAATAATTTTAAAATTTACTTTGATTATTTGTATGTTACCAACACTTGTGCTTCACCTTTGTGCCACTTTTGAACTCAATGAGGAAAACAGTGTGTGTGTCTAAAATGTATTGATGAACATAGTAAAACTTGGACATAAATACTATCAGGATATAGAGAAACTGCTGTTTACCTTGTAGCTTTTCCAAGGATTTAACATTTTAACTTTTCATTGTAATATAGTTGCCATTTAAATTTTCATTTTAACTAAAAGATAAAAAATAAAGTAATGTTTTTAATAACAAAGGTGTTTGATATATCAAAATTATTAAAAAGCAAAGCAAATTTACCAATAGAACATTTTTCACAGTAGGAGCTATCATGAATAGGGTTTTTCTTGAAAAATTAATCCTAATTTCAAATACAGTGAGAAAATATTTGATATTATTTCCTTACTCCAGAATCTTCGTTTTCATTCTAGACACTCACAGTAGTGTTCCCCTCTGACCACCTGAAATATTTTCTTTTAGCTATATTCTCAGTCTCTTTCTACAATTCAGGGGAAAATACATGCTCTTCCTGAGAGAAATTCACCCAGTTTGGTACCAGCATGAGATTCCTCTCAATGGCCTCTCACGCTCTCTGAGTTTGGGATGTGGCTCATGCTATTGATCAGGTCCATATATACATGATTAGAATATCAAAGTCAACACACAGAATCATTTGGATCAAGCTTCAGCCATGAAATTATACAGCTACCTACTTCATATATTTGTTTTAGAATGGAATTAATCTACCCTATCAATCCAAATAATCCCATCTCTGGCAAAGCCATGAAAAGAGCCCAGACTGTATTTTTATGAGTTTGATACCTGATTTGTGTAAAATGAATGATTATATGACATCTGTTGGACAGGACTGTGATGAACAAGGGAATGGAAGAATCCTCATCACAGATGATACTTTATACTGTTTACTGTAATGTGCTGGTACTACAGGGGGTCAGTACAATAGTTACAAATTCTGTACAAGGAAAATTCTTGTGAGTACATTTGTAATGAATTGGGGATGATAATCAGATAAACAGAGAACAATAAAAACCATATTAATTAATGAATATGGCTCTAGTTTTAAGTACAGTACACTGCACTATAAAACAAGGTTTAAAATAATTAGATTACATGCAGTACATCCCAGTGAGCAGGGACTGGTTCAAGCGAAATTAAATGAGGCTTCTTTTTTTTTATATTATGAACAAGTGCTATGAGCCTTGGGCACATCATTTTCATCAGCCATTAATTAAGGATTCTGATAAATATTTCCTTCATAAGCTACAGCAAGGTCTCCTAAATTATTATATAAATAGTAAGTGCTACTGAATCAATACAGGCCAGTAGCACTGCTGATTTCAATGAAATGCTACCTCTTTTTTTGTTAGGGATATAAAAATTCTGAATATATTCTGCAGCAAAGCAAAGACAATTTAGAAAGCTATAGAAATAGCAGAAGCAGTAAGGAAGGAAGCAAGTTGTCTGACAGATGTAAAAACTTATAACACGGTCACATTAAGCCATAATTAAATTTTGCATTTCAGAGTGGTCCCACAGGCTGCACTGACTGCAGTCACAGCTGTGGGGAATTCCAATTAAACACAAACATGGTCAGGGGTGAAACTCTACAGAATGTCAATCCATAATTCGCAACACCCAGAGCAGAATCCCCCATACATTGCACTTCCCTTGCTAAATTAGCAACTGATTTAACTCAGCAACAACCTGTAACTCAGTCTTGCATGAACATCCAGATTTGCATTCCCTCATTCAGCCACGCTCCCAGATATTGCCATGACAACAACGTGGCATTCTGCCTTCGGAGGATTTGACAAGGGCATGACTTCTGTGGCACAGCTGAGAATACCTGAGAATACCTGGCTGTGCTGGAATAAGGGGTCCTGCAGGTAAATGAGATTCTGCTCCCTTCCAACACAAATCATTCTTTGATTCTATGAATACTTTTTTGATAAACTTCAAGAGAATTTCATTGTGCTTTTTGCCCAAAGAAAAAAAAAAATTCTGAATTCATTCTGCATTAACTGAAGTGTTCTGGTGATTTGCTGAACTCAGGAAATAATCTTGAGACAAATTATTTGTCCTAGCAGTGTTTTTCAGCTGTAATAGAAAAATGGGCAAGGTTCAAATCTGTTTTCCTCAAAAAGATCTGCTCAGAGCTGTGCATAGTCTGTGAGTGGGGAAATTTGCATTCCATACTTGAGTTCTGGTCTCCTGATCCTGATGCACCTGGCTGGGTACATGCCAATTTCTTTGGGAAACCAGCTAGTCTAAACCTAGATGCAGCAGACAAAATGGTTTTCTACACATTCTGTTCCAGAATGAAGAAGAGGATACCGACTGTAACAGGTTAGGTTGTCTCCAAAATCTATTCAGCCACCTTTATGCCTGGAACAACCCTGTGCTCTCAAGTTCCACAGCAGCTCTGATGTCACACAGAAAAGGACTTTGCTGCTCAACTGCAACACACATTCTGATCACCTTGGGCACTTTGAATTCAATTTTCTCATGGTACCTTTGGGTCCATGGGGCACCCGAGGGAGCCCACAGGAAACTCAGCCAATGCTTGGACAGATGGAAAGAGTCACTCACTCATCTCTACAGAGGCTGACACTCCTCAGCACAAAACTGAATATATGACATTTCTGACTTCTCTTACATTCATTGATCAGTACAACTCTGTGTAGTGTTACATCTGCAATTTTTCTGAATCATTCACAAAGATGTATTCCATGATCACAAAAACACCTGATATCCCATAAAGACATTTGCTTTATTCTCTCCCTCTCCTGTTCTTCCTTCATTAATATCTTAGCCCACACAGGTGTTGGTCTGTGTTTCCATCAGGTGCACTTTGAATAACATTTTAGCAAAGGCTAAACATACAGGTCAAAACTCCAGCCAGGTCTGAGGCAACAACAAGTAAAATAAACTCACCAAAGCAAACAAGCCTTCCAAGGTAACCTAAATGCAACTTTCACACAACTCATTTTCCATCAAGTGACTTCACAGTCATCTGAGCTGTACAGGACTACAAATATATTGATAAAACACATGCATATACACATGGCATGAAGATCCTTGTCCATATTTCCAGTCACACAAGGAGATCAGGATAGCCAAGCCTGAGCTGTCCTTGGAAATGGTGTTTTCAATCATCTTCTCCTTCATCTTTCTTTCCTGTTTGAGTAAAGTGAGTGCAGCATTGATATTTTCTCCTCTGACTGCTGTTTCCTTCAAAAGGAGGGAGAACTTTCTCCCAGTCACAGTGGCCAACTCTTGCAGCATCCCCCTGCCTCGTGCATGTTCAGCTTCCCCTGTTAGCCCTTCATCTCTTCTCTCACTCCTGCTGCCACTTTTCTGTTCCAAACCCTCTTGGTATGCAGAGATATCTTGGAGTAGGCATCTCCAAGAAGAACTGAGAAAAAAAAAAAAAAAAAAAAAGGCATTTAATTTCTGTGTTTTTTCACATTCTGAATCACAATATTGTCTCTCCCAGCCATATTTTCCCTAAACTGCTACTCCCCATGAGCCACCACTGTGATTCTTCATCTCAGGGACATGCTGGCAGGGAAACACAGCTGTGCAAGAAAGATAGCACATACTCACTCATAAGTGAAATCAGAAGAGGGACACTCCCTGGACAGTCCATATTCTTATTCTTGTCCTACTCCAGCTGGTAGAGCTGCCTGGGGACACTTCCAAAGAAGGAAATAAAAATTTCTGCTGCATGCCCACCACTGGACAGACTCAGGTAGATTCTGATATGTAAGATGATATTACAGCAGCTGCCCCACAGCAGCAGAAGAAAGTATCAGTACTGTGCTGAAAGCTGAATTTCTCTTTTGTGCACATGAAACCAATGGTTCCCTCCAGAAGAGAGCCATTGTTTTCTTAAGAAGTGGAAATTCTGGCACAGTGGGGAACAGGATATTAACTGAATAACATTACAAATGCTGTTTGAATTTGGAAGGGGGAAGAGGAAGATGAAGAAATCTAGAGAATAAGACAATATCCAAGACAGACAATGATGAGAGAAGATCCAGCAGTGCACACAAAACCAGGAAATCAGAAAGCAGAGAAATGTGAGACTGAAGACAAGACAGATCAAGGGCTCTAGCAATATCACATTGTTCCAAACAGGGGAAAGCACTGACTCACCAAACCTATTTAGTGAAAGGAAACAGCAAGGTAATGAGAAAGCATCGACCATAAGGCAAAATATAAGTCAATTTATCAATCCAAACTAGGTTTTGGACTCTGATTTGGTGATTTTCATAGATGTCACTATGTCACACAGTCATTTAAAGAAACAGTAGGTGTGAGTTGCACAGCAGAGAGAAAAAGGAATGAGTTTTCCTCTTGCTGCCTTAAGTGGAGTATAGAGATAACAATGTATGGATACAGAAAAGCTGCATGATTCTGTTTTCCTCAACTCTCATGAATTTGCAATGATCTGGGCTGCTCTGGCTGTGTCACTGTTACCTCACAAGCTCAGAGTTAGCTCCATATGTCCATAAGCTGAATGTATTGCACGTGCTCTGAGTAGGCACCTCTGCTCCTCACATCAGCTGCTCTGCTGTTTCCTAACCTGCCTCTGTTTAATGCAAATAAATGGTGTGTAACTCTCAGCACTAAGTGCATCCCATCTGATGCAGAGGGCACTTTCTCTATTTGAATACTGAAAGTTGCTTTAAAGACTGAAACTCTCATAGAGAGTCCTTTACAGGAGACTGTACATTGCTAAAGAGTGACTGCACATAATTGCTGACTCCTGAACGTTGATTATAACACTGCTCTACAGAGCATTAATATGCCATTTTCATAATTAATAAAAATATTTCACTGTAGATGCAAAGTTATAATTACAAAAACTTTGGTTTTGTTGAGCAGGAGAAATACATTTCAGCTGATTTTATATGTGTGTTCTGTAGACCATAATGATTCCATTGCCAGGTAGTATATTTTGCTCTTTTATTCAATTACTCATAGCTAAGCTGCCATCAGAGACCATCGTTCATTCAGACAGCAAGAATAAAAAGATGATTTTTATAAGTGCCATTTATGAACACAAATTCCTTCCTTCTAATCAACCTGGTAATTAAACTCTTAAGAAAAAGTGCTACCAAAAACAGAAAAAGAAACCAAAGTATCCTGTTGAAGTCCTTTTCTTGTCAGAAAGCTTCTTTTCACTCGAGTTTCCTAAGTAAAGCTGCCTCTAACACCACTTATGGTTTTCAATGACTGTTTCTAAAGTGTCCTTGTTTTCTTTCTCTTTTCCTGCCCTTAAAGCCTGATTGTACTCACACCAGTGGAAAATATAGAGGTTTCTGAAAAAGGTTGTAATTAAGATCCCTCCCAGAAAGATGAGGTGGATATATTTATTCATTTGTACTTACATTACAGAAGTGTTTGAAGGACTCTCTGTGATGAGTAAGGCACAAACACATCTTGAAATATTGTCCTGCTCTAATGTTTTTGTAATATGGAAGGGAAAGGAAGAAGGATCTGCCTGATGTGAGGATTATTATTTCCATTTCCAAGAGGACAGTGATGCACAGACAAGTGTCATCCTGAGAGTCATAAAGAAGTGTGCCAGAACTAGAAATGCACCAGCTCTCCTGAGTCCCCACCCTGGGCTTCACCCATGAACCAATTTTCACCTTTCCATGTGCTGTCACCCTTCACTGTCATCCAAGGGGTTTACACTTTGAAGTTCTCAATCATATTCTAAACTCCTAGAATAGAATACATTATGGCTAAAATAAAGTTAGAAAGGTAACCTTATCAAGCTGACAGGCCATCTATCAGAATTTACCATACAAAAAAAACTAAGTCCCATAAACAAATGACTGGTTTAATCAAATCATCAGGGTTTTGTATTCAACCAGACACTCAGTGTTTGCCTGGAACTCCTTGTTCCACAGTGCTGTGCTGCTCTCACCAATACTAATATTGCATATTCCTTGCACAGCCAAAGGGGCCCAAGATAAACCACAAAATATGTTATTGAGTGCCTGGGCAATGACTGAGCTGATTTTTCTGTTCAAATACAGCACATTTGAGGCATTTCCTGAAAGGCTGTAAGTGAAGTTCTTTACTTAAGTGAAATTCTTTCCTGTGAGGGTGCTGAGGTCCTGGCACAGGTTGCCCAGAGAAGCTGTGGCTGCTCCTGGATCCCTGACATTGTCCAAAGCCAGGCTCTGAGTGACCTGGTCCAGTGGAAGGAGTCCCTGCCCATGGCAGAGGATTGGAATGAGAGGATCTTTAAGGCCTCTTCCAGTCCAAACCACTCCATGACTCTATTATTCTACAATTTTAATTTCTTGGCTATTATTTGTTCAGGTTAAATAGTCTTGGATCTACATGAACAAACAGTGATAATAGCACTTCCTGGCTCTAATGAATTAACTCCCAGTTTTGTAAAGGTCACAGGCAAAAGACACAGACATCTCTCAAAATTCCTGACATGAAGTGTGACAGGAGAACCCAAGTCTGCCATACATTGCTTTTTCACCTACAGTCTCTGGATTATGCTTTAAAATCCACTTCATTTGAATCTGCTGATGGACAGGCAAACTCTAGAAACTGGTTTTATGTCTGTTAGAATTGATTTTATGCATGGGACCTGCTGGACTCTTCCTCACATAAGGCAGGACATCTCTGATGGCATTTTTGCATCACCCTTGTGAGGTGGTGCTTCCTGTATTTCAGATTTCAGCATTTGTCATTAAGCAATTACCTTTATCAGCAGGGAGATAATCTTTTAATGTAAACACTTGGGTTGTTTACAGCCAGTCAGGTGTCACAGAAAACAAAGAAACATGAAATTGTAGTCTAATTCACACACTTTCAGTCTCAGGTTGTGATCCAAATGTATCTCATAAATAAGAGTTTAGAGACTTCCTGTTTCAAATTTATTAAGTTTCTGAAGAATATTTTTTAAATGAAAGCTTTTAGAAGTAATGCTAATCACACACTTTCTCAATATTAATTTTTTTTAATTTAAGTTTTCTTTACTTTTTTTGGAAAAACTTCCCAATTCGTGTATCAAGTCAATTTTTCTTGGTCTGACAGTGAGATTTCAGTCAGGGATAAACAACATTGTAAAAATGGAATATTACTGTTTGAGCTAAATGTTTAAGACCTTAAAGTGGCATCATCAACTGGTTCACTACCAGAATTCATCAACTTCTCACACATCATTAAACAACCAAGAGGAAGACCAACCTTTTCTATCACAACCTTTGAAGCTTAAAAATTATATCTAAACTGTTAAATTCACTATGGGAGTGTTCATACAAGGGATTTGATACCTTTCACTGAATTTAAAGCTGGAAGAGACTATTAGATAATGGTTGCAGTTTTCTGTGTAATACAGATGAAATATTTGTATCTGACAACCTTTGCAAAGATCCTAATAACTTGTATTTATCTCCCTTTTTGTAAAACTTCATGACACAAATACAGACACATGAACTTTAAAGGAGCTGTAAAGCAGCTCTCAGCACAGAGATCTCAGGAGTCTTCATAACTGAGAGCTTCATAATAATAATTACTTGTAACAAATTGGGTTAAAGAATGAAAAAACAGATGTTCTGAACAGAAGAAATGTAGGGAAAGACAAAATCAGGAAACAAAACCAATGTAAGAACTGGAATATCATAAGACATAAAGGTGAAAGAGTAAGGAAGCTAAATTTATGGAGTGTGGAAGAGTAAAAATTGGGGGGCAATGTCATCTTAGTCTATAATATCATCAAGGTGAGGATAGAAATTAAAGGAGGAAATTATTCAGTTCCAAACTATGCAGGCTGGCAGATAAGGCCTGTTCCTAAGAGGGACGTTTAGATGAAAGTTTTTAGCAGTAGGAGAAGAAACAGCAGAAAACGTGGCAGCCCAGGATCTGACCCTGAAATGGGATGTTCACAGCAACAGACATGTTTCACTTGTGAATTTTCATCTCACAAATCTCCTGATACTTCAGGAGCTTGAGCTGCCATTGATTTCCCATGATCTCCTCTCAGGCAGCTTTTAAGTTTCTGACACGTTAGTACACTGAGCTGCTGGTTTGAAATTGGTCATAGGTTATTCAGGGAGGGGAAGATATCTGATGGCCTGAGGTGAGCTTATCTCTTTGAGGTATCATGGGGAAGGTAGAAGAAATATGTTTATAGCTCTTTCTGGAGGTGTTGCAGAGATACCAACTTCTGTGGATGATACAAGTGCTCTTTTCCATAGCAACTCCCAAATATCACATCTATCCTTGTTCTTGATTCAAATGCTTCATAGAACAGACACTTCATTTTCCTTCCTATGCTTCACATCTTTCTTTACTTGAATACTTACTTAAAAACACTCCTACTTTATTCAAATAGCTTCAGACACCTTCTCCTGCTATTCCTGCTCCTTCTGTGACCCTGCCTTCCATCTAATCCTTGATCATGACCACAATCTTGCAAGAACATCTGAAGTTACCTTCTCAAACTGAGAGCAGCCTAAAGAAGGAACTTCCAAAGTCTTCTCCCCCTCCTTCACCTCTTACAGCACTATTTAAAGTACCAGATAAGGTTTATCTCACCTTAGAAATAGCTCTTTCCAAAGATGTGTCAGTCCTCTGCCAGCTCATCTAGGACCATGAAGTGAAAATGTAGCACATCTTGGAAATGACTAAAGTTGAATGACAAAAACATTAAGGGCTGGGGGGTGGGCCTGTTCAATGAACTTGGCAGATATTTATGGCACTTCTCACCCACTGTAAGCCCACCTGCATGGTGCTTTTAGGGAAGAATGTAGCCCTCACTTCTCAAAACTTGATGGCAACTTGGTGCAAGCTTTCCTTACACCGTGGGAAAATAAACAAATTTCAGACCTGCAACATCATCAAAGAAATAACTCATTAAGAACCTGGATCTTGTTTCTTTTCATGATTGTCCTGAGACAAAATAGGAGAGTACATCCATCTTCTGGAGGAAGTAAAACTGAATTCAGTTCTCTGAATGCTAGATTTTACCTACACCCAGTGAAGACCAAACATATTTATAGAAAAGGGGACTTGGTCTCTGGCTAATGTAGTCAATTTAAGTATCTTATTATAATTCAAAAGGCCAACATCAGCAATAAATACAGGTGTGTATATACATTAGGTGTATAAATACACATAAAATTATATTCAATTTTATGGATAATAGAATCAAATCTGCTGGCTTGCCATATACATTGGAAATATGGAGAGATTCCCAAGAAGACCAGATTGATTACAGAGCTAAGAACTTGGTAAATATTTGTAGTACAGGAAATCTGACTGTAGCACATGAGCTGATCATCTGGGGGGAAGAGTGAGCACATGGTCTTCAACTGCAGGAGATACGGGGAAGGAAAAAAGGAATTAATCTGTTTTCCTTCATTATGGATAAAACAAGCAGTAAGAGGCTTATATTTCTGAAACAGAGACTTCAGTTAGGCCTCAGGAAAAAGCTTTCTGCAGATAAGTAAAGTACTGGCATAGACTTGCTGGGGAGATTATGCACCACAGAACCATTTGTGTCTTTCAAGAACAGTTTAGACAAACTCTAGTTAAGAATGCTTTAGATGGAGTCAATCCTGCCCTTAGGCAGGGAAAACTTCTGGGGTTTGTTTCTGCCAAGAAGCTGAAAGATGGACCAGAAAGCCTCCTGCAATCTTTTTTAAGGCATTTCCTTAATGGCAAGGCTTAATGAATGAAAGTTGTAGCTAACTTCATGTAGGTGATGGATAAAATCTGTATTTTTAATAAGGACGATAATAATGAAAAACTTTTTTTTAAGTGATATGGTTGATTCTCCATTCATTCAAACAATTTTTAAAATAAAGCTGAATACAGAAACATAAAATAATTGCCCAATTCAGTTTTAGCTAATTACCAAGACAAAGTAGCTATTCCAAGAAAAGCCCTATGGCCTATTTTATGTGGCACATCATAACGGCTCTAACTGGCTTAATAATTTATTAATTTTGTTTATTAATTTTAGTTTGTTTGCTTTTTCCATTGGCCATGTTCATTTATCAAACTGCTTCCTGATTCTTGGTCCCTCGACAGCATGTAAAGGGCTTAACAGTTTTTTTAAGAGATAACAGTTTATCCCAAGTAACTTTTCTAGTTGTAAATTCTTCCACACTTAGTGGTTTGCTCACCATGGGTGAGGGAAACAAACCCCACTAATGTATTTGAGCCAAACACCTTTAAATAGCTCATGATGATGTGATTAATGGAAATACAGATGAAACCATTCTCCACCTCAATGGAAACATCCTTAATTAAGACAGATTTAAGTACAAGGCATTAGATGGCAAATGGAGGCAGAACAATGAAAGTATTCAGAGCAGTTTCCCTCCTTTCATGCAGCTTTTAAACCTTATTTAAAGAATTCCCTGATTTATTCTCTGGTTTGCAGTTTTGGGCCTACATGCCCTAAACAAGAAACCATACATTAGAGAAAGAGCTGCATTCATCCCCTTCTGCCACTTCCTTCCCTGGGACACACCAAGGGCCAATCTGCCTTGGTTAGTGCAAGTGCAGTTTAGGGGCAGCTGGTCCACACAAAAGTAGGAGAAGAAAGATTAAGTCCAGTCCCAAAGGAATTTAGTCTCTGTATAAGTCAAACACCAAAACTACTTAGACTTATGAAACTACTCCAGCATTCACTGAACCAAAAAGTGAATTCCCCCAAATTTTACATGGACATGGTGCCTTCCAAGAAAAAAAAATGAGAATAAGTGAATTGATATTTTAATTTCACATCTTTTCATGGGTGAATAAAAATTAGACTAAACATTTAGGTTCCTGAGACCTATTCAGTGGACTTTATCTCAAAGTTTTACTTCATTCCTCTAAGACTTCTTATGTGACTGTCTCATTGTCTTGGAGAAAAAGAATCCCACTTTTCCCTCCTGCCTCCTGCCTGCAATCTGTAAAGAACAGTAAAATAGTAATGGTGAAAATCAAAAAGGATAAAAATGACCCGAGAAAGAATGGCTGTGTGCCGGTTCATGCAGTTGTCACACACCAATGGCATCCATCTGTGCACTGGGGGCCAAAACCAGAGTAAGAATTCTTTATGCCCATCTATTCTCTTCTTTCAGGTGTTTCAGTCAGTCCAGACCTGCTCTGCTGCTTTATTTTCACCCTAAGGGAGGTAAATAATGCCAGCAGAAAGCTATTTCCTCTGCACTTGTGCAACACTTTTAGTCAGATCTCAGCATTACTTATTGGGGCTGTTTTAATCCAAGATGCAAACAAGGATAAAGATTTTATTATTGAGCATTACATATTTCAGTCCCATCTGCTGTGGCAGGTAAAGGGGTGTCACAGACAATGGGAAAAAGGGGTAAAAGATCTCACTGTCAATTTGGATACTGACTATTCACATCACCAGTTCTAGCAAACACAAATGATGTTGAACAGGGTAAGTGCATCTCCATTTATTACGCAGGGAGCTTAGAAAGGCAGAATATATTTAATAGAATATTCACTTCAAGCTGTACTAACATGGCTTTTGTTCTTGTTTTTGATAGAACTTATCCTCAAGGAGCCAAACACAAACCTCTGAGCTTTTGCAAGGATTGATATCCATATTATGGTTAACAGAGTAGAGGTCTGAGTTGCCAACTGGCTTCCTGTCTGAAGGTGATTCTACATCTTTACAGGAGGAGTGAAACCACAAAAGTTGGGAACAGAAGTTTTCTACCTTGATTTTGCAGCTGTAAAAAAGATGCATAGAAGTGTACAATGTCATGGAGTAACACACAGTGCCCCTTTTAGCCTTTCCTGCAGAAGAAAATGGTCTTAAATTAAAAATAAATTTAATCACAGGAAATCCGAACAAATATAAGTAGTGGCAAGCAATTGGGCAGCATCTATAAATGAGAAATGGTGTAACAGAATTGCAAGTCTTAGTCCATCTTCAAAGCCTAGGATTTACTTCAATTTGTGCCTTCAAAGAAAGTGAAAAGCCTGAAATATGAGCTAAAAAATTGCCAAGTCCAAACCAGTCAATTGAGAGCTGAATTTTGAAAGTATCATGGATCCAGAGCAAAGAGGATCCATGTTTTTGGATCCAGACAGGAAAAATGTGACTCCTATCCTGAATCCAGACTTGCAGGAACAGAATCAGATGGGTCAGTTTAGTTAATTAATTAATTAATTAATTAATTAATTTACACACACACACACATTTCTCTTTGTTTCTCTTCTCACGTGATTAAATTCACAACAGGGCATCACATTCAGCAGGCAGACTTGATGGAAGAAGATAAGATGATAGAAGGCAAAAATTTACCATTAGTTTAACTGAATAACATAAACTCATTAACAGGGCTAAAAACAAATTGTTTGTCACATCCCAGTGATCTCAGGGAATTCTAAAGGATGAATCAAGGACATAAGAATCAAAGCATCAGTGATTCTGCTGGAATATGCTTGAAGCTATTTAACAGCTCTTGCAAAATGAGTTGAGGAGCAGAAACAGTCATTCTGAACCAAAGAGAAGGGATGAACAAACAAAATCACCACCCAGAAAAATCATAATAGCCTTTATTACTGCCACAGCAGCAATAGTGCTATTAAATAAATACAGTCTTCTGTGGATATTCATATTTAAAACAGTCAATACCCAGTACTTTTAGCCTGCTCCATATCTCTTTATTGCCTTTCTAGTAGGAGAGACAAAAAGCATTAAAAACTGACTCATATTCGGATGACCAGTTTCAGATAGTTATGAGCAAAGCAAATGAGAGGGCCATGACCAGGGAGCAACTCAGCAGAAAAGGAGAGAATAAAGTGTTGCTCTCTATTGTCTCTTTATCATGTCTCTTAAACAGATAATAAATTTAAGTTCTTTTTTGGGATTACAAAATAAAGCCCTTAAGTAAAGTGTCATAATACACAACTGGACATTTAAAATTTGTATGCAGGGGAACTAGGTAGAAAAAAAACCAAAAAAAGAAAACGCAAAAATTCTGGAAAATTGTAAGTAATGCAGAATAGTCTGGATGGTGCAATATGTTTTTATGTTCTCAGGGAGGACAGTGTGAGGGTAGTGGCAAGAATAGGTGGTTTCAGAACAGATGTTACAGTTCAATCCAGCTCCATCTGAATTTCACATGCTTCAGTGGACAGAAACAAAAATGCTTTAGGATGAGATTGTGCAAACCACCATGCTGTTCTCAGACAGACCACTTATGTCATTAATGGTTTTGTAAGGTCACTGCTAGTTTTGGGCTCTGAATTGAGTGGAGAAATCACTACAATGCCTTCTGAGATCCTGGAGGCAGCAGTCCCAAAAGAGATGGACACTAATCCAAGTGAAATGGACTACAAAATACAGAATTAAGTGACAGCTGTTCACCTTTCATTCCAGTGCCTCTACAGACAAAACTTTCCAACTGGTGTTTAATTTCACCTGACAAATTGTTCACACAGCTTCTGCTCAGTATAGAAGAGAAAGCAAGTGAGCTAATAGTCAAAAAAATTCCTACAGACACCCTGACTGGAACATACCCTAGCTGGTAAAATAGAAAAAACATTGTATGAAAACAGTGCTTTTTCTAGAAACAGATCACAACCAAACTTATTATTTTTTATTTTTTTTAAAAAAAAAGCAATTTTGTAATGAGAGATTATTCTCTGGGTTATATGAACTCACATTTTACTAGCACAGAGTATAGGGACAGCAGCGTTGCCATGTAAAAAGATAAGTCCAAGTTAAGAAGTTACATCTTTGCCTGCATCTATTTTGTTTGGAATCACAAATGCTGAAGCAGGGTAGTAAAAAGAAGAGGAAAGTTGCTCTTGTGGGCTCAATTCTTAGTTGCAATCCTCTTCGATTTTATTTTTTTTAATATTGATTTTTTCTCTTTATCTACAGTGAAATGATCTTTTAAGATGATGGTGCTGAAAGGCAATGTTTTCCTGTAATTAGTTGAAACTGTTAACAGCTTTAGGAGTCTGTTAAGAGAGATTCCAGTTCACACATGCATGAAGTGGTTTAGGAGTGACTTTAAGTTCCCTTGGACTAAGCTGGAATTTGTAAGGCAGTCATCCCCTTTTGTATTTGGCTTTCAAACACTTGATAACACTACAAAAAATGCCTCTTTGTGATGGAGAGTTCTTGAAGGAAATGCCGTTGTGATGGAGAGACCTCTGCTGCTGTGTCAGCCTAGAGAAGCAGCCACAGCTGGAGGACAGCAGCAGGGACTGGTCTGTGCCTCAGGACACGGTGACTGAAGCCAAAAATGAAGAATTCAAACCCCAACCCTGGAGGTTTTACAGGTTAGATGGACTGAGTGACATGAGGGTATATTCTCTTTCTTTACCCTCTTCTTCCTTTCCTCCCCTTCTTTTCTCCCTGGCATAGAACTCTATGAGTTCTTGATTTCTCTTAGATTTCTCTTTGCTAATATTGTCTTAATTATAGCTCTTCATTTAGAAAAAAAATTAATAGTGATATATCTACAGAAATTCTGGGAAGATTTTTTTTTCTGTCCTTCTGTCTTGCTTTTCCTTTATTTATAGCTCTGCTGTAGAGAGCAGAAACCTGCTCTCTATTAAAGCCTGAGTTTAATTTTCAGTCTGTACTGACCAGATGGATTTAAATTAGGAAAAAACCCCCAACCAACCAACCAGTCAACAAACCAACCAAAAAAACACTGCCTTTTTTCTATGAAATAAAGTTTTACTTTCCTCATCTCAAACACTGAATCTCCAATCCAGGATGCAGTTTTTGAGAGTAGTCAGTAAAAATTATGAGATGGAAGAAAGTTATGTAAAGACAGAGAGAGATAACTAAATGTTTACTGGAAGAGTCTGAGTATAAAAAATTCAGGTTGAAGTAGTATATAAGAAACAGGAAAAGTTAATAAATAAGAAAACGTAAGAAACTCACCCTGTGCTTGACAACAGAACTTTTTACAAAATGTGTGCCTGCACTGAGGTATCTTCTCAGAGGTAAATCCTTAAAGGAGGTAAGACATTTCTTAACCCTGCTGAATTTAAAGCAAAGATCAGGAAAGGTGACAGAGTTGATGTTAGCTAACTAGCTGGGGTAATACACAACAATGCCTGGTCTCCTCCAGGAACAAAGCACTTGGATGTAAAGAAAATCTTAACCTATTTTGCAGGGAAGAGGCTTAAAATTGAGGCCAATTTTACTGCCAACTAAAAAAGTGCAGCAGCTTATGAAAGGCAGGATCTTTTCCAAATTGAAAGCACACATAGATACTTTTGCACAGGAAAAGTTTAATAAGGATCACCCTGTTATCTACATTACATAGAAAAGGAAGAACAGCTCACTCATTAATTGTGGAAGAATAAGTCACAATATATGCAATACTAATGTGTCTAACACCCAGTCTGGAAAGGACATTTTTAGCATCTTATCACAGATTTTCTGCAAGGAAGTACAGTGACACATTTACTTGTACAGGCAATATCCTGGGCAACAAAAAAAACAAACAGCAGAAAGGATAAATCAGAGCTAAGTTCAGATCTGAAAAATGTGCTTACAATAATGAATGCTGTGCTTGAAATTTATCTTTACAGGGTACTAGTAGGAAAATACTGGACAACTGTATGAAATCAGTAACATTCAATAAAAAGATTTATTATTTATTCTCTAATGTGTAGACATAGTTAACAAACCTACATGTAGTAGGCACTAGGTGAGGATGAATATTATGGGAGATATCCAACTACATGATGGAGGTTGGGGAGTCTCCTTCCTTCAAGATGATCATTGAGATTCCCCTGCAATAGACTTTGTAGCTTCCATAGCATTTAAGATCTCATACAAGTAATGTTGAAAGAAGCAATGAACAATTGTGCTGTACAATGTAATTTTTACTTCTCAATCCCTTTTAGCTGTGTGCTGCTTGCCAGCTGAGTAACAGTGCACAGGGGAGGTACTTGGCAGCATTGCCTCTTCAAAATCACGGCTGTCTTCTGAGATTTGCTGTTTTAACACTGAGGATTGAGCACGTTTTCATTCTACCAATGACAAATCAGCCTTTTGAGAAAAATCTGAATTATGAAGGAAGGTCACTGAGAAGGTTTTAGCCACAAAACAAAGCCATTGAGGCAAGAAGACAGGGCAGAGAATAAAAAAATATATTTTAAAAAGTAACCACACCCCCCCCCCCGCC
>JAOTQP010001652.1:64507906-64536337 GCA_026413545.1 Cichladusa arquata | reverse complement strand
AATAAAAAAATATATTTTAAAAATTAACCACACCCACCCCCCCTCCAAAAAAAAAAAAAAAAAAAAAAAAAAAAGAAAGAAGAAATAAAAAAGAGCTACAGCTCAGAAGAAGAAAATGGGTAAAACACGGCTTAAAGCTGAAGAAAAGTAGTAGAAGCGTGAACAGATTATTTTGGAACTTTAAGGATTTAGCAAAACCAAAAGAGCCTGATTTGATGCTTTAAGATAGAAAAGGCAGACCTTGCAGTGGTTCCTAATACAGCATTTGCTTCAGCCATAAACCTTATCCTTGCCTGAAGCAGAGGCCAGATTGTCAAAGCCAGGGGGAAAAAGGAATCAAATTTGGAGGAATTAAGGCCCCACATTTCAGAGCATTTCAAAGCAGTGCTGATCACCTCTTTGCCACAAAGTGCTTCTGTTAACACCCTCTACTTCTGCCACAGAAACCCTACCACAGCCCAAATAACCATCTAATACACACTTTTTCATATATTCACTCTTATTTTGTAATCTCATGTAATTGAAACAGGTTCAATCACAGAATAGCCTGCTCTAATATAAAAGAACCCTTAATTGCTATGGAGCAGAATCCAGACTGCATGAGACCTGCTGAGATGGCAGTAACTCATTTAGCAAACTTCTCTAATCTATTAATTATCTATTAACTGATTAGAAATTCCTTATAAAGTATTAAGCTTTAGGTAAAGCATAGTCAGTCACTATGAGTGACTCAAAGATGAAATTCCTTCTTGTCTGACAAGAATGTTTCCCTCAAAACAAAATAAAACAAAGCACACAGCTTCACACACAAATATACTTTCACACACAGAGATAAAAATAAAACAACCAAACACTTCTTGAAATATTTGCTCATTCTCTGGAAAATTCTGAAAACTAAGAAATGGTAAGCCAGAAACACCTTTTCCAAGCAAGATTTACAGACATACTTAAAATGAACATGGGAATTTTCTAGTCAGCAAAATGCTATGGAAACAGCCAAGTATTTGAAACTGCAATGAATGCTGGAAAACCCTGCTTTTAAAAAAGCACATTCACTAACCCATGCACAGATAAGCTTTCTTTTCTTTCTGAAATTACTGTATTAAAGTAATGCCATTTACAAGACTTTGAAAAAGCTGAAAATCTATGAAGATATGAATAATAAATCTTAGTAATCATTTTCTTTAATACAAAATAGGGCTGGTTTCAGAAGGAAGTGTAAAGTCATAAAGTTCTGGCAATGATCTGAGGGTAGTTTGAATTAGTTTGCAGAGATGTGACATATAGCTGTGAATTACATATATGGCAATTTAGTGCTTCAATTTACTTGAGCTCCATAGTACAGTGCTTCCATAGCTTTTGTTTCAAAGAAAAAAAAAAGGAACTATATGTATTTTTTTTATGATGGATGAAGTCACATCATGAATTTAATATCAGTACAAGTAAATACCCTGCCAAATTATAAATCCTAACGAGAGAAAACACTAAAGGAGCAGACACAAAATTCTCCCAAGATTCCTTCGGTTTGATAAATTCCTAATGTAGTGTGGAAATGGGTTTACCAGACACAGAATGAGCATATCATCTGATTACCTGCCAAGGAACCTGAAGCTCACTGGGAATCCCATTCAATGTTTCATTCAGAGTTTCAAGTCCCAGTGAAACTAAATGCCTGTTAGCTTAAAGGGTCAAATAAGTGAGCAGTGTCAACAAGATCCTGGTTATTTCCATTTGTGTATGAGCTCACTGCTGAATTCCTTCTGTTCTGTGTGTGTGCCTGGGCCTGAGCAGGTGTTAGTTAATCTCTGCTGATTGTACTGCAAACAACCCCACTCATGGAGGGGGAATGAACAACAATGGGAAAATCCTCTTTCTGAAACACAAATCAAGCTTGTCTGAGAAGAGTAAGGAGGTTTATTTTAAAGATATATGTGATCAAATTTGCAGAGCTTGAGGGTACTTGGAAAATTTAAACATTCTTGCATCTGCTGCACTTTTGTGGAACATGGCCACATTTCTGTTTCTAAATCTATTTGCACACTGCATGGCTCTGCTGCACTGATCTGCCTGTAAGTTGAAAAATGTCAATTTGATATCAGGCATTGAAGACAGCTCCTGTTTTCCTGGATGAAATGTGTTCAGAGGCCTCCCTAGCATGGAGAAGAGAAGAAAGAGGACAGGCAAGGAGAAATGACTGAAGCTCACCTTCCTCCTTTGCCACAGATTGCTTGTGCCTCTTAGATTAATTTTCCATCTGCCATGTGTATTAATATCTACATTTCAGTAGTTTGGTTCCAGGTGAAAGAGGTAACTTAAAAAGCAGGTTGCAGGGCCATGGCTCTCTAAAAATTATATGAGAAAAATCAAAATCAGTCCCCTCAGAAATAAGAATAAAAAAATATTCTAGCAGTTACAAAAGTCAGCTAGAAATAACCAACAGCAAACACTAAGCACAATGGGAGCCTTTTCTGGTTTTCTGTCTCAGAGATGGCTGCCAGGACAGGTTTCCTTTCTATAAAGAGTTTGCTGTGATGCTGTGTAAAGCTCTGCCAGTACCTCATAGGACTGAGGTGCCATCTCACCTAGAAATCTAGTGAGACTTAACAACAAACTTCCCAGGACAGGTAGTTTTGGAAACAAACAGAACATCTTTATCAGTTATTTGAATTTTCAGGTCTAGGAAATAGAGCACAGGTTTGAAGCTAAACAGACCATGTCTGCATGTCTGGACTTTCTGTTACAGTGCTCCAGTGTTGGCTCCTGGTTTTTCCAAAACTCAGGCAGTTTTCTGTAGGAAAGGGATAAAAATATTTCTCTATGCCCCCAGGATGTTTTATGTATCACCTCTTGTGCAAAGGTCCAAGTAAGAGGTATTATATGGCATACAGGAACCTAATTTACATGTGTTTAATTGTGCTATAAACTTTTCAAATACAGCATTGATTTATTTAATTTAAAAATTGTGGGCATGACAAAGTGGTACAATTTTATGCACATGTGTTGCACCATTGCACAATGTTACACTTCAAAACCTTGGCTTGTGGGATGTATTCATCCATGCTTGGCTTTTGATTTTTTTTAATGGGTACCCTTCCTTAAGATTTATGATTATTCATATATTTTCTTTTCCTCCACACAGCAGTCTAAACTGAATTTAGAATGCTTGGAAAAATCAGCTGCCTAATTATTAAAGCAACTCACTTGTTTTTATCTGTTCTAACCTCTCTTAATGCTGAAGGCAAATATTCCCTGTGCTTCCATGGGAGCAGATTTAAAATTCAGAAGATCACACTGGAAAAATTCCACTCCATTTGGGTGTTGTTCTACAATAATTTTGTCACATACCAAATGGATTTATCTTGTGTACAACATGCATTATACAACAACAGGGTCAGCAGTGATATAACTTGAGGGAAAGAAAAGGTTTGGGAAAGTCAGCAGAACAAAGACAGGTAAAATATTCAAACGGCACAAGTTGGCTGAAGTCACATTTTGAGATGCCTTTGGCAGAGTGGCAATTCATCTTCATGCCAATGTGCTTGGAAACAAGTAACTTAATTTTCTCTGCTTTTGCAGTGGTGTTGGTGCAGGACACAGGTGTTCATCTGCCCCCAGGTCTGAGAACACTGCCCACAGGTGAGGCAAGGAGCTCCAGCATCTCTCCAGAGGATGGATTCCTGTCAGTGAGACCAGCATGGCAACAGGTACAAAGTGCTGATCTCTAAGTTAGAAAGTTCAAGAGGTTAAAGGCTGAATGGCACATGAGTAAGCTGGTTTTTCTCTCACTCCCTTGACCTATGTTGTCATAAGTCTGTAATACAGCTGCATGTCCTCTAACTGAACTGTGAATCTCAGCATCTGCAAATAACAATATTCAACAATACTGAATATTCAGTAAGAGTATGAGAGCAAAGCTGGAGCAGGATCTAATACTGCATGACCTGTACATTAGCCTGTGAATTATCCCACAGATCCCTTCCAGTAAGAAGTTGTCTTTATTACAATTAGATGTATAAAAAATAAAAGTTTCTGTCAAGATCAATTTCCATTTATTTCCATCTGATCCTTTATATATTTTACATCTGATAAGAACTAAACTTGTTATTCACACATTTGATGCTTAAATATGTAACATTAACTGAATTTCTTTAATGGCCTTGTACATCTGACGCTTCTGAAGAAAATATATGTATGTACAGGGAGAAACTACAGGGATCAAAATGAATTTGCATTTCTGTTTTGGTTTAGGAACCTTTGTCTACTAGAGCAGTCCCACAGGTACTTACTAATCCATGGCTAATGTGAGAAATCAAATAATATGTATGAGTGAAATGGGAATTTGCAGTGATTTTCAGCCATATACAAATATGCACTTCATTAACCATGACCTGCATTTATTTCAAGGGGGAAAAGAAAACACAATTTATGCAAAGCACCTCCCTTCTGCAACTTTCACCTTTAATTTCAGAAAGACTGTGGCTGGTGGGAAAATCACAGATTTACAACTGTGGATGTCATCTCTTCTATTTTCTCTGCATGGTAATGATGATAAAAACACTGCCAATTTCTAAACCAGGTTTAATTTACCTCCCTGTTACCCTGAAATACAAGTCTCAGGATAAGAGTCTAACTTGGAGCTAAAATAGCCTCAAGGTTAGGCTGGTCCTTACCACAGAGGGCAGCCTGTAAATGCATCTGTGAGAGTGCCAAGAGTGCTTCTAAGCACAAAGTCAGTGCAATACTTACAGAATTTTGGACGATTCTGATTCCTTCTTCCTCAGTGGTAATACACCTCTGGATTGCAACTGCTCTCTGCAGTCATCATGGCTATTCTTCATTCTGACATCAAAACAAGGACCTCAAAATATTTATCCCCTTTGATGAACTAAGATTTTTAAACCTCTCCCCCTAACAATCACAATCACAATCACAATCACAATCACAATCACAATCACAATCACAATCACAATCAATCACAATTAAACACTTCTGTATTAGAAAATCTGCAACATATTCCAGGTGACTAATGAGGAAGATGACCAGAAAACCCCACATGTTCCTTACCTGACAGGAAGAGAAGATGAACAAATGACCATAAAACTTCTTGTACACCCTGTTAGTCTGCCTCTGGATAAAGCACAGTAGAGAATATAGAACACTATAAACATGTCTACAAACACATAGCCCAGCCCTAACTATGCAGGATTTAGCCTCATATATGCTTTGTAGCAAAAATTTCATATCTATTCTGATTTTACTTTGTGAGAGTAATGAGACATGCTGAAATAGATTTGTGACTGGACGGTTTTGTGTGTGCACAGTCAAAAGTTTGAAACTGAAAGGAATTATCTTCAATTTGGAGCCATTTAATCATCACTTTTTTCTACTGCTGGACTCTCTTTTGCTGCAGAACATATTTATTTCTTCAGTAAAATTATTACTTGGCTCAACTATGTCATTTCTATAATCAAAGTAGTTTGCCTAACCCAGGAAGTTGATCCAACATAGAAAACCCCTTAAAGATTCAAAATATATTTTAGGGTAACTATAAAATGATAAGCTCCTAAGAAGAGTCTGTGGTCATTACCACATTTCTGCATTGTCCAGAACTTGGAAAATTTGGGAGTATTTTAAACAGGAAAACTAAAGCCACACTGTCTGTTCCTGGGATTGTTCTTTGCAGTTCTATACCCCATGAAGTATGTAAACTTCATGGTTCAATAATCCAAATTTTATTCAAATCTGATCTTATCCAAAAATGTCTTTAATTTACCTTCTTTTCCATTTATTCCATCATATTATATATATTATGTTTTTGGTGCAATATCCAGACTTTTTTTACACATGACAGTTGGAAATTTTTATGGAAGATTAAATTTACAGCTATCTGAGCAGTTACCTTATCAAAACCCCATGAGACTGAAGGGTGTTTACATAGGATCAAGGAAGTTTTATTTTTGAAAAGGATTCATGTACAAAAGTTTACAAGTCTCTCAGCAACTCAAAGTCATATTGTTAATGGAAAGATCTTTGGGATAAAACAACAGCAACAACAGCAACCCTCCTCTTTTTTTAGATTTTATTATTTAACAGGAGCAATCATAAAATCTGAAAGGAGCTTTGGGAAATACAAGTTTAAGCACCTTGGAGCGAATGAGCTGAAAACATTTTATGTGGTGGCTGCAAAAATATCAAGTGAGGCATATAAATTGTCTAAAATACACATTAAAGAAGTGTTCTAAGTAGCCATATGCAGAGCAGGAATCACAAGTTGGCTGAATTCAGGCAGAGTGTGTAAGGTTATGGATGAAGCACTTTGTGAGGGGCAAGAATCAATGGGTTAAGCAGTTAATGTACTGTTGGCCTCAGGAATATGAAGTCTGGTCTGAAGGGGAGGCTGGGAAGAGGGTGGATTAAATAAACTTGATACAGAAATAAATTTGCTGGGAATAGTATACTCTGATATATTGAACCATGGAAATCAATAAGTACTACCTAAGCAATGAAGACAACTGATATAGTACTAAGCAAAAAAAAAAAAACCTGGTGTAATTGGGTGAGCATTAAAACAAACCTCGTTGGGGAGAAATGAATGGCAAGAGGTAGTAAGAAGCACAAAAACAAAAGCTAAGGAATAGTGAGGAGGTGTGAAGCATTATCTGGGCTGATTGTGAAACATAGCTGGGTGATAAAAGGGTCACCTGGCATGCTGAGGAGGCAAAAAGTGATCTGAGAACAGGAAGATAATGAGCACTGTAGATCACACACGGTAAGAAGATAAATGGAGAAAGGGTAGTACAGGCAGCCAGGGAGAGCATTAGCATAAAGAGGTGATAAAAGTATGCAGTTGGGAAGGGAGGCTGTAAAAATTGAAAGATAAATCTGACAATAAACAAGTACCAATATACTCGTCTGGGAAAAAAAAGAAGGAAGGAGAAAAATCCTTCCATGTGCATGGACTTCAGAGAACTCAAGCATTTTATGAAGATCACAAAGGTTTCCAATTCAATGCTGTCAACAGGTATGTCAGGCCTTGATTTAAGCAGAAACAGGTCCTGCCATGAGCAGCAGATCTGTAAAAACCATAATGCCAGAAAGAAGCCACAGCTGGCTGATGTCTGGGAATATTTAGACTCCTTTGCAGATTGGGCCAGGTGTGGCTTCAGCTGCTCTGAGCCACTCCAGAAATAACCCTGTTCATCTCTGTTTTAACTGTGGTAGCTGAATGTGAAATAGCATTTTGAATAACCAGGTGGTTAAAACTCTTATGAAGTCCTTGCTACATTTTGAATGTTTGAAAGTCATTGCTGCACATTTGTTGTGCACTATTTTTTTTTAATAGAATATCAAAAGTAATATGCTCACAGAAGAAATCCAAATATGAAAATCACCTCAACCATCTCCACATTTCAACAAACAAATGTTGAATCCCATTTACAAGAGAAATTAATAAATTAAAAAACCAAAACCAACCAACCAAACCAAAAATCCCAACCCAGATAAACCCACACCAAAATGTAGCCCATTGTAAATAATCACTTTAGTCTGAATCCAATGGTGAAGTTTAAGAAGCTGTATTATAGTAAGTATTATTATAAAGTCAGGTTCTATTTTCTCACATACTTGTCCCATGTGGGATTGAAATTCAGTAAGAATAAATAATATACCACTCAACTACCAGTCCAGTTACTCTCTCATGAAATCTGTACACAATAAATCTTCTAAAAACTTATTCTTGCAAGCCAAAGAGTATCTCTGTGGGACACATCAGCATTATTGGATTTTTGGTCAGATTAGGGGAACCAACACAGCCAGAGGTGAAATTATCTTTCCTGCTGTTATACCACTCATAGAGATATCTGTGGAATGATTGAAATTCAAACACTCCTCACAACACTAAGTCCATTCTGGATGATTAAACTCACAACTGATAGTGAGAGAGAAACTGTGTTGATTGAATTGGATATTAGAGACTTTTTGAGTACAAGAAAACATATATTTCCTTATTGTAGCCATGATATGTGAGGCAGAAAGGATTGGATTAAAGGAAAAATTCACCTGTTCCAGAGTTCATGACCTGAGCAAGCCCAAGGGTGCTCAGAAAGGTGAAGTGGAATTGGGCAGAGGATGCAACAATCACTCTGGACCATGAGCTCCATTCACTGGCCAATATGAGCCATGAATTCCTTTTACTGGTTAGAAACTCAGTTGTGAGGAAATATGTGTGTGTTCACAAGTGGAATATTTCTGAGTAATCAGCCCTGCTCTGATTCTCCCTCCTTTTGACAGAAAGTACTTGCTATATTTGCTGTATTTGCTATATAAAGTATTTGCTGTTGAAATCATGGCAAAATTCCCAAGAACTTGGATGGAGGAAAGGCAGGTCAAACTGTGCATGTTTGAAAGGACCCCTATGACCAGTGCTTTAGTAAGCTTTGCATCATTTTGTGGATCATTTTTTAATCATATAATCATGCAGGTAAGGACATGTTGTCATTTACAGGTAGAGTTTGTACACCTGAAGACAGGTATTTGAAAAACAAAGAGTCATGCTAAGGCAGGACAGTCACATCAGCAATAATTATGGGTTTTATTTCCTCAAATTTTCAGACATCAGAAGTCCATCTTCAGTGTGCTCTGTCACCATTTGCTATTAACCAATTACTTAGCTTTTACAGCAGTTGTACTTCACTCCAAGGGTTATGCTTTCTTTTATGCTTGTTGAGATACTAGAGATCAGAATTTTCCTTTGCAGAAAACACTGACCTTAGCAAGCATAGAGAATTTTATTTCTATAGAATATAGAAATAGCATAGCATATAGAATTTTATTTGAATGTGTGCATGTATACAAGCTAAGTCTTGAGATAAATTTAAAGATGGCCTTGGTTGTTTTTTCAATTTCATTTTGTATTACTATTTGGACAGTTCAGCTTCTCCTTGTGCTATTTCTTGGATTTTAAGACATAGAATAAGATGATAAAGGCCTTGTGAGAGTGATTTCCCTCAGGCTGCTCCTTTAGGTACAAGCAAGCTGGGTATTTGATTTATCTAATTACATTCAGCCAGTGCTGTGGTGTGCAGCATCTGCACAGGACACCTCAGGTCTCGACTGATTACTCTGCCAGACTGACAAAGGGTATTTCTCACCTCAGACAGACCAATTCCATGAACATGGTGAACATGCTCCAGCAATTTTCTGCACAAACAGAGCTGGTGAGTGAGGACATTGGATTGTTTTATTTTTCTTTGCTTTATTAAATCCATATTTAATACTGGAAAAGATCAGCTGCTGGTGCATGACAGCTAATACACGGGTTCATTTCCATTTAAGTGCTGAATCAGGTATTACCCACCAAAACTATTAAAATCTCATTGGTGTCACTATAATCAGCTCTGAGGATCAGTAATGAGAATAAGGAACAGGTGAACAATTAGACCTTAAAGTAATATATGCCTCCCTGCATCTCACATTCTGGTTTTGGAATTATTCTGCTGAAGGACACAGAATCAGACTGATCTTTGAGAATAGCTTTATGGGTCATTGACATGAAGCTAAAGGCTGTGAAAGCAATGTGCTGATGGATATTTTTCCATTTTCTGACTTGATAAATATTGCATTGCTTTGTTTTCTTAATTGAAAATTGGATATATTTTTCTACCACTAGAGAATACACCAGCATGTGTCCGACAAGGCAGAAGAGGTAAAATGGTAGTGACCTTGAAGACAGAATTTAAATTTGGAGGTAGCTCTTTTCCACTTTAATGATTTTTATAGAAAGTGCAGACAATAGGATTTAATCATTCAGTGCTGTTACCCATATGAAAGTGATGGTGACTTCTAAAGCAGTTCACCTCATAATAAAGCATCAGGAAAAGTATTTGTATGCAATAGAAAGTAGAAGCTGATGAAGCCCTGGAAAAGTCAAAAGTCTTTTGCTCTCCAAAGATAAATTCATAAAGACTGCCTATCAGTAAACAGGGCAGTAAAGTGCTCTAACTCAGCCAACTTCTCACATTTGTGTTGGGAGTGACAGAAACCGATGAGATGTATTTGGTAATTAGGGATGCAATTTCAGCTTTAACAGGTTTATCAGTATTTGATATTAAATGCCTGAAACTTTGGCACTGCCACGTCTTTCTGTGTGATTATGTCACAAGCTTGAAGGAATCTAAATCACCCACTATTCCCAGAGCACTTGGTCATATTTTATGGGTTTTCTCCACTAGAAAGTTAGGTGCCAACATTTTCAGCATTGAGTTTTTCATATTCAGTGCCTCTAGATGTTGTAAGGCATGTTTTTAAGTGGACAGCTATTCCAGGAAAGGAGAGGTGAATGCAATTTAAATTGCACATTCCATCTGTAAGTGATAGGAAAAGGATGTGGTATCCCTGGCCTTTTAACCATCATTGCTTCTCCACTTGTAGCTATGGAAGTGCACAGGTTTAAGCTGACATATATAATGAATTTCACTAAAACACAAAAGTGATAATTAATTCTTACACTGGTAGACAACCATTCATAAAATCATTAACCAGCAGTCACTCTCTCAATTTTCTATGTTAGCCATGGATAGTCAAGTCTTATTTTTTAATTGTGGGTGGCAGGCAGAGGGAGAAGGCAAAAAAAGAGGTTTTGCATTCAGGATTATAAGTGAGATTTCTTACTGATGGGAACAGAGAGAAAGAACAACCACCTTACAAACAAAAGCTTAGACAAAGTCAGTATCATTATCAGATTTCCAGGCACTTCAGTCAGTGTCAATCAACACCATAACCAAACTGGCTGGCAGATGCCCATCTATCAAGTTAAAGGAGAACTCCTGTAGCTGGAAAACAAATACACAGAGTCTATATCTAAGGGTATATTTCTCTAAGGACACATATCTGTATATCTATAAAGCCTTGAGGGGAAGCTGTGTGAGGAGAGGCTGAGGTCACTGGGTCTGTTCAGTCTGGAGGAGACTGAGGGGAGAGCTCAGTTACAAATTGCTCGTGATGGGAAGAGGGGCAGGCACTGATCTCTGCTCTGTGGTGACAGTGACTGAGGGAATGGCCTGGAGCTGTGTCAGGGGAGACACGTGAGATTACACCATTAAGGCCCATGGAAACTCTGTTCTGATGCAGGACAACAAGTCTTCAAATCTTTTTTTCTCATTTTCCTCTTCAAATTGTGGCTTTTTATGTGAGATTCAACTGACATTCATTAAAATGTTCTCAGCAGGTGAAGTGACAAAATATTCCGTGGCAACTGCTGGCTCGGTGTCAGGTCAGCTCTTAAACTGTGAGGAGCTCATCAATGCTGCTCCAGCATTACAATTAAAAAGGTGGAAAAGGCACTATTGCCACAAATTTTCATTTATATGATCCCAGTGAGAAGGAATAAATTTAACTTTCAACTCCCTCCCCATTTTTTTCAAGTCCTTTGAAATATGAAGCTGTTCATATCTTTCCAGCAGAGACTGCTCCCAGGAGTTGACCCCTATTTGTCTGTTTTTTCATGCAACTTTGGAACACTCCAACTATGATGTCACCATTTTTCTACTTCCTTTTCCACGTGAACTTCATATTCTATTACATCATGGTTGAAAGACATTTGGAAAGTAATGTGATTATCTAATGATGTCTAAAGGTTCCCCCTTTGAGAAGGATCCCTTCAGCCGCTGAACCACCCTAGTGCTGCTTGCAACAGAGTGCAAACCTCCCAGAAAACGCTGCCCCAGAACACACTTTTTAATTTAAACCATCCCATGTGCAAGAGAGCACTTTTCAGACACCCAAGAGCAACCAGAGCTGTCCAGTTTTTATTGTTCCCAATGTCATGTCTTAGATGAGTCTGGACAAGAAGACATCAGTTTGAAACTATTATTTTACCTTTGGAAGGCAGAAAGTGGTGCTAATAAATATAATTGAAGAGGAGGTTAGGAATTCCATTGAATTTTGTTCTTTAAAATTTATTTTGCCAAAAAATAGCAAGGAATAAAAGACCACCTATGTATTCACACATTTGGCACCCTTCCAAGAGGGGTAGAGGACGTGCTATTAGAAAATCTCAGCAAATCCAGCCTTCCAGTTAGAAAAGGATTGCTAAACATCACATAAGATACAAATGTATGAAAAGAATCCAGGTTCCTTCAGAACAAAATTTAAAATGCAACTTTTTTTTTCTGAGTTCGTCCAGGTAACCACCAACCTTACTGGGAGTAAATTCACAAATTCTGCCACTGCTGTTTGCACTGCTCAGCACGAGGGCTGAGCAGGACAAGTCACAGAGGAATTGAGGTAACAGCTCTGCTAGATGTCATTGTGTCAAACACGACACAGCCCTGCAAAACCTTCACCACGATTTCACCTAACAGGATCTGACATTTCTCCAGCACTTTTCAATCTGGTGTCAAACCACACAGAGAATGTCCCTGCCCTGTGCAGGGGTCTGGGTTGGGGATTGTGATCACAGGGCTGATTCCCTGCTCCCTCACTGACACTGAACACAGAACATAACTTAATATTAAGCTTCACACTGGTGATCAGGGCCAGTTTAGTGATCCCAAACACTTACACAACCAGGACAGTAGAAGAAAAACATTTTATCTGCCTTAGGGTTTGGATTCATAGGAGTTTTGTGCTGCTTGTTGCCTTCACAATGATAGCTCTGAAACAAGAGTCTCAGCAGCATAGCTTAGGTTTGTGAGCAGCAGGACTAAGTGTCAATCCCTCCAAACAGAGAAGTTCTGTTAACCTGAGAAAAGTGCTGCATAACATCAGACCTCCTGATCCAGGCCAGCATTAGTGTGAAGAGACCAGTTTCCCTCTCAATGTCATCCAGAGATATTTTCCTTCTTTCATCTTAATGCATGACATTTATACACTGCCTGTCCTTTGGGCCTGGATCCTGCCAGCTCTTTCTACAGCAAAGGCAGGCAAACCCTGTAATCCCCTGCTTAAAGGATTTTTCACAGCCTTTGCCAGGGAAGGATAACATTCACAGGAAAATCCTGAACTCCACAAGTACAGAGGAAGCTCAACCTGTGTTCAGTTGTCTGTCAAAAACAAAAGGAAGGGGGTAATTTTGGCTACTGATCCTCTGCAGAAGCTGTGCTGACAAAAGGCCTGAGTGTCTGCATGTTGAGAGGAAACAAGAGCAGTGCCAGAAAACCCTGACAGCTCCTCTGCAGGGAGCAGGCCCTCAGTGTGGAAGGAAAAATTCCATCAGAAGGAGTTTGAATTTTCTGTTACCAATGTTTGTGGCTCTCTTCCCATTGTGCATGGACTCAGTCACTTATAAACACTTCCACAACAGAAAATCATACACATATATGTGAACAGGTGCATTTAACACTATATTTTCTAAAGAGGGTGAAAGCATTGCAGAATAAATTCCCCTTCTTCCAGAGATGAAAATAACAGGTCACATCTACACTTCAGTTCATAGCCCATTTATATTTTCATTTACAGCAATAAAGAAGCATATAATAAACCACTCTGTGATGTACACTAGCTCCCATACATTAACTTCTGCTCTTATATTCAGAGAGTTATTAGCAGAAAGTATAAAATTTCTTACTTTTTGCTGCTGTGGGAAGAGCTCACTTTCTTAGAGCCAAACTTTAAACCTTCTTCTCCCAGGAAATAAATTGCTCCTCTACCTGATTGTTTTACTAGGTTGGCTTTGTGCCTCACATTCCATGAATAATTAATTTCATAAAGTAACCTGCTGCATGCTCACTTCACTAATGTGCATTTTTCAGTTCCCACTGTAAAGAATCATTTCAGTGAATGATGGGTGAGAATTATAGGGAGGAAATGCCACATCACAAGAGAATAAGGACAGATAAACAAAACTTTTTATAAAGAACATTGTCATTTATACTAGTGCAAATTCTTTCTCACCTTCCAAACATTTGGTATAATTTCTCTAAATTCTGCACTGGAGCTTGTCCCCTAGGACTTAAATTTTGGATAAGATAAAGGAAAATACCATGAGGGTACTAGATAATTTTAACATTTCAAAAGTTCTGTTTATTCACTTTGCCACATGGTACTTCAGCCTGGCTCCTCCTTTGGCATGAATTTCCCTTAACTCCTCTCCCTTTCCCCTCTGCCAAAACCCAAGAGGAAAATGTGGCATAACTGCAGGTGGATGCAGAGTAAGGCCTTATTCCCCTTGTTATAGAAAATGCAAAAAATTCCCTGAAATTCAGTAATCTACACTGCAGTGCCAAAGCTGCCATTACCATCAGACCTTGGGAGCAGCAGGGCTGTCACAGGGGGCTTCTCAATCAGCTGGGAGTCGATTTATCACCAGGGTTTGTCCTCTCTGAACTGTACAGGCATCACTGACAGGGATTCTGGTGGCTGCAATGCCCATCTGCAAAGGGAATTCTGATCCCTGTCTCAGTTCTGATTCATGTGCTGCACATCTATCAGCCTTTACCTTGGTGCAATGCAGTGAACAGAACCAACACTAGCTGTGATTGTGGTCACTCTGTTTGCTTCTGAAAGTCTACTAGAAACCAGAAATCTGTGCACTTTCAGGTTTTTTTTCCCCCTTTACGTAACAGAAAAGACTTTGCAAAAAGATGCTTGTGAAATAGAGGGTTAATAAAAGGACAGAAAAAAATTAAAAACTGCAGTAAATACATCTCATGCCTCTTTCATTGCTAAATTAAAAAAAAGTAATAAAATAGCCAAAACATGTATAAATGTGCTCAGTTACAGGGATGCTACTGGTGCCTACAGGGGGACATTGCAAATGCAGATCCTGATGCTGGAAATATCAGAACACCCGTCTGAATAATAACATAAGAACAGGAGCTCAGTTCTCAGCTGGCATGCACACAGCCAACATCCAAACCAAAACGGGAATCAACACAGGAGGTACAAAAATCCTCACGAGGCAACATGAAATTAATGATTATCTGTTCTCCATGCTGGAGCAAAACTGTTGTAACATGTCAAGATTTTCTTCTAAGGCTCTTTTTTTTTTTTTCCCCCCCAGCCATTCACACGCAGGGAAAACATGATGTAGCCTAAAATCCCCAGTTTAACGATATCCTAATAGTGGAAATAATTTTGCTTGCCATAGGATTCTTGATGAAATAAGGATTCCAGGCAGAAATTGGCCTAGTGTTCATGAATAACTCATTCTGACAGAACTTGTTGATTTATGGGTTCAAGCACACCGTGCCAGCCCATCACAACACACATTCAACCCTCCTTTCATAATTTACAATGCTGATGTTTGGAGTCTGGGTTCCCCAGCTGCTAATGCATTTCTCGCAGTGGGGTAGAATGGATGCTCTCAGTTTGCTGAACTGTAAAATCAAACAGATTATGTTGTGACCATGTGAAAAATTAGAGATATCAAAATTTGGATTTTTATGTATGCACTGCACCATCTTAAGAGGTTTTAGTAGACAACATATTGTGCCATTATATCTAAACACTAGGGCTGTTAAAGAATTCTTCCATTGAAGCAAAATTTTGAATTCTTTAACATAACACTTTTCTTCAAACTCCCTGCCCCCCCAAAAAACCAACCAAAAATCTCACCAAAAAAACCCCACCAAAAATCCCTCCTAAAACAAACAAAAAAATAATGAAAACCCTCACACACATTCATTTTCAAGTAGTGGTTTTGGAAAAGATAATTCATACCAGTTGGGGATATACTTAATTGTAATAATTATGATCAGAGAAAAGGGGCAGGAAAGATCCCTTAATGCCTGTCTCCCTCTCCCAGTGAAAATCTCAGATCCTTTAAAATCCTCTAACAGCATATACACCCTCCATAATTCTACTTCCAGAGGTAACCTTTATGTTTAAGAGTTGAAAAAATTGCTATTTCTGTAAGACTTCATCATCTAAGCGGAACTGTAATTTTATTGTCAAAGTAGCTGTAGAGTACACGGTGCATCAGGAATAAAACAGAAGGTTAAAGACTGAATTTCCTCAGGCTGTTAAAATACAGAAAATGAATTAGGTGCCCAGTTATTCCTGAGCTAAGGGAGGACACACAAACCATCTGTCTAATCTTAACCTTATTTTATGCTTTTAGCAGATCAACATCTTCCTCAAATACTGGTTTTTTGGTTGGAGTCAAGATTTCCTCAACGCCACAGATCAGCTTATCCAAATTATCAGAAAGCTCAGTGTCCCCATAAAACTGGTGTTGGGTTACAGCACTAATAGAAACCTGCCTGTTACTTATGATACAGCTGAATATTCACAGAGAGCTCCCCTCACTTCTTTCGCCTCATCTCTGTTTTACAACACATTTTCATACGATTTTGAACAGTTCTATCATGGTCTTTTAATGCATTAAAGAAGATATTGCCATTTAAATAAAAATCTATGGCATTGCTTTGCTACATTTAATTTAATAATAACAAAATGCATTTTTTTTTTTACTTATTTGGCTGCCAGAGTTTGTTTTATTCCTAGAAGTGAACAGCTCAGACAGCAGATGATCTACAAAATAATTTTTTTACCATGGAATAACACTGGACACTTGGAAGCAACAGATAATCTTATATAATCTTGACTCATTTCTATCTTAAAATTGGGAAATTATTTATGTGCTTTTATATTTTAATCAAAGCTTAAAAGATACTTAGTTTGACATAAGAACTGGCACCAATTCATGTCTGACTCTTCTTAGAATGACCTACCCTGACAAAAACCATTAAAATAATATCACTGTTAGTTCAGTGGAAAAGCTTTAATTCTGTAAAAAACAAATGGAGACAAATGAAAGATTAAAGCAGCCCACAGGTGACTTTTTAACTTACAGTCACAGCTGATCTTTGTGGTTTTTGGTACTTTCATCCCCTTGTGCCCCAACTCCTCCACTCCATAAAATAGTTTGAATGTAGTTATTTGGGAATGTTGAGCAATAGAGTTTGAGAAACAAAAATAAGTAAAGAAACTCAGGGACAGATACATCAGTAGTAGAGCCAGGTCTCTGCAAGGAGGTCAGTAGATGGTTCACAGTGGTGCTGTGCAGGGATGGACACAGCCAGCCTGTGGTTTACCTTGTAAGCAGCTCACTTGAATAAGCACACAAGATACTCCTTTTATTTCCCACTGTGCTAGGAATGTCTGCATAACCTGGAGGTCAGATACCAGTTATTCCTCAGGCAGAGGAATAATCCGAGAAGCAAGGAATTTTTTTCCCCCCATAGTTTGTGGTCTTAACAACCCTCAAAAAGTGATGCGAGGTAACAGTCACAGAAGTTTCTTCTGAGCAGCACTCAAAGTGAGTGGCTTTTTCTACTTCCTGGTGTACCAGCCTGAGTGATTTTTGGTGATCCTATTCTTTCTGATCTCTCCAGGCTCTTCTTTTGATAGTCAACATCTCTTGACAGTCAACACAATTCCTTTTGCCTTGTTGCCTGACCAACATGCAAATAAAGATTTATAAAAGTCATCCAGCTTTTGATAAAAGTTTGCACAGTTTAAAGATGCTGTGCTTAAGGAAGAGAGAAGCTGCTGCTGCTCTGGACAAGGAGCTGACTGAACTTCAGTTTAGACAAAATCTCCAGTGTGACAGCTTTGCTGCCTTTAAAACACACTTTCTAAGAATAATTAGAGAAAGTCCCCAAGATCAGCCTGTAGGTTTTTACATACTAAGAAATTTAAAACTTGTGTCGTGGAGTTGCAGGAACTCCACTGTGGTACACAGACAACCCAGGGAGTTTCTGAGTGCTGAGATTATGGAGCGTGCACTTGTGAAATGCTGACTCCTGTCACATTCATTTGAGAAACTTCAACCCCCAGTGTGCTGCATGTTGATAATCACATCTGAAATGCCACAGTGTGGGCAACTGCCCTGTAGTACATCACTTTTCTGTTTAGTCAGAAAGTGATAAAAAAGGGTGCAGAAAGATAATAGATGATACACTTCATTTTTAGCTCTTCTTTATAGAGGGAGAAGAACCTGTAAGGGCTTCCAAGCTATCTGTTATCTGAGCATGTCAGATTGTTACAGATGAGAGGCAGTTTACTTTTTAATACCAGAAGAAATTTATAGGAATTCTGAGGAAAGTGCTGTTCAAAACATATGGTAGTATCCATAATACACCTGTTTTAATGCTCAGCACTCATTTCTTTGTGGATTTAATCATTTTCCCATTATTAGTCTTTTTAGCTGCAAGATAATCATCAGATGTGTTTCAATGAAAGCTGTGCGAGTCAAAATGATCCAACGTTGAAGAAAAAGGAAAGACACTTTCTACATTACCAATAAATAAAATCTGAAGATATTATCTAAAATACTAAAATATTACAATAGTACCACTTCCTTCAAGTACCATTTTCTTTATCACATTTGTCAGCAGGTTGAGGGACATCACTCCTGAGCCTTCTGGCCTGAGGCTGAGTGCACAGATGCTCCAGCACCTTCATCCTCCTTGCTGCTCTTCACTGGACTCTCCCCAGTGTGTCCATGCCTCTCTTCTGGGGAGCCCAGAACTGGACACAGCACTTTGCTCATGGCCTCACCAGTGCTGAGAAGAGGAAGGATGATCTTACCCATGTCTCTAATCAGCTGAGGGGAGGCTGAAAAGGGGTAATACAGTAATACTAGGGGTAATACTAGACATGAATTTATCATCTCTTCCCAATACTACCTGAGCGACAAAAAAAAAAAGAAATGTGAGATTTGCTTATTGAGTAGAATTCTTCCAGTGATTTCCAGCTTCAAATTTGTCATTGAGTAATTAGTTTCTACAACTTAGATTAGTGGCATACTTAAATTCAATTAAACTGACATCAGGTTAACTTTATAAAATATTTTAAATGTGACACTCAGCATGGATATCACCGTTAAGGAAAAAAAGAAAGTTTGTAATTGGAAGTATTACTGTGATGCTAACAGATCTTATTATCAGTGACTATCCCTACTTACCCTTGTTTTAACACAGAACAAGTTGTCGTCTAAAATATTATCTATCTATTGATTAAAGAAGGAGTCTAGAAAATTACCTTGTCTTTTCACCTTTAGATAGCTACTCTAACATGTGGTGAGATTTCTTCTGTCCTTAGAATAGAAAGTTGCCTTGTGCATTGTCAAGTCATATCCTCCTCTCCTTCAAGCATTTTCCTGCTCCTCACCCATAATTATTTTCTCAAGTTCATTTCTGACAGAAACCACTGCTGAGCTTGTTCCTCACCAGTAAACCCCCTCTGCATCATCTCACAAAAGATACTGGAGGTGTCATTTCCTTCTGTAAACTCACTCAGCCCAGGAATCCATTTACACTTGTAAAGTCTCCAAGTACTGTAAGCACAGACATTCACTTAGAAATCATAAAAGCTTAAAGAAGTGTGGGCTGAAAGAGATCTCTAGAGGGCATCTGGTCCGACTCCTCATTCAAATGAGGCAGTGAGGAGTTAGAGAGGGTTTAGGAGGTGATCATTCACAAGAAACAGCTCCCACAGACCAACAGAACCCCCTTACAACACCATGAATTTAGGGTTCTGAGCCTCTCCAGCCAGCAGTAATTCTTCTGGCAAAGTGGTTTTAGCATCTACAGTAATTACTGCCAGTGGCTGTAAACCACTGATTCAGCAGTTGTAAAGATGAATCTTTCCCACATTCTGTGGTATTGTAGGAAATGTTCCTTCTAACTGCCCTAGACAATGATCAATTCTCTGACCTTTCATCCCCACATATGGGAGCATGGCCTGCAACTGAGCAAGCAGGTACCCATTTTCATGAATATTTAAGGTCAAAATTCCAACTGGACATCATCAGGCAAACTTTCTGTCCTAAATTTGCATTGTGGAAGGAAATGCTGTATCAAATTTCCTTTTTGCTTTAGATGGAAACTTAAAAATATGAACATTTTGTATACAAACAGAGAAGAATTTGTTAGAGCTGAATGAAACAGGCAGACAGGCACACAGTAACCACAGTAATGTGCCTAAACCATTATTTTCCTACATAAGAATGTTCATTAGCTATGCTTAGGGAAAAAAAATAAATCAAATAATTTTGTCCTTCTGTTAACAAGCAAAAAGGCATCCACCACCCCAAGCAATTTTGAAGGAGCAATAAGGAATAGTTAGCAGTCCATTTTCAGCATCATACCTGGAGGTTTCCATTAGTTATACTACTATTGCTCTCAAGAGATGCATAACTGATTGTCTAATTGCTTAGGCAATGTCTTGAAAAATTACTTATTAAGCAGAAAATATGCCAATAGTAATTCCATGCTCACAAAAACCAATGTGAAAAATATTTCAAATAAAGCAATTACATAACTGCCTCCAAATTGGCATCATTAGTCATTCCCATCAGAAAGCTTGTTCTTTCACAGAAATCCTTGGAAAAGAAAAAAGTGTTTGCACCTCAAATTACAGCTGATTAATGTCTGGTGAAAAAAGGTGAGCTGGAGGGAGCTGCATTTGAATTTCTCCTGTACTAAAGGCTTCTGGCAAGTCACATGGTGAATGCCAACATGACCCTCTGCAGCAGTTTGCAAAACTATGAAGAGGCTCAGATATGAGCTTAGTGCTCTACATGGATGGCTCAAACCTGTATCACAGCTGAGTAGTGACAGATTGGAGCTCTTTGTTAATGAATTGTTCTGCTTGTAACACCTCAACAGGCTCAGGTATATCCCACTCACATAGACATGCTTGTGCCTGACATTCCAGCTTGTAAAAAGGATATTGCAAGGACAAACAGAAAAAGAACTTCAAGGTATTCATCAAACAATAGTGGAAAGATAAACAAACAAAGACTACATAGCTTTTATTCATATAAGAACCTATTCAAAAAGACCATTGGTGATTGATTTTTAAGAGATTATCCTTTCTTATTTAGTCTATAAGCCTCCAACACAAGCCACAGGGACTCCACAATACAAATGCATGGTCAGATGCAGGGAGCTAGATGAACACTGCTAAAACACTGCTAATTTGTCATTAGTTTTGTTTAAATGTAAAACCACCTGGCCTCTCCTCAGCTGATTAAGAAATGACTTTTTCAAGGGTCGGGTAAAGGTGCAATCCAGCATTCATTACTCCAGGTTAATTTACTGGAGGAAAACACCTGCACCTTCAAATGCAGTGTGGCTCACATTAGTGTCCTAATCATGTTTGTCCCTCTCAGATGAGACAAGGGCTTAAAAAAATTTGCAGAATTCAAATCTTTGAGGAAATGCAATAAACTGCAGGTACTTTTTTAAAGCCAGTCTCTGCTTTTGCAAAACTTTTTCGAAGTATTTCCAATATTGTACAGACAGCTCATTTTAGCAGAGCAATAGTTTAGTCTAGCTCTTTGAAGGCATGAGAAATTCAGGAACTTATGAAATATTCTACCCAGAGATAGGCCAGCCATTTGCTTTCTCAAGTATTACAATATTTTGTACTCCAATATTTTTCCTGTCATACAATTTCAAAGATTACATCTGTATTTTAAATTCAGCATCAGGGTACCTTCTCCTGAGTTTGCTGTGCCCTGATGTACTTTCTCAGAGAAATTACTTTTTTACAGTGTTCACACTGAAGTGGTCACTCCTAATTATTCTGGCCATCAATAAGAGCAGGTGATGATTCCTGTGCAGCTGAGATGGGATTGATTGACAGGTTGAATCCTCAATGAAACAGGCTCTGAAGCACAGTGCAGGCTGATGGAGCACAAAGCTGATCACACAGTGACCACGTGTGCAATTATTACCTGAGCTCTGACTATGAGCTGCTGTCGAGCCACCTCTGTGATAAATATTCCATTTCTAGTAATATATGAGAGTAATGAATTGACCACAGCCTTCAATTATCAAACTATTAATAATTCTGTTATTATTAAATACAGAATTAGTCCCAGTGTAAAGTTTTCCTCAAAAATTTCACTTTTTACTTAAGAATCCCCTGACATGTAGTGGTAGAAAGAGAAGGATGTGCTGGATTTCATATGTGAGCACATTTATTCCAAAATTATATATATATAGATGGATTGAGCATGAGAAATCTAAATATTTGCAAATACTACAGAATGATGCACACAAGAATGGGGTTTTACTGTTTTGTGTTTGTGTGTAGAGGTGTTCGGCTTTGAGGGGTTTGGGGGTTTGCTTTTTGAGGTTTTTTTTTGGTTGGTTCTAGGTTGTTTTGGTTTTTGTTTTAAGTTTTTTTGTTTGTTTGTTTGTTTGTTTTTTGATTGTTTGGTTTGGTTTTTTGTTTGTTTTTTTTTTAAGATCACAGATCCAGCTCTAGATGTTTGGCACTGAGCTGAGCAACCCTGAGACCCTTCCAGTCCATGCTGGTATTACCAGCAGTAGGCAAGATTTGCATTCACAAAAACTGAAGTAAACCCAAAGAAATGATAAAGCACGATTCAGGGCAGATATAAAACCTGACATGAAGCTACATCAGTAGCAGCTCCACACAGCCAAACTCAGCAGAGCAAGTGGCAATCCAAGAGCAAGACATTCTCCTGAGCTGCATCTTCATGCCAAGCCCCTCAAAGGATCACAGTAGTCCCACATTAATTGACTCAGAAAATTACTAAACTGTATGCAATGAGCCAACTTTTAGCAGAGACAACAAAAGCTTTTGTCTCAGCTTTCATGTGAATTAAAGCAGACCCTAGGTGAGTATTTCTGTGTTTATTTCCTCTGCAGGTTTTATAACAAAATCTCTGCCTTCCAAAAGGAAGAAATATTATTTAATCTTTCGAGGGTATTAAAATTCAAAGCAAACAGCAAATTCACATTTGCACAGTTAAGAATCTACAGAACTAATTTGAAGTATTCTCCTGCTGACACTCCTATGCCATGAGAGTCCATAATGAACTAAAGTGTGTATTTTTGTGCTCTAATTGCTAACATAGGTTTGAATCATTGACATCCATCTTCAACCTTAGTTATTGTTTGCCTTTGACTCCCTTGAAAAGTAAGTATAGGCAGAAAAGAAATCCTCAGAAAAAGGGAAAGAAATGTAATTGGAGTCTTTTTTACATATTTAACCTACGTGTGATGCACATTTTGGGAGAAAATGAGAGCTTATGAGCAGAGTCTTACTACCTGTATCACTTCATTATACAGATAATGCAGAACTCCTAATTATTTTGCAGTTCAAGCAGAATATAAAGGTGCTGTACATCAGCTTCACATCTGAGTGTAGAACTGCTCAGCCCCAAACCCTTCTCACCCTCAGACTAAGATTACTGAATACAGCTTTGCCTCAAACAACTCCACACTTTGGAATAATGCAGATACCACTCAGGTGTTAAAAGGGGAACTGAGCTCCTTGCCAGTACTGCTGCCAACTGAGACTGGTCAGAGACAGGTTTGACAAGTCATCACTCAGCTCTCAGCTCACTGAAAATCCCCGAAATTTTGAGGTTTTGATTACACTATCTGTGAGCTACTCTACCTGAGACTGAGGGAGAAATTCATCACAGACTGAGAGGATTGAAGGCACTCAAGGAATCTTGCCATTTATCCTCCTCCAAAGCAGCATCAGCTATACGTGCAATTCTTCATGACAGTTATTTTTCTAACCTGTTCTCAAAAGCCTTCCAAGTTGGCTGCATATTTTCTAGCAGGTCATTATACAAGCCTTTCATTTTAGTGGTTCTTCCCCCTGCAATTGCCTAATACGAGCTTTCCTAGCCACCAAGTGAAGTCACTGTTCTGCAAGCAACACCTGATGAGTAGGGAAAATATTTTGCTTTTATGTGTCCATGTACAGAAGGTATTGTACCTACTGCACCCCACCCCACTAACTCTTTTAGAGCAGAGAAACACTTAGAAGACCAGGCTGTCAGACCAAACAGCCAAGTACCATAATATTTTTCTTTCCTAGACCAGTCAGTGGCAAATGAGTTAGAAAAATCATGCAAAAACTGGTATGGGAAGAGAGAGCTCCCTTGTAAAAGTCTCCAAAATTTCAGCAACTGCAGCCCAGAGATTCCTGACATTAATTTCAAGATTTTTCATTTTTCCAGTCTGATAATATTTTTTGTTTGCAAAACATCCTTTGTAAGGTCTTCACGTTAGTTACTCATGGCACAAAAAATAAAGTTGAATAATCATCCCATAATCACCTTTTCTGTACTACTGAAGATTTCATATTCTCTATCACATTTTAATTACAACAGCCTAGGCCATTCTGTCACTCCTCATAATTGGTGGTTTCCAGACCATTATTCTTCCCCAGACTCAAGTGCTCTCTGTCCTTCTTGAAATGCTACATCCCAAACCCTAATACTGGCAGGCAGGATTAAGTGGTGCAGAGTTGCTGGCTCATTTTTGACACATTATTTGCGTGTCAGAGTAAAACCTTGCATTTTTCTGTAGTTATTAACATCCTTTAAAAGTTTTCAGACTGTATTTTAAAATTGGCAAAATTCATTTGAACTTTTGCTCACTCTCTCAGTGTGTCTGCAGCCCTGAAATTCTAATGACCACAAGCTATGATCTATCATCTAAAAACTGACTACAGTATTGATTGGTCTCAAATCCAAGAACTCCAAGAAACTTCTCTTAATACATTCTTCTGTTTTGATAATAAATCTCCAGGAACTATTCTCCATATGTTTTTCAAGACAGTTTTGTATCCACCTTGGCATATTTCAAATTATATTTAGGCTATGGATCCCTGGGCTGCTTTATGAGAATGTCAGGTGAAAAGATTTACTAAAATTGTTATCATTACTTACTAAAAGGTGAAAACTCATGCAAACAGAACTGCAGTTTTGACATTCTCCTTTGTCTACAGCACTTGTTAATGTGCTGTAGGGGGGAAACTGGATCAATTGACCTAAATCCATAACAATTATTCACCTCCTTGTTTTCTGGTAATGATAACTTATTTTTCTACCTTTTTTGTTTTAGAACTAACCTGAAGCTAATCAACCCATGACTCCCAGGATTTCCTCTCCTTCCCAGCTCTTTTCAAAGATCAAAAGGAAATTCTAACTTTGACAATCCTCTGGTTACTCATTTATTCCCCAAACTGCTTTTAGAGATCATTGGCACCTCTTAAGTACCCAGAATGAAGTTTACTGGGTGCAGATGTTTAAAAGCCTCTAAATTATAATTAGAAAATGTTAATGTATTCTGTGCTGAGGGCTTGTGTGTTTCTCAGTGGCTGCCTCTGTATAACAGCCCAATTATGGCTTGTGGTTTTTTGCCCCTAAACTTAGGAAAAATGGTGAAAATGCTTTAGCCACACCAGCATATTGATCTGTTATTTGTGCCCCTCTTCTGAATATTAGCTGGATACTTCACCAACCTTTTTATTAGTACTAACCTACTTGTAATTCTCAATGTCCCTCGGTGACTGTGTCTCCTTTTGTGCTTTGGCTTTTCTCACTGGTTATTTTTATGCTTTCTCCTGTCACTTCTCAAAGTGACTGTGCATCTACACATGCAATACACTGGTGTATTTGTTAGATTTCTTCATGCCCACTTCCACAGAGTCAAATCATTTAGCTGGACAGAAGCTGCTTTGCCAGTTTAAAACAAAATCCCCTAAACAACACAAAACCCCAAGTTTTGGAGCTTTCAGTTTTAAAAGAGAAGCTAATTTTATTTTTCCTTTGATACCTCAGGCTGGAAGAAGTAATTTTCAGATCTTACTGTTTAAATCCATGTGGATTCTACTCCCAGCTTTCTGCTACAGAATGAGATATAACTTATCCATTTAGTGTAATAGAAGCTTAAGCAAAATATTTTGACAGCATCAGACCAATTGGGATTTTTTGGGGTCTTTTTAAAGCCATAATTACTACATTGGTAGTAAACGTACCCTTGTAGGATAAAAATATCTCCTGTCCCTTCCTGCCCCAAAGAGTTTCAAATAAGGACAGAGAATCACAGTGAGGATGTGTCAGAGGTGTGGTGGCATTATTCCACCATCTCATATTGGAACAAGACAGAGGAAGGAAATTATAAATAGGCACAAAAACATGAATGTCATAAAAACATGAGTAAGGAAAAACTGATGTTGGCTCCTTCCACAGAAGAGCTACTGGCCATAGACAGACCAATCCAGGTTAATGGCAAAGCAGGAAAAACAAGACAGAAAGCATTTTGTGCATTCACCTGAGCTGGGGAATCCTTTCAAAGATGTAGATGCTGGAAGCTTACAAAGACTCCGGCAGGGATTATGCAAGTTTTTTAACAAAAAGTTTGGTGAGGATTGCAACAAACACAGAAACTACTATGTTCTCTGGAAGAATTTGTCTTAAGGTATGACTGCTAGCAGGGAGCACATAATGTGAGAGCTTGATTCCTCTGCTTCACCTAAACCACCAGTTTTTGGCTGAAACATGATGCTGAGGTAGGTATCCAATTATCACACAAATTTCTACATTCTTTTTTCCTCTAAACACACAGTTTTCTTCAGCACCTGCTTTATGACATTTATTCACCTGCATATCACTTCTTGGCTGCATGTGACAATCTCCTTTTTAAGCCACCAAAGCTGGTGCTTTTTTTCCCATTCTTTGCCATTCTTCCAAATGTATTCACATCAAGGTGTATTTGTGAAGCTTGTTTTCCTGATTTTGTATTCCAGCAATGGATTTTCATATGATTAGTAGTATGTAAACTCTAATTTAAACTTTTCTCATTATTTGGACAGTAATTTCTTTTTCACTACCGTATTTCCTGATTTCTTATAAAGTTTTAAATTAGTTTTATGTCAGTTCTTGCAGTGAAGTGAAGGCCATGAATATGATCTCTCTCTGCTCCATGGTTGCCCAGTTACTAAAAGCCCATTGGGAACATCTTGTCTTGAGTTCCTCTACTCAGTTTGGTTGAAATCTAGAAGTAGGTTCTAGATTCTAGGTAGAATTAGAAATGATTACTGCAAAAGAAGCACATAAGTATGTCTTGTTCCTTCAGGAAAGCAACCCCACAATCCACATTAATTAGCTGCAGAACACGACAAGTTTTATCTTCAATGCTGGGTAATTGGCAAAAAGTAAAATGGAGAGGCTTTATGCTTCTTTCATAAAAATACCCAGTCCTACATTCAGTGTGCTAGAGTGCAATTTTTGCTAGGGAATTGTTTTTTTAATTTATTATTTAATATCTTTTTCATTACTGAAGTATATAGACTTTTGTGTCAATGAGCAAACAGTTTGTATATAACTTCATCTTTCTACAAATTCCCTGTTCTTGTCCCAATAAAACTGAAACACCAGAACTAATAAATATGGTTTTATTTTCACGCCTCCAGCATTTTCAGAAGCTTTACATCTCAAGTTAGACCAATGCATTGAGAAAAATTCCCTGCACTGCTAAAATCCATAGCAAAGACAAATTTTCTATCCAACAGCCCTCTTACTTTTACAGGAAGATGTTTATGATGAGAATAATTAAAACATCCCATTTGCTTTTTGTGTCTCCTCATATCCAAAAAAAGAATCCTTGCTCTTTTAATCACTCCCCCACCAAAATCTACATGGCAAATTTTCCATTAATTTCCTCCAGTGCAAAGCAATAGATAAAGAGGCGTTGACTTGATTTTCTGTGGGATTGGGAAAATTTTTTTGTCTTTTTTTTTCATGATAACTGTAGTGGAACAGATTATTAGAGATAGGACTTCAAAGTGTACATCAGATGGCTCAACTTTGCATGCACAGCAAGAAAGCCATAGGCCGACCTAAAGCAGCAGGACTTTCTTCTACTTGTATTATTTATCACAACCTTAAATTCTTGTTTTTCTAATCTTAATAGACATTTCCTATTTACATAAGCAGATAAAAACATAGTAAGGATAAACTGAACATTTTATCTATAAAAAGAAAATCCTTCTCTTCCTCCTTCCTTTCTAGGTCATCTCCCCATTATTGCCCATTAAGAACTAGAATTTATGCCATATGCCATATTTATGCCATTGCAACTATGTTGCAATGACACAATGAAAATCACTGGGAAAATACATGATTGATCACTGCCCAGCACAATTCAAGGTGGAAGGTGAGTCTCAGATGAACAGGAGAATATTTTAAGACATGTACTGTAGCACCTCTTGAGCTGAACCCCACGTGCTGAGGATACAGCACTTCCACCTCGTGTCACCACAGAAGAAAGTTTCACAAGCTGTGACCATGGTAAAGCTTTTCTTCCTTTGTGGATGAGTTCCTAGTGAATTATCCTTGTGCAAGACCCAACAGAAATTCTGTTTGCTGATAATCATCATATCTCTACCCCAATCTTCCTGACTCACCTTCCCTCCCCAGTGCAGGTTCTGTACTAATGCACAGGGGAAAGGCTCAGGTACTGTAACAGAGATCTTGAGTGATCCCCACTATTGACTCACTTGGGAAAAATTGTTAAAATTCCAAGTATACGATACTATTTATTTATTTATTTATTTATTTATTTATTTATTTATTTATTTATTTTAATTCCCACTCTCCCACCACTGGCAGAAAGAAGCCAATCAGTTCAGGAGTGATGGAAAGGA
>JAOTQP010001652.1:64459003-64507806 GCA_026413545.1 Cichladusa arquata | reverse complement strand
TTTATTTATTTATTTTAATTCCCACTCTCCCACCACTGGCAGAAAGAAGCCAATCAGTTCAGGAGTGATGGAAAGGAGAAGGAACCTGGGCACACACACAGACAGCACATCCACACAAACAGCTGACAAAACCTCTACTAATAATCTAATGGAGGATGCAAACCAACAGCTCTGGAGCACACCAGAACATTAAGTGATTATCTGAAAAACCCTTTAAGGATTTAAAAACACTGAACTAGAAAGCACCATATTTGCATTTGCTTAGCACTACATCAATAGGGATTTCTTTTTCCCTCCCTTTTCCCTGACTAATCCAGGCAAACTTAATTGGACTTAGATCGATTTAAAAAGCAGCTTTGACTTACTTGTCTGCTGATCTTCTGGTTTAAAATGTTTTGATCTGGAAAACCTACAATAATATTTATTTCTTATCCTATCATTAAGAGCCTGATTTTGGTGGATTTCAACTGAATAATATGACAAGTTTGAAAGGATTTTAATTTAGGTCCCTGTTGGCTTTAGGTTATATTTGTTCTCTCCTATGAAGACTGGTACTTTCAGATTCTAATCCATCCATCCATCAACAAGGCAGTTTCCATCCTTTTTTTATTTTTTTTCATTCTCTCCTCTTTTGTCAGTAAATAACTCACTCACTGAATTACTTTATCTGGAATATGGCTAACTCTTGCTTCCTTCCCAAAATTCCTGAAAACCATTTTGATGGAGATGTTTACAAAGTGCATTCATAAATTAACCCTTTCAGCCCCCACTCTACACTTTACGTATTAAATTCTAGCATCTCCAAGTAAAGTTCTGCAATTTGAATTAGTTTTTTCTTTAGGTTACCACCTGGATGCCTCTCACTGGAAAGCATTCCAGTAGCTCTGGAGAAGAAATAAGTATTTGAGATCTGCTTAAATATATATTTACTACAGCACTGTTTCTGATTTCTAGTGCTTAAGACTTTAGTTTTTGAATTTCATATCTCAAGACCTATCAAGAGATTAAAAGTATCATGCTGAACATTTTTCACCCTCACTCCTGACATGGAGTAATTGATTTTCCTCATTCTATATGAAACTGAGAAGCCTACAGCATGTCAGTTGACTACACATGATGCAAAACTTGAGCTTCTCTCAGACTATGGTTTATTGTTACAAATTTTTTGATTAGGACATGTATACCAGCAGCTTGATAAATTATATTTCTTTCCCTGGCTATTCCCCCCCAAAAAAAAATTTCAACAGAACTGAAATTATTGGTTGTCAGCGTTGAGTAGCTCATTTAAAAAACATATTTAGAACAAACTGAATATATTCTCTTTGCATCCCCTCTTTGAAAATAACTGAGAGGGAAAATATTCTGAATGTTTGAGGCTTCTAAGTTTTTGTTTTGAAATAAATACAAGAAATTACTTTTCAAAACTTTCTAGGAAAGATTAACGTGAAATAATTTTTTTCAATCTGCAGCCTTGCAAATGTGTGAAACGTGGATTTTTTCCTCTCTGAGAAATACACTGAACATATAAGCATGGAATGGGAGCACTGTCTCTTACTACCTTTTAATTTAGAAAGATACTGAGCCAAGCATGATCCTCCTTCAGAGTTGGTGCTTTCACATTTCAGTTCAACAAACACCAATGCTATTCTTGCATAATTTTGGGGATTTAATCTCTGACTCATTTCCCATGTGTAAAATGAAAATAAAATTGTTAGCAAAACTTACTTTTTTAACTTAGTTACTATTAATTTTGGCACAAGAAAGTTCCATTATACCTTTAACAATCTGACTTTGGCTATTACACAATACTTGAGTATATGCTTGAAGAAATAACTTCTTTAAATAATTATTTCAACCTACATCATCTTAATAGTCTGAAGATTTAATCAGAATCTTAAAATATTCCTATAACTTAAAATGTTTTCATATAGGGCTGTATTTACACAAATGTGGGCTCCTAGTCCCTCTGATTCATTCAGTTTGGAACTTATCTATCCTTGCACTTAACTCTTGACAAATGTGCAGTTGAATCACTGGTGAGTGCCACCACAACTGCAAAAGGGGTTGTTCCAGATGAGGTCAGCTAGGGAGGCTTCCAGCAGAACTGTTACACCTCTTTGGGGAGTTCCAGCTCCCTGGTTCCACAGGCTGTCTAGCAGCATGAGTCACTGCCAGAAAACACCACACAGTTTTAGAAGTTCCTTAAAAAACTACAATTTTTTCTTGCCCTAGTCTTTGCCTCTTTGCTTTAATTAAAAGAATGTCAGAATTCTATACAGAATTAAGAGATTCAGTTATCCTCAGAAAAATCTGGGTTATCAACCTTCTGACATTTTACAGTGGGAGTAAACTCAGCCATCCTACACAGAGATGGAGAAAGATTTGGTTACTGAAACAGATATTGACTTAACAGAGCAGTCAGGATCCTTCCTGCTGTCCTGGCCCATTTCTTTGCTCAGTAATCTGGGTGCACCAGATATAGTTTCTCATCTGTAACATCCTTTTACCCAGAGCTTTGAGCTAAGATAACTTTCACTTGTGTTTTTTCACCCTGACCTCCTCTTCTGCTAATAACACCATTTAAAACCAGCTAATGGAAGCTGGAGAAAGCCTGCCACTTGACATTTTCACTACTGCAGAAGAAAATTAAACCCTGCAGTAGTGACTAAAAGAATTGACTTGCTGTTTCATTGTCTGCTCCTTGCCAACCTGACAATCCTTTCCTGTTTCAATCCCACTTCAGGAAAAGTTCTCTTATGAAAGATATGAATTCAACAGTAAATGAATTGCCCTTTCTGGCACAGGAGCTCACTCCTTTGAATCTTCCTGTTCTAGGTTCAGTCAGGGTAAACAAGACAGCACCTGTGGCACTGACTTTGCACAGCTGAATTAATTCTATTAACATTGTCAATTCCAAGGGGACAGGGTTAACTGGACTAAGAGCAGTAAATTCCTAAACTGAAAGGTTGAGGCACTTGGATTAGCCTTGCTCACTCTCCTTGGAAACTCCAACCCACAGCAGCTCTTCAGATCAGGTTTTTCAGGTCAGAATGCAGAGGCAGATTGTTCAGCTATCTAGCAGGGTGATAAATGATTTTCCTAGGCTGCGAACATTTTCATAGTCTGCAGAGAGAGAGGAATTTAAGGTTTTCTAAGGTTGAAAAAAATGCCTGTTTCAGAGCAGGCATTTCAAGATTTACCACAAAGTGGGGGATGTGTTAATGCCCAATCTCAGCCCCATGGAATGCAGAGGCTTGAGCCAGACCTGCCCCAGGTGACTGCTGGAACCACTGGAACACCAGCAAACCTTTCATGGCATGCACAGAAAACCCTTAGCAGCAGAGGTGGGGAGTATTTGAGAGTGAGATTTCTTGACAAAACAAGAAGAAAGACATCCAATTCAGCTATTTATCTGAAGCTGTCTGAAGGAGCATTTACACTTGTTCCATTTATGGCCTATATTTCAGAGCACTCAACAGCTTAGTGATAAGGATGCTCATTGAATTTTCAGAATTGAATATACAGTCTCTGGTCCAAATCAGCTACAGAAGACTCTTCAGTCAGAGCAAATATCTGCATTTCAAACCAGCTTTTTATTCCAATTCTTAATATCTCTCTTTTCCTTCATCTGCAGGGTGCTCCAGCTCCCCAGCTTTTTGAAAAAAAATGCAGTTCACTGGAAGATTTTCAACTTTTTAATGCAGATTCATAAACACCTACAGATCAATGTCCATAGCCAAGTGTGTGGCAGCCACTACAGAATAGCTGACAAGGAGAGAACATTTCCTCTCCGCTCTGAAGAGACACTACTGGTGATTTCCAAATTTCTTTGATTTCCAAAGATCTAATATGGTTTTGTGTCTTGTTTGTGTGAACCAAATCAGCTGGATAACATGTATAAAAAACCAGGTATAATACTTGAATCATACAATTACTCCAAATTTTCTTGCTCAGAATTGTGCTCACAACCAGGGCATATACCAGCTAATAGCATTTGAACTGATGGGAACTATATAGCAGTAAGAGAGTCAAAAATCTTTAGGCTGGTATTTAGAAAATCCCCATAAGTTAACCTTAGGCAAGAGAGACTGAAGAGTCAGTGCCTAATCACTCACCCGTGGCAGTACTATGACAAAACAAACATTTAACTTCTTTTAACTTGCCAAGAAAAAAAAGTAATACAATTTTCTCATAATCACTTGAGAGGAAGGATTTACAGAGTATTGGGGGGAACAGAAATAAACATAGGGACTTTTGGTTTTAAGATTAACTAAAAACCCAGTAACGACAAAACCGAGGTGGAACACCAAATAACTGCTCTAGATCTTCAGAAATTAAAAAGTTCCACTGCAGAGTTGACTATAATTCCTGAATATCTAAAACTTAAAACCAATTTTTCTTTTCCTTACATCCACCTCTTTTTAGTCCATCACTTTTCAAATAGCTTTGTTTTATTTCTTCCTTACATTTTTCCATCCCTTTTTGCTCATTCTCACAGGCAGCCTCTTTCTATTATGTGCCATTATTCCATTTCCTTATACTTTTCCCCGAGAAAAATACTTCTCTGTATGCAGAATTTATTTCAGAAACAGTAAACAGTGTAACATCTCAACTACTGAGTCACACAGGTAAGTGAACAGCATGACTGGCAAAGGAAAAATAAAAATCAAGGCTGTATTTTAAAAGTTTTCAGCCAAGACAGTGGCTGTAACTGGATATATCTTGGAGTCAAGAGCCAAAATAATTTCTTACAGCTGGTGATGACAGAAAGTGAACATATGGAGCAAGTGAGGAGAAAAACACTGGAGGAATGAAGAATACCCAGAAAGTTAAATCATATTACAAGAAGTAATTTATCAAATTCTCCATCAGCATGCCCTTCCTGCAAGGACTTAGGATGAGGATCTTGATAACTTGTTGTAAAAGTTGAAGAAAAAGAAAAATAGGTAGAAGCCACTAGGGACTGGGAAGTAAATAAACCAGTACTTGCTGTCCAGCCTGGGAGTGAGTGGCTGTCTCTTGACCATAAGTGAGTTTAAGACTAAGGAGGAAAAAGCCAGAAGCCATTGCTTACACTAAACCTCTACAAGTTCTGCTGACAGAGATTCTCTTTACTGAACAAAACCACAACCCTTAATTTTTGGATCAAGAACATGCACATTTAAACAACTCACACCACCTTCAAAGGGGAGAAATGCTATGTATTAAAATAAAAAATCAAGTTCTTCCTATAATTAGAACTTTACAGTGAAGTTAAATGAATGTTATGTCCTCATTTTCCACCAGACACAAAAGTCCCACACCATTTTCAGGAACATATAAATAAGGATAAAACCCCTAATTAATCAGGACCAAATTAAGAGTGTCAAGTATGAAACACATAGATCATCTACAGGCAAAGAAGAGTTCAGTGCAGTGTTTAATCACTTTTTCCAGTGTTCAGGTAGAATTTGTGTCTGACAGAGCAGCTCCCTAAGCTTCTTGTACCAATCAAATGTACACCAAGGTCAGTACCCAGTGTTTTGGCATCCCAAGGAAGATTGAGTGGAAAGTCCTGAATTATAAACAGCAGGTAAGAGTATGCAAACATCAGGTACCACAAACCAGCTGATGTAAGATAATTTGTTGAGGAAGACAGCTGTTCTCCAGAGGAACCCCAGCAACAAGAGGACCTGAACACTCATTTGGCTCACCTGGCTACATTTATTTTTAAGTCTGGGTGGCCCCAGACCTTCAGGACTTGGCTGAATACTATGAACTAAACACTCACTGATCTCACACATCTCAGTAAGATTTACTGACCGCAGAGGGAAGCTCAATAACCAACAGGGAAACTGATAAATTCTCTTCCCAATTATCCCTCCATGAGATGTGTTCCAGCACTCAAGTTCTGATCACATTCTATAAAGCCATTTAGATGCAGAACTGTGGTGTGAACCAAGACAAGCCCATAGCAGGACGTTGTTTTGAATAACCATCCAAAGAACCAGAAAGCAAGAAGCCAAAATCAGTCTTGCTACTACACTGAGCTTCTTCTTAATCAAAACCAAGTATTTAACATGAATAACAGTTTTTCCCAGCACCTTTTTTAGACAGAAATAAAAGTTCTATATGTGTGCCTGCCCAAGGCAGTGATAGAGAACCTGTAATTTATCCCTTCTATCAGTCACTGCAGCTGATGAATCATTGTGACATTAACAAAACACTGACTGCAAAGAAAGAAACCTCTCAAGACCCCAGCAGCATTTTTTTCTGAGCCAGATGAAGTTTGTTGTTGAACTATTTTAACTTGGAATTCCAGTAAAGTAAAAAACAACAAAACAAAAGCAAGCAAATAAACAAAAATCCCCATTCCAAACCAACCAAAAATGAATGATTGACCATTTTAATGAGAATATCATTCCATTGCTATGTCAATGGAATAAATAATACATTTAATAAAAATTAAAAGATATACTAGTTCAAGTTAAATGGAAAGCAGAATTGCCCTATTCAAGCAGTGAGATAATTTGCAAGCCATTTTACTGATATGCAACTTAATTTTGGACAGGAGATGTAAAACTTTCAGGCCAAATGGTCCAAAGAAAAGAAGATGGTGCTATTTATATTGGAATTTTCATAATGAAGAGAATATATATCCATATGGCACATGAATGTCTGGAGTCCAATAACTCTTGGAAAGAAATGATAAATGCTCTAAAGGGCATAATTAAAAATTACATTCCTTTAACCTTAGAGCTATGTATTTCTGTTTGCAGAACATATATAGATATTTACAGATCTATTGGGAAAATCCAGGATATAAATTCAAAGGCACTATAAGTATCAGATGGATGGTCACTGGATTTGAAGGCAACAAAGATTTGCTTTTTAGATCTTGCTGATTCCTTTCAGTTCTGCAGATGGGGAATATGCATTAAAAGTTAGCAATTCACAGCCATGCTTTGATGCTTAGAAATTGATCATTATCTCCCTTCTCCACAAAAAAAACCTCACCCCAATATATTTTGAAGCCAATAAAAGGAAAGAAGAGGACTGCAGGTATTCTTTGCAAATACAAGTACATTAAGTACAGCAAATTGTTAGCTACCAGCACAAAAATCAATTTCTGCTTGTTTCGAGATGAATATATAAAATTACAATGAAAAGGTTTCATGTAACTCTAAAAAATTTGTTCAATAGGGTAATGTCAAAACAAAAATGTATTTTTAGGGGGAGAAATAGGACTCCATTACTTTGTTATACAGCAGTACAATCTGCTTGTTTTTCATACAAATCTGCAGAGTGAGGAGTGGTGAGAGTTACCACTATGGTGAAACAGGCATGAAACTTTCTTAACTTTCTCCTCTCAGTCCTCCTCCTTCACCAAATGAAGCTGAGTGATTTTACAGCCAAAGGAAATCAACAAAAAGAGGACATGCCAAAGGGGAACATGACCTGAGACTGCTGGTAAAGAAGGAAAGTACAAGTAGTTATCATGGATTAATGGAAAGGAAAATCAGAGACACTCCTCAGATGTGATTTTTTGGTAACTGCTTGTTTTAATTCAACTATTAATACTCAGTATCAGACAGGGAATGTAGCCTCTGTGACCAAAATGATAAATTTAAACATACAGAGGATGGCCATCTTCTTAACACGTTTACTGGCTAATGGTATTCAGAAAATTAAGTATACAAAGAGAAGAAAACAAACTTTATTAATTGATGTTATTGGCTAGGTTGTGATTGCTTCAGTCCTGGGCTGTTCCATTACACCTCTTGCATCTCTTTTCGTGAGTAAAGTGGAAAGCATTACCTTTAAATCACTGCAAGACACACATAATTACTTAATCCTACACTGAAGGATCATGTGTGATAGTGACACAGCAGTCCCTGTGAAATACTGGAGATTCTCCTTAGTATTTCAAAGGAACCAAAAAAATGCTGCCTCATAATCCACATTTGTAGAAGATTTATTAGAAATCTGAATTGAAGTCAAGCCTTTTAGTGGTCTCCATTTTCTGGTTGGTAAATCTAATGGCAGGATAGACTTTCCAAGTGCAATAATATTGATCTGGGCAATGCAGCATCAGTAAATTAAAGTCAGCTTTTAAAAAATCTCTTCATGCCAACTATATCAGAGGCAATGCAATGAAAGGCTGCAGAGAAGGTATCTGAAGTCACACAGAGTCAGGGCTACACAGAAGAAAGTATAATGAAAATAGAAAGATTTAAAAAACTTAGAAATGTTATTTGTTTCAATAAAAAAAGATTTCTCAAAGTGCAAGCCAAAATATTCCAGTCTTATATTTTTCAGTAGTCAACTGGAAATTTTTAGGTGGTGTTGCAGAACCAAGGTCAACATCACTAATTAGATGTGAGTAATGAGTTTTTCTGGCAGAAGAAGCAAGCAAATGCTCAAGAATTTTATTTACTTAGTTTGGAGTGTCTTGTGCTAAAACCTCTGCAGTTCTGCATCAGTTTTGTGTCCTCCCTTTGGGCATTCAAGGCAAGCAAACAAAGCAATTGTTAGTTTGAGGGGAAGAGACTCATCCTGTATCACAGGGAAATTCTTCCTCACTCCTGTGCAACAGCTGTCTCCCTTTAGAAGTCCACACATCCTCCCCCTCCTATACTGAAGGGCAAAGAGCTTCTTATATTCTCTCTCTGAAGGGTTATTGTAATCTGGCTGACAGCAAGACAAAGTTAACTTCAAATGCTATTTTCTACATCTACAAACTGTGGTAGGAGGAGTGGAGAGGTGGTGAACAGGGACCATTCCATCTAATCCTAAGCGTAACTTTTGGAAACAGGATTCTAAACCTGGATCCATTGCAAATTTTCTTGTTGTGACACAAGAAGGAATAGGAAATACAAAATAAATAGATAAATGCATGTATGCACAGCTTCATTCAGCTCTTGACAGATGCAATGGCTGTTGTTTAAGGTAATCCTTTAAAAACCTGGAAGTGGAAACAAGCCAGATATGAAATCTGCTGTAAACCTTAGGTTCAAAAAATAGGTTCTATTAACTCAACATTAAAATTCAGATACGTTGAAAGTAGCCCAGAGGGTATTTAGACTTGATCCTGGAAATCAATGAACAAATTTCAGTACAAACCCTCAGTTTGGAAACCATCTGGATAATGCCAGAAGCCTTAACACTTTATAGTGTTTAATAATCAGTTTGTGCCATAACCAGCAGTAGAATATAATCGAGTAAGTAATTTCCAGAACTCAGGGGTACTAATTTAAAATTGCTTCCACCTCTTCCTCTCATAGTGCAATCTCTTTACCTACTTCTCAATTTACCCATCACAATCACATATTCTGCTTTTATTAAAGTAAACTTGTCTTGAAAAGTCTGAAGAACAACTATTTTCTCCTTTCTAAACAACTATTGGCTCTTTCCTAAACTGGATTCTTTCATGGGAACAGGATTACTACTACTTCACTGTTTATTTACAGAAATAACTGTAAAGTGGAAAAAACACAGGATTAAAGCAAACCACATTATTTTTCTCTTGGTTCTATATTCCTTTACTATGTAAAATGCAGAAAAATGCAAAGCTCTCTCATAATAATGGAGTAGTCTAGCTATTTAAAATAAAATGAAATAGGATACATGCTCCAGGAAAAGGCAGATATGACAGCATTATACCATAATACAGTATCCTTGAATGCTATTTGAGAAAATGAGTTAATCAGTGACAGGATTGATATGGTAAGAACTAATATAATTTGCCAGATAAAGGCAGAAGCAAAATAAAAGTGTAGCCTTGGAAGGATGAAACTAATCAAATCAGAGGGATCAACAAACGATTTTCAAAAACACTGGACACTGAACAGAAGTGGGGTTGCAGGGAATTGGACACAGGATCCTTTCCTGGGAAATGGCTGTGTGTTTGTGCCCCTGGTGTGAAGGACTGGAAGTCTTTGTGCTTGGCTGTTGATGACACTTGCTCAAAATGCATCCTCTGATAATTGGTAATTTCTGTGTAAGTGGTGGTAGTTTGCATAGCTTTATCTCTCTTCTTCTATTTTGCATAACTTGAGGGGAATCACTCATACTGTTTTAACCATTTTCATTGTCAGATTTTTATTTTTTTTTTTACTTGACAGCAGCAATCGCTGTTCCACCTATGCTGCAAGGCTGAAGCACCTTACAATTTTTTGCTAGTGCTCCCAGGTTGATTTAAATCAACAAAAACATCCCATGTTATCCCAAAATGGCCTGTAGACATCCAATAATCACTGACTTCTGACCTTTGCTCCAGGTACAAGTGCCTATTATTAAACCTTCTTATTTAAACCTGTATCCTGACACTCCATTTTCAGCCTGGTGTTCCATAAGGAAAGAGAAGACAGCAGCTACACAAAGTCAATTATGTTACTTGAACTGTAGGACACACAAGAGGTATCAGCACAATATGCAAACTTAGGCAAAAGAAAAGATAAGCTTGAAAGTCAGGATTTACACCCACTTATGCAGCAGAAAGTTTCTACTATCCTCTCACATAAGGAGAAGTAAACTTTATGCAACCATCCAGCAACTACGTCATGACTTCATTTCCAATGGGATGGCATTCTAGGATACCTAAAGAATTTTTACTATTTTTACACACATATGCATATTTTGAATGTACCCATTCCTCAGTGACATCCTTCCTCCAGACCTCCACACATTGGAACATCTTGGTTGGGAACTCAAACAAGCAAGCTCAATTAACTCCCTGTTTAGGGAACATAACCTATGGACATGAAAAGTTACCTGAAGAGTCAATCAAAAAGTGGCCCCTGAGAAACATGGGCAGAGTTTTACATTTAAAAATTAAATATATGCATTCAAATACAAGCATGCCAAAATGCAGTACCAGTATCACAGCCATGTGTATCCTCAGGAATGTCCCCACTGAAATACTATCTGAAGACAGAACTAATTTTCACAATCACTGCAGCTTCAAATCATGTTCTTTATATTCTGTAAATCTTAGAAGCATATTTGGCATTAATGTAACATTCTAACCTTGAATGAGGCATAACCGTGGTCTAAGGAAAAGGGCACCCACTGCCATCACTGCCTCAGTGGTCTTTGTTCACACTGTTCTTCCTCTGCAGAATTATGTTCAACACTGCCACAGTAAAAGGCTGCACTGCCTCTACTGCTCTGCCTCCCTTCTGCAGCCCTACAACAGACTTAATGAAATAAAGTAGCTTTTCCTAAAGTCTCTTGGCTATTGAAGATGCAGCTTCTTTCACACACTTTGGCTGGAGTTAGCACGTTAACTGCAGTTACCTATTCCTTCTGTAGCACAGAGGTGACAGCATTGCAAGGTAACAGCACCTTAGGAACAAGACAGGCACAAACAGACAAAATAAGATATTCTTCTGTTTGACCTTTGCTCTTCATAGTGAGAAATGGGTGGATAGCTTTTAACCCCATTCCACTCTTGCCTGTACATAAATTTCCTTCTATCATCCCCCCATGCCTATTTCTTTTTTTGTCCTTTAAAGATTTTTCTTGGTGATGAATGAGCTAAGAGAGACTGAAAACATGAGGTGAAATAAGCATTCAAAAAGACCAAATGTTGATGCAAAAAAGCATAGCTGCAATGTTGCAGATCCTGATCCAGAACTCAACTTGCTCATTTTTTTCTCACATCAGACTTTGCTCCAAGTTCATCTTTAAGCCAAAACCTTGGCAAACAAAAAAGGTCTCATATGGGCAATTTTGGAATTGATTAAAAGCAAATAGTTTGCAATAGAATCTCGGTTGTGGAACTCCTTACCACAAGATATTGTTAGGTTTAACTAGATTAAAAAATGATTGAGTATTCCTGCTACCCATTTATAAATATTAAAAAGAGATGGCAGGACTTTGAGAAGATTAAAATTACATGCTCTGGGGCTTAAGCTAATTTTAATGGGGATTTATCAGAAGCCCCCTCTGTGAACAGGTCATTTACAGCATCTTTCCCAAGGTTTTCTTGTGCCTCCTTGTGAAAGCAGCTTATACTCAGCTGTCTTAGGGGCTGGACCTCAGGGACAGGCATTTCACAGGAGACTTGCTGATTTTGTTACCAAATGGCAAGTTTGGGATATCAAAAAGTGGAATGGTTATGGCTTTATCAGATACCAGGGTTGCTGAACAGGAGACCCTAAGCAGGGGATGCCTGTATGGACAGAATGTGAAGATCAGGGTCATTAATGTTCAGGTTCCTAAAAAATACCTATAGTAACCCATGTGAGAGAAATACCTTGTGTGGTGAGAGTTCCACTTAGTAATAGCAATTGTAATATTTATTTTAAGCCTAAAGTGAAGTGCAGTATTTTACCAGTGAGCCAGGAGCCAAGGAAAGGATGAGGTCTGAGTCACAAAAATTCATCAGGAAACCGAGGTAGCCAAAGCAGGGTAAACAAATTGATTCCATTTGTTCAGGAATCCTGGTAATTGCAGTTTCTGACTAATCCACAAATAGTTAAAACAGAATTGAACCACATGGACAGGTGATAGAGAAGATGTGAAAAACTGTAAGGGTGTGACCAGGAATAGGTCAGAGGGTGTGGGGCCAGTCCTTGTGCATCACAAAATGGTTTGGGTTGGACAGGACCTTAAAGATCATCAAGTTCCAACCTTCTGCCATGGGCAGGGACACTTTTCACTACACCAGGTTGCTCAGAGCCCCATCCAGCCTGGCCTTGAACACTTGAACACTTCCAGGGATGGAGCAGCTCAACAGGGAAGAATTTCTTCCTAAGATTTAGCCTAAACCTATATTTTTTACATTTAAAGCCACTACCTCTTGTCCTATCACTAGTTTGTGGTCCTATAATTTGTTTTCTATGTTCTTTTATCACTATTTTCCCTTTCCTTTCTGTCCTATTAAATTGTCTTTATCACAACACGAAGTTTTACCTTTCTCCCATTCTCATTCACTGTGGGGGAGTGAGTGAGCAGCTGTGCTGTGCTGTGCTGCCTGCTGGGTTAAACCACAACGGGGTCCTTGTATTCCAGCTACATTATCAGGTAGACACTTTTCCAGGGAAATTTCCTGGCTATTTAAATGTTCCTGTTTCATTGCATAGTGGGGGGCATTCCATGTAAATATGAAGGATAAGGGCTGTGATTATTAAACAGAAATTCACCAGCTGAATGCTCCCAGTACAGTGAAAGCACATTTGAAGTTTTGCTTTGGTAGCAACAAGGAAACAGCTTTTCAAAGCTACTTCAGGAGATGGTGACAGCCTAGATGCAAAGCCAGACAGCTCAGCACAGGCCACAAAAGCATCCCCTGCTTATGGTCTGTGTTAAGTGACCCCTGACATCCAGTACAGCCACAGGGCTTCCTTCCTCCTTTTGATGCAGAGGAGCTGTGGGACAGTGCCAGGCCACAGTGAACAGCACAGCAGAGCCAGCACTAACAGCACTTAGTCTGTCCCCAGTAGCTAAACTGTCTCTAATAATTTTCCCATGAAACTAAACTTGCTACTGATGTTGGAAAGAGATTGGATTTAGAGACAGATCTCGTAGTGCAATTGCAGGATAATAAGAATGCATAAAATGTGCAGCAGCCACTAAAGCATCCTTTTAATCAACTAGTCAGGCACAAAATTCACATCACATTTATGTTTCTGGACATTTCCTGTGAAACACTGTGGCTCTACATAACATGAGTCGAGAATCAGAGCCCTGTATTTTTGTTTTCTCTGCACCAAAGCATGGTTTATTACAAGGCACTTCAACTAAGACCCTTTACATAACCTTGGTGCCGAGGGTAAACACCAGATATGTATCCTAATGACCACAGCCACTTGGTGAAGCAATAATACAAATCTAGAAACAAAAGAGCTTTAGTCTCCCTTTAGCAGCATTTAATTAACTTCCAAAGCCCAGCTCCACTCCTTCTAGGTTTTTGCTTCATTCACAAGCAAACAATCACTGGTTTTGACAGCTTGCTTTACTCTCTGTAGTCACTGCTGAGTTCCTCAACTTCCTGATCTTCAGCTCTGGCTGCTGTCGCAGCAAGTACCTACAAAAATATAAATAAATAAAATATTTTTTGCACAGAAATATTAGTAGCTCTAAATTATTATTAATTAGTTAGCAATATACTGTTAATGCTCTTTTTTTTCTCCCTCAGAAATCATTCCAGACCTTTCCATCCCTCACTGACTAGAGATCAACAGACATTGCCACAGAACTGGTCTATAGTGGTGACCAATTTGTCCAAAATATCAAGTGATTCATCAAAATAATCAGTATCATAATAGCATTTTAAGGCAAATAAGATACATATTTTACAATGGAAGTAAAGGAAAGTTCAAGTAGCTGCAGAAACGATTCTTCTGTTGTATACTAATATTTACTGGAAGTTTGACAACCAAGAGAAAGTTTTTGTATCGTTAAAAAGTTCAGTTAATAAAGATGAAAACCTTGAGTCAAGATGAGATTAAATTAAATACTTCAATTTATCTCAGATTTTCTTAAGGTCACATTTTCTAATGGAAAGTACTTGTCAATGCTGACATGGAAGTTGTGTAATTTCTTCATCAATTTGAGTTTGCAGCTTTCTGCTTAGCATTTTTTGGCTGAAAAGTTCAGCCCAGCTGTAGCAATTGGTTAATTTAGTAATGAGAAATGCCTGACTCATATCTTGACTAGTTGCCTCGTGCACTGTGACAAACAGACAATCTCTCTGATATATGCACAGTACAGTTGGCTCCTCTCTGAATATACCATGGTGTACAAGAGGAAAGAAGAGGCATTTCTGAGTATGTCACAAGGAAAATTTTGGGCTTTTAATGCCAATGCAGAACACATTTTCCTCATGTGTCACTGGAAGACCTGGTGGCAAGTTCAAACATGAGAAAAATGCCACACACAGTTTGTACTGAGAGTGACTGGAACACGTTTGCCCAGAGACTTTGTGGAGTCTTTATGCTTTGAGATATCCAAAGTTCAGCTTCTCGTGGCCCTGAGCAGGAAGGGGGAACCACACAACCTCAAGAGGCTTCTACCAACCTCAGCAGCTCTGCACTTCTCTTTGGTCCATACATTTCCCCCAGAGGAAAATGTTACAGGTTTCCAATCTCATCTGTTCCTCCCCCAGAGCATTCAACAGTTCTTAGAGATGACACTGAACAGATGCCAGAGAGCACATTGCCACCCTCACACATGGAAACTCCTACAGCACAGAACAATTCTGCTTTCTGGTACCTCTATGGCACCATGATCCTTGCACTCCTGCCTGCACTGTGATCCAGTTTTAATAAGAACTGTGGAAGTTATTCCCAACCAATGTGTTCTCTAACACATCACTATGACACCTTCCTGTAGCTGTTTAACAAGTATTCAAGAGATGGGCAAGACAACTAATATTTTCTACTCTGAAAGAGGAGTATCAGTCAGATGCAACAACTAGATTATTTAAATTTCTACCTCTGGAAAGCACCTGAGTCTCTTTGGAGTTTTTTTTTTTGTTTGTTTGGGGTTTTTTTTTGTTTTTTTTTTGTTTGTTTGTTTTTTTTTTAAAGATGGATGTACGTTGTACAATTTGATGCTTGTTTGTGTTTTCAATAATTAACACACTGTCTTCTGTCTCTCACTGAAGTAACTGTATTGCTCTATCTCCACTTCTACTCATTTGCTGTGGTGTTATGAAGCTTATTTTAGATACACAGGAATTTCCCACTCAACTGAATAAGGACTTATACACATTGCAAATCTCCCTTTAAAGACAAGTAAATAGAAGTCAGGTACAGACATATTTTGTTTTAACATGAGGGCATCTTTAATACTTAAAATAATTATTGTCTGAGCAGCTTAAATTCTTAATAATGGTATTTACAAATGCAAATCCATTTCATAAAGCTTGAGCTGCAATTTTAAAAAGTCTACAAACTGCACGTGGTCACAGCTGGGGTTTTTCTTTAATAAAAGGAAAATCAGAAGTCACTTCAAGTTGGTTTAGGGAGTTGCCCTGTTTTGTTTTTAAGGGGAAATTCAAGACTGTAGCATCATGCAGGCTGGATGGATTTTCTTTCTATTCTCATCCCCCTGTACTAAAAAAAAAAAATCCCACAACAAATCAAACAGACAACAAAACAAAACCAACTTCACAAAAACCCAACTTACTTCTGCAGACAGTATTGATGAGCAAGGGTCACACACCAGCAGCTGTAAATATTCTGGTAGCAGATTCTGGTAACAGACTTATGTGTCATTTCACTGTGCTCATGTCCTTTACACTGTTTTGAATTCAGGCTCTTGGGGCTGTCCTGCCTTGCTCTGTTTCACTCACACATCTTCTACCACACTGCAGCTGAAATGCAGCCTCAGGTGCTCTCACAGTTTACATACATTCTGTCAGCTCTCTAAAAAGGATCCGTGCACCTGATCCAACATGAAGAAACTCTCAAGTAAAGCTGGCTTGAAGGAAAAAAAGATGAGTGGATACTTTTTGTCACAAAGCTCTGCTAATAAACATGGACTTTCCAAATCAGTGCTATTTTCAGTACAAGTTTCTTTTAAAATACAACCAGGTGACATCTAAACACATTAGAGTGAACCATTCCAAGCTCCCAGAAGTGAAAGATTTCAATTTCTGTTTTGAATTTCCTTCTGAGTGTGAGGATTATAGTATGAAAAGGGATACTTAAGAGTCACCTCCACCTGCCTCTACCATAAATGTTTCAATCAAACCCAAATAATTTCCATTTTCCCCTCCGGAAAAAAACACTCTCATAAAGACTTCATGCTGACAGATTACTTCTAATGGGAATGCATACAAGCTTTCAAACACTAAAGTCTGTCACAGCATTGAAGAACTTTCTGCATTCACAGGATGTGAGAAAACTAAACCCTTTGCTGATATACCTACCTCAGCAAATATACCTGTTCCTTGAGTGCATTTGTCATTTCATGTCTAAAACATGATTTAGGAATTCTTGGTGTGAAATATCCATCAAGAAAACCATATTCCTTAAAACCTCTCACTACTGCCATGTCCATGCATATACATTCAAGTATCCCTCATATATAGCCCCTATTTTTTAACTTATAAACAGTTTTCAGAGGCAGCTTTCCTTCCCTTTCTCCTCTCACACAAAGGTCAGTAATTGTACTATTTGTGCTTTATTCTCACTCCAGTCACTTCTGCTCTGAGTGTTCATGTCTCATCTTGTCTCTTTAGATTTCACACTTCTGAGTGCATGGTCTATACCTCACTTTATATCAGTTTTTAAGAGATTAAGATTCTGGTCTTCCCTAGGTAGCAATAACTTTGTCTGTGCTTTTCTGAAACACAAATTCCATATGCAGGATGTTTCAGCCAGACAGCATAAACCCCAAACAAGGTGAATTAACTCAGGCTATGAGCTTAAGGCAATTATGAGAACTGCAAATAACAAAAGGAACATTCTATTAATAGCACCATCCAGAGAGAAAGACACAGTACCTGGAAAAAGACTGCAGCTTTAACAGCCAAATAGAGTCTGACACAGCAGCAAAATATCAGCCAAATAAGCAATGAGCAACTAATTTGTTAGGCATGCTTACCCCACCAAAATGATGATTGATGACAAGAAGTAATGCCAACTGCTTACACTGAATACCAGGAAGAGTAAACCCTTGCAGCCCAGCATTCTTAGGTTTTTATTTTATATTTATGGCTGTTAAAGTGACACTTCAGACACAGACCTGAATGCAAATCAAGCTTTCCTGCTCACTGTGCAGTTCATCAGATAAATTCTTCAAATATTTTGCTGCTCTATTGGTATCACCTTTGATGTTCTTTTACTTTTTAAGAGCTGTGGCTGAACCTCAAGCACTCAAGTTCCAGATTGTGTGGACAAACACTGCTACAATACTGTGGTTTGTCTTTGCACCATCCATTTTTTTTAACTGTCCCTTGCTGGAAATAGGAAGCATTTTACAAGAAAAAGGATTATTAAGAACTATTTAACAACAAACTTCACCTTCAAAATGAAAATGTACATTCAAACTCTAATACTTCTAATAATGTCAGTTAATTTTAGGGAATTCATGCTTTCCTTCCTATTCTCATAATTTCAGTATGTGGAAGTAAACCAGGTTAGCATAAGCCCTTTTAGGCCTCTATTATTCACCTTCTGTCCAAACAATCTTTAAGAAATCTGAATTCATAACATCTCAGGGACTGCAGTGACAAATGTGCTCTGAATCTTCCACCAGCTATTAAGTCAGGTCAAGATATCCCTTTTCCCATTGCACAGTTCTGCTGACATTTGTCACCTTTGTCTGTCCTTTAGCTCATCTTTGTCTGATTTGGTTAAAAATATCTTATTTGTAACACTGAGCTCAGTGCTCTTCTATCTCATTTCCAGCCAGCTCCTGGATTTGGATCTCATTCCTCTTCAGACAGAGCAAACACCAACGTAGCCACTTTCAAAACCTTTTGGCAGTTCCACTTTATCTATCTAGAGAAAAAAAACCACATTTCCTGGAGGTATTGGGATTTTTTTCAGCAGATTTTACCTTTTCAGTGGAGGAACACAGATGACCAGGTGCAGGTGATGCTGCTCTGTGCAGCTGCTTCCTTACTGACCCTTGGCCAGAATCCTGCTCTGATTTTCAGAACTTTTGAAAGGAACAATTTTGACTATTTGGAAGCTGGGCTTTCTGAAATTACGGCATTGTTGCCTGATGTAGAGCAGGTCATGCTCGTGGGAGTGGGAACTTCTGCTGGAAGTAGATCAAACAAAAATTTCTAAGCCAAAAGGAATCAAAGCAACCTGTGAGCTCACACCATTAAGAGCCAAATGAAAAGCCCGACCATGATTTCCTGCAAGTTCAGCAGTTCCCTCAAATCCTTTTATTCAGAAAGGGCAGAGCAATCCCTCCCCAGCCTGGGATGCTGGATACAGCAGGAAGTGAGGGAGAGAGACCACAGGAATTGCTGACATTGTGGAGTAGGCTCAGACACTCCAGGATCAGGGTGTGAAGGTGGATGGGTTGTTTGGGAGCCTGTCAGTCCTGATCCATCACCACAGCACAGCCATTGCTAAGAAAATAAACAATGACAGCACAGATTGGTAAAGTGAAGCCAGGACTTTCCCATCCCTCATTCCCAACTCAGCACTGGTCTCAGAATCACTGAACTGTTTAGGTTTGGAAAGACCCTTGAGATCAAGCCCAACCATCTCCCCAGGACTGCCAAGGCCATCACAAAACCTTGTCCCCAAGTGCCACATCCACACAGGAATCTGCTCTAGGACTCCTGCAAAGTAAACTGGTGTAATTAATGAAACTGCTATGCACCAAGAATTACATGAGAAAATAAGAAATAGCAAGTCAGTAATTAAGGTAGCATCATCAAACATTTAATAGAGCTCAACATACTTGAAGGCTTCCAAGAGTGCCCATACATCTTTTGGAACAGCAAAGTAACTCAAAAACTTGCACTGTTGCCAAGTTTTCAACTATTTTTCACTGAAACCTCCCCACCATGAGACATTTCAGTGATGAGTGTGCCAGACTTTCTCGTGAAAAATGAAAGTTATTACTGAGACAACATACATATTTTAGTGGAAATAGTATTTTAGAAAAGCACAGCAATAATAGTGTTAAAATTTCATTAGAAGTTGCAGGGTATATTAAAGTTTTCTAGAAACAAACATCCAAGATGTAAAGCACATGTTAATACAGATTAAGATTTTATACCCCTACCAGCAAAAAAAAACAGATAGAAAAAAAATAGATTATTCTGAAAAAATAATCCAAACTTTTTTGGAAAATACATTTCATCTAAAAAACCAAGAGAACTACTACCTGGGATCCAAGTTGTCATCTGAAATTTTAGCCCAGTTCTGTTAATAGCATCAGTTGCACACATACAATGGTAAAAAGACATTTTCTGCTCTGATAATCTGTTTAAAAGCCTCTAAGGCCAAAAAAAACAACAACAAAAAAAAAAGACCCCAAAAAAACCCAACAACAAAAACAACAACAACAACAACAACAACAACAACAAAAGAAGGTGATATTGCAATGGTCTAATTAAGTTAGACAACAAGACAACCCCTTGCCACAGCCAGGAACAGATACCCGGTCTGAGGATTATAAGTGTCACAATTTAGCATTAATTAATAGTTAATGAATAATCCTCAATACTTGTATTTTAATAAATAAAATAAATAAACAATAAAAATAAATAAACATTCTTTGCTTTGTCACTTCTAGAAAAAAAGAAATATTGTCAGAAAAAAGGACATTTTGTCTTGCTGATCAGCTTCAGTAACTTCTTGTCTCAAGCTGTTTCCCCATCTCCTGCCCCCAGTCTTCCCTCTACAAGCAGGATGGAGTCTCTCATGGGAAAATACAGAAGTAAATAAATAAATAAATAAACAGAAAGAAAGTGAAAGCTGTAACATTCAGATAAAAAGTATTGCTGAGCTGCTCCTTACTAGAAAGGCAAAAACATTTCTAGACTTCATGTCCTTAGTGTTGTAGCAATGTTAGCTCCAAAAAGAAATCTGAAATCTGTACAGAAATAAGATTTTCTGCAGGAGAGAGGAGAGGGGAAAGGGAAAACAAATCAACAAGTATATGAAATGCAATGACCAGAACACACTGGTGTGCAGCATCACCAGCAAACCAGCTGAACTGTCAGAGTTAAGAGCACTCATCTGTGATTCCATCCCCACTCAGGAACACAATAACTCTCCATTAACTTCAACAGGTACTGGATTAAAGCCCCAAGTCATATTGCATCTAGGGTTCCTCACTGAAACCTTCAGCTGCAAAATTTTTCCCCTTGAGAGATGTTTACCAGTTAAAAGCCTAGAGGACAAATTATGTGCTCCTCCATGGACACATTTCGAGCACAGGCAATCCAACAAGATCTGCATTACCTTGTATAAAAAGCCTAAAGGAGAAACTTTAGCTCATGCAGCACCTAATTGAATCTGAACCTCAAACACCCAGCTCATAACTGCTGTTCTTCCACTGGATGCCAGTGCTTTTCCCACCCAGCACTCCATTATGAACCATTCCTGAACGTTGCATTTCCACCACTGCTGTGGCTTTCAGTCCCTGCAGTAACTGTGCTGACAGCACAGCACGTCTGAGCTGAGAATGCCTCAATCCACACCACACCAGCTCCGGAAATGGGATTTGAATATCCAGTTATATTGGATTTTGACAGCTTAAGAAATGCAGTAGTTTTGAAGAAATGAGGTCGTGGCTGAGCTGGACACTGTGCAGGTGACAGCACTACAGCAAGGCAGTGGAGCTACTGCAGCTCAGAGCAAAAAACTTTCATTTCCCTTCAGGAAAACCCACTCTGCATCCTGGTAGGAATGTACACACAAAAAACCCCTCAGTTAATTCTGCAGAATGAGCCGAAAGGCAGCATCTACTGTACCATTTAGGCAGAATGTTAGCTTAAATTTCCAAAAATAGCCAGCACAATGTCCTGACCATATTCCAGATTTAGAGAAACAATACTTCTCTAGTAAATCCACATTAGTTTTGTATGGATGCAGAACAAAAGGGAGGGATTTCAGATATATAAATATTTCAGAGTAGAGATTTAAAGCAGGATTTAACCTTTTGTTGAATAAATATGTGTTGCAATCCAGCAAATATGCCTGCTACACATCGCTTTAGGTGACGAGGAAGACATTTGTACAGAGTATATGCAAAGATTCCAGGCTATTTAGCTATATTAAAACATCACTTTCCATGTATCCAAATGAAAAAAAAAATAAAAAAATGGAGGCAGTGGTTGTAGGAATCAGAGATCCACTTACAAATGTGGTCCCATGTGGATAATAAGTAGTGGAATTTCAATGTTAAGTATATTAATGGAGAAGATTTATAATCATAGTGCATATTTTATGCATCTGCTTAAATTAAAAATACCTAAGTTCAAATATTTAAAATGTTTTATTTCAGAGAAAATTATATATAACGCCCCCCTATATTTTTTTTAAAATGGGTTTCCACAAGTAAAAGGCTTTTTGTCCAAATTGGCATTGTAATAAAACATTTGTCCCAACAAAGGCAATGCCCTTGATCCATCCTTAATTTTAACTACCATAGCAGAAGATTTGACAATTGTGAATTATCTTCCTGAGGCTTTGGAAGTCAACTCAAGAAATCTGTCTTATTGCTGCATCATTTAGCAAAAATCAGACTAATAATAACTCAGCAAACAAATCCTTAGGTAATTATGAAACTTAAAATACACAACAGGTTTGCTTCAGTTTTCTACTAATGACTGAATGCCTTGCCAAGACATGAACCTGCAAATTTGAAAAGAACTCTGCATTTCACAAGAAAAATTACTTCCACATATCCTCTCCCTGTCCCAAGCCAAGGATGAAAATGTTGCAGAACTTGTTTTTCACTGGTACACTATTGCTTGTAATCTGGATCCATTCTGCAATCCAGAACTGAAAAATAATGAGTTTTCTAACAAACCAGTGGAGTTTTGGTTTGTTAGAAAACCAAACACGACTGACATGCAATAATTCTGTGAGACTGAGCAGCAACAAATCCCTTAGTTTTTCATGTAAAATGTTAGGTTTTTCTTATTTTTATTTGAACAAGATGTAAAAGTTGTTGGACTAGGGTTGTTTCTTTTATAATGCTTCTTTTTTTATCTCTTGACAATTCTCTGTCTTTCAGAAAATTAAGAATTACTTCCAGTTAATACACATATATACATATATGAAATGGAAAGTGAAAAAGCAAAAATCTAAAAATTCTACTCATGCATTTCAGGAAATACAGAATTCACAGAGTACCACACAAAGTTTAACTTCTATTTTTTATATTTATAATTATGAGGCAAAAAAGAAACAGAACCAAATTTTTCCCTTGCTACCCATTGACTCTGTACACCAAGAAACAGATTTCATTACCTTTTTGGTAGAAAATGGCATTTTTAAGATAAAAAAATATAATGCTGCACACAAATTTGCAAATGCACAAATTGCTGCTACCCAGCCCAGACACAGCCCCTAAATACAGAACCTCAAGGGCCAAATTCTTCCAGGCACTACACAGGACAGGAAAAGGATTTAGCTCAACATACAGAAGGGACATTGCTGCAAACCTCTTTGAGTCTGCTCTACCCAGTGTACATTATAAATTAATTTTGCACTGATCAGAATAAGAACCTGGAGCTTTATTATATCCCAGACAGTTTAGTTTCCCAGCTGGAAGATAATTCACTCAATAAGGAATAAAAGGACTTGTAGGAAAAAATAATAAAGTAATGCAGGCTAATCAATAAGAAAGTTAGAAGCATAAGGCTTCAGGATGTTAAATTTAACAGTCTAGCAATGATTTTTCCCAGTTTTAAAAAGCTGGCACTAATTCAGTTTTAATCTCAAATTACCATGTCAGATTGAAAAATCAAATCACCTAAAGCAGCACAGCATCACAAACGCCCAAGTCAGACCTCATAACCAAAATTACAGCACCATTTTCCCCCCATTTTGTATAATAGCAAAGACCCTAAATCAGGCAGGAGCACACAGGTTAGCCCTTGTGACATCCAGCAATTCGCAGGGTTCCATTAATAAATCCCAAATTATTATTTAAGGCACTGTTGAAGAAGTATTGGGCAGGGAACAGGAGAGTGAAGTTACACTTGGAAGAGAAAAGTAGTAGCTTTTTTTTTTCCTCACTACCCAAATCTAGCTTAATTTGCAAAAAATTAGAATCACAGAGTCATTTGGGTTGGAAGAGATCTTTAGGATCCTTATGCCCAATGTTAACCTAGCAGGGCCAAGCCCATCAGTAAACCATGCTCACAAGTGCCACATGTACATATCTTTTAAATGTCTCCAGGCACAATGACTCAGCCACTTCCCTGGGCAGAGCATTCCAATGATGATAACTTTCTCCAAGTTGAGCTTGTTTTGGCAGTGACTGTAAGTAAAGTGGTGTACCTCTGTTTATCTCAACTCATGAGCTTTCTCATCCTCTTTTCTCCCATCCTGATGATTAGCTTCTGCATGAGAAGCTGGGTGGGAATTTGGTCCTTAATCGTGGTTAACTCATCACAAGAGGATTTGTGATGTCTGCAACAAGGAATCCACAAAAAGAGAGGAAGTTAAAAACAAAAAGAAATTAAATGAGGATTTTAAGAACAGGAGGCACAGTTCTAGGCTGATGATTTGTTGCCCACTAAACAGAAAGAGAAAATGTTCCTTGTCTGAGTGAAGCAGCCAGCACATCTATTTTGTGTGATACTAAATATAACATTACAGCTAATCTGTTCAATTTATAGCACCAAGATAGCTTTTCTTGCTTCTGTTGTCTGGACTATTGAGAGATATCACCATAATAAAATAATATCTATAGGAGTGTTGTGGTCTAACCTCAGCTGGCAAGTAAGCCCCACGCAGCCACTCAATCACTCTCCCACGGTGGGATGGGGGAGAGCATCAGAAAAGTGAGAAAACTCATGGGCTGAGATGGAGACAGTTTAATAGACAAAGCAAAAGTCGTGCACACAAGCAAAGCAAAGCAAGGAATTTGTTCCCTAATCCCCATGGGCAGGCAGGTGTTCAGCTCTCACTCCAAATGTGCCTCTTTCCCTCTTATTCCCCTGGATTTACATGCTGAGCATGAGGCCCTATGGTTTGGGATGTCCCTTGGGTCAGTTGTGGTCACCTGTCCTGGCTGTGTCCCCTCCCAATGTCTTGTGTTTAGCAGTCTGTGGTCACCTAAAAGCCTTTACTGAGAGGATCTTGTCCCCTCATGCTTTGCACATCCCTAGCAAGGAGCCACAAGTACCTGCCTGAAAGACAGGTAGTGCTGAAGAAACATTTTTCTTGTCTTCAAAATTACTGACACCCCGTCAGCACTGGTCCTTAGCCAAGAAAGAATCCCACTCAATTTTTTGTCCAATTTTGGTGTTCCCTAGGAATAAGGGCTGTCTGCCCAAGGACTGAGGCAGCTGGTCTGGTGGAAGCAATAAAGGACACAGATCATGAGCACACTCCTTAGCTATTTGCCCCTGGACCCCATGCTTTTCTAACAATTGTCTCTGAGACACAAGCTCTGGGCTCTGTCAGACCTTGATCTCTGCTGGAGCTGGCTTTGGAGAATGTCCAAAGCTGGTTTGGAAAAGTCTTTTTCAGACATATGTCTGTGCTGAATACATAAATCCTGCCAAAATACTGCATCTCCTTGAACTCCTCTGATTTCAGGCAGGAGGGATGGAACCCTGATTGCTCTGACACAGAAAGACAGTTCTGATTTTATAAAAGCTTAGAATATCATGCTTTTGAGGTTTAAGAGAAGTCAGTCAGTCCCTCTCCCTTAGAGCTGCTCTAATGAATCTACAGGGTGATTTGTGAGAGGGTGAGTTAGAATTGGCCAATCTTGGGTTATTTGCTCCCCAACCCAGTTGTGTGAAGAAGGCAAAGAAAGAGCAGAGCAAACCTCAGCTTCCCTCGAACCTATTGCTCTTTCATGTAACAGTTTTATAAATTAGGATTTCCTGAAAGCTCTACACACGTTTTCATGTGTCATTTCTGAGACTGCCTAAGAGGAAATGAAGCTTCAAGCACACCAATCTGTGCTTTGTTCCTTGTACTTAGCAGTGTCAGAAGTGGGCCACAAAGGTGAGGGAAGCACTCTCACTGGAAGCCAAGCTATTTTAGAGGTCCTATGACTCAGCCATTTGTTGAATCTCAATTCCTATTCTCACAAAATAAACTCTGTTAGGAAATCTGGCCTGTCCCATCTGGATGTGCCCTTGTTATTAGAAAAAGCCCCCCAGATTCCCTCAGTCATGGATGAAAATCATACACACCTGTGGTTGGGACAGGAACAATTTTTCCTCCTCCTCCTGACAGTCGTAATCATCCCATGGACATGGAAGCTGCTGATCCATATTTCAGGGAGTGCCAGCAGAAGAAGCTTTTGGGAAACCTGATGCAACTCCCCACATTCAGCAACAAAAACCTAGTCCAATATATTTTTTGTTACAAAAACTTTCTTTAACCACTGTCATTATTCTCCATTTAACTACTATTTTTGGCATTGATTATTGAATTACAGTAAGGTTACTAATTCCAATGTTCTAATCCAAAACCCATTTCTGTGAAGAGTCATCTGAATCTCTCCTCTCATTTCCATCTGACAACACAACATTTCTTCTTTGAACTTCTGCTCATTTGGAATAGATCCTTCAGAATCTTGGTTCTTTCAACCCTTTTCTTTTTGGTTGGTTATGTGAGTTTTGGGTTGTTGTTTTTTTTCTTTGAAATTATTGCCTTTTATAGGATAGAATAAATCAAATAAAAGTGGAATACAGATAGAAGTTGTAAGAACAAAGCATCCAAATAATCTTTCATTATCATTTTTTTGCTTTTCACTAAACTAAGATCAGAGGATGGCAGAAGGACCTGACATACAAAAGATGTGACTCTGTGTGCAAATTTCTATCACAGAGTTTGGAACGACACGTAGAAACATTTTTAAAAGTTCTGGATCAAATGAGGATTAGATCTAGAAGAATTACAGTATTTCAGTATTTGTATTTCTAGGTAGATGTAAGTGTCAAGATGTTAGGAAATCCGCAGATTTTGTTCTTTTGCCTTTTTGCTTTCAGAAAAATACTACAGCCAAATTTTCAATTTCAAGAATTTGTGTCACTACAAAAAGGTGTTTAATTCTGTACCTACATAAAATATTGCAAAATCTCAGTCTTTCCAAACTTTATCTGTGAGATGATAGCACAGGGTTTCTATTTTATTGTAAAGATGCTGGAAAACATGAAAAAAACCAGGTGACTATTTAGGCTCTAGTTTTAAAAAATCCCCATATTTATAGAACAAGTTTTAGTGATTCAGTGTGGGCACTGATGTTGATCTTGTCTATCTTATTCAAGGCACCAAACCATGTTGGCTTTTTGGTAGAGGAATGTTTTCCTCCTGTGGTCTGGAGCAGAACCTAATCTAGACTCTTCTGATCATTAGTTGTTGATATTCTGTGCCTTCTGTTTGCAATTTTTACTACCTTTCCTGTGAGCTCTTCATGGATTTAGACAAGAAGTTTCTTGAAGCAGAAATATTCAGGTCTGGCATAAAATAATTATCCATGGCTTAAAACTTTCTGTGCAATGGAAATAGAAGTGGAAAAAAGTCATGCTAACAAAAATAGATTGACCACACTAACTTAATTTTTTTCCTTCACTGTGGTCATCCCAGTGTCTTCCCAGAACATGAAATTCCAGTATTAGTAGTACCTACAATTTTGTTTTGTAGTGTTCCTCTCATCACATATTATGTGGCAGTTTTGTTCATTTTTTTCCCCTTGGAGAGAGGCAAAATTGCACAGGCTGTAGCTCATGCATTTGTACTGCTCTGGGTAGTATGATAGTATGGTCAGAATTCTGTTAAACACTGACAATTTTTGAAATAAGGAAAGAAGCAAACTTTCTGACAAATACAGATCCAATAAATAAAACTCAAGTTCCATTAAAATTTCATTAGACTATTCAGCCATACTCTTCACACTCCATTCCCTGTCTTCGTGGGCTAAATCAGATGTTAATGCACAGATATTTTTGACAGATTTTGATAACTTTGCTGCATTTTAGAGATTAAATCTGACAAGCCAGCAGACCCATTCTATGGCTGGGGATAGAGAGGTGGCAATAACAGGAATTATTTCAGGCAGAAGAAGCAGCGTTAATATTGAAGAGCAGTTTTCAAATAAAGCAGAAATTAGTGAAGTGCATTAAGAAATCCTTTAAAGTCTCAGAGTGTTGTCTCTTTTCCATTTCAATAAAATCACTGTAAATTTCTGCGAAGAGCTTAATGACAGAACCATTTGCTGTTGTAGTGGCTGTAAAGAAAAATGACTTCATGGACATGAAGAAACAAGGAAATGTTGCACACTGGCTGTTAATATAAAAGCCTGTTTTTCCCAGGCCAGAGAATGTAAGTCTTGTTTACTAACATTACAATTTATAAACTCTTGCACAACCTTATTACAAATAAATAATCACACTGAAGAACAATTCCATTAATTTCCTGAAATAAGGTTGCAAAGCTGGGTGCACAAAAGCTAAGGAACATTAAAATTTATGTTGTCTTTTGTTCCTATATTTTTCCTAGAGCCATTTTCCACTAAGTAAACTGAAAATAAAAATTGCATTATGTGGAGAAACACTCATGCTTTTGGGAGGGGTCAGTTTGGAGGGAGATTTGCCTTCACTGTATAGATCCATGTGCTTTTTTATTCTCTACCTGATATCCTGAAGAGGAAATATGCTTTGAGAGCATAGCTTTTAAATGACTAGTGGTAAGATGGGCTGTCTTGGCTGAAATCTTCCAAAATATTTTTAGCCTAGCGTAGATGTTTAGCATGCAAAAACATCAGTTTTAGTGGTTTAGGCTTGTTAAACAAAGTTCTGTGTTGCCAAAATCAAGACCTTGGTTTTAGCAGATAACCTTGATCATACTGTGGTTGTGATGGTTGAGAAAGGTCAGATTCTAGAAGTTAGTCCTGGTCCTGGGGACATCCCACTTCTCTACCCAGTGTTCAGCAGCCATTAAAATTGCAGCCTTTTGTCACATTCATTTTTTAAAAGTAAAAGGAAGGATTAATTACTGCCTAAGAGCTCTGTTATACTTCCTTCTAAAAGGTCTAATTGAAATAATTTAAAATTCAACAGAAAAGCTTGAAATTACTTTGTTGCACATTTTTACAGAGAGAGAAAGAGGCATGTCCCTGTACAGCCTGGAGAGAACCTTGAACTCCTTAGCATACATATTAGAAATTAGGGGAGGAATTACTTTTTATTCCTGGTGAAATATCTTCTGACCAAACCTGTTCAGTCACATACTCCTTTTGCAAGCAAAGCAAAAATCCCAGTTTGAGTCTGCACTAGGGGAGGATAAAACCCTCAGCTCCAGACCCCTGCCTGAGGAGGTTGTTTTCCATTTTTTCATGCCCCTGAGACACTGGTGCATTCCACAGAGGAGAAATGCAAGTTCTTCTCTCTCTGTCTACCTGTCCATCCTGTTTAAGGGAAGGGAGCAGTTCTTGAGGAGCAGATTCTACACTTCCATTCGTGCCAGCTTTGCTGTCCTTGCTCCACTGAGGGAAGTTTATTTCTCCATTTGGCTTTTCACAGCTGGCCCGTATTTCAACCTAGATAAACTGATCCCTTACAAAGACAATATCTAGAGGTAGCAAAATTTTCTGCTGACTCTTGGCCCAGATGTTCAGCTTCCAGCTGCTTACGATTGCTGAATGGGTTTTGATTCATAAACAGGCAGTATTGACAGTAATCCCTCACAAAGCCATTCCTTCATATCAGGCATTTGCAGCACATAAATCCTATTCTCCGAGGAAAATACATTATGTTTTCTCCTTTTATATACTCAGAAACACTGCATACAGTACATAATATCATTCCCTCATAAAGAAATGGAATAAAAAAGAACACATAGCCATGACCTGCTTCCTCCAAGGTGTGCAAATGCATCACACTTGCACGTCACTGGAGATATTGTCAGAATGGAAATAATAGTAAAAATTGCAGTGACTTATCCCTTTCTTGGATGGATGGAGGGATGGATGGATGGATGGATGGATGGATGGATGGAGGGATGGATGGATGGATGGATTCTTTTTTCCCCCTTCAGATTTCATGTGATGAGCGCTGTCTCTCCAGGAAGTTTGCTGACTCTCAGCAGGACTTTAACAACAATTTATTAAGCTACTTCTGTAAATTCTGCTGGCTACTCAAAGGGAACCTTTAGTCTTCTTTGTATATCAAGTTATTGAGCTTCTAAATCACTAACACTCATCTAATATCTGAATCAGACACCTACAGAAAGAGAAAATGCACAGGGAGATTCAAATAGGAAAAAGAGATATCACTTATTGAATTACCTGGTCAAATTTAAGGCTGGTCAATGAACCAAAGACAAATGGATGCTTTTTCCATTGCAGTGATCTGTTACTGTCAGACAGTTATACATTTTAAAATAAAACATAGATTGCAGATATTGTTAATGTAACAGTATCTTGACAGTGAAAAAAACAGTGCATAAACCAGCTGGTAAACATTTGCATTGATGTATATTTATAAATGTACTTTATGATCATAATCAATGTGCTAAAAGAAAACACAGTTTTGCCTGTGATAAGCACAGGTGATGAGTGTGTGTTTTGTGTGTGTGGAGAACGAACAAAGAAAACAAGAAACAATTAAACGGGAATTTTTAAATAACGAAAATCTACTTTTCCACCAGGTAAAAAGTCAAGAGGCTCATCCATTTTCATGGTCCCAGTAATTTTTGCCCTCTCCTGTAAAATGGCAGGGGTTCATATCTGTATAAAGGTATAGGAATATATATACATTATACAGGTTCATAAGCCTGTGTAAGTAAAAAGAGCAGAGTTTAACCGGCTTCAGGTGAAAGAGTGCCACAGATAAAATTATTTGAAACTGTTTGCAATATATAAAGGTGAAAGAAACCTAAATGCATAGAAAAAACTGTACCTTAAGCTTGGTTTAGTACTTGACTAGTCACTGCTGATTTTGTAGCAGAGCTCCTTCCTCTCTTTGGGCAAGATGCATCTTTAACATCAGTAACTCAGAGCATGAAATAACCAGAAAGAGTGAAGGGCAGCCCCTTACAACAAGGAACAGTTTAGTGAAGGAAGTACATGTTCTGCTAGCAAGATTGATGTTCCCAACTTATAAAACTGCTGTGAACCTCTTTCTTATCCATCACTTGAAGCCTTCTAGAAATTTTATATGATCAACTACACATCTACAAAACCACTTGCCGCAAGTCTTTTTGTTTTAAAGAAAGAAAAAAAAAAGAGAGAAATACATTATTTATGAGGTCCAGCTGTAGGGACAGTTAAGCAGTTCCTTCAGGTTGACTCAGCAGGGAATCTGATGCTGTGTCATACCCGTGGAGTGACTGCCTGGGAACATTTGCAATAACGATCAGAAGGATTTATAGCATCAAAGCTCAGCAAGACACGACTTAAAACATCACCTGTCCTTATGAAGGACAGTGTATTTCATTATTGGGATTCCAACTGAACCATAGCTTCAAAAGATTTTTTTTTAAAAGCTCATGTGGTCAAAAAAATCTGTGTTCACATTATATGTTGCCTGAAATCCTTTGGATCACAATCAAACCATTTCCTCTTGGTTTAATTTTATAGTTCTGTTTTGGTTTTTCTGTGGTAGATATTTTATTTTTCCTTTCCATAGCTGGTTTTTTTTTTTTCACTTGCCTATTCCAGTCTGCCCAGACAGAACAGGAGGACAACCTGTGCTCCTGGCAGTGCTGACCTTGTTCTCAGTTTTGCCAGTTCTCCTTTCTGTGTATTGGGCAGGATGGCTTGGCCACCCTGTACTTACCTTGTTCTTTATTTGGCACCTTTTTTGTCATGGGGGTGTCTTCAAGTTTTATACCTTTAGTCATCACATTGCTCAGATGCTGGAACAGTGGTACAAAAATCATGTGTTGTTGGTGTCCTGTTAGACTATTTTAGAGTGTTTATATTTGGGTTCAAGGCCAACTAACATTTTTTTTTTCACCTGACTAATGAAGTCTTAGTCTGAAATTGTCACAGTCCTCTGCTTTGGCTACACCAGTCTTCTCTGTTTACAGCAAATAGAATGTATATTAGATAATATGGGGAATCTGAAGGCAGATCTCCTCCAGAGAGGTACATTGCCCAAATTATTTCAGTTTGGACATCCTCTTCTTTGAGTGAGTAATGAAGGTAATGACTCAGCCAGATTTACTTAAAATAGCTTCTATAACTCCACAAAAAACCTGTGTCTCTAATTGTGCTGTGTTTGCCTGCACTCTGTCTAATACCTGCTGTCACATTTTCTTCCTCTCTTGAGAGTCTTTAGATTAACAAATGCCACACTTGTGTCTCTGTTGGCTCCAGAGGTCAGACTGCACAGCAGCATCTCCACTAAGGAGAAATGAAACAACATAATCTAGTCACTGCTGCCTCAGAATAACAACCAGGAGACATGGATTTTACTCCTGACTCTATCAATATCAGTTTGTATGGCTTTAAACAAAAAAATCTGCTTTCGGCTCTCCTAGTTTTCTTATTAAAAAAAAAAAAAAAAAATCAGATTTCAGTTATGTCCATGAAATTAAAGAATTGAAAATAATGTGTGAAAACTAAATATGGCAAACCACTGTGAGGTTTATTTGATTTGATTGTCTTTCCCTCACAATCCAGTGTGAAAAAAGATCTCCAGAATGAAACAGAAAAAGGATTAAGACTCAGTACTTCAGGACAGTTTGACAGCCGGTGTTGACTTTCCTGTTTTCTTTCAGTTTGGAAGACAGGAAAATAAGCTCCCTTTGTGTCCTACAATTTTTCATTTAAACCTAATTGCTAAATTATTCCATGTTGGCTTTAAATGTTGGACTAAAAATATCCTTAATTGTCATGTTAGCAAGAGATAAAAAAAAGAGCAATAAATATATTTGTTAGACAAATGTACTTAAACTAAAAATGTATTTACTTAGTTAGTTAGTTGGTTGTTTATTTATTAAAATAAGGAGCTTAAGCGAAACAAGGCTTATGTTATAATTTATCTAATTACATTTATCTTTCACTAGCTTCTAAATGATGCCCTATATTTCGAATTTCTGTGCTTGTAGTAGATTCAGGAATCCATAAATATAATTTTCTGGCTGACATCATGCAGAAGACTCACAATAAATGAGAATTAAAAGCACGGCTCTGATGAATAGCCATGAAGTACAGAGATTTTCGAGGAAAATAGGGATGTTTACATAAAGAAATCATTTTTTATGGCATCTCTTAGCAGAGTGGGGGTCACTCCCATCAACCTGGCCTGGTGGGAGGTGTCTGCCCAGGACAAGGTGGGTGGAATGAGGTGGCCTTTAAGGCACCTTTGAACCCAATCCATTCTATGATTCTTTGTTACAGACAGCAGAGATTTGAAGACACCACAAAATGGAAGCAACATCAACACTTTGGTTTGGGAGAAGTGTCCCTGGTGGCCTTTGGTGTCTGTACATGCTTTGAACATGACAAACACTGGGTACCATCTGAACTGACTGGCTGTAGAGCAGTTTGCTATATTTAGGTCCCAGGACATCATTAATTAGTACTCACTGAATTCAGGTGAGTAGATTAGATTGTCAATGATAGCAGATCTCTCAAGTAGATATGGCAAATACAAGGTCCTGGCAGCATGTGAAGAGTAGCCACAAAATTTTGAGCTTCTACACTGGCCTGACAGGTGATCATGCATAAATTTGTCACTCTGTTCCAGTCTTTCATATCCCAAGACTGTTCCCTGCTTTAGTTTCAATATTTTCTTATTCACACAGAAATACCATTCATTTTGAGTGTATGGGATCAATTTCTTACATTGTTAACAGCTTTTCTGAAAACATGTCAGTCTTGGTGATTAGATTATATACAGCAAATGAGTATGTTCTTTTTTTAGCTCCAGAACCATCACTATTAAATGAGTATTGTCATTACATAAAAATGACCAAAATAAATGTGTAGTGATTATCTGGAAAGCTCATTTCACAATCTGAATTTTCAGTGCTGGAAAATCTCAACCCATCTGCTCCATATTTCTTACCTCAGCTAAGCATGAGATGGACTTTAGCTGTTAATAAATTTAATTTTGTCTTTAAATTGTGTTTCTTTGTTATGACAGGTTATAAGAATATCTTGAGAAGAAGAATAAGATTCTGAAAAAAAAAAAAGGATCCACTCATAGACTGCCTTTTAAAGAAAAACCCAGTTATTTTTACCTGTCCATGTAAATTGAAGGGAAAAGTAAATAAGCAGTAAGAGCCACACAGGATGTGTACTGCTGTCTATAAATTATCTGAAAGAATGGATCTGTGAAATGTGACTGTAATTCTGTCCTTTTCCACTGTCCTTAAACCTTTTAAGTCAAGTAATGACTTAATTGTACAAACTTAAGCTCAGATTTCACACAATAGTTCTCTATTTTTAGATGGTATTTGAGGTACCTTTGAGATTACACCATAGAGGAGGTATACACTTCTCCAGACTTCTTTTATTCTTAATAACATTGTTTGAATTTAAAAAACTAATTTTTTATTTCTAAATCAAATGTAATCTATGAGAATATCTGGTTTAATCTCTCAGTACTTTTATTTCTTTAATATCCATGTGCTTTTTTTTATAGCAGACAATGTAACAAACTGGTAAGTAACCAAAACCTGATTTCTTTCTCCTCTGAAAAGACAGAATATGTTCAAAAAGTGCTTTTTTTCAAGATGGAATCTGACACAATAAGTGAGAATTTTTCATGCTGTAATCTATTTACCTGCTGATGAACAGTAAAGTTCTCACACACTTCCTTAAAAAGTTTCTTACGAATGATGCTGTCATCCTTACAGACCTTGATGCAAGAGCTGATTTAAAGACCTCTGCTAGACAAAGTTTCCAATAAGAAATCCTTTCCTGACTGTATTCTGAACTTTGAGAAGAGGATACTACATGCAAGAAAGAAAATATCTGTCATGTTTCTGAACTTGCAGAAATGTTGTTTGTCTGCTTAAGAAAAGCTTTCCTGGAGAGAGCAGACTGGCTGCAAAAGATTTTAGGGGGAGACCAGGGTGATCATAGTTATTTTTATCATATAATTTCAATTCTGCTCTGAATAATTCAGTAGTAATTTTATTTTAATGCATGGTGGAAGTCTCACCAACTTCAGTATGCCCAGACTCTCTCCCTCTGGTAACAAGAGGGTAAAAAGGATATCTTGGGGAAACGTTGCCCTTAGAAGTTCAGTGAGCTTTAACTAGTTTCCTGAGTAAAAATCTTCCAATGTACCTGTCAAACCTACATGCTTCCTCATCAAGCCTGTGAATGTGAGATATACCCACAGATAAGTTCCAGAAGCCTCCTAGATGCCCAGCTCCTCTAAAAATTTACACTTGTCAAGTTGTTGGTTCTCCTCCACGCTGCAACTGTCTTGGCTAAAGGTAAAATCAGGAGTTATTGCCCTCTTTGAGTTTTTCAGCATTTTCACTTCCAGCTGATACATACAAAAAGTTGAAATTCTCTGAAGTTCTGGAGGAAAACATAAGTCATCTTGAGTTAGCTGATCTCCCAAAGTCCACAAGATGCTGACCGTGCAGGAATCTCATTCTTCTGTGGGAATAAATTCTATTTCTCAAAAAGCCAGAGAAGAAAAATGAAGTAAGGAACATAAACTAGAACCCACATTGTGAAATACGTTTCTTTCTTTCTCTGTTTCAGGTGTTCAGCACTAGATACTGAACTGCAGCTCATGATGGTCAGCTCCAATGCACTAATATTATTGGATATTTATTGAACAGCTTAAGTTTTATCTTGGACTATAAATGACCAGAAATCAAATGCATGAGAGTAATCCAGATGGGAAATAGAATATATCTTTCTCAATACCCTTGCTGCAGTGACAGACAAGACAATCTGAGAAGAGAAAAAACTTTGTCTTTATGTCCTGTAATAATATTGTGCATAGCTAGCTGCAGCTTTTTTGTGTAGGGCCAGTGCTGTCTCTGTAGAGACTAAAAATGTTCTGGGGTTGGTTCCAGCCACTCATTAGACAACAGAGACTCCTGAAGTTTGGTCATGGCTCTTCCTGGCTTCAACAAACATCTGCAATAAAGATCAAGCAGATTAGAACCTAAGTTATAGAGCACAGCTTATTTTATGGGCAAGGAGTTTAAAATCACAGATGTTAACCAATCATTTTCTGATGCTGAATTGATTGGAATCTTGATTAAAAGCTGCAGAGTGCTTGCTGAGTAGGGAAGCATTAAAGTAGGCATGGAACATGGATTCCAGAAATGACACATTAATCTGCATAAACCCGCCACGTGTGTGTGCTTGGCAGGATGAGACCAAGCTGTTCTGCTTAGGCTTGACTGACTTTGATTTCCACAAATACTCAGAACATCTCAGAGCTGTGAAATGCCTTTCTGTGAGCTTGGCTAATGGAACTCTGTCCCCCTCTTCAGATGAATTAGGATTAATACTTTTTACTGCAGGTAATCACTTGCAAGGTGTATCCTACTTCCATTTTGAAGCAGGAGCAAATAGCATTGAATGATTCTAATTTTAGTGTGAAATATGCCTGTTCTGAACTATCCCGACAGCCACAGCAACTGAGGCAGAACTGCTTTTCTCTTTTTTTAGACTCAGGGATTCAAGAGGATTCTTGAGAACTGAAGGACAGGCAGCTGAGAGATACTCAAAAATCGTTTATTGGTGAGTGTATAAACCTACCTTATATCACTGAAAGAGGATGAGGAGGATCTTCATTTGCTGAGGTGTAATTTATACATTAGTATTAGCTTTGAATGAACCTGCTTTGAATAGAAGTTGTCCAATATATAGAGATTATATTCTGGAAGTCAGCTACGGTTTAAATTACCTCCAATGTCTTATAATAAAAGCCAATGCTATTAATCCATCCATCTCCTCCTCTTTTCTTTATATACTTTCTATATGAATGCTGTGCCCTGCAGCCCAACAAACTTGGCTGAAAGAGAGGACTAAAACAAAAACCCCACGTTCAAATGCTTGCTCAGAAGGTCCTGCCCAAGGCTTGGGGTGCAGAACATTGAGGCCAGTTTGTAAAGAAACTGAATTTATACCCAGTAAATCAGAAAGAATCTGAATCGTTTACCTAAAGCCAAGTAATCACTCAATTTATGACAACAATTCTTGGAATTGTAATTAGAAAATAATAATTTTTTTTATCTTTTCCCGGAAGGTTATTATGTGGTTATAGAGAATAACCTGATGACAAAAGGTGATGACAAATCTGAACAGGGATCAATAGGTGAAACACATTCGTAATAGCTAAAAGTAGAATGAATTAATTTTCCATGGAAGAGCTGTGCTACTGGTGATTTCTCACTGACAAGGACAGAGGTGGCCTGGTCTTGTGTTGCCTACACTGTATTTTTTCAGTGTTTTAAAGAGAAACTATTCACAAAGAAATAATTGCTTTGTGTGCCATTGTCAGGAACAATAGATTCCTTCAAGAAACCAGTGAGAAGATGGGTACAGATGTTACAAATTGCATCCCCAAGCTCATCTAAGCCTGAATGCATTGACACTGCTGACAACTCTACCCCTTCTTTGATAGAATGAGTCTCACAATTCCAGGACAAATTCATTCATTTCCTCCGTTATCTCTGCCTCTCCTGTCATCACTTCTTCCTGAGTCCAAGGTGAAAGGTTTTCACTGGCAGGTGAGAGCATCTTATTTAAACTCATCTCTGGCTGTCATAGCTGCTGCTCAAGGATGCTCCTGCAGCAGCCCTGGATCCTCACAGCTTTTCCTTAACACCCATTATTGCACTCAGAGTCACTCTTGGGTTTTTCTGCCACTTGCATCACTTACGTGCATCTTACCATTTTCTCACATAAAATTTATATTCCTGCCATGACTTCTGAGTCTTCCCTGGCACTGCAGACAAGTAGGTCCCTTTGTTCAGCTTGTCCTGAGTTTCATGGAGGCACTGCCAGCAGCTTGAGCTTTCTGCCTACATGAGCTGGCAAGGCTGTTAAAGTCACTTCTGCACTGCTTTGTATCAGATTTTCTGAGTTCATCTCAAACATAAAATAAACTCTACCAATCACATGGTCCTGTAACCTGTGTCATTGCCTAGAAATTGGGAATTTTAGCTGATAGTTATAATATTATGGGCCATCATTTCCTTATCACTGAAAATAGTTGTTTTCAGTCCATGCCTAGTTCCTGTATCTTCAACTTCATTAATATGCTGCATGAGGTAGTGTTAGAAATATAATAGATATTTTCTTTTCCTTTTATTGTTAGTAAAGTAGAAGATCTAATTCTTACTCTCTGCATGTATCATTCACCTACCTTTCCATCAGCTGACTGAAAGGTTATAGGACACTAGAAGTTTTGGAACTTACAAATCTCAGCAAACACCCAGTCAAATTTCTTAAATTTTTCACATTTGATGTTAAAAGATCGCCACAGAATCTGGTGGGATTATAACTCTCTCCCAGTACTGAAAAAAGTAAAATAATACCACAAGTTTTATCACCTCCAAATTAATTGGTTGGTATTTAAAAACCTGTCCAAAGTTCCAGATCTCTGACACATTTTCTTGCCTGTCTCAGAGAACAAAATTGCTAATTCTTACTAGAAACATCTTCTCTTTCCCTTCTGTGTTAAGGGAGCAGAGAACCCTTGTGGGAATGGGCACCTGGGAGGGAATATTCACAATCTCATACTAGATGTTTGAAGATATGCAGAAGCCTGGCAAAAAAGCCCTCACTTATTTCTCCTTTATTCCTTATTCATTAGTAAACACAAAACCCAAGAACACTTCTTTAACAGCTTTGAATCAATTCCTTGGACATCTTTTCACGTGTACCCCAGAAAAGGCACATCATAGAAGTTATTTTCCTGTTGCCTCAGCAGTTGCTGGAGATATTTAAGGTGATCACACAAGAACACTCAGATATTATCCTCTGCTCAGTTATGTGAAACAGCACTAACACCACCACTGGCACGACATCAAAAGATTCAAGGAAAAGCAGGATAAAATTAAATGTGGTGAGTCTAAAAACACTTAGGGACAAAGTCACAAAAGCACCAATAATTAAAATATGGGTCCTAAATAACTCTCACAGTCAATTATTTTAATGTATCAAATATCACTGTGCAAACTTGTGTGCAAAAGTCTGCCTTGAGTTCTTGCTGAATAAATCATTCACAGGATCAGAACTTCTGTACAAGAAATAAAACTAATTTCTCAAGAAAATAGCTTTGTTGAAAGCCTTGTGTTTTCATAAATATTTATTTTTCACTCCTCAGTGAGCACAGTATTCAAATGTGAGGAATTCACAAGGTAAGTAAATAGATAGATTTGAATATTCTGACCCATATGGGGATTCCACCTCCCCCAATTTAGTAGGGGTTTTATAAGCACCTTCATAACAGGCTGCTGACAACAGTTAACAATTAATTGAATCACAGAAACAGCCACAAAAGATGCTCAGTGTGATACTCACTCAAAGCAGGGATTTATTAATTTCTTGACTTGAATTTTGAGTATCTAGTATCTTCCTCTAACAAATAGTCATTTTCTTGTTTTACACTCTTGATCATCCAAGTTTGCCCTGCTCTGTTCCAAGGAAAAAAATGTAACCAAGCTGATTTTGAGGTTTTGTTACTCTGATGATGGACACTGCTCATTTCTCTGGGCATACAAACACATAAATTGATGTAAGTTTATATTCCTGCCCTGATTTCCAGTGTCTCAAATCTATATCAGTACAATTTTCATAGTATTCACCTTAAAGTCTAGTAAGTAAATGAATGAAAAGTAAAACTTTTCTAGCTTCCAAGAAGAGCTGTGAAAAATTTGTTGGCCCCATCCAAAGCAAGGTATTGAACCAAGTAAACCTGGAAGGAGAAATACAATACAGACTTTTCTTTATTGAGCCTTTTATTAGAAACTTTTATCTAGCAAATGCTCTGTGGTTAATAATATGCTTTATTTCTGTCAGATTTTAAAGCATGGTGCAAATGATTAGTCCTCTTTTGTCATGTTAGAATTATAGACAGGTTCAAGTATATTTACCTTTAAATTCTGACAGACTAATATCACTACAGATTACTATACAGATTACTATACTACAGAACTATAGATGGTTTCAGCACTGCACTGCTTCCCTCTTCACACACAAGATTCAAATATGTATTTAAGCAGATGCATTTTAACTTTATTTATGGAAGTAAGGTCAGAGGATCTTGAACATGTGCTTCCTTTAGGAATAAGGATAGAAAAAAGCAATTATAACACTGAAAGTTACAGTGGGAGAGCCTGTGTTTGCCTCTCCCAGATTCCTCACATCAGCTGTAAAAACTGAGCCAAATAGGGGCAGAAGTAGAGAGTCATCTCATAAAATCACAGAATGGTTTGGGTTTGAAGGGTTCCTTGAAGATAATCTAGTTCCAACACCCCTCCATGGTCAGGGAACCTTTCACTAGACCTGGTTGCTCAAGGCCTCACCCACACCTTTTTTTTTCCTACCAGCATCTCTTGCAGGAATTTAGCAACATCAAACAACCTGACAGGACAGCTGATCACAGTTCTGTGCCAGCCCTGGGGAAGAGATCATGGCACAGAGAACCTGGATCATCTAAACCACCAGCAGCTAAGAGATACCTATAGTGTTTTCTATTTGCTCTGCACTTCTATGCTATAGAAGCTGAATTAAATATCATTTAAGTACCTGAACAAGAGGAACAGACCCACTGAACAATCAAGGCTTGCAGCAAGCTGGTGATTCAGAAGTAAGCCCCCAGCCACAAGGCAGGTCTGAGATCAAATCAAAAAAGCAGGCAAGCAGGGTCAGATCAGCACAGATTGGAGTACAACACACCCAGCAGAGCTCAAACAAGCACTGGAACCAAGTGCTGAGCTGAAATTCAGTGCCTGGACCAAGGGAGCTGGGGGTGTGTGGAGGTCCCAGCCGAGGCTGCACGGGGCTCTCAGAGCCTGTTGCTGCAGTCAGAGCTCTGGCAGCACTGCCCAAAGAAACCTGTGTGACAGATTCCAGCCTCAAGGCAGGACCAGTGAAACAAGACAGACTTCCAGGTTGTGTCACAGAGTGTTATTCAGGTAGGAATATAGTGCCTCACCTCTCCTCAAGCTTTTCTAATAGCCTGGTTTTTTAGGAGACTCTACCCTTCAGTATATTTGGCTTCTGAAATGCTTTCCCCAATTATCTGGGGAAAGATTGAAGCAGGATCCTAATTATGAAAAGATGGCTCTGAACTGTGAATAGTCCTGTGTGAAGCCATGAGGTTTATTAGCAAAGTTTTGCAACAGCTGCTCTAAGAATGACTATGGCAAGAAATGTGTAGAAACAGATCCCTGGCTGGGTGCAACAGTTGAATTAGAAGTGTTTGTTGCTCTTTCTAAAAGATTTCAAATTATGCATGTGTGTGTAGCTCTTGCTTTTTGCTTGCCTCTCTGCCTAAAATGGTGTTCCTTTCCTCAAGAGAGCTTGGTGAATATTCCTAAGTTATAGGATGTTATTGTCTTAGTATTGGTTATCTTGCTTTGGTAGTTACTTGACACTTATGTTGCTTCATTTTTGAATCTGTGGTTTGGATATTTTGGTGTAACATTTCTGAAATTACTCAGTCTTACATGAACAATAGCGAGAAATCTTATCAGAACAGGCTTTGTCCTAAAATTTAATGTAGTTATGACTGACAGGTAGAACAAGGTGCTACAATGGACAGGGTTTAAATGCCTCAGTACTTCCCCTTAAGTTGGGAGTTAAATACAAACACCATCTAAAAACGTTGTGGAAAGTGTTGTATTGATTTAGCTAGGATTGCTACCAGCTTCTCTTTCTGATTTCATTTCAGTTTCACACTGAAATGCTCAGGAACCTCATTCAAATGCCTCATCTGTCCTGAATAAGAGTTTCTGTTTCTGGACACGAGGAAAATTGCGAGAAACAGAAGAGATGTGGGAACAGATAGCTGCAGGCAGATGGTGTTAGTGGAAAGGTGGGTGACATCTGTCTTGTTTTCCTCCCCAGGGAGACACATCCTGCTTTTATAACCTTTTACTTGCATTAGAAACGGCTCAGTGAAGATCCTTATCTCAAGACACTCATCTAAGAAACAAGATGAACATCTTCTGTGCCAGATCTGAAAACAACCAGAAAGTGGAATTGGAAGGTAATCCCCCTGTGAGAGATGAATCCAGCTCCATGTGGATATGACTGTGCTGAATGCACACAGGCATCCCCACCAGCAATATTTTCTTGGGATATATATTTAAATCTGATTTAGTTGTATACAGTTTCCATGTGAAGCTGTGTATTTCTCCTCTAAAAATAGATTATCCATATGCTCTGCTGATTCTTGCTGGTATGTGCTTGTCTGATAAGAGCTTATCTGTACTGTTTGGGGTACAATCCTCAAAGCTTTTCAGGCCAGAACCTTAGGGGTTTGAAGAGAAATACGATGATGTATTGCTTAGCTGGGAATTAAGCAATGAACTTATTTTTATTTTTATTTTTTTTTTAAATTGGTCTAGGTGGTCCTTGCTGCTGCTTTTTCGCTGTCGCTTTGTCAAATTAACCTATTATTTTTTATTAAATATAGAATTAAATAAATTTATTCTTTTAAATAGGTTCTCAGGGCAAATTCTCATCCACTGTGACAGTGTAAATCCGTGTAAGTGGCAGGGGATGTTTCAGTCCTACACAACTGGAATCCCATTAAAAACAAGGAGCTTTGCAGCGGTGCTCTGAGGGATAAGGGATTTTCAGGAGTCCTCCACACAGGTATATGTGCTCACTAAGTGTGTCAGGGAGAGGTATAAGAATAATCCTGATTCCTTCTAGAGTACCCATGAGAGGTTTCACAGCTCCTGGTCACAGTTCCTGGATGCACCTTCTGCTCTTTAAGTGGGAATGGCTCAGTGCCAGGGTGGCAGTTTCACCATTTCCCTCCTTTAGGGAGCTTCCACTGGGGAAACCCTCTGGAGGAAAGCTGGGACTGGCTTTTCCCAAACAGCAACCAGGCTGGAGGAGGAGGGAATTTGTGGAGTGCAGAGGTGGGCACAGAACAGCAGGAGATACATAACCTATACACAGCAGAGATCAGAAAATGCTGACAAAGGTGGAACTGACGCATAACCAGACCATGTGTAGCAGAAAATATTTTTTCTGAGTGACCAGAGGTGACTTTTGTTGCAGTTCTGGATCCTATTGAAAAGAGATTGGCCTAAGACCAAGCTTAAATGAAAGAAATTTGCATGTGCAAAGACAGAGTGCTCAAGTGGAATTAATAATTTTTGTTTCTATTCTGCTGCTTCTTTAGTTTCTTTCACTTCAGAAAGTCTTATACTTGTTTTTACCCCTAAACTATTTTTTTCAAGTCTGCTCATGATGGTTTTTATGTACTTCTTAAGATGAAATGTTCTAGTCAGTCTTGCATCAAAGTCCTGCCTTCCTAGTATCCAACAAAATAGACAAAGGTAGTGAGTGCATGAGATGGAGTAATAAACATCTTGGCAGGGATGAACCTGGTCAAAAATGGGCATAGCAATGTCTGTTCAGAGACCCATAGAGCCTGGGAAATAAGGAACTGGATCTCCTGATGTGGCTGCAGAGCTGGATTATTCAGGATGGAGCAGATGGTTGGCTTGCCTGGAGATCTGTGCTGATGGACAGGTACAGGCTCTGCAGGAAAGGCAGGCAAGGAACACAGAGCACAGCCTCACCCTCTATGAGACAGAGCTGCTCAGGTGTGGGGGGCTGTTCTGGGACACAGAATGGAGCTGGTGGAGAGCTTTGGGTCAGGATTAGAGGAGAGGCCAGGCAGGGTGACTGCGCAGGGCATTTTACAGACATGGTCAGGGACAAGTACCAGATGAAACCCATGGAACTGGAGATTCTGTCCTGCCAGTTACTGAAAGGGGAGTGTGGAGGGGTGCAAATAGGGCAGGAGGCTCCTGAAGGGAGTCAGAATTAGCCTGTTATTGTGCACTGGAGTAATAAAAACATTAAGAGTGCAAAAGACCTCCAAGATCATGTCCTTCAGGACTCAGTGTGGTGGTAAAGACAGCCAATCCCTGGTGTCTATAAATTCATAGACTAGGAGGCAGCAAGAGTGTTATGATACCTCCATCTGGTCATAAAGGATTCATTTTTCTTCAGAAGGTTTCCTTCCCTGGACCTTTGCATTAGATACATATATATATATATCTTCTGCTATATTTTGTAGATATTAATTTGCCGCTGCTCATATTTATTTAAACTGAAGTGAACAATATTGTAAGGGCATGTAAATGTGTCAAAGACATTTAATCTGTCCTTTGGAGTGAAGTCAGTGGATCAAGAGGAAGAACTAATATACCTTCCCTAATTTTCCTATTATTTTATCAAATATATATAAGGAAAAAAATGAAACCACCATCTTTCACTGCAATTTTTTGTGGTCATCCAATTCGTGTTGCTTGTCTTTCTGAACCTTTAAAAAATAACTCAGTATAAACATATGGCCCATGTACAAGGCCACTTGAGACAGCTCAGAAGGCAGTAGCTCACTTTATTAATCTTTAAAAATCAACAAATTAAATCCAGACTAGTAAAAGAGTTATGCAGATGTTCCTGACATGACAATGTAGTCCAGCTGATCAGTGGTGCAACCAAGGACACCAAAAGGCTTTTAAGAGCTCAACTTTGCACTGAGTTGGGGATAAAATATCAACTTTTATATGTTACTAATCTTTAGTATTAGAAAGAAATAATGCTCTCAGGAAATGCTCATATGTGACCTTTTTCTCATACTGCACTCACTCAAATACTGACACTTAAGTTATTAGCCTGAAACACTTTTAGGAAAACACCCTTGGGCTGGACTCAATAGCCCTCCCAGGGAATCTTACATCTACATCTGCTGCACTAAATTCATGTTTCTGGAGATTATCAGCCAAAGAATCAGAATACAGATTATTGTTTTAATCAAAAAATGGTGATTGTAGACTGCAGCAGAGTTCTTAGCCAGGAGTGCTAGCAGCTGTAGTTTACTGTGTGCTCTGATCACACGTTTTTCTTTTCTCTTGGAAAATGTAGGATAATATGCATGTTCTCTCTCCCAATATTTAGCAAGTATAAGCAGAATTCAGATATTTTACTAATGGTATTTAAAATTTGCAGAAAACTAAGGGTCATTATTGGTATATTTTCCTGAAAGGAACAAAAATCATTCCCGTTTCAACTTCTGCTCTTGGTGTTTGAAACCTCACACAACCATCAGCACAGCACTCCTTTCCAAAAATCAGGAAAATCTGTGGTAATTCTTTTGAATGTTCATTGTTTGGCTGTTCATCTCTGTAGTCTTTGAACACATCTAGTGGTTAGTGTTGGAAACAGAATGTATCCTTACCATTCTGTACTAAAACAGAAAAGAAAGGAACAAGGCAGCCACTGTTGCTGTTGTACAGAGTACTCAGATCATCTCTTCAAAACATTTTGGGCTAAAAATCTGAGAGAAGATGGCAGCTCCTTCTTCTGCAAAAGCAAGATCTCACCATTTATGCTTGAACATCTTTGAGAAGGCTGGAGATGCTGTAATCTGCCTGAAAGTAGGTTTCCATAGTCTCCCTAATATCAAAGGAAGAAAAAAGCTGGGACTCAGGATATCTGAGTAACTTTGAACAAAGAGACGATCCCTGAGGAGGGTGAAACACCTCACCTGAATCTGTGAGAGATCAGAGCACAAATGAAAAGTGATGCAGTGACCTGCAATCTTCATATGCACACACAGAAGAGAATTTTCAGTTTGTGAATGGATAGTGAACATCACTGGTGATGCAGATTCAAGTCTAAGATACTGCAGTTTACAGTCTTCTCTGACTTTTTTGGGGGAGTGGATCATAATTTAAAATGTCTGAAGATTGTATCCATCAGCATCCCAAGCACTAATATTCTACAATATTCTTTGTGAATGGGACGAAGTTCTCATCCATTTTTTTGCTCAAGGTATTTTGTATGGCAGCTGTTGTGCTTGCAGAACCAGCAGTATCATTCATCTACAATGTACTCTGTGTTCCTGACTACAAAAACACTGATATTTTATCTTGCATTTTCATTTGTTTCAAAATTAGAAGGGATGAAAGTCAACTGTAATCACACCATAAGATGTGTTAAAGTAAGATCCACAGATGTGCATTAGTTTGTGATCTGTTTCACAGAGTAATTTGAACATGCCAAAACTTAAATACTGCCCAAATTAGAATAGCTATGCCACATCCTTAGAGGTTTTAGCAGGATATCATTGCTTAATCTAAATAAAAGTGCCAGAATTTATGTTATTCTTATGAAATGTGTTGCCAGGAGATTTACAGCAAAACCTGACAATTCTCTGACTCTTCTAGATGAAGTAAAATAAAAAAAAAAATCTTTATGGATAATGATTAAATGAAATATGTGCTTTTGGATTCAGAACAGTGTAATGTTATGTTGGTCATTACAGTGAACTGCTGTTTTCCTTTCATTTTTATGACAGAATTGAAGAGAAAGGCACTTGAAAAATACTGATCTTACAGGATGAAGGAGTATAGTATGATCCTTTGCAAGTGGCAATTTACAGAAGTGCTGAGTTCATAGATGTACAAGGAGTGGGATTTATTTCATCTGATTTTAGACAGCCAGAATGAGATGTACACGAGTAAGCAAGTTACTTCTATAGCCAATGAAGAGAAACAGACACTTCATGGAAAGAGTTCCTGTGTGTTATTCTCTGCAGGAAAATATTCCCTATGTTAGAGAATTCAGGGAATGTGCTGTGCAGACAAGCACTCAAAGGCAGCCTCTGATGTGAGGCCTATTCCGATGTGGCAGGCTGATAGAATACAATCATAGAAAGATTTAAGTAAAAGGGATTCTTCAGTGAAGGACTGACAAAGTTAAATCGATTTGTTCAGGGTCTTATCCAGTCAAATTCTGAAAATCTTCAAGGACAGCAGTTCCACAACCCCTTGGGCTGATTTAATCCTTAATCACCATCACACCAAAGGCTTTTTTTGGTTATGTCTAATCAGAATTTCCCTTTTTTATAACTCTTCTGGTGCCTGACTCTTTAGGTTCTGGTCTTTCCTCAGCAGACTCTTCATCATATTTGTCTTGTGCTGCTTCCAGCACAGAATGTCTGTCACTAACACCGGCCTCATTTCAAGAGATACCCAAGCTTCTTGCTTGGTGCCATCAATCAGGATGCATTTTCTGCATCTATTTCCCAGTGGTCCTTTGGGAACTGTGAAGTTCATCCCTCTCTGTGTATGTTTTTCCAAGTGGATATCCAGATATGTGAGGACAAGCTTTGATGTGCCAAATATCCCAGGGCATCTGGTTATTCTACATTCCAACACAGTACAGCCCATTCCAGCAGTAGCATGAATCCACTTTATGTTCCAGACATTTGTGTTGGAGATGTTCTAACCTTTATCAGTTGATGAGCAGATGCAGATTATAAAAAGTTTGTATTCACACACCTTGGATGTGAATTCTCCTTCTGTGTACAGAATCCCTTTCCAAGGTTGTTACTCCATAGAACTGATGATTTGGTACTCTTAGTTTATTATTAAAAAATTGTTGATCCTATGGACAGACCTCAAATTCACTGAGAGTTGTGTTCAGATCTGTGGCAAAATCCTTGATTTCTTTTTCCATTAGTTGGCCTTTACCTTGATCACTCCAGATAAATTTTCACCTCATTATCCAGGACACTAGCATTTCTCTGATGGCATTAATGAAAACGTGCTTGTATTGCCTGGGGTGGCTGAAGCAGCTGTTTAATTTTGTTTTTAAAAGACTTGTATCATTACTCTAGTAATTTTACTACTCTGCTGATGGTAGATTGAAACTTTCTGTGTGTGAAATTATGTTATTATTCCCATGGCCAGAAGCAAAACCACACAAACAAACAATCACTTAAGAATCCTGACACTGGCATTGAAGCAGCTCACAGCTTTGGAAATTTTATAACATCCTTGAGTTTTACAGAACCTGGGTGAATATTGATTGACAGTAAGATTGAAGATTATTCAAACAGATGGATATTTTTCCTAGTGTGTGGAAGACTTGTGAAGATCAAATGTCTCTATTGTATACACTCCATTTTCTCCAAGTATGTGGTTGCTGTTTGACTCCATCTGTATTTGCCCCCATGCTTTTCTAACCTTTATTATTCTCAACTAGTGATCTTAATAGAAGAAAATGAAGTAACTGTTACACACTTGATTATAATTCAGTTGTGGTGACTTGGCCCTTAAAATCAGATGGTACTGAGGGTTTAGAAATGACATTTCCTGTTCAAGATGAGCACCAGCTGTATAGCTTGGACATGGATTTCAAGCCACAAAGATGTTCAAGTCTGAGGGTTTAGTTTTCTTGTCTATCATCACTCTATATTTAGAGATGTATTTTAGAGATGTCTCTCTAAAGCATGTTTTCTCTTTTGTAAATTGCATCCTATTTCTGTCCCCCTACACCCCCCTCATGCTGTACAATTAACTGTATTTTAATCTGACTCTGTGATGCATTCTGTTCCAAACAGGGACCATCATTTATTATAGATATTTTCTGCAGTGTCTGTAAATTAGATAATTATTCTCACCAAGCTTTCCAAAAGGAGTCAAGTTGGCTTCTGCTCAGCAGTGTATGCATTCTGAGTAATTCAGCACTGTCCAAATAATTATCACTCTTTAGAGTTCTGAGGCTGTAGAACAATAGCTAAAAAAAAAACAGTGAACTTCCTTTCCCAGAAAAGCAATTCCTAAAGATGCAGTTTAAATCTTACGTGGATTTCCTGCTGAGTCTCACAAGATACAGGCTTTGGGTGCAACACTGAAAAGGGAGACTGGTAATCCAGGCTCCCAACTCCCTGAAAAACTTTGGAGTGATGTATGGAGACCTGGCACTCCTAAGGTCTTGGTAATCAGATCAGTAATTTCTGATTTTTGAACAGAATTGTTGCTGGAAATCCCACACTCTGAATAAGCAGACATCATTCAGAACCAGCAGTTATTTCTAAATTTGCTGTTAAACTTTAGTGCAGGGTCAATCAGCTGTTTCCTGTTTTCCATTTTTCTATCAGCATCACCATGCATAATTCTACCTAATTGTCTTTCTAACTGAATCCCTCATAAAAATTCACCCATGCCTTTTTTTTTTTTTTTTGGGTTTTTTTTTTTTTTTTTTATTTGTAGTGT
>JAOTQP010001652.1:64421487-64453888 GCA_026413545.1 Cichladusa arquata | reverse complement strand
CTGGCAGTGTCCAAGGCCAGGCTGGATGGGGCTTGGAGCAACCTGGGATAGTGGAAGATGTCCCTGCCCATGGCAGGGGTGGCACTAGATGGTTTTAAGGTTCCTTCTAACCCAAACCATTCCATGACTCTGTGATTTCAGTTCTTTGTGCTAAATCCTGGAAGTTAGACTTGGGGATTTTGGCCGTCTTAGAAGATTATTCATAATTCAGAGCTAATGTCTCCCATGACACTTGAATTAATTCCCTTCCTTAGAGCAAACAGGTAGCCCTGAATCAAGGTAATTTAAACAAAGATTTACTTCTTGACTAGCATACAGAGAATTCATTAATTGCTGTAAATTTTCTGTTGCTCCTTGGAGCTGTAACTGTTTCTGCTACTCCTGTCTCTAGTCCACATGAGTTCCATTATCCAGCAAGAAGGAAGCTAGAGGGAGTATTCCTAAATATATGAAAGGGAACAATATACACAGATCCATTTGATCTTTCTATTTGAAAGAACTTCTCCTCAAATTATTTTCTTTCCAAGCTGTAGTTAGAGACAGTCCCTATTACTATTTTCCTGACAAGTTCTGTATTTTGTATAAAAAATCCTTAAAAATTCCAACTGATCTGTGAATTCCAGTTTGCACAAGAGGAGTTTGTCCAGATAGATTTCTGCCTCTTGGAGAGAAGGCTTTTCTTCCCTCAGCAGCTCTTTTATTACAGCAAGCTTTAGAAGCCTCCCAAACTTTCAGTGCTTGTGTGGCTTAGCTGGATTCCCCCTTAAGGCTTTGATTTCAGGTGCTAAAAGGGAAGAGGTGAATTAAGGAAGTCATACAAAGCAATAGATTTATCCCAGTTCTCAATCCAAGATCCTAAATAAGGGATACAAATAAGTTCCCAGTCGGAGGAAGTTGAGGGGGGACCTTGTGGCTCTGCACAACTCCCTGACAGGAGGGGACAGCCGGGGGGGTCGGGCTGTGCTGCCAGGGAACAGGGACAGGACAAGGGGAAACGGCCTCAAGCTGTGCCAGGGGAGGCTCAGGTTGGACAGCAGGAGGAATTTCTGCATGGAAAGGGTGCTCAGGCCTTGGAACAGGCACTCATGGCTGTGGTGGAGTCCCCACCCCTGGAGGTGTTCAAAGCCATATGGACCTGGCACTTGGGGACATTGGTCAGGGTGGCCTTGGGAGTGCTGGGAAAGGCTTGGACTTACTGGTCTTAGAGGGCTTTTCCCATCTTAACAGTTCTATCTGTTTGTCAAGGATATTCCTTAAATGTCCATGATTTTCTCTTCCTTTCCACATGAAGTACTCATACTTTCTATTTTCTTTTGTGATGTATGAGGTTTTCATTTTGGGAGCTTTCCCTTTGGGATTTATCTTGGTGTTTTGACAGTTTTTGTCTCATCTCCAGGCTTATTTGGATTTTTTCTCATTAGTGTAATTATTGACAAGCTCCAGAATTACCCTTCCCTTCACCTCAGGGTCTTCTCTCAAAATTTCTTTGCAGTCCAGCTCGCAATTTCCTTTTCATAGCTCGGAGGGGTGGAGAGGGTTGGGAGATACTTCTTTTAAACTTCTCATGGGAGGAAAGAAGGTCTGAAAATAGAATCATAAAATTGTTACTTTTATCACCACTCAAATATAGTTTTCTTGAGATGAATATCAATAAATCCTGATATGGAGATCAGTAGAATTATTTACCATTTCTTTTTTGATCAAATAAAGGCTTTACCTCCAATTGTATTATTTGCAAACTAATTATCTCTCAATATGACAGGTTTGTCTAAGAGTTTGTCCAAATTAATAAACTTGCTCAACATCAGAGCCAAGAATGTTTTCTCTCCAAGGCATAAAAAGCTCTCATCAATTCCCAGCTTCAATTTAAATGACAGGGTACAAATAAAATAAGAACAAAGTAGAATTTCCTTCAGATTTATCATCCATAACATTTATCAGGGCCTGGCTTTCTTAGGATTTGTGCAGGCAATGTAAATTTTACAATTATTGCTTAGGGAAGAATTATCTATGTAAGAACTATGTGAGGGCCCCTAAAAAAGATATAAATTGCTGCTGTGAATCTTTTATTGATGTTCATTATAAAAGAGAAGCAAGCAGGGTTTCTCCAGTAATGAATAGGAAATGCTTCATATGAGGCTGAGATGGTTTTTTCACTGGTTGAATTTCCAGGAATAGCTTTAGGATTCCCAAACACTGCTTGATGCTTCTGTTGAAGAAAAGCCTCATCTTTAACCAGGCAAAGCAGTTTTCAAACCTTCCTGTGTTGGATTTGCATGAGGAATATCCCTGGAAAACCGGTTGTGTATTATTTTAGGGAACTACTTCTTTAAAGAATTGTAGTGGTTTTTAAATATTTATGAAGACCTTTTTTTTGTTGTTGTTGTTTCTTTGCCTCTTTTGGCATCCTCCAAAAACCTCGCCAACTTTTCATAATTCTTTGAGAAATTCGTGAATTCATTTTCCAGGAAAGATGGAGAGAGACTCTTCCCAAGGGTATGGACACAGGGAATGGCTTCCCACTGCCAGAGGGCAGGGATAGATGGGATACTGGGAAGGAATTGTTCCCTGGGAGGGAAGTGAGGCCTGGCACAGGGTGCCCAGAGAAGCTGTGGCTGCCCCTGGATCCCTGGCAGTGTCCAAGGCCAGTCTGGACAGGGCTTGGAGTGACCTGGGACAGTGTAAGGTGTCCCTGCCCATGGCAGGGGCTGGCACCAGATGGTTTCTAGAGTCCCTCCCAACAAAACCATTCTATGTTTGTGTTTCCATTTCTCTGCTCATTGCAAGGGGGTTGATATTCTTTAAAAGGTCCCTCCTGACCCAAACTATTCTTTAATTCCTGAAAAATATTTTCCTTTATTCAAATAATTAATTCTTTACATTATTAATTATTATATTAGCTCTCATTTTTAATCCAAAGTTTTATCTGTCTTTGATTCTGTTCCCCATCCCACTAGGCCAGGGGATTAAGAAAATGAGCAAGGGGTTGTGTGGTACTTAGTGCCAGCTGGGGTCAAACCACATCAGGCTGTCAAACTGGCATTAATAAAATCAGTTTAGTTAAAGAGAAAAAAAATTGAAAGCCTCAGGTTTTTTAAAAGCAGTGAAAGCATTTTAAGTATATTTCTCTTCTTTTTTCATGGAATTAACAGTCAAAATATTTTGAATTCTGGCTGTTAACAAGGAGGTCTCCCATTATAAAGTGAGAAAGGAAGACGTTAGCAGTACTGAAATGCACAGAAGGGTTAATGCAGACCAGGAAATTGCCTCTTCTCCGTGACCATAGATCAGCTAAAAAACCAAAAGACTTACAATTCTGTCTGGGGAGGTTTATGTCAAACTGGAGGGAAACATTCCTAGTGCCTCATGGTGAGGATCATGAAATGCTTAATAGATTATCTGAAAGAACTACATAATTTCCATCACTCCAAACACTGAAGGTCGGGGAAGATAAATATTGATCAGAAATGGCAACTCTTTAATTGACTGGTGTTTGAGTCAAAGGCAAAATGACTTAATGCTGCTTTCAACCTTTTTTTTACAATTTTTTTTAATAATCTATAAGTGACCATGGATTAAATCAGTTAATTCATTTTTTCTTGGTCCTAGTAAACCCCCTTGTAAACATGGGTGCCCTTTGAGGTAAAAAGAAAACAACAAAAAGAATTTTTTAATTTAAAAATGACCCTGAAACTTAAGACATTAGATAAAACGATCACTCAAAGTTCTCACTTCTTCCCCCTGACACTGGTAAGATCCCAAATGACCAGCTTAGAGTTAGACATTGATGCTGTCAAAGTCTAAACTCAAATGCATCTCCTCCCCTGCCTAAATCCCCAAGGCCTGACTTCAATAAACAGGCTCAGTCTATCTAATACAAATCAGAAATGCAAAGCTCTTCCCAATATGAAATGCCAGACATTTTCTTTTCAAATAACATAACTTGATTAGTGTGGCCATCTGTAAAAATGAATAGAAGGCTTGGTTGAATTCTCACCTTTTCCTGGAAAAGGTCCAAACACAGATCAATCTTTTTTTCAGAAGAGAACTCACCAGAAAGCAGAGTAAATTACCTCCATAGGAAAAAAAAAATCAAAAAAATCAATATTTATGAAGTCTGTACTTTTCAGCAATGAAGTCTGAATCCATTTTTTTTTTTTAATGGATGGGAGAGAAAATTTCAGGATGTCAGTCTTGAAAGGACAGAGGTAACTGCTGGCAGCCCTGATTTTCACACACAAATTCTGGAAGGGAATGTGTCCTTCTTGCTGACAACTTTAAGTTGTTCCCTAGTTAAGAAGAGGCATTTTTCAAGCTATTCTTTGGCACAAGTTGCAGAAAGCCCAGCTGCCCAGGGTCAGCATTCTCTATTGCATCCATGGATAAGTTTCAGGCACATAAATATTTCATGAGATTTTTGAGATGTCTGAATATCCTGCCTTATGTCTTTTAAGGTAGAAACCCAACAAAATCCAAGTTAAACAAATCACACACACAAATTAGAGCATTTTTAAACTTCCTGAAACAACACCAACAACCTGTTCTCTCACTCTCCTGTTTGCTTTTAATGGTGCTACATTTGAGTCTAATTTTAGGGGTTAGATTTTCTCTAATTAGTTTATAACATGCATCCATAACCATTTGTGTGATTATAACTTGATTTTATTATCTTTATAGTGCCCTGAGTCACTTGGCAAAAAGGACACTTATAAATATAGCTCATTACATTGACATGCTTTTTTAATTTTCCATTTCCCTTTTAGAAATGCAGTATTAAAATATGGCAAACAGTGAAGCATAAGGAGAATGGGAGGTGCATCTATTTAATTAGCTTCCCAGAAAGACAGAAGTCTTCCTGAGATCTGGGTATTTTTGTTTCTTGTTGTATCTAGAAAATTCAGTAGTTTATCGAAGTTCGTAGCCATATTTACCTACATAAAGTTTTCTTTAAATCCACATGAACACTTAAGTCCTCAAAGATATGCAGCAATAGTTAAATAGTTAACTGATTTCATTGTCACTAATAAGGATTATTTGATTGAGACAGTGCCACAAGATAACCCAAGCTCATGTATGTTCATGAATTTTTTTGGAGGGGGTGATTTTAACATCACACTTCACATAGCTCAGGCTAGGCTGATATCTGTACCCAAGCTAATTAATTTGAGGGTAGTCTTGCCTTGAAGTCATCACTGTAACCCTATTCCAGGCAATAGCATTTGGTTTGTGTCTGCAGGTATAAGGAATTATGATGTTTCTTAACAGTATTAATAATCTGTAATTTAATTCCTTCAATTTATATTAAAAAGTAAACAATAATGCAGTTTGTGAACCCTAAGGTTTAATCAGTGGGAGCTGATCTAAGTGAGCATAGTTTTTGCTTTCATCTCTTGACTCAACCTAATCTAAGCTATTTTCCTGACCTTCCAAAAAACCACAGTGAGAAACTGGGGTGCTGCAGCCAACAGCCAGATTTGCCATTCAGTTGTTTTGCTTTGCATTCTACTTCTAGTCAAAGCCAGTTTTTTGTTTTGAGACAAAAATAAAAGTTGAATAAAGGCACTTTCAAACAAGGAATGTCCTTACTTGCAAAGTCCCAGGACATGCTGCAGGAGTGAACAAGACATCCAAATTAAAGCTTGGGTACACAATATTAGAGTCAAACTCTAGGTCTGACATCTAACATACCTCACATTAGTGGAATAACCTTTTTTTATAGGCCAGCATAAACCATGTGTGAAAACAGATATTACCTGAATCTGGATGTCACTAAACCATCAGAATTGTTCTCACTCCAGATCAAAATCCCACTAAACCAGAACCATTTGCAATAGTGGCTGAACCAGCTGCCTAGGAAAGGGTGATAGAACAGCACCAGTTTATACTAAGATTGCTATGTACATCCTTCCAGACCCAGGTATTTGCATAGGTTCCACCACTGGTTTGCATTTAGAGATTGTCAGTGGACTTCTTCCACAGACTGGTCTAGACACACTTTCAGTTCATCTAGACCTTTGCAATCCAGCACATCCTTAGTTCACTAAAAATACTAAAAGCATCCTTTGGGTACTGTGAGCTAATTTCTCCTGAAAAATGAGGTTTGTTATAAGTGTGGGGAAAGATGAGGTTTCATATAGAATTATTAATTTTGGGGAAAAGTCCTCTAAAAACATGAAAATCTGAAAAAATAGCTTGGATCTGTGTTTTGCATGTTTCATGTTATTACAACCCTCTACAGAAAGCAATGATAACTCAGGTTCTTGTTAATAAATTCCTTGGGGCAAATTAGAGTGAAACACCACCAAATGAAGGATATTTGTAAATACACACATGTAGGGTTTATTGCAGGATAATTTAGTTGCACAGGAAAACAGCACACAGCCATTTTGGTTTTTATTATCTACAGAAATGTGCCAATATAAAAGCATGAAAATATCACTTAAGAAAATGCATAAGAAAGAAAGGATAAGTATTTAAGGATCTCACCATTCATACACCTCACACAGATTTGGTTGCTGAACAATCTTCATCCAAGTGTTGGTTACAGACTGAATCCTTTGCATAGCAGGGAAAAGTTCTCAGGAAAATCCCCAATGGCCAACATAATGGATTTATATTCACTCAGGTTTGGGCAGGAACACCCAGGTTCCTACTCTGGAGTGGGGCATTTCAGCTGGGTGATGTTGTATTGTGGATCAGGAACATCTGGATGATGGAATGTTGTGGATCAGGGACACCTGGATGATGGACTGCTGTGGATCAGGGGACAATTTGGGAGAATTTGACACCTAATTTGATGCAGCTGCCCATCATATCAGTGCAGCTGGGCCCATCCTGTCCCATCAGCAGAGTGAAAACCTTCAGGCCCCTGTGAATGTCCCAGGAGCTCCAGGGCAGGAGAGTTAGCACAGCTGAGTTCACTGACAAGGACAGGGAGACAGTTCCTGCCTCACAGGGTTCCCCTCTTTCCTTGTCTCATCCAGCACCAGCTGTGGCCTGAGCTGGGCTGTGCCAACCCTCAGGAATTCTGCACATCAGCACCTTCCCCCTGACTGTCTGAGCCATCAGCATCCCAGTCTCTCTTCCAGTGTCTTCTGGATACATCCTTCTCCCTAGACCTGGGACTGGACAATAACATCCCCTTTATCTTGTCTCAAGTTCCTGCCACAGCCCAAATTCCAGTCAGGAGTGTGTTTGGGGAGGGGTGGATGAGCAGTCACAGAGGAGCAGCTCTTTCCTTGCAGTTTGCTGCAATGGGCAAAAATCCTCTGATGATTTTAGTAAGGTTTAAGCCATTAATGATTTCAGTCTCTCACATGTCTTCTACAGGTGGGAAAATAGACTTTTAATAAACCCATTTTTCACATTAGACATCTGTTGAGGATTCAATAGAGACATTTCTATTCCCACAAAAATGTCCTTTGCTAGCAAAAACAGCCTCTGCCACTTTCTTCACTGCTGCAAGAGCCACATGTGATTCAGCAGATTTGGAGCCTGGTTACATCATTTAACATCTGTGTCTCTGTCTTGCTGGCAAGGTCAATTTGTTTCTGCAAATAGATTTCCCTCAACTACAAGGGGCAATCAGTTCATGAATTCCCAGAGGTTTGGTTCTTCTTGCTCTCCTTTCCTCTGACACAATTCCAATTGGGGCTGCTATTAAGCACTGTGAAGTTAACCTTCTGCTGTGTACAGACAGCAGCACTCCATTTTTATCCATCTTTTAGGTCTTTTTGTGCAGAAGTCCTCATTGTAGTCATATTGTCTACATGCTATAAAGCCAACTTTTGACTGACTTGCAATTTTTTATTTATTTTTTTTTTACTTTTGAGCATTGATGGAAGGACAGATTGGTCTTTTATGCTGCTAATGGGCTGGACTTCTGCAGATCACAGAGAAATCCAATGTTTCCAACAGAAAATCCTTTCTTTTGTTTTATGTTTGCAATGACATTTTCATTTTTTTCATATTGACACTTTAATTTTATATTTACCTTGACTTTTAAAACCTATTTTTTTTCTTTACTACTAGTATTGAAGGAGAACTGCCAAATGTCATTCTTCAGTATATTTATTTTCTGTGGCTAACATTGGTAATTACAAGAGGAATTTAAAAAAAAAATTGTAGTTTATTGGTTCAGTGTGAAGTGTATAGTGGATCAAAAGCTTTTTAGTAAAAACTACTAATTCAGTATTGAAAAATCAGTCTAGAACTGATTATTCCAAAATTATAGATTATTTCCTTGAAAATTAGCTGTCTGTACAAGCCAAAACCATACCAAATTTAAAAATAAGATTTTATTGAGCGGGAACAATTTATTTAAATGACATCTGGGGTTTAAATAAATGAGAAAATCCATGTGACATTAATTGAATTCAGCGCCGTTTGTTTGTACCTTTGCTAATGTTTTTCAAACTCAAATTGCATAAAATCATTGATTTAATATGTATTTGTAGGAATGCCTCTAACTTTTTGTTCCAAGGAAATTCTTGGAATACATCTCCTTAGCAAAGCAAATGTGGAAATAGTATAGAAGATGTTAACAAAAGATCAAGAGCAATATGAAATAAGTACGTGGCATTTAATCTTTTCCCTTGCAACCTGGTTTCCTGACATAACTCCACCAACTTCAATGAAACTACATCAAAACACAACAGCTGGCTCCAGGCAAGTGAATATAAAGCCCTTTCAGAGCGGGGCAACAGGAGTCCTCCCTTCTCAAAACATCAAACAGCCAATAAAACAGAAGGGATAAATCTCCTGCTGCTTGGGTCCTGTAACTCACAGCGACAGCTGGGGTCAGGGAACAGCTCAGCTGCATTAATGCAGCAGTGATAAATCCTCAGGATCAGCCATGGCTGAGCTGCTGGGATGGAGACACAGCACACGGAGCTGAGCCCAGCTGGCTCAGGTCTGCCAGGGTCAGCACCAGCTGGGCTCAGCAAACCCCTTGCATTCCTTTCTATTCCTGAGAACAGAGAATATTCCAGTAAGGCCTGGAACCAGTGAGGCCTTGTGCTAATCTGTGCTAATAAGGCTTGCCAGGCTCCAGCTAATTCCATGTGTTTGCAGTGCTTTGCCAGTGCCAGTGGGATATCCCACCACAGCTGACTGCACTTGGTTCTGCTCAGAGGATACTTCAACCCTCCTCTCTCCTGGCAGTGTGCAAAACAATCACAAAAACTAAACACAACATGGATAGGAGGTAATTGGGAGGTTGCATGAGGCTGAAAAAACTAATTAAAACAAGTGAATTCTACAATAAAGATCCTGTAAAAGAGACAAGCCCATAGGAAGGTAAAGACAGGATGGTTGCAGAAGTGCTTCTGTAATTCTTCACTCTGGAAACTGGGCTTCAGTCTCTTGATTACCTCTTGGGAAATCTCTTGAACACCTGTCTGATCTCGTGAATAAACATTTTAATTTGTTCACATGTCTTCATTGCAAACAGAATCTTTCTTTTTTATGTTTGTGGAAGGTAGAAAGGTGGATAGTGTTGTGTCTGTGCAGTGCTAGAAAATGAGGCAGGTAAGGAACACAAATAATAAACTCTTCCAATAATATCGACTCTTGTGTGCTTGTTCAAATAAACACTCAAACAGACTTGGAACAAACTTGCATACAGTGAAAAACCAACATGATAAATCATGCAGGGGATTATTCTTCTGAAAAGCCATCATTTTCTGCACTTGATTAATTTACTGAAAATTCTGAGAAAGACAATAATATCTGATGGACAGTATTTTCAGTGGGGTGCATAGAAGATAGCTCTACAGCAATGTAAATCTCTGCAAATCAACTGTGTGAAGCCTCTTGACCATTATTATAAAGGGGATGTGTTTACTACTTCAGGGCTTAAAAATCTATCCCATTTTAAGAGGAAATTTTCAAAAGGATATATATTTATTTTAAATTATTATTATTTTTTTACTTAACAGATTTACAAACACAAATTCAGTCAGATTTGAAGTGAGAGATCTATGGGGTATGTGAAATCTACAGAATGACAACAAATATTGTCAAACTGTGATTGTTTTTCTTTTGTTTTTATCTTGATCCTTATTTCCATTGTGTTCCCTGACATGAGTAGGAGAATGGTCAGGGAAACACTGGGAGGAGCTGCTAAAACAGCTTTTCTGTGAAGGCTGAAACAGCAGGCAAGGTAAGAAAACCCTGGGGTGGGGGGCAAAAGGGAACATGGTCCTGTGCAAAGGTCTGACAGCTCTTCCTGCTTTGGATGCATTCCTTCAACCTCCATCATGACTCTTCTTTGCCCATCCTTTTGGATTTCATTTCATTATTAAATTTAATAGAATGTCCAGCCTCCTACCTTGCAGAGGAGAAGAAATATCTTTTATATCCCCCATGTCTTCCTCATGTCATGATACAAGAATTCCAATAATTGGAGTCTTTCTACTCCCCATTGCTCCTGAGGCATCCACTTTGAGCCTGAAGGTTTTGTTTAAAAAAAAACCCTACAAGGTGCTGTGGAGCTTGACAAACAAAACCCATCATACTCTGAGCCATGCCATGGACCACAGCATTTTGGAAAATGCTCTCAGACATGCAGTGTGGTTTCTGGGATTCTCCTGTGCAGGGCCAGGAGTTGGATTCCATGATCCTTGTGGGGCCCTTCCAACTCAGCATATTTTTGGTTTCTCTCCACTCTTAAGCTTGATCTGCTTTGAAAGTATTCCAAAAGTGGAAGTGTACCTGGCTTTCCATCCTGTGCCTTATTGTGGCATGGATGTATCCCAGTGTGTGATTAACACATGTGATATGGACACACTGGTTATAATGTGGAGTGAATTTACAAAACACTTCATAAATATTACAAAGCTGGAGGAGTGCTGGAACTCAGGGGGGAAGATTTAAGAAGTTATCCTCCTGGCTTTACTCTTTGTCAAAGAATGTGATTTTCTAAGCAAGGCATATGTAAAATTGAAAGTACAGCAGTTTGTTATTTCTTCTTGAGGACTTCCAACATGTCTGGTTTTAGGGAGTAGGAAGGTAGCCAAAATTTACTGAGAAGAGAATATCCTAGGTAGACAAAATACTTCTGTCATTTCTAATTTTATTCTGAACTTTATTGAATTTCCTAAAGTTCAGAGATTTGAGAACAAAGTTCATTGAGACCTTCTGCATAATGGAGACTGTCAATGTTAATGGCAGGGTATATGCAAGTTTTCATTGTGCTTTTTCTCTGAAGGAATTTCACACTTGTCTGAGATCCAAGGGCAGTGCTCTCTGGATCCAACTCCTAATACAGAGTCCTTGAATAACACAGAGTAGCTTCTTTTGCCCTTTTATGCCTCAGTCTCCTACATTAGCCATGAAACTCTTCTGACAGAATGAGAACATGATAATCTGGGTTTCTGATGGAGACACAGACACCTGAAACACAGAGCTCAGTCCTGACACCATCAGGGTGTGTCAGAGCATTATCTGACACAATTCTGTACCCACTGATGTGTTTTGTAGTGTCATTTCAGCTGCTTTAGAAGTTTTTAAAAACACATAAAAAGAAATAAATGGACTGACTAGAGGTATTCTTATCCCTCATTGTTATGAAGTCTTCTAGTTTGTGTATCCAGAACTTTCTGCTGCATCTCCTCAAGGCCAAGTTGTTCCAATTGATTAACAGGATCAACAACCTCTTTAGGGAATGTCAGCATCATTACAGCATTTAAAGAAAAAAATAATGGAAAATAACAAAGCCACAATGAGCTAAAACATAGATGAAACATAGAGATTAATCAAATAACAAATATATCTCTTATCCTAAGGCATTTAAGAGGTCCATTAGATCCTGTATGGAAGAACAAACATCTGACTTCAAATTACTTCTGTTCACAGCAAAATCTTGTCCAAAATCATTGCATTTTCCTAGTGTTGATGCTGCATTTCTGAGCATTGTATTTCCACAGATCTGCAATACTCCTGAAATTACCTTTTCTCCATTTATCTTTCCTACTTTGGAGTTCATTTGTATTTCCTTCCATTACTGACCCTGTCACTTTGCTTCCACTCCAGACTCCCATTGTTCTGCTCAAACTATTTATATTCCAGTCCTTGGTTACACTTCAGTCCATGACTTATTTCTGAATTAGTTACAATCCTAGACACATTATTCAATCTACTCTTTTCTTTTCTTAGCATCTTATCTCTATCAGAATTCATCCTCCCACTTAGTTTTTCCTCAGACACACAGGTCAAGGATGGCTGATTTTTATTCACAGCACACACCTTCAAAAATATGAAATGACACTTTTTTCCCCTACATCCAAAGTTGTTGTTTTTTTGGTTTTTTTTTTTTGTTTTTTTTACAATTAACACAAATTTTGCGTCCAACAAAAATACATTATATGTTCACAAATTTCTCTGGATAGTCATGAACTGGGCAGGAAATATTCTTGCCAGTCGAGTGTACTTTGGCAGTCCTGCTTGCAGCTGATCCAGAACTGCAGATGTATTTCATGGATACCTGTTGGATAGTTACTCCATTGGGTTTGCACCTCACCAACACACACTAGCTTGCTACGTGCTCCTGAAAAATTTTGGCTAAAACTTTACTTCATCCATTCTCTTTTCTCTGTGCTGAGTAATGACAAGGTGGAATAAGCTGTATTCTGTTAGTCCTGATGGGTGTGTATAGGGGATCAAAAGAATGCATTTTTCATATTTTATAGGAAGTACATTCCTGGGACCAACCTTGAAAGGTTAATGCACACATCCAGCATCTGATCTTTAGTAAAGTGGGAAGAACAAAGCATGAAACACTGAGATGAATAAGCTTTGGCACAGTCCTTACAAAGATGACACTAAGAATTATTTTAATACTGCACTTTGTACCAACCTGAACATAATCAGATTTTGTGCTGTGTGTTTTCCTTTAACTGACCTTTGTGTCTATTTTCCAGGACATTGTTTACTCTGGTTTTTGCTGTTTGGCTTTATAAATGGATCTGTTGTGTGGTAAACTCTCAAATGTGGCTGCTTTTTTTCAGAAATGTAGACAAATTATGCCCAATGCTTTCACCTTCAATGGGTTCAACAAAATCAATTCAGTTACATCAGTAATGTACTTTCCAACACTCAGCAGCCATCTAGGTTTGAATTTTAATAAAACCAACACACTGTGTATTGGCTGCTGCATGAGTAGTAGTATTATGTTGCACTTATATAATAATGATTCTATTTACTAGGCAAGATACAAATGAAACACCCAGAATGTAATAACAAAAAAAAAAAAAATTAGAAGTCAAGATACTTTTTCAAGCATCATTACACCTGAAAATTAAGTGAACTGCAATACTTTGTTTTACTTTGCTCTCTTCCCAGGCAGAGGTCCTGCCTCCTTAGGTAGGGAGCTACAATAAGTTTTGCTACTTGGTGTTGATGAGAATTGCTGCACTGAATACACGATGATGTGTACCCAAGACAATCTCTAGACACACTCTGCACCATTTTCTGTACTACACAGCATATGGGAGAAAGTAAATGTGGAATTATCAGCCAGCTAGCAATGAAACAGCAAAGTCTGGGGCCTTTTCCTACCACTTGTGCTGACACAGAAGACGTAATTCCAGTACAACAGTCCCTCATTCAGATCCTTCAGATACTAAATTTCATCACTTGCTGGAAGCCTGTTCCAAAAAATTCAACAGCACAAATTGCTGGATGACTGGAGAAGATGAAGAACAACTTCTTTTGTGCTAAGGGAGCATCTCACTGCTGAAAACAGTAATTTAGCAATGAAGGTGGAAGTATTGGCAGGAAAATGAATGTGTCTGCTAAGCTGAACTAAGTATCTCTGGGAGGGTATTTATATACTTATCCCATTTGCTAGTCTTAATGCAGTTATTGAAAGAGGTGTGTGAGAGGGATTTTGTTTTATTTCACAAGTTTTCACAGAGATGCTGACTTAGAGACCTGGTTTAGTAGTGGCTGGGCAGTGCTGGGTCAATGGTTGGACTCGAAGATCTTAGAGGTCTTTCCCAACCTAAATAATTCTATGATCTTTAAAGTGATTAAAGAGAATTTCCACACAGTACTGAAAAGACTCTGGACCCAAAACATTGTCAGATGGTGTCATCTGCATCCTCCTGCTTTCTCTTGCTTTTGCTGTTATGTTTATTATCCCAGATTAGTTATTCACAAAGACATTGGGCACCCTGCAGTCAGGACAAATACTCATTTTCTCTCTCTGACAAAGCTTTATGAACAATAACCCCTCCTCATTTGAGAGTTCTAATTAACAGTGTTACTATTAAGAGGAAAGCCATCGTAATTTTGCCTTGGTGCCAATATTACATAATTAACATACCCTAGAGTGATGTCACACTGCTGTGAAATACCTTGAGATGATACATCATTCCTCAGTTAAAACTGTGTCCCAAGAAATACTATAAAATAAACAGAAGTCCTACAACATTCCTTCCCATCCTAACTTAGAGATTTTCCACACTGCAGCTTTGTTCCTGACATCAAAATGTCAATTTTATGGGTTTTAATTAATTTCTCTTGCAAAACCCCACCACGTTTGCAATGGATGTATTATTTCCCCTCTGCTGGTGTTCCTGGAGCCCTGATTCTGTTCCTGCTCTTCTTTCCCTGGCATGTATTGTGTGCAGAATGGGGCTCCTGTGAATTGTCACAGTTTCAGTCGAATGAAGATGTAATAATGTGTTTCTTCTGAGAGTTTTGTCGAGGGCCTCTGCTAACACTGTGGGAAAGCATCAAAAACACAAATTGGAGATGAGGGCTCAATGACTCTTTGCAAAGCTCTCTCATCAAATGTGCTTTCCTCTTTATTAGTACTGTAAATGCTTTAAGTGTGGAAAACTCATTTTGTGCATTGCTACAGAAAAGCTTAGTTGAAAATGGACTATGAAACATGTCAGTAATTTTTCAGTTAAAACAGGAGAAAAATGCACGTTGTAATTGCAGAATCACAGAGTAATTTAGGCTGGAAAACATATCCAACATCATCAAGTGCAACCTTTGGCCCATCCCCACCTTATCATGCAGACCAGAGCACTGAGTGCCACATCCAGGCATTCCTTGAACAATCCCAGGGATCCAGGGATGAGGACTCCAAACCTCCCTGGGCAGTTCCAATGCCTGACCACCCTTCCAGTGAAGAAATTCCTCCTGATGTCCAACCTGACCCTCCCCTGGCACAGCCTGAGGCCATTTCGTCCTGTCCTGTCACTGATTTCCTGGGTAAACTTATTTCTGTTCATTTAGTGAGCACTCAATGCAGGTTCCTTGAGGCTTGAATTCAAGGAACCTGAGCACTCACAAATCCATAGGCAGCTGTAGCTCATGGAAATATAACTTTAAGAATTGTAACCATTACATGCCCAAAGACAAGGGATACTACTATCACATGACCATTAAATTATTCAAATTTTATGCAAATTGAAACTAATAAAGACTGTTTTTGTATCGTTTTGTGTCTGAGGTGTCCAGTAAGCTTCAAATTTCAGCTAAATCTCCCTTTTTCTGTTCATAGTATCCCATGTGAAAGTACATACTCTGTTGTCTAATCAGGATTGAGCTGAACTTTATCCTTACCCGAAGAATCAATAGGCGGTTCTACTCTATCCAACTTCTTAATTTGAAAGGCAGGAAAACAAAGGCAGGATTTATAGTATGTCAATTTATTTGCAGACTCTACACTGTCCATTAGATTTGGGTGAAATTGGTCAACAGCCTCAAAAAATACTGAACAAATAAGGCAAACAGCCACAAAGGCACGTGTGCTTCATGGCTTGCAAACCACTCTACAAACCCAGAACTGCACCTCCAGCCAGGGCCAATCTATTTATCAATACTGCTTCTGGGACATTATGCTGATTTTTGCCCTTTGAGATCTGAGATCTTTGATAATTTCTTTAGAAATCCTGTTTTTTGGATCTATTGTACCTTAATCAACATTCAGCTTTCCTTAAATTCTCTAGGGCAGTAACAAAAAAGAAAAGTGGAGATAAATAAATTGTAGTTTCTGCAGTTCTGTTAGAGAATTTCAAGAAAGGGTTTGGGCTGATTTATTGGTTATTGAGTAACACAAGAGAAAATATTCATCATCCTTCAAGCTAAGGTCACAAGATGTTCTCAAAGATCTAAAATCACAGCAACAATTGAGGACTTAAATTTACTGCAAATGAATTGTTGATCTAAGGATCAAGAGATAAAAATGGAAAAAAACACTATGCTTAAGAGATACCAGAAAATAACATTTGTAATGTCAAATGAACAGGCTGTGATAAAGGATTTGATTCTTAAAGTCTATTTCAGAAATAATACTAATGCTAATGCTAATATTAAAACTTCTAATAACTATTTTTATTTTATTTTAATTTTTTGTTATTTTTGTCATGATGATCATTATTGATTGATAAATTGCAGTTTCAAATTTCACTTGCTGGAGAGTATTTTGAATAGGAACACAGTTAATGAAACTTATAAAAGGTCACATTTAATACCATTATCATAGAACCTTAGAACCACAGAGTGGTTTGGGCTGGAAGGGACTTTCAACCATCTTGTTCCACCCTCCTGCCATGGGCAGGGACACCTTCCACTATCCCAGGTTGCTCCAAGCCCCATCCAGCCTGGCCTTGGGCACTTCCAGGCATCCAGGGGCAGCCACAGCTGCTCTGGGCACCCTGTGCCAGGGCCTGCCCACCCTCACAGGCAAGAATTCCTAATAAAAAATATAAACAGACAATTCTTATTAGAGAGAGATAAGGCTGACAAAATTAACTAAATGTTAGTGGTGATAGAGTGAGCTTAAAAGGAGAATATGTCATTATGTAAAACCAGGTATTAAACTTCACTGGGGAGGATGACTGATAATGTCTTTTAAGTTAAATGAAAGCAAAACAGAGCTTTAAAAATTATAGGAAAGGAAAGATCTGCAGTATTGTTAGAATTTTATGTGAGGAAGCAGAGGGACTATAAAGAGGGCATTGACAGTACAAATAGGAATAATGAAGCAGTACTGAGGAAGAATATTAAGATAAACATAAAAGGTTCTTTAAATACAATAGAAAACAAAGATAGGAAACAAAATATTAAGAAATTGAAGGAGAAAACATAGCATAGCAGTGTGGATAGCTAAAAATGAATAGGCAAGCACATCTTTAATAGGAAACTACCCTCAACGCAGCTGTGCAGACATGGATTTTCACCTGCTTTCAGGAACAAAATGAAATAATTTGAGCAGTAGAATAAGAAAAGGACACACCTCATAAGCATCCTGTCTGTAAAAGATTTCATTCAGAGGTGGGGAGTGAGTTCATAGTGCATTGTTTGTGGTTCTTTTACAGATTAATCAGTGATGGCTCTAAAAGGCCATTCCTCTGGAAGTCATCACTTCATGAATGTACACATGTAGAAAGTGGTGCTAAAGGAAAGAAACAGAAATGTAATGGCTAAGCCATAAAGTTTACAGCTTTGGGGGCTAGTTAGGTATGGTTTAATTGAAATCTGAGAAATTCTTGTCAATGTCAAGAAAGATGTTTTGCTTGATTCAGTCCTTTAAACTTCGTTTTGCATTTTCTGCATTTCCTTTTGAACCAACTGCTGTTGACCACTAGTGGATATTCATCCTTCACTAGGTTAATAATATTTCTTCTTTTCTTAAGTGCCATGAGAACTAAAATCAGAACTTAACTCCTGAGATATAGAAGTTCTTTTACTGCAGACAGTAGTTGTGAACTTTTTGTTCCCTGATTTTGTGAGGCTAATAGGCAAGATCCAGGGCATTGCTTCCTTCTTAATGTGCTGATTTTTCTGGATGATGGAAGAAGGGAGAGGAGGCATGACATTTGCAGTTTATAATTATACATACTTGGGTCCTTTCCTTCTCATAATAGTGAGTGATAAAACCAAAGCACGTTCTTTCCTCTTGGTGCCTATTCTGTACATAATGCATCTGTATTATGTGATAATCAGCACATCTCCCACTTCATTATAATATATATAGCCAGGAGTTGCAAGAGTTCACATACTCTGCTATATTCAATTTATTGCCTCGTGGAACCCTCAGAAGTGCTGCAAAGTTTGGCCACTGGCACTCTTAGGAGTGTATATTGCCATGAGAGGGAGATGTGCTGACTACTCAGGAAAGGAAAAGTGCATTTAAAAGAAGCAAATACCAGCACAGAAGGCTGCAATGAAATAACTTTTAAGCATTTGATTAGGAGCCTCCAAAGCCAAAGAAGTTTAGAAGAAACAGCAAGGGCAGCTAATAACCTTAATTCAGAACCATCCTGGCAAAAGTTGGCAATACACTTGATACTGAGGGAAATATGGTGGAAAGTTGCTGAGTGAGCAAGCATGCTAATGCAGATAGATAAACTGCATTAAATGATGGGACTGGGGAGTGGAAGTCTGCCTGAGTTTTTAACATACAAACTCTATTCATTACAGTATTTAAGAAGAAATAATATATTCAACAGTTTTCTCTCCCTCGCTGCCCCCCTCACAGCTTTGGTGGGAGGAAGGGACAGCTGGTCCAGTGGTATGGTGGAACAGGAATCAAAAAGAGGCTTGAACATGGTTTCAAACAGTTTTCAGAGAAATCCATGCCTTTGTATTTTGCAAAACTTACAGTAATATAAGAAAAACTTAGGAAAAGCAAATGTTTCAGAGGTCAGGGATAACTCAGAAAGGGTGATATGGCCCAATGCAGAAACAATTAAGAAAATAAAATCCAGCTTTTATTCCTGCCTCTACCACTACACTTCCATGTCACTACTGGCATGTCACTTCATCTGAATGCTGTCCTTAACAACACTTCTCAAAATGGGCTGAGAGTACTGAAGGGATGAGCTGGCTCATGAGACGTATTTGCATTTATATAAATAATTAAAGAAATCATGTTCACCAACAGATTTGGTGGCCAAGAATGTTTAGCTTTCAAATGAATACATAAACAAAAAGATTACATAAACCTGAGTCAAAAGTGGAGGCTCCTGTAACAGAAACAATGAACTTGTGCAGCAGAGTTGCAGAGAATGCAGGTAGGTCACAAACACTAGTAAGCCAAAAGATCTTAAGAAAGCACATATAATGCTGCCCTGAGCATCTCACTGCCCAGGAAAGCCCAGCATCCTGACACAGCAGGCTGTATAGAGTTCTCCTGATGAATGACTGGTGGGATCTACAGAAGCTCTTTTCTATCCATGCCCCTTCTTTGGTACTTTTCTATTTGAATCCAGGCACATCTGAAAAAGGGGGATTTTCTTTTCACTGAACTCTTCAGAAAGTCCCTGACTTGGGAAAGGGCAGTGCAAATCCTGATGACACCCTTGTGTCCCACCTCCAATGTACAGATATGGAGTGCAGACCACAGGAGCAACCCTAATTGTTGTTCCCTGGCCATTGTTCTGATTTCTCTGGCACCAGGTAAAACCTGGACAAGTTGCAAATACACCATGAGAGCCATAACCAAGGTCTCTGGCTGTTCATGAACCTCATGGTTTCACTTCAGTGCAGGTTCCAGAGCTGTGCCCTACCCTTGGACAAGGCCAGTCCCTGTGACAGCACCTGTAGCTGGGGTTACACATCACACCCACACTATTTCACATCATTTTCTTCCTAGCAGGCAATGATGTTCCTTCAAATGCTTCAGATCCTATCTAAAATTAAATGCTGGGCATTCTGTACCAGCCTTGTGGGAGATGGAATATTTTTTCTTAAAATCAGTGCTTATCAGTCACAGACATACTTTATCCTTTTCATGTGGTGTCACTGGATACATCCCAAAAATTAGGGCATTGTGGTGAGAAACAGAAATTCTATTTTATATTCCATGCAATGATGCAAGAAAGCCCTGACCAACTAAGGGATAAAGGTTAGAAAAATAGCAATTAATGGAGAAACCTCCAGCTCCATTAGGACAGAGAAATATTAAACTACATTTTGCTAAGCACATAGCAAAAGAAAAGAAAAAAAAAAAGGTGATGTGATAAGATGACTCATTTTGGACACAGATACTGCAAACAGTGGGGAATTTAATTGCCTTGCAATTAAAAGGTGAAGGCACAGAGAGGGCAATAGCTTCTATTAGGCAGGAAGACAGCTTAACCAGCAATGAATCATTCCTAAAAAACAAGGACTTTTGAAACACTCTGATCATTTGTAGATGTCTGCAGGAGAATTAATGTGTGAATGTGGGAAAACTCATATAGGCTATAACAATGCCAGAGTTCCCCTAAAGACTGGAGTGTCTACCATACCATAAGAGAGAGGTAAGATATTAATATAAAAACTTCCAGTTGATTCCAAAGCAGAGTTGTTTTGCCATTGTAGTCCTATAAATAAGACTTAGGAATGTATTAAATTTTTCTTCTTTTTTCCCCCCTTCACTTTGTTAGCAAAACAAAGAATTCTCTACAGAGAATACTAACAGCAAATACTGCTAAATGAAATGTGATACATTTGAGGCCATTTCCCTGGTAAATAACTCAGGAAGATATCCAAATAGAATCAGTGATTTGTTAGAGATACAGAACACTCACAAAAAATACCACTCCTAGTAAAGTATTTTTTACTGTTGATAAAGTGAGGGAGGAAAACTGAAGCTAGGGGGATGAGAGAGTATCTGCCTAGTACAGCAATAAACAAAGCCCTCCTTGCAATTTACAGAAAGCTGTTTCCCAGGTCATAGTGGATATTGCTATGAGAAGAAATCCCAGTGAAAACATCATTTATAAAATCCTGCATTATCCCAACATCCTCTTATAACAGATTAATAGGTAAACTGTCTAATCTCATGTTCCTTTTGATTGTGTTGGATTATCAAGACATATTTCATGTCATGAAAGTGGGTCTGTGATAAAACCATGACATCTGACCTTTATTAACATATATTAGTAAAGTGGATTCCCTGCCAGCATCCTTTAGTACATCAGCAAATTAAAAATAAATAAATAAATAAATTTGTCGATAGCATAAGAAAAAGAGAACTTGTGCTCATCCTCCTTAAAATTTACTCCATAAAATGCAACATTGCTGAGATAACCCAGCCTGCCCTGAACATCAAACTCCTGGAACCTGATTGTCAGGGAGGAGAGGGGAACAAGGGCGAGGCTCTCACTCTGTCTCCCCTCACCTTCTTTTCACTCTGTCCTTATTGTGTTTATGACATAATATGGGCTCCCTCTGGTGACTAATTGAACACCTGCAAATTCCCAAAGCCTTTAATCAAAGGCTGAAGCCTGATGGATCGAATAATCTGCCTGCATACAGGGAACTGTGATATTCCCTCTGCATCAGTGTGTGCATAAATTCCATCACAAACTTATATAAGCACAAATCTGAAAGAAAGACACACATTTTGCCCAAAATTTCAGGCATGCAGATTTTATTCTAATATTTTTCTAGCCATTACAGACCATCCACTGCAGCTGAGCAATGCAAGGCTGGAATTACAGGTTTCCCATGACAACAATGATTTGTGCAAACCCATTTTCCTGATCCAAGGGTGGAAGAGGGAAGAGCTCTCAGGATAGAATTCTTGGGGGGATCCTGTGCAGGGCCAGGAGTCAGACTTGGATGGTCCTTGTGGGTCCCTTCCAACTCAGGAAATTCTATCATTCTATGTAAAAACACACTGTAGTGTTCCTGAATGATTTATTTCAGGGGAGACACAAGGTCAGTTTTAGGATGCACAGCAAGTTCAAAAGGAAGCAAGGCTAGATTGAAGTTTCAGGGATTTCTGAGGCAGAATGCAGACATTCGTGGAAATCACCACTGCTGGTTCTCTCATTCCTCAGAATGAATGGTGCAGATTTGGCCCTTTTTGATATTCTTAGTGCCTGCAAACCCCTCCTAACCATGTTTTTGGTTTTAACCCCAGAAACAGTGCTTCCTAACAGCTGTCACATAGTGAATGCAGGTAGCCTTGCACAAAAGTAAACAAAAAATGTTATTTCAAATGAAGAGGGAGTAATTGGGTTTTATTTAATTTTATGCAATTTCACAGATAAAAAATTTCTCTATTTCAAGCCATTCTGAAGGTCCCTCACTATTTTTCCCATGTTGCAGGAGCACAGAGATGTCTGAGATGAAGACAGGTATGTCCTTTGGAGTAAGTCTTCTAAGGATGAACATCCTGACACATGAGATCACCAGCAGTTCTGTCTTTTGGCTGGATAATAGGGGAACCATAGGAAAAAAAAAGGAATAATATCTCATTTTGAGCATCATTCCAGAGATGTATCATTTTTCTCACTGTACCGGCATTATTACAAGCTTTTAATGACGGTTATCCACTGCAATATATTTCATTACACTTTTCCCTAGGAATTTCATAAAACTTTTCGAAGGCACAGCAAGAGTTAACTTTATTTTGGGTTTCAGCCTGAGGACTACCAATGTATAGCTTAATTCTACAATATGGTCAGGGTTGTCTATAGCATAAAAGTATTTTTTCTACTTTTCTATTCGAAAATGCAATGGTATAGTGTATTCTGCAAGTACTAAATCCCAGTCTCTCACAGCACCAGGCTGTATTCAAGGGTTTGGTCAGGCTGAGAGAGTTGGGTTTGTTCAGCCTGGAGAAGAGAAGGAAATGTTTAAGCACCTTTTAGTACTGAAGTGGTGACAAGAAAGCTGGAGAGGGACTTTGGACAAGGGCTTGGAGTGCCAGGAGAAGTGGGAATGGCTTCAGACTGACAGGGGCAGGGTTAGATGGGACACTGGGAAGGAATTCTTCCTTGTGAGAGTGGTGAGGCCCTGGTATAGACTGAGAGGCTCTAGACTTCCCATCCCTGCAAGTGTCCAAGGCCAGGGCTTGGATCAGCCTGGTCCAGTGTAAAGTGTCCCTGCCCATGGCAGAGGCTTGGAATTGGATGATCTTTAAGGTCCCCTTCAACCATTCTGTTTTTCTGTGATTTTAAGTCAGACTGCTCAATGAATTAATAATTTCCTGGAAAGACACCGTAATTGTCTTGAAAGTGGTGACTCAGATTATTATAATGTAATTTATAAATAGTCACATGCTTTACAAAATCTCTGAAGTCACCTATTAGGGAGTTAGTGTGCACTGAAGTCCCCTCCCAGTCTCTTCCATTTTCTTGCTGTGACATGATCCCTTTTTCCATCCCACTGTCTACATTATACAAACTACATTAATTCTATTTTAGCAAATACAAGGAATAAAACATTTCTTTATATCACCTTTAAGAACCAATAATAATTATTTATGTTGCTTTTGCACCTTTAGTTTTTTCCACTTTTAAAGTATTTGTAGACAGAATTTTTTCTAAAAGTTTGGGATTTTTTAGGTTTTTCTAATTACTTGCTACAATTAAAAAAAAAAAAAAATTAGCTATGGATGTTCCTCTCTTTTCAACACATTTTTTTCCAGTTTCCCAAAATTTCCTTGTGTGCATTCATTGCTTTCTTGAAAGTAATTAAGCAACAAGTGGATTTCTCCCATTTTAAGTAGAAGTGAAAAATTACTGGAAATACTTTGTTATTTCTGTAATTGGAGATATCAGAAATGCATCTTTCAAGAAAAACTTTTGACATTTTCACAGTTGCAAGAGAAATTAATGTGTAATGATCCATTATGTTTTCAGACCTTCTTACATCTGACACTCCATCTCAAGCAGTTGAAACAACGTGTGTGCATAAAATACAGGTGGTTTTACAGAAATAATTGCTGTCTTTGCCATTTCAAGAAGAAAAAATCCCAAACTGTCTCATTATGAAAGAAGCAACAGTTAATCTTTTTGAAGAGAACAGATTGAGCTGCTAAACAACCCTTTCCACTGCAGCACTGTTACTGTATAAAAAGGTGTCAGCCATTTAAGCACAGGAAATACTTGATTTAGTAGTGGACCATGGACTCTCTTTCTTCTCTCCATTTTCCTTCTGATGGTAGAATACATCCCAGGCAGTTTGTTCCACATACACAATCTTCAGCTAAATATGTATGTATGAAATAAAATTTATTTTATGGATTAAAAATTACTATTTCATACCAAAAACATGAATTATTAGGAGAGTATAATCTTTGGTAGCATTTATTTTTTTTTTTTAGTTGGGTCACAAGTTTTGCTTGTTTTCAGAGAAAAGAGATGGATGTAGTTTATTCTATACAAACTTCGTAAGAAAGTTTCATCAGTCAGGATCTTTCATAATCAAAGATAATGAAGAACTGCAGCCAGGTGTAATTTAAGGTTGTGTGGCTTGATACTTGTATAGTAATGCAACAGAGTGACTTGGAAGTGGAGGAGTCACCATAAATTTAATAATGATGTCCTGTGTGAGCTCCTTTCCTTTAAGAAAGCATTGAGCCTGGAAAAAAATTTCCATTAGTAACTGGTAAGGACAGTGTGTGATAAGTGTCAGACCCTTCCAGAACAAATTGCTTCATCCCCACATCCTAGTCTGCTTGGCACAATACTCACCCAGGGCTAGCACTATTCAAATAATCAGTAACAAATCTTCCCAGACTGTTTTTAAAATTTTATATTCCATTTTCTTCAAAAGAAGAAGCAAGAGTTTTGAATAATAATTTTTAGAGGCAAAATCCAAAGTTAAGAGCATTACTCTTGGTATGCAGTTCAATGTGGTTTTAAGAGAATAGAGTTGTTTTTATTTTTACTTTCATGATTAATTTGCATTGCTGTGTGTTTTGAGCTGTGAAAACAAGGTCACTTTGTGGTGGCTTGGTTGACTGAATCAGTCTTGGTGTAATAAATGATGGAATTGAAGGACACAGTAACACTTCAAAAGGTCGAATCAAAGAAACCATGGATGTTACTTTGAAAATTTGACAAAGCAGGGCCTGTTCATGAGGCAACAGTGTGTTTGGAAAACAGGCAAGAATCAGTTTGAAATTGCCTCAGAAACTGTTCTTTCAACACGGGTTTTCCACCCTGTGTAAATAGCAGGATAATGAAAGGGAAACAGAACAATCACAATGCTACTAAATCCTTGTCTTATTAAAAAAGAGAAAATGAGAAAGGAAAAATTGAACTAAGTATGAAAATGGTTTTCATAAGTTGCTATAGAATTACGTCCTTCTCTCAAACACACACGGTCTTCACATTCAATTCCCTGCTGGAATTAATACTGATTTCTAATTAAAGCTAAAGGTGTCATACGCAAAGCGAAAAAAAAAAATCAGTTTTGGGCCATAACAAATAATTCATATTCCATAAATTTTTGGAAATGGCCAGATGGGTCACGGCTAGATAAGTCCTGGTTTTGTTTGGTTTGGTTTTTGTTTGGTTGTTTTAATCAGAGATAGCCTAAACAGTTAAAAATAATTTTTAAAAATTTTGCACACTGTAAAAAGTATATATTTAAATAAATATTAATCAAAGAAAGCAGATTAATTCACTTGCTACACAGACATCTTGCACACAAAATCTCTTGAGATGCACAATACACTGAACAGCAGGAATGTAAATACTTCTCATTTATTCAAGCTTAATATATTTTTTCTTTGGAAATATATATGCAAAATCACTTTGATATTTAATCAGAGAAGCTGTTCCTCTTTAAGACTATGAATGTTTTTTTTCAGGTTTCCATTAAAATCAGACAAAACCAAAATAATTTGGGAAGCTTTTCTAAGGGGGTGATCCTCATAGTTTTGCCTGTCTTGTCTTTGATACTGAGGTGTTAGTAATGGCAAAAATTGGGAAACTGGCAGTGTCTGTTCCTTGGCTGTTTCCTTTGGTGCCACTTCAAGGTTCCTTTGTTCACTGTATCCTGGTCACTGCTTCTTTCCTTAAAAGAGCTGAGGGGATGAACAGATAAGAAATTAGGGAGAATAATACTGAACTTTGGAGGTGGAACTTTTCTTTAGAGGCTGAGGAGAAGAAAAATATATTTCCTGCTTTCATCTTTTACTGGCATAGGTCTTTTACAGATGCTCTTGGTGGCCTCATTACTTTAAGAAATTTGTTAATAGAGGTGCCAGTCTTTATTCCAGGAAGCCCTGGAACATCTTTCTTCTCCTATGATCATGTTCTCAGATTTCTTAAAGTATAAAAAAAACTGGCAAGAATTAAAGCTGTGTCTTTATACATATATATATATATATGTGTGTGTGTGTTTGTGTATGTATTAGTTTTAAGGGAAAGGCTTTAAGCTGAAAAAGGGTAGATTTAGATTGCATTTAGGAAGAAAAAACTCCCTCTGAGGCTGGTGAGGTACTAGCACAGGTTGCCCAGAGAAGCTGTGGATGCCTCATTCTTTAAAGTATTCAAAGCCAGGCTGGACAGGGCTTGGAGCAACCTGGGCTAGTGGAAAGTGTCCCTGCCATAGCAGGAGGTTGGAACTAAATGATCTTTAAGGTCCCCTTAAACCCAAATATTCTGTGATTCTGTAATAGTTTTAAAATTAATTCTGAGTAGCTTAGGAAAGCTACTTTGCCTGGAAAAATCTACATCTTATCTCATACCTACATGGTAAATACAGATCTTTGAGCAATCAAGAGTTTTCATTTTGTAAACTTGTGCCCATACTTTATTAAAGGAAAAAAGAGACGTCCTGGGGGCAAATTTTATTAAACTGAATACTTCACTTTCTAAATCAAGCTATTAAAAACATGTATGAATTTTACTCCAAGTACCAAATATGGAAAAATGCTAGAGATTTCTTTTTCCTTTGGATTTTAGTCAGAATGAGGCATGTTTGTATCTGTCTTGCAGTTTTCTTCTGCATCAATACAGTCTTGCACCCAAGCTACAGGAATTCCTGTGCTGCTTCCAAAGGAGCATTTTAAATCCATTTTTTTCTATCAACTCCAATATATGTCGCAGCTGAAGTAATGTTGAGTTTAAAGGACAAAATTCAGACATCTCTGTGCTGCTGTATCATAGAAAAAATGGTGAGAGACCTTCAGGGTAGCTTAAAACAGAGAAAATTCCTGCAGCCTTCAGGCTTGCTTTATAACCATGGGAATTACCAGTGAGTCACTGTTGGGTGTAAGAAACAGGTGTTTAAGTGCATGCTGCATTTTGTGTCAGCTTTTAAACTACATCATGGTAGGGGGACATGAATATCTGCAAGAGAAGCAATATGATTGAAAAAAAAATAATGCCTAATTTGTCTAACTCACTTCTGGATTACACATGGCTGAGTGTTTACTCTGAAGTTTCAGAAACTGTAGCCATGTAAAGCAGCTAGACCTGGTATTTTACTATTTGCTATGAACTTGTTCATGTCTTTCATGTCTTTGTAAGCTAAGAGAGCTATTGGATATCTGCAGGACAACAAGTAACATATAACAAATAATATATAACAAATGTCAGCAAAATAAATAATTCTAATATGAATTGCTCTCTAATCACTAGTTGAGCATATCATGTTTATTTAAAAAAATCTGCTTTTATTTTATTTGTATGTTTACTTGCTTTATTTTATCTAATACTGTGCTGTGTCTCCACTTTCCTTCTGTTTATGGAGCTACCTCTTGATGTTACATGTTTTTTCTTCATCTATTTTGGTATGGCTCTAATGCTGCACATTCACAGGAAGACTGGGACATTTAGTAAGGGGAGTTCTGAACAGAGGTGACAACTTCCATTATACCCTTTCACCTGGCAAAAGAAGAGCAACAACATCGTAAAGAACATGAACAACATTTTCCTTCTGGGAATATTTAGCTTCTATAGAGGAAGTAAAAACCCAACATTTTATTCCCTTCCTTCCAATTCCACCCTGATATTTTAGAATTCAACTTTGCTCTTATTTCAGCAACACCAAAGAAGTAGGAAGGGGAGAGGGATCAGAGTTGCCTTGCTCTGCTTTTTTTCTCCCAGTAAAAATGAGATGGGGCATTGATCCAGTGTATTTTCAGTCATCTAACAGCTAAACCTAAATTAGAAATTAGGAATGTGGTCAGGAAATAATTATTGCTTAATTTGGGCATGTCTGGTTCTTCTCTACATGCCCCAGTGATGATGTAGAAATTCCAAGTTTTCACTTAAAATGTCCTTAAGATGTAAATCACATGAGCTTCTGCTGCTGTGGCTTGACAGTCCATACTGATGTTTTTGTCTCAGCAGTCCTTAGATAGTTTTGAGGGGGAAAAAAAGTTAGAATGATGCAACTTGAGATTTCTTTTCTGCTTTCTCAGATAGAATGCAGAATTTAGTGTTCTCATCTTTTGACACAGTGGTTTACTCTTTCCTGGCTCTGACTCTGCTGGAAGAAAGCAGAAGAAGCCTTTGGGCACCTCGAGGTGCAGGTCATCCAGTTGTCTTCAGGTTTAAAAATCATTTAACCTGTTTTGTCTTCTTGCTTTAGTGGGAATGTCAACAAATGAATCACCTTGACTGTTCATAGGTATTTAGGAGAAATGGGCACTTCTGACCAATTTTCAATGTCTCTGTTACGCTGCTATTATATCAAATATGTGGTTCCTCTCCACAGACACAGAGGGTTTTCTTCTGAGGTTTCAGGCATATCCTGCCACTTTTTCCATGTCTCACTTAATATTATGCATATTATGTTTCTTGTCTATTGCCTTCTTCTCTTGCATAAGTAGACCATAGTGTTTTCTGCTGTAGGGGCTGCTTTTCAATGTATTTTGCCTGTGTTTCAAACAGTTTCTCTGTAATGTAAGTAAAGGAGATGACGAACCTTCCTTTCTGTTGCAAGGTTAAAATATTTCTGAACTTCATAAATCTCTGCTGTTGACTGTGCAGCAGAATTACACTGTCCTTTCATGTCTGGGTTTTTTCAGATGTCTTTCTGATATTACAAGCATGTCTCACAACATGATCTCAAATTGAAAGATGTTAAAGGAAAAGACAGATGAGAGAACTATTTCTCTCTTTAAAAAGACCTGCATGTATACTCAGATGTATGAAAATGTCAAACAACATGTTCCAGTGTGGAGTATGTTCAAATATGTTGCTATAATTATCTTTCTGAAGTGATGCCATTAGTTAAAAAATCAATGCTCTGAAGTAATGCTTTTTGAGAGAGTGCAATGCTCAGTTGGAAGTTTGTTCTTCTAGATGAAACCTTTACTCAACATCCATCATTCTAAGGATATTTAAGGAAAACAGATGTGTCTCTCATCTGCTCTGCTGTATTAGAAAGAATGAAGAGATACTTTTGTAAGTTGTTCCACAAAAGCAGACTAATTAAAAGGTGTGGTTATGCACAGTATTTCAAAGTACTCAATTTAATTTACTTTTATTTTTTGCTTTCCTCCTTTACTCTTGAAAAAAAGACTATTTCTCTCTGTGATCTTAAGGCTGAGGGACTAGGCTGGACACGATCCATGTTTTCCAGTGAAGCTGCACTGTTTTATACAATACAGTTTTCAGGAGATGGGACAGATACAGTAAAACAAGAAAATGAGTTTTTGTACCCTCATGCATGGAGTCTTTCCTGGCTGAATAGGGAGGCTTTGGATGATTTTTTTCCAGGGTTCTTCCTTAATGCATAATATGAACATTGGCCTGATGGATCTTAAAAAAAACAACAAAACAAAAAAACCCAAAAAACCCAAACAAATTAAAAAAACCCCGTAATATTTTGTCACTTTTAACACTGCTACCAGCCTGATATTCACAGTCCTTTCCTGACAATTCCCTGAGGCTAAGGTAAGGAGCATGTCTCCAGGACTCTGGGTGAACTCTGTGTTCCCTCACAGCTGGCCAGTAACACCACCCCAAATCCACAGCTCTGCTGGAGACTGTCAGAACAGAACAGGCATTTGTGTTTGCATGCCCTTGGAGGGGATTCCAGGCTTTGCATGACAGAGGTATCCTCTTTAAATCCTGGCTGGTGCCTAAGACATGGAGGAAAGCATGCTTTACAGGGAGATCTGCGTTTAACTCTTGTATTAACAGGTTTTATGTGTCTCCCAGTTCATATTTAGACAATTCCTCAGGATATGGAGTCCATGTCAGATACTTAAAAGATGCAATATCACATTTCACGCATCCAAATCTTTCTGTGTTTGTGGCCCAAACCACACCTGTCCCATTGGAGTTGGCAGGGCTTCCTTGCCCTATTTTCTTGTGATGTCTCCTGAGATTCTGACTGGGAAAAAATGTATTTCTTCTTGAAAAAAAGACTAAACAGTATCTTCAGGAATGTGTTAGAATGTTAACATATGTTTCTAAAATCTAAGAGAATAGGAAAAAGTCTAAGAGCTACGTAACTATATAACAGTATTCTACAGAGCTATGAATATTTCACAAATACATCAAAAAGCAAAAATCTTTAAGAAGCTATGGTATTCCCTAACCTACCCTATCTACACCTGGCAGGGGGTTTGGGAAAAAGGGGTAGGAGGAAAGAGAAGGAAGAGGAGATGTGTTCAAGAGAGGGGAGGAGAGAAAGAGAGAAACAGAACAAGAGATCAGCAGTCATGGTTGCAGTGTTGGTCCTGCTGATGGGGATCTCATTCCTGGTTCAAGACTTGAATGGTCTTGATTCTGCAGTCCACACACTCTTCTTGGCTTTATTGCTGCCTTTTTGCTGTCCTGAGTTTATCCTTCATTCCAAGGACTAAAAAAATTCTTCGTCCCAGAGAAGTGCTCTCCTCCCTCCTTATGTTCCCCTCCTCTAGTTATAACTTTTCCTTTATCCTGTCCAGTTCATACCAAAAGCATGGGAGGTCATCCCAGTAGATAGGGAACACAAGAATTCCAGTCCAACCACCCTGCCGTGTTTTAAACAGGTGCATTGAAAGGGAGCCCCAGCAGACAGAAAGGCTTTCAAATGCTTTGCCTCAGCTCCCTTGTCTCCCAGTGTCCTTAAAGAATACAGACATTAGAAACAAAACCATCCTCTCCTTGGTTTGAGCATCAGCCTTTTGGAACTTTTCCTCCAACACAACCTGCAGGACCCAAGTGAGCATCCAGTTCAACTGAAAAGGAGAGAAAATATCTGCTATTCTCTCATCTTCTCAGCAGTCACTGGTGCTCTGCCCGCAGCAATGGGGAACAATGACAGACGGACCTCTTTATACATCCAGAGAAGATTGTTTTATAGTAGCATACCAGGTATTTTTATACTCCAAACAGAACTTAAGCACACCTAAACAGAACTTAACTGAGACATAGTAAGAAGGCACTCACTGGCTGCTGCAGTTGCAGTGTCATTGCTCACACATCCCTTTATCCAATTAGCTCTCTGTTCATAGGGTCCTTGCATCTCCTAAACCAGTCACTGCCTCACTAGCAACCACTGCTCCCTGCAGCTCTTGTGTGCGTTCTTACCAAGAGTGCTTGGCTGACTCCAGGGCCATCCAGCTGTGGCTGTTTGAGCCACACACCGATGTTGTGTTGCACTGTTCATATTTTGCACTGAAATGGTGTGGATCCACGGCACACCCCAGCCTCCCATCCCCTGGGACTCTACCCCTGTGCTGCTGCCGTGGGATGCTGAGCTGTCTGGGTCCCGGCCCGGTGCTGGCAGCGGGGCACTGATCCTCAGGCCGTGCCCGTGCAGGGACGGGGCACAGCCCGCTCAGAGCCCCGTGCAGGGACAGGGCACAGCCCGATCAGAGCCCCAGCCCCGTGCAGGGACAGGGCACAGCCCGATCAGAGCCCCGTGCAGGGACAGGGCACAGCCTGATCAGAGCCCCGCGCAGGGACAGGGCACAGCCCGCTCAGAGCCCCAGCCCCGCGCAGGGACAGGGCACAGCCCGCTCAGAGCCCCGCGCCGCCTGCAGCGGGAGGGACGCTGCCATGCACGGCCTGCGGCCTACGGAGGCCATGGGCTCGTGTGTGCCCGAGCCAGGCCTGTCCCCGCTCTCCTGCTCTCTGCAGCCCTGCTCAGGCTCTGGTCTCTGTCCTCTTCCACCTGGGACTGGTCTTGGTCTCTCTTGTCTCCCCTTCGGGACAGTTCTTCCTCACTGTCCCCTGGCCCTTGAGACAGGACTTGGGCTCTGTCCCCTTGCCCTTGGGCCTGCTCTGGGTTGAGGGATTCTTTCACTCTTCCTCAGCCAATGCTCGGTCTCTGGCACTGGCAGCACTGACCCCGCCAGTGCCCCAGCCGCTGCCCGCTGAGGCCATGGGCTCCTGGCCATAGCCAAGGGCTGGGCTGGCTGCAGGGGCTGTGTGGGGCAGCTCCCTGGCTGCTGCCCCTGCAGCTCTCACCTGCTCACCAAAGGCAGGAGAAGCTGCCATGGCCTCTTGTGCCTTTGTTATAAACGAGGCCTGCGTCTTTTTCAAAAAGACCGACTCGTTTATTAAGAACAACAACCAAGAACAGAGGCTCGGGATGAGCCTGAGCCCCACGCGGGAAGCCAGAGAAATTGAAACCAAAGCAGTGTAACTCCGGGCGTTCCCTCAGGCACAGAGCCCCAAGCAGTCTTTTATACCGCTCTCTTTCTGCTGATTGGCGCATTTTTCAATCCCTCCTGTGATTGGTTTCCTCTTTTCCCCCAATT
>JAOTQP010001652.1:64352736-64421387 GCA_026413545.1 Cichladusa arquata | reverse complement strand
ATGGGCTCCTGGCCATAGCCAAGGGCTGGGCTGGCTGCAGGGGCTGTGTGGGGCAGCTCCCTGGCTGCTGCCCCTGTAGCTCTCACCTGCTCACCAAAGGCAGGAGAAGCTGCCATGGCCTTTTGTGCCTTTGTTATAAACGAGGCCTGCGTCTTTTTCAAAAAGACCAACTCGTTTATTACGAACAACAACCACGAACAGAGGCTCGGGATGAGCCTGAGCCCCACGCGGCAAGCCAGAGAAATTGAAACCAAAGCAGTGTAACTCCGGGCGTTCCCTCAGGCACAGAGCCCCGTCGGAAGGTGGGGCTCTGAGCCCCAAACAGTCTTTTATACCCCTCTCTTTCTGCTGATTGGCGCATTTTTCAATCCCTCCTGTGATTGGTTTCCTCTTTTCCCCCAATTCCCCCCAATTTCCTCAATTTCCCCCTCTAAAACTTTGATCTGACTTAAGCCTGCATCAATTTATTCAGTCTTAAACAGTTTCTTCATTAATTCTGTCCATTTTTCTAAATCTCTGGTATCTTTCGTAGATTTCGGCAGCAATTTCAGGGCCTTGGTTTTCTTCTTGTCTGTTTTCTTGCATCAATAAAATGTTTTCAGTCTTTTTGCTGTTCATGGGGGTGGTGCCACTTCCTCAAACCTGTGAGTTCCTGTAGCTTTTGAATATGCGGTTCTACAGTTCCTCCTGTTGTTTCTCTGTCAGCTTTAAAGCTCATAATCTGTGTCTGTGTTTCCACAAGCTTTTCTTTTTTGCATGAGTGCCTTTTATTTGAAATTGATATGGCTACATGGGGGAGAGTAAGTTCAGGATCTGGTCCTAAGAGCTGCTCCCTCACATTTCCAAGTAACAAGAAAGGGAAGATGTCTGTTTTTCAGGGGGGCCAGGAAAAGTGCTTTTGTGAAAGGATGATAGGTGAGTATTTGGATGTGCACGGTCAAAGGAAAAATAGGTAACAAAACTGAATGCTAAAATTGTACAAAAAACTGACTTTAAAAACAGATTATGAAATAGCTTAATTTACTTTTCTGTTGTTGCCTGTAGCTCTTTGGTCAAATCAGAGATGACCTTTGCTCTTAAACATATGCACACTCCCAGTGAAATCCCTGTCTTTTGTATCCATGTGTGCCGTTTTGTAATGGATTCACATAAGCTTCACTGTAGAGAAACATCTTCCAAATAAATGGAAACAACAAGAGGAAATGATTGTCATAGAGAAACAGTGAACAATGATAGGGCTTTCACTGTGAGAAAAAAATTCAAAAGATGATTTCTTGTGGTGTTTTGGAAGGAATTTTTACATGGACAGGTGATGCGACTACCAGAGCCTGGGCTAGGTCAATGGGGGCACACCAGCACCATGCCAGGTGCGGGAACTGCCCCAGTGTAGGATTCCCTGGAGGCAGAACCTTTGAGCTAATTGCTTCACAGTGTAGTCAGCATCCAGGGTTAGGTAAAGGAGAGGCACTCTCAGCTGCTAAGGATCCAACAGCATTTATTGCAGTTGAAAGGTTCACAGGCAAAGAGCCCCAAAGCACTGCTGTGCACAGGATTAAATACAGAGGCAGATCGGGGGTGGGTACAAACAATTAACCAACAAGGAGCTCTCAGGGGAGGAGTGAAGGGCAGAGTCTTACAGAGTTGAAACCAATGAGGGAAAAGGGTCACATGGGCCAATGGGGCATCGAGTATCAGGGGATTTCCAAGGGGGTGGAGCAACTAGGGATTGGCCCAGGGTGGGACTGACAGGGAAGGCGCTGGAACAAGGGGCGGGAATGCCACGCAGGGTAGTTTCAGGGACAGATACAACTTGAGGACAAACCAACAGGTACACGGGTACATAAGAACAAACCATTATAACAACTTGGACAATGAACTGAATAAATAAACATGTGCCACAACAGACAGGTGGTGATCGGACAAGGAGAAATTATTTTAAACTGAAAGAGGAGAGATTTAAATTAGATGTTAGGAAGAAATTCTTTATTCAGAGGGTGCTGAGGCACTGGAACAGTTTGCCTGGAGATATGGACGCCCATCCCTGAGAAACCTGGTCTAGTGGAAGGTGTCCCTGACCATGGCCGTGGGGTTGAAACAAGATGATCTTTAAGCTCACTTCCAACCTAATGCATTCTATGATTTTGTGAATTTCCATATTTTATGTGTCCCCATCACCTTGGAGTTTTCCCTTTCATTTCTAGAGCTTAGTCACGTTTTTCCCAAATGGTTGTTTCACACTACATGTTTTCACAATAATTTTGCATTTACTGTAATTAAGTCTTTATTTATTTGATACAAACCAACAACTGCATTTTATTCTGGAAGTCGGCTGAAAAATATATTTCATCTACTAAACACAGACAATATACTTGTGAGTGCAGCTGGCATGTAATAAACTCTATTATCATTTTTCTACCTCTTCAAACACAGTATCAATCACATATTGATATTTGCAGTCAGAGATTCTAATTGATAGGCTGCATACAAAGTCTTTGCAGTACAATGAACTAAACACCAGCTACACTTAGATGCATTTTAAATAGGGTTTTGCATTAGGAGAATTCTTTGATGTGGAAATTATTTTTCATTTGAAATTCATCCTCTTAACCTCTTCTGAACAGCATTATATTTTACTGAAATAGGAGCATTACTGTAGTACAGAGTTGCACAGAGTCCAGGAATCTTCCCAAAAACTACCGTGCTTCAGGTATAGGACTGCACATTTTCCTGAAATACTTATCTGGGCACATGGATGGCACACAATCATTATATCATTTAAAACCTATCCACAATTCAGTTCTCTGCAAAGTTATAAAATACCATTTATTTAGTTCATGCTGAATTTTGGATGCCCTGTTTTAATTTTCATGTGATTTTATGTTCATATTGTTTGCAAATACTTTCTTTCTTTTCCAGTTGTATTTTTTCATTCCAACAGCAAACCCACCAACATTTCAAGTCAATCTAGACAGGATGCCTGCACAGTATAATAAAAGGAAAATGACAGTAGGGAAATTGCTTTACTTGCAGGGGGAAAGGCTTCTGGATTCCAAGTTATTAACCCAACATCACTTATTGCTGTGAAAACAGTGGAAGAATAATTTCTCCTTCCACATTCTTCTGGTCCCATTCTCATTTGCAGAATGATTCTTCCCATTCAGGCTCTGTACCTGAATGCTTCTGCTAATAGAATAATCAGTTTCATAGACATTGTTGATTAAGTTAAATACTTATAAATATTTATAATACTGTGCATAATATCTAGAGATAAAAAAGGAGAAAATTAATGGTAAACTCCTATGAGTTTGTTGTAATTTTTTTTTTTTCCCATTATCCATCTGGTGATGGGGAGGTTTAGAAGAAGTTGTCATAGTAACAGGGTAACATAACTTTTAGAAACAGCAACTAGTACATTATAATAACGGAGTAATTTTCACAGCCTTGGATTTTTCTATTCCAGATTGTGCTTGAACTAAATCTCATGCTGGTAAGATGTAAGGTGCATTGTGGGTTTGTTGTTTTGTTTTTGTTGGTTGGTTGACTGGGGTTTTCTTTCCCAAAGTTTTTAAGAGGTTCACAGACAGAGTGAGAATATTTAATTCATATCCCTGAAACAGGCATTACTGCTCCACAAACAACTCCTACCTTGAGTACGGTGTATGTCACCAAGTTACCAAGGCTCCCTCCCCATTCCATGCTCAACACCTGTCTTCCTGAGTAGGAAACCACCTACAGAGTGGGAAACACCAAGGAAAAGGATGAGTTTAAGCTCCCACCCCTCCTGGGGCCATAGATCCATACATGCAAAGCTGGACTCATCCCTGAGAACGGCAGGTATTTAGAAGAGGGAGCAAAGTTAAAAGCTAAGCCAATCCAAGCTCCTTGGAGAGTCAAGAAAGTACTCACAGAAAATAAATTCTGGCTGTGTCTGTGCTGAATTACCTGCAGATCTGCTTTTTCTCATCAGTGCTTATACTGCTGGGAAGCAGAACGCTGGAGGGAACCTGACTGGGACATTTCACGAATCTCCAGGGTTATGGGAAAGAACTCCAGAGTGCATTGTCTTCCTCTGAGACCAGCTGTCTAAATCAGGAAAGAAAAGTTTTCTACTTTTTTTTTGTTGGTATTTGCTTTCTTAATCTGAAGACTGTTGGGGAAGGCATATCTTATAAAAATAGCCAACAGAAATAGAGGAAGAAGTCAGGCTTGCCTGGATGACTGTTTTGGGAATTCAGCTAGGAAGAGAAATCCTAATTCCTTCCTGCTTGGAATATCTCTGGCTCCTGGGTGTGAAACAAAAGCACAGTCCCAGCTGCAGTTCTTCTCCCTCTTAGCTGTGTCCAGAATGCTGCTGACACTGGGTTTGCTTTTGGCTGCTGGTCTTGCAGCTTTGTCTGCAGTGTCACCCAGGTGCCACCTGCTATCCTGAACATTCTGCTCAAGTCCAACATCCCTCCTAGCACGGAAAAAAGCATAGAGTTTTGTTCCAACAACATTGCATATTTATGCATTAAAATAAGTAAAATACTAGGAGTTAGAGCTTGGAACTGGGTAGATCTTTGTATTTAAGGGTCTGTGAGCTGGATAGAGGGAAGATGAAATCACTTAGTGATTTGTTCCCTGTCTTTTAATATTCTCAGCCTGTCCATGAGTTGAATCCTGTTATCCCAATATTCTTGTGTTCTTCTAGGCCTCTCTAAGTGATGAGTTCCCAAAATTCATGCAGCATCCGTGACACACGGTTACCTCACAGGGCTGAATACACACTCTTAAGCAAGAAGTCTGTATACAAACTGTTAAATAAAAGGAATAAACCCCAGTCATTCTGGGCTAAAGAGATGATAGAAAACTACTGTATCACGAATATAGCTATAGACCGTGTCTAAGTTTTAGTGCTGTTCTCAATATAAAATAAAACTGCTCAGCATTAATAGGATCCCTGTGGATTCAACTTCTCAGAGACTTTTAAAGAACTCGATTCTAAAGAATTTAGATCAGGAGTGAATGCTAGTCACTAGGGAGGGCAAGCAATAAAATGATAGACTCCTTTTCAAAAATTGTTTGTCCACAGTGCATATACCCAGATGCCTTTTTCATTTTTTAATATCTTTTCCCTCTTCTCTTTGCAGCCTGGTTGGTATTCACCGTGCAAGGCAACAGAGATGAAAATCATTCCTCATTTATGCACTGAGTGAAGTAAGAAGTATGAAGGTACAAAAGTCAACATATCCAACACGTATCACAAATACTAAACAGGGGCTAGCACAAACCTGGCAATTCCTGAGGCATGCTTTCAAGTGCCTCAAATATATGCTGCATGTAGAAGTTCTTCCACAGGGAATACTGGACCTCTCCTGAATGAGCCACAGCATCCAAATGCAGCAGGAAGCTTCAAAGGCAACAGGAACCTCGATTTGGGCACTGCAAAGCTGAACTCCTGAGCTATTTCGTTCACTTTGCTGCCCTGATCAGGACACATCTGTGCATTCTGCAAATTATAGACACAGATCAGCTTTCCAGGGAAGTCATAGTAAGGCCATAATTAGCTCATTAAGCAAATTGTTCCACTATCTGATCAGGCTTTTAGTTCAGTATTTCCATTAGCTCTTTTAATATCTGCATGGAAAGGATAAAATTATCAGCTGGTATCAATCAGGGAAGCGCTGCCTACGGTCAACAAAACTAAGGAGAATTACAGATAAGTTAGGGTGTGGCCTATTAGACACATCCTTTTCTTACATTTTTACCCTCCCTGTGTATTCATTTTATTGGAAGTTTTAAAGATTCAGTATGTCATGCAGGAAAAAAGTTGAAGAGGGATATATTCATGCTGTGATTAAGTAAAGCACACTTTACTATGATGGGAGAGAATCTTAGACAATGGTAAGACAACAAGCACCAAAGTAAGGATGGATGAGAAGAACTGAATTTATATGATTGTTTATGTTACGTGCTGAGATCACAGAATCAAAGAATCACAGAATGGTTTGGGTTGTAAGGATCCTAAAAGACCATCTCATTCCAAGCCCCTGGAATGGGCAAGAACATCTTCCACTAGACCAGGTTGTTCCAAGCCCCATCCAACCTGGCCTTGGCCACTTCCAGGATGGAGGAAGCATCTACAGCTTCTCTGGGCAACCCTCACAGTAAAGAATTTCTTACTAAGATCTAATCTAATTCAATGGCTTTGATTTCTACCTCTATGCTACTCAAGAGGCAGGACCCTGCCTTGATTCCACTATGTGACTCAGAACATCTTTTTTTTTTATTTATTTATTCATCAGATAATAAGTTAGAGCTTGATTTAGAGATAAAGACTCTCTCTGATTTTGATGAATGCCAATGCCCCCAGAGGATTTATGCTGCAGATGGTGTGTACTGTTTTCCCAGCCACTTAGGTAGTGAGCCAGGAAATGTGGGATGGCATCTACTAGGGCATTTAGATAGTAAGAAGATTTAAATATTTGTATGGATCAGGACTTTATTGATTATACTGTAGATTTAATCCCAAATAGCATAATACACAAAACCTAGGAAAATGACATTTTTGCCTACTTTATAGCTATGAAGTGGAAGGTAGAGAGAAATATAGGAATAGTCCTAGTGAACAAAACCAAACATTCATTCAATCCACTACCTTGCTTCTCACAATTACCAGGAAGATTAATTCACGGCTGAGACACTTAAAATTAAATATCTAAACCCAAGAAAATTCAATTCATAGGTCCTAGGTGACCTGCATGGACATGTCATCACAGGATCTCTTGGGCCACTGTGCCCTCCTGAAGGACCAACAGAAGGCAGGCAGTGCTCATAGGACATCTGAGACAGCACTAACCTGTGTTTAGATGTTTGAATTACACCCTCCAGAGTCTGGGGAGTTGTTGATCTCAGTGAGGTGCCTGTGATGTGGGAGCTGAACTCCCCTCCACATTTCAGTGATGACTGCACTGGTGCTGCACATGGTAGAAGTGCACACACAAATGTCAGCATTTACATCTTAGTGTCTTCCTTTGCCAGCCCAGTCCCATTCTGGAGAATGTTTTAAAAGAAAGAAAACTGATATCCAGGGATATTCTAAACAAAATACCCCCTCAGTGAGGACTCACAGATTTTGGAAATCTGGAGGCTTGGGTTTTCTGAAACAGATGTTGAATCCAAATATTCATGCCTAATAGGTCCTGAAGGACCTTCTTTCCTGGTATTTTGCTATTCTTTTTCAAACACTAATCTATAGTTTTGGCCTCCGTACCATTCTGTCACAATTATTTCTACATTTTTAGTGTTAATTTATTTAAAACCTGCTGTTTGTTAATGCCTTTGGGCACTCATCTGTGTAAATGAATTAGTATTTCCCTATTCATTTTCTTTCATGTTGTTCATAATTTTATAAACTTCTGCTTAAGTCTTTTAAATTTTTTTTAGACTGAGGCATCCTAATTAATTTAATTCTTTATCTTGAAAAGCACCATATACCTCCAGCCATTTTTTTGCCTTTTCTGTATCTCGTTTAGACCACCCTGTAAACAAATAATTTGGCCATGGTGAATATGGATGACATGTAAAACATGCATAAGTCATTGCCTGAATTGCTGAGAGGTCTGTGTTTCATGCAGGGGATCTTTGCCAGCTCAGTTAAGAGTTCAGGGGCCAGATGCCTCCAAGTCCATCACTGTAGATGAGTTCCCTTTTATTCCTGGCCATAAACAACTGATTTAGACTGTGGAGTAGATGGAGGAGACATCCTTAAATCCTCACTGCTTCCCTGACAGCGTGGCCAGAGCTACATTCTCTTCTTACTTATAATATTTGAAAGCAAGAAGAAACAAAACCAAATCATAAAAAGAAAACCAAAAAAAAGCAGAGTATAAAAGTTGCATGGGCTTCTGGAGAGGCTCTTCAAATAGATAAAAAAAGGGTTAAGGAAAATGTCCCACTGGCTCTGTTGGCCAGGAGAAGTTCTCAGTGAGCCAGAGAATCTCGGAGCACGTGTAGCCATGGCACAAAAGTAAGAAGCAAATAATCAATTGTGTGCTTTATCAGCATGGTATTCAATTAAATTTCAATTAAGGAGGAAAATAATGCAGCAGTCATTATCTAAGCTGTGGCCAGGTCCTTACACCAAATGTCAAGATACCCTTGTCAATTTGCGAACAGCTCAGATAAGGATTAAAATTCTCCAGACTGCACAGGAGGCCCCTGTGAGCATTCCTAATGGTCTCTCTGTCCTAGCCTTGGAAACACTTCCAGCTCCTTGTTTACCAAAGTTAATGCCTCTCTTCTGAGAGGTAATTAAGTAAATCTTTTTTAATAGAAATTTTAAAAGAAAAATGTAAGAATGAGACATTATAAGGAGCACATGATTACTAAACCAGAATAATTCTGTCTTTAGCATGCTAAAAATCACATTATTTCTCAATGGAAATTGTTTTGAGAGATAAGAATATGCCAGCTTGATGGCAAGCCCCTCCAATCCAACATCCTCACTTTATTTACCACTTCAACAACCAAGCTCTAAAGCAATTTATCTCCATTTCTTGGCTTGCCTGCCTTTGCCTGCATAAGGCATAAGAAAAAGACAAACAGCTGAGTAAGTGATGTTATTTTGTTTGATTCAGGATTAGAACTAAGAGATTCCTGAATTTCAAGCTCAGATAACTGACCTATACCTCTCAAGGTAGAATGTTGTTTATAAAAGGACCAGTTTGACTAATGTTGTCTTCCTTAATGACCGTAGTTGCCCCACCAGAGCAATACAAGATGAAAACTGATTTCCATTTATGACAAACAGAATGAAGAACTGTGGAGATGTTATGTGCTATATTGTGTCTAAAAAAGAAACAGATAAGAGATATTCTAGTCACTAGAGAAATAAAGAACAGAAATATAACAGAGTTTTATCCCAGTCCCCATGGATGGAGTCTGGTTGGCTTTCCATCAGGTAGCACAGCTTCTGGCCTTTGGCAGACTTTGATCTCTCACTTCCCTCTGTTTGAAATACCACAGCTTGTACAGCCCTTGGACTGCACAAATGTGAGCTTTCATTGCCTGTGCTTCTTCCTCAATTGTAAGGTATTTTCAAATCCACCTCATCTTACTTTTTCAAACTCCTCCTGTAAAAAAAATGTAGGCAGCAAACCTGAGTCAAGTGTGCATTTTCCATGAGTAGCAGCATGCTGTTACTCCTGTATTGAGTATTGAGTATTGAATATATGCTGTATTGAGAGCTGTGCCCATATACACTAAAAAAATTCCTCTGTTACATGTGTTTTCTTGACTGTGATGCTTTTTGAGTAATTCCCCTGTTGAGGGCTGGAATGATACCACAGTAACTGGGATTTTTGTGTTAGGTTTTTTTCTTGCATGTCCTTTGTACTCAGACTAGATACACATTTCTCTTTTTCTTGTTCTTACTTTTCAGGGCTGTCACTACCTTTTCACTTGCTAAGGGACATCTCTCCCCCCAGCTGGAAGCTGGATCTTCTCTTCTCTTCTTTCATCACTTTCCTTGTGTGATTACAATCCAATGATGCCTGTGGCACATTGTCCTGTGTCAGCAGACCAGGATATATTAGAGGCTGTTGAATAGACAGAATTTAAGCTCAGGATTAAAGTGTGTTTTGATGCAACAATCTCTCTGTTCCAAATGGATAATAATTTATTGATTTATTGTTTTTATTCACTACAAAATAGGCCCTTTTTTCCCTTTTTTGTACCTGAAGGTAAAAGCTAGAGGCTACTCAGCTATACTACTCAGCTCTGGATGCCTTGCTGCCATATTTGAACCGCTCCCCATTTTATTCAGGAATAGAAGGAGTGCTGTGTCACTGAAGACACAGAAGTAAATCTAGAGAGATTCACATCCTTCAGGGAGAGTTGCTTCCAGAGTTTTGGGGAGCACCATCACTTTGAACCAAGCACAGAGGCCAGAGCAGTTATTACATCATGTGGTGGAGTAGGAATCCCACTTGAAGGAGTGAGGTTTTCCCTACAGAACACAAACATTGCTACTGGCAGTGCAGGCTGACTCCTTGGAGAGCTGCCTTTCCTCTGCTCTACAGCTGGGGATATATTTGTTTTTAATTATTGTTTTGCTCTAGCCTGTGTCACAATGCAGAATGCAAATTGGTGTTGACTAACACCACCTGGGAGGCAAATCAAGCTAAAAGAATAGAATATAAATACAGTCAAGCTTATAGTTCAAATCTATATATTGTATTAATTTTTTGTCAGAATAAAAAAAATTAAGTTCCACTTTTTTCTAATTTGCTGATATTTTATTATTTGCTGGTATGATATTTTATTTCAGAATTTATTCTGTGGAACAACTCAAGCTATTTGAATAATAGCTTAAAAATTAACTTTTTTCTTCCAAACAACAAACACAGAGATTTTCACAGATAGATAAAAGTTTCATTTTGGGTCTGGGAAATGCCAGTGGAGAGCTGTGCAAGAGATATCACAGCTAGAGAGAGAATATGCCATCTCTCTTCCCTGGAAAGCATCTGCCTTGTTCAGAACAGCGGGATTTTTCCCCTAAAAATAGCCACATGGGATCAGATCACCTCTCAAATAGCTCAGGACCTTGTCTATGACCATGGCCCATAGTGGATGCTTAAAAAAGACTAAAAACCAGAATAAATGTAGTACTACTTTTCAGAACACATTCCCAAGATTCAGATACCTGCATCTCTGGGATTTTGTGACCCAGAAGAGCTGTCTCAACCAGAGACAGATTTTTCTTGCATTGATGATTCCATTAACTTCTTAAATGTCTGTGATTTTTTCGTATCACCAAAATTCTGTGACAAGAAATTGAGCACGATGACAAAAGTGACATGTTACCTTTTTTCATTTGCAGCCAGTCAGTTTCTCATCTCACTACACAAACCTGCCTTAGTTTATAGGGGAAAAAACAGACCTTTTTTCCTACAATTTTTTTTTTTTTTAAATTCTTCCATTGACATAACAGACTGAACCTCAGAAACAATGTACAAAACCAGCCATGTGGAAAAACAGTATTTTCCTCATCATTGCTTACACCCCATCTGATAAACTTACAATTTTTGAGTCTTATGAGCTGTAGGTTAAATAGAATGAGATGAGTCTGAACGTGGATGTCTGTAGAGCTTAAGTGGGAGAAGACAAGGTGAACTGGTGATCTAGAAGGGAAGAAAGAGAAGAGTGAGATGATTCCGTGGTTTCACCCCAGACAGGAGTCAAGCCTCCTACAACTCCTCATTCACTCCTCCACCAGTGAGACTGGGAAGAGAATCAGAAGGAAAAAAGGCAAAAACTTGTGGGTTGAGATAAAGAGAGCTTAACAGGGAAAGCAAAAGCCATGCAATGCAGGCAAAACCCCCAAGGAATTAATTCCCTGCTTCCTATGGACAGGCAGGTGTTCATTCATCTCCAGGAGAGCGGGGCCCCATCCTACATAAAAGTGACTCGGGAAGACAAACACCATGTCTCCAAACATTCCCCCTTTCCTCCTTCTTCTCCCCACTTTACATGGTCATAGAGTGTGCAATATCCCGTTGGGGTCACCAGTCCTGGCTGTGTCTGCTCCCAGCCCCTCCCAGCCTGAAGGAAAATGGGAATGGCTTTGGCTCTATGTGATCCTGCTCAGCAATAACAAAAACATCTCTGCATCATCAACCCTGTGTTCAGCACAAACCCAAAACACAGCCCCACCTCAGATTAACCCTACCCCAGCCAAAACCAGCACAGAGGGGGAAGAAAAAAATAATGAAACCTAGAAAACACATTTTGCAATTGTGCTGTTTGACAGAGGAGAGCTGGGCCAAAACTCCAGCCCTGAACACCTTGAACTTTGCCTTCATGTATTGTCAAGCACACGTGGCTTCAAACTCCTGATGGTTCAGGCTCCTGTCTTGTTATTATGCCCCCCAACATTTGGCAGAAAAATTATCACCATCTTCCAAGGATCCTGGTGAAATTTTTTAATGCCTGTTGTTCTGGCTGCTGCCCCAGCAGGGCAGGTGTGACAGTGCTTCATTTGTAATCAGGCAGTTAATTGTGTCTTGCTTGGCTTTGCTCAGCAGGAGCTCAGAACAGCTCCTGTAAACCTTATTCTCTCTCTAAACATTTGGCCTCTCATGGCTACTGCAGGGAAGAAGCAACAGCACCAGGCAAGTTGGGAGAGGAGATGTAAACACCCTCCTCTACCTTTCCCATAGGCAGCAATAACAGAATTTCAGGATATTTCAACACCTCTAACAACCAGAGCCACGCATGAGATCCCCTTTGTGCCTGGCCCCACACTTTGGAAACATTTTCTTCGTGTGCAATATATACAAGCCCTTTCTCATCCTTCTCAAGGTCTTTTTTATGTGCAATTACAGAAAGCTAAACCAATGCACAAGTGGGAGAGGATATGTGGACTGGGGGTTCCTTGTGGCAATAATTAGCCACCAACCAGAATTTCCTGGGTGGTCTCTGCCCTGATGGTCACTAGTGTGAGTACTTAATGAGATGTGACTGTCACAGGCCTGAGGCAAACTAAAATCTGAAACTAAAAAAACAGACTGCAGAGACCAGCTGGAATCATAACCTACAAACTTCTATTTAATCTCTTTCCATTTTTTTATCATGTGGGAATGTAGGGATCTTTTTTATGATCTTCCCCTTTTTTAAGCAGGACAGAGTACATTGTTTCTAATTGACTTGATATCTCCCACAGACACAGAATGACCCCAGTCTCTAACCCTGAAAGCATTTCACAAGAATAACTTTCAGGAACATATGTTAGAAATTGAGACATACTCTGAAGGAAGAAAGTGAGACAAAAAGAGTTCAGAAAATAGAAGCAGATCATAGTAGTACTATAGTAACACACTTCATTTTTAATTTACTCATTTGTGTGTGATTTTAAAAACTTTGATGCTGAGAGATTCCACAGCAAACCAAAAGAAGTGAATTCTATTAACAGCTGCTGAGTCCTGAGTATTTTTGAAGGTCAGGTGGTCATTTAGTTATTTAAATATCAGCTTAGAGATGATAAAAACACACTGCAGGATCTTTGTGACTCTTGTAAGACAGCTCCCTACTTAAAATTATGTGGTATTCATATTTATCCATGCATATGAATTATTCACACTGTGGATTTGTCCTTTCAGCCTCCTTTCAGTCATGGAGATGACTGACCTAGAACTTCATCTCACTGTCATCCGTTTGTTCCTGCTGTAGAGTACTAGAAAGCCAAAAATACAGTTTCACACTTCATGTGAAAGGGAGGAAAGGAGGCTGGGAATAATTGAAATTGTGTGTATAATTAGCCATGTGTACTCTTTTGTTGAAACTATGGAAGAAGTTAAATCCAAAATTGTTCTGCATTTTTTGCTTCTTGGAGTTGTTGTTTACATGACTGTGATCATCTTGATTTTCCTGAACCATTTTTAAAGTGATGTGTGGGATCTTCTCTATGCCTTTCTTCTAAAGGGTAAGGAGAGATTTTTGGCTGTAAATCCAAACCAGTCCTTTATTCTCTCTTTTTGTACATTCACTGATTTATATTGACTTGATGGAGGGAAAGCTTTCTTAAGACACAGAAATATAGGATAAAAAGAATATAGAAGTTGGATAAATATAGGATAAACAGGATAAATATAGGATATAGGATAGGAAGTACAAAGGGATATGCAGCCAGGCCTAGTTTCCTACCATCCTGCCTAATATTGGTATGTGAACCACCTGAAAGTGGGGAGCTCAGCTTGAGCCCAGAGAGTGTTTCTTAAAATCAGAGATTCAGCAGGAATATTCCATGTGACATCTCTCTTTCTTCTCCATCTTTCCCTCCTCTGCCACACAGGCCATTATCTGTCTCCTCAGGCAATATAACGAGCCAAGTGCCATGAGGACAAAAGCCCTCAAACCTTAAAGCCTGCAATTTGCCTGAGGAAGAAGGAATGAGCAGAAAAGGTCACATTCACGAGTAATGTCTTGGTCCTGATGTCCCTTTGGCTTTAGTGAGCTCCCCGGCAATTGTAATATATTGCCAAGCACAAAGGGGCCTCAGGATCCACCCTCAGAGACTGAAGGCTTTGGGCACAGCCTTCCCTTCTGCAGTGCTTTGAAAGGCAGGCAGCAAAGCTCAGGACAGGTAGAAGAAATCACGCTGCAGAAATGTTTCTCACCTGGATAAATCATTCTTTTCTCCCTGTGTGACTTCTTTTGCAATGCAACAGTCTCAGAGCACTTTGCCCATCTGTGCTATGGAAATCTCTTTTGACCTTGCAGAGTGGCCTGGCCATCCATCATGCCAGGGCTGAGGAGAGCACTGGGGCTGTCACCTCACCCACCTGCCTCAGTGACAGCAAGGCCAGAGCAGAGCCCAGCCTCAGCTCTCCCTGTGACACATACATTCCCTTCTCTGCTAGTCTTCAGGCTTTTCCCATCACTTTCTCCCAATTTGTTTCTCATGGTTCAGTGGAAAAGTGAAAGTAAGCATACACACAAGGTCTGATTTACCTTTAGGTGAATATCTGTAGCATCAATCTTGGTAGCAAAGAAAATCTCAATTCCGCCACCTCTGTCTTTTCCCTGTTCTGTTAGAGCACATATTCACATTTCAGAGCTAAAGAGAGGCTGAATTTTGCTCTTTCCTACAAATTTTGCCTCACCAGAATATTTCATAGCAACTTTAACTGTCAGGCAACAAAAAGGAATGGGTTACAAGATGATGACTTAATCCAGCATCTGTTAAAGCCTATGGTCACCTTTCCTTTAGATCAAGACCTAAATCCTTATTCCTAAAAGCAGCTTTGACACTTAATCCTTGGAGGGAAAAAAAGAAAGGGAGTGAGTCAAATACAATAAAACTGACATTTTTGTATTTGAAGGACACATCAACATGAATGCAAAAGCTCTCCTTGACCTATGCAGTGGCTGTCCAAGGAAACTTTGAGGAGAAGGTAAGTAGGATTCAGTCCATCCTTTTGGAAAGTTAAACCTGAGGCTGAAAAGAAGGGAGAAATATAATTCAAGTTTCAGAGAAGGTACAGCAAAGGCGGAGGGATTCTCCTAATGTGCTCATAATAGTAGCAATATTTTTTTGGTTGTGTTTTTTTGTTTGTTTTGGAGTTTTTTGTATTTTGTTAGGGTTTTGTTTTGTTTTGTTTTTTGCAATGAGTAAAGACCTCATCTTCTCATCCTGTAGGATGGCTCTTTAGCTTACCTGTTTCAGGTAACACTCTCATTATGCCCATGGGCTACACAAAATCTGCAGCTTGTACTGCAGATGGCTTCACAGCAGTGCTTGCTGCAGGATGTTCTCAGTGCAAAAGCCATCAAAAAACCCCCCCAAAAAACAGTTTTTCACATCAGAACAAGTAAAAACTGTCTTTTCTAAGCCATTGCTAGCACAGGCTGGCAGTGTTCCTTGCCCACGTAACCTTTAATTCTGTTCAGTGTGCAAGGTCAGATGCTTTGTGCCTGCTGAGAGCCTCTGAGTTTGGCAGAAATTTTGCATGAATGCAGATGTCTACAAAAAGGGAGTTTGTTGGCAGGATCAGGACCTTTTGAATAATTCTGAAATGACAACACAGCTGGAATGAAGAGCTTGACACGTGATCTGTGTCAATGGCTGGTCATTGATTGCTTTTGGTTTTTTCACAGAAAACAAAAACATCTGAGGTCATTCTCCCCATCCCTCTCGCTACACAGTGCTATGCTATCCTTGCTCAAAACCAGTAGTATCCCAGTATTTTACCTTAAAACCCTGGACTCTAGAGTCATGGTAACACACAGGCTTTTCTGCCTTTTCTGCCTACAACTCCTTCTATAAATAGATAGCCAGATGACTTCTAGATTTCAAAGCTTCTAGGAAAAATAAAACCCATGAATACTAAAGCTTGAAAAACACAAAAAATATAAGGAGCTTCCTCCTTTCTAGAAACTACATCAATAAATGTTGTCCTCCCAAGTTTTTTGCTGCTTCTTTCTAGTATTGCAATATTTAAACTAAACTGATAACCTGTGACCAGCTCAGGTCAGCAGGAAGAGAACTGGCCTTGCCTCATGGGAGAGTGCACCAATATCTCAAAGCTGGCATTCAGAGTTGAAATAATCTTGTTTAATAAAATTTATATTTGCAAGGTGTCCCTGTCCATGGCAGGGGGTTTGGAATTAGATGATCTTTAAGGCCCCTTCCAAACCAAACCATTCTGTGACTCTATGATTCGATTCTGTGATACATTAAAGTAAGATGTCTGCTCCAAGGCAATCATTTAAATCCTCACCTCAACTGTTTTAGGCTTTTATCAGTTAGGTTGAGCTGCCTTCTGCAAATGTGTGCTGCTGTCCTTTGACTACAGCCAGTGTTTAAACAAGCTGCTCATGTATGAGTTTGAGAGTTAAATGTACTCTCATTTGTGTGGATGAATGGCTTCCATCCACAGGCTATGACTACACTGTAGAGGGACATAAAAATGATAAGCTACCTTCAAACAAATTGGTTTTATCAGTATCATTTTAACTAATTGCACTTCCTGGGAAAAAAAAGGAAAAGATTCTGGCTTCTTCATGAAAGCTAAAGTTTTTGAATGATTTATATTTGTGTCTATATTTTTCTTTAATATATATATTCCTCCAGGACAGGAAAAAAGAAGAGGCAGCTGACCTCTCACGTGACTTAACCAAAGTAAAATGTGTTTGGCTCAGAGAAGTATTTAATGGGGTGAATTCTTAGATGCAGGGATCAACTTCTTGTTTTGTATTTGTTCTCTGTATGAAACATTGGATTCTTAATCTATGACTGATTCCAAGTAGTATTATAGTAACAATGTTTAGTCAGAATGTGTCTCTCCCTATAGAAATAATTTAGCATAGTTCATGGAAATGAGACATTGTCTGAATAGATAAATTTGTCGGGTTTGTTACATCTCCAGTGCTGGATATATGAAATCAGGGAAGTGATTTCTCTCTAACTTAGTTTTGCTTTTATACCTTTTATTTTTTTTTTATCTGCTGGAGATTGACTTTAGCTCTCTGCTAGAAAAAAACAGGATATAAATCTGATGCAGAGAATCTTAAAATTAGGAAGAAACAACCTAATAAGAAGAATTTATTATATATGGCTTCCTACAGTATTGCTGAGGACTTTTCTAAATGCCACAATTAAAACAAGGCCCCAGCCAAGTGCCAGAAGCCTCTTTTGTGTTTGTCCTCTCTCAAAAGTGACTCATCTCCCAGCCCAGCCCAGGAGTGTGTGCTGAAACACAGCTCTTCCATTATTCAGATTACACCAGCTGAACGTTCAGCTTTGCTAACAAAGGACATGGCAAATGTCTCTCCCTTTCCCATTAAAATCTTCTCCTGCAATTGCCTCAGTGTGTGTGAGTAGATATAATAAGCAGATTGCAGAAATTAATTAATTATGAGAGTTAACTTTTCACTTTCACCCTTCGCTGAATCTCTTTTGTTCCCTAGCCCTGGCTTTTGTAAAACTGAACTTATTTCCCAGGGTGTGTGGCTTTTAACATGACTGTGTCCTGTGTTCAGCTGCTACAGCACACCGACCATGTGGAACATTTTAACAAGGAGTTTTTAATGAATCCCTGGGAATAAAACACCCCCCAAAACAATACTTCTGTATGTGAGTACTTACATTCACTGCAGCAACAAAGCCATAAAAAAAAAAGGTCCAATATTTCCTATTACATTTTAAACAATCTTTAAGCACAGCCATTCAGTGACAGGCAAATTTGGATAACGGGTGCATTCTGCAAGGCTGTGAGTGAATTATTCCAGATTTTGGATGATTTGCTGGAAGGACATGTTAAAATGCTGGTAATTTCAACACCAGCAAGCAGTTTGCCTGCTCCTAACAACTTTTTAAATAAATGCCATCACCTATTCTGTATTGCCCTTGGCTTCTCACACTTGTGTCAGAAGGAAATGAGAGATTTTTAACACAGCCAACAAGTTCAGTGTAAAGTGGAGAGAGGCAGAATTTCCCTCAGGTCTTAATCCCAGTAAAGGTTCAGGGCACTGCGTGGTTGTAATCAGTCACTTGTCTTTCTGAATTACTTTATTCAAAACCATGGGCAGCTCTGTAATGTCTTCTTTTTCTACCATCAGATGAACATTATGTGGCAAGAAAGCAAAATTAGAAAAGGGGCAATAAGGAGAATAAGGACAGAGGATTTGTACCCAGAGTTTCTGCTAGTAGGCCTGTTGCTGACTTTATCCAGTATATATTTACATTACCAGCATCACTTCCCTATGGCCTTGTCTCGACTGTTTTAAGAGTTGGCTGAGCTGATGCTTGCAAAGAAATTTCCTTGTGGAAAACACTGCCATTTTCACAGAGTATTGAAGGCTGCAAATGAATTCCTGGCCTGAAACTGCTATTTCCCTTCTCCCAAGCCCCCAGTTTTAATCAATCCTACTGATTGTAGCACCACCCCCACCCTGGCTGAGGCACCACCTCCCTCTCAGGGTTCCTTGCTGATAGAGAGGATGAGGAGGCTTTCAGGGCAAGAGACTTGAGGCTTTCAAGGCCAAAGAATGAAGACTGATGGTTTCAGACACAGTAGTCAAAACCCCTTTTCTGCTGCTAATGATCTGTCTGGGAGACAGTAAATTATGTCTGTATTTCAGCCAGAGCCATTCCATGACTTTTAAGGTGAAATGGAAATATCTAAACTAGGACTGGTTGTTATCACCAAAGTCTGAAAAACTTTTTGCATTTTCGGAAGGTTCTTTCAAGGCTTTGTCAGAGCCATGTAAAAATTAGGATAGGAACAAAAGTGCTAAGATCTTTTCATATTTGAATTTTGAATCATTTTTATACCCCTGAATCCACAGAGAATTTGAAAAAATATATTAATGGACAGGTCAGCTTTCAAAAAAGGATTAAAACTAAACTGTCTTGTACAGCCATAGGAATCTTCAGCTCTAGGCTGTAGAGTGAGAAGTCTAAGATCCAGTAAGACAAAATAATATTAAAACTTTACGCCACCAGGTCGATCTGTGTGAATTTCTGTGCATTCACACACACACACACTCGTGAATTTACTAAATCTGGACTTTGAGACAGCTGATGGCTCAACATCTGAAGATGGTTGAAAATGATCATTCCAGATCAGGTTAAAGCTCCAATTGTCCTTGTATTCTCTGTCAATAAGTGATAGAGAATGTCTGTATAACAGCAAGGTCAGAAAGGCATATAATGGTACCACTTTTTTGGTTAGAAAAGTCTAGAATGAGAAGTTCTTTTCTTTATGGTTCTATATACTATATATTTGGCTTCAGACTAAAGCAAGCAGCAATCCTGCAACCATCTGGAATTTCTCCATACTACCAGACTTTGTGGCAGCAGAAAATTCATGGAAAAACAAAGAAAACCAAAATATCTCCCCATATTCCGTTTTCCTTCTTGGTCACCAAGAAAGGGCTGATTATGACCAGGCTGCAGAGGCTGGTCCCAGTTAGTATATATTCATTTATATAGGATAGATATTATGGGAGCTTACTAGGATGAGCTAGAATAAACTGTGATCTGCTTTTGGAAGATGAGCATAAAAACTGTAAAAGGATTTAAACACAGTTTTCCTGCAGTCTGGCTTAGCTGTCCTCTAACTGTGTAGGAAACATTTGCCTTCCTAGCTTGGTGAACTTAATTAATTCACAAATTCAGTTTAAAATTTGAAGATAACTGTGAGTTAGTCAGAACTACAATTTTAGAAAGAAAAACGTTTAAATAATTTTGGCCACCTTTCCAGCAGCCTTTGCAGTTCAGGTGATTTTGTAGATTAATTTACTACTTCAAACTTTGGAATTTTCCCCAAAGATCTTCCACACTGACAGGGTTTTTATGACCACAGTCACTGCAGATTTAGGATATAGTCCAGCATCTATTAATTCAGTGGAAAAACTGCCTTTCATTCAGAAAACACTGACTCAAAAACTTATCTGCACTTATTTGGAAGTACAAACTATTGCATTTTGTATGGTTCTGAACCTGTAACTGTAAAAGATACAAGTTATGTCCACCTAGTGAAAGTATGCCAGTGGAATTAAAGAAGTAAGAACACCATCTGAAAAGGGCAGTTGTGGCATGTTTTTTGCAGTTTCACCTTTGTTGCCAAAGGTCTGCAATTACATGAATTAAGGTGACTTAGAGCTCCTTGCCAGGCTGCAGACACAGGATAACTGCACCTATCCATCAGTCTGCTGGCTGCAGATACAGATGAAGCAAGGAAAGCTGGGTGTTCAACAAATTACACTGCTTATTTAATTTATATAGCCTTGACCTTAACTGCTTCCATAAAGCAGCTTCTGTTCCTACCACAGGCAGGGATTTGCTCCTTCCTGCAGGTTCCCTTGCAGTGCTGCAGCTCCACCACGTTCAGCAGTGCTGCCACCCCAGCCTTAACTCCAAGATTTTCACGTTGGATGATGCCTGTTGATTCACAGCTGGGAGTGGCAGAAAGAAGACTGACCTGGACAGAAGGTTGAGATTCTATCCTTGTTACCTTCCAGTCTTTTTCACCATGATAAAGAGAGGATGAAGCCCTTATTCTGAAGAGAGAAATCTTTCCACTCCCTTTGGACTCCTCCTGAGAGGTGGCTGCTGCCACTGAGTCTGCCTCGACTGCTGCTGCAGTGGCATTCAGCTCTCAGCTAAACAAAAAATATAGTCTTGTAAATAATCATAATGTCTACAGTGTAAAGGCTTTTCTTGAAATAAAATCTAATGTGTTTTGTTGGCTGTTTTTCCTACAAATAATTTGAGTTTGGAGAGCTGTTTAGCACTTAAGTACTGCCAAAGAGAAAACAATTTTTGTTCTGAGTGTGCAAAGACATGATTTTGAGCAGGAGTTTTCTCTCTTCAAAATGCTAATTAAACAAAACAATGGTTTTTGATAAATAAGTACATCCACAAGTTCCTGGCCTCTGGGAAGTGTTACCACAGTATTTATTGTTTGCAAGAATGAGTATCTCACATAAACACTTTCCCCTATTAAAAGATACAAAGCTTGTATTTCAAATTAAAACAGCTGTGAGGGGCACTTTGTGTGTGTTTGAGCATGAGAGTGTTTTTCAGATGAGATCTGAAAATAGATAGAGAGTCAATTAAATGAAAAGACAAGGAGATGGATGCTGTGAGAGGAAGATGTGCAGGGCAACTTGGTTGGAATTGGGAAACCCAAAAAAGTCTGGAGAGGTGTCCACCCCAGCTGTGCCTCCATGAGTGCCTTTTACATTTGCAATTTTCAGGGCAGTTGCAGCCATAAGTGAGATCAGATATTTACTGGGAGTGGTTCCTAAAGATGTTTAGAAATGGTCTGTATCTGTCTTGTAATTCCAGTATATTTCCTTTCTCTGAAGGTCAGAGCCATGTTTGCTAAAGGGAAGTTTTTGTTTGAAACCTGTCATGTTGGGCACATCTACAGCCACAGAATGCAACAGAGAAACAGCAGGGTAAAATCCTCCCTGCATGGAACCAGAAAGACTTAAACTTCATAAAAGAAAGTTAGTTTAACCTGGTTAGTTTAACTAAGATATTTAACTTTATTAAACAAAATTAAATGCTTTCATATTTTAGTAAAGGGACTTGATTTTCCCCAGATTTTATTGTGGAGGAGGTAGGACACCCCAAGGAACTGAACAACCTGTGCCATTAAATGAGTTCTTCAGGTTGATGTGACACCAAACAGCAACGCACAGAACATTGAGAGCCATAAAACAATTGCATGTTTTGTTATTTATTTTCAAGTAAACATCCTGGTTTTGTTTCACAGAATCACAGAATCATTTTGAAAAGGACCTCCTGAGTGAGTCACCCCATCTATCACAGGCATCCCGTCCCAAAAATTCCATAAAAAGATGTTAACACCTTAAAATGAGCTAGTGCTTCTACATTTTTCTATTCCCTCATAAGAAACAGGTTAATATTTATTCAGAACTTTTCTGTACACCTTTCATTAATATTCATTAGCATTTGCATTACTTTATTCTTTGTACTAACGGGAGGGAATAAGAATATTTTGGATATATAAATATATATTTAAATAGAAAAAGAGAAGGCCTTTAAGAGATGTAGAAAAAAACCACTGTTATTATTTTCATTGAAATATTTTCTCAGTCCCTTCGTGATCTATCATTATCACCTTTTGATAAGACTGTACACTGTATTTACCAAATTTCAGCCATAAATGCCTACATGTAGCAATTTTTATGTTATTTGTGAGAAGAGGAGGAAGTATCATGGGAATCTTATGGTTTCTAAGGCACAAACTTCTTTTGGACTTCCCTGATGGCTCAGAGGCACAAGAGGGAAAATGTGTATGTTGGTGTTCCTTGGTGTGACCAAGGACAGATTCCTCACGGTGCTGTAGAGAAATGCTGTCACCACTCTGGTAATAAATTGCCATGATTTAAACTTACCAGAGCAGGATTCTGCAAGCCTTAATGGAGAGTATAGGTTGATGTAGGAGCCATATGCAGAGCTGTCACAGCCTGACCTCTCTTGCCACAACAGCAGTGGGCTTTGACTGCCCCCTGCACACTCCAGACATATTTTTCTCCCTGTCCTGCTCCCTGCCAGATTTGAGCTCCAGAGATGAATGTCACCACACATTTTAGCTCCTGACAGCAGGCTAAGGACAGCAATGTGAAAAGGAGATGTGAAACCTGCTTTAAAATATTTCCATGGGTGGAGAAAAGGTAGTGGCTTGTTTGGAGGAGGAGGAGTGTTTGTCTCAGCGGGGCTGGGTGAGCTCCAGCTCTTGTGACTGCAGATCACAAAGGGCAGGGGGGTGCCCATGAGCCTCCCCAGATGGTGCTGCTCTCCATCCAGCCTCCTGCACAGGTATCTGTGTGCAGCTGGTGCTCACTGGCATCTTTGGGCAGTCTGGACAGAGGAACTGAGTTCTGAGCCACCTGCAGAGACTGAGCTGTCCTCTCACCTTGCTGCAACAGGGCTGAAATAAATTGGCAAGAAAATCTTCCCTTATTCTAAATATGAATTTTGTACTTTGTTTTTCCAATATCTTCCCTGGTTAATCAACCCTTCAGAAAATATGATTAATTTTATATTTTTGCAGAAGCTTCACAGATTTTCATCAATATATATATCTGTATTTATTAAAAAAAGCAGCTCTGAGAGATCCAGAGTTACAACTGATTGGGTTTTACAATTAATTTGCAATTCTACTTTGTATATTTCAAAAAGAAAAACCAGCATCCTCATTGTATTGGCATGGGAAAAAAGCACACAAAACCCTCCAACCAATCAACCAACTCCTAAACCCTCCCCCCAAAGGTAGTGTTTTTTAAGTATTTATATTTTTTTTTATATACTTTACCTTAATTCACCTGTTATGAAGGAAACTGTTAATGGAGAAATTTTGCATTAAAAGTCAGACTGTTTTTGACACAGACAAAATCAGTACTGAAGCAACACAGATTATTATCTGAGTGATGAGTAGAAGATGAGGAGCAGCCAGAACAGATTTGTCATGAACAAATCATGTCAGACCAATCTAAACCCCCTCTGTGACAAGCCAACAGACTTTGTGGATGGAGAGGAGCCATGGGCATCATGAATCTTGGCTTTAGAAATGCTTCTCATGTGGTCTCAGATGGAACTCTCATAAGCAAACAAGGTCTAAGAAAAATAACAGGTACAAAAAACAAAAAAACCAACAAAAACAGAAAACAACAACAACAACAACAACAACAACAAAAACAAAAACAAACAAACAAACAAAAAAACCACCAAAAATCCTGCAGCTGTGGTACAGATACTGATGGGAAGAGACACTGAAGGAGGTTCTGCAATGATCTCTTCCAGGTCAGTCTCTGTCAGTGTTTTTGTTAAATCTAATGAGCCAGGACATACATTTTGGAAGACAGGCTTAGAATCCAAATTCTTAGCGATGCAAACAGATGAAAATGAAATTAAATTAATTTCATGGGGACAAATGTAATATTTTGCATGCAGGTGGGAGTAATTATCTTCACAGACAGAAATCAGGGAACAATCAGCAATTCTTCTAAAGTCATCCTTGGGATTATGGCAATGATGATGTGCTGTTGCAGGTACCTTTCCTTTTTACTCAGCAGCAACTCACAGGGTTTTAGCTGAGCTCATCTTTGTACAGGACACTCCTGGAGAAAGAAGCAACAGTCTGTAGGAGATCAGTGGAAAATCTGAGCTGGGGAAAACAGCTGGTAGAAAAGGACTAAACGTGTTTTTGTAGTGTGAAGAGATGATGGAGAGAGCAGCTTTTAATTAAAAACGAGGCTGCTGTTTAATGAATTCTTCATGGGTATAAACTGTAGCAAAACAGATTCATGTAGATTAGAGGAATGTATTTCTTGCAGTGTGGAGAGGAAGCATTTTTAAATTGATTTCTTCTGGGTGGTATTATGGTTGTCTTTCTGCACATTGACTTCTGCTGGCCTTCAGCTCGTGAGTGGGTCAGCAGCAGGTTGGGACACCCAGCAGGAGAGCCCAACAAGGGATTTCACACTGGTTTTTGTATGAAGCCTATGGATGAACCAGATTTACCTGTGGACAGCATTTCTGCAGCAAAGTTCGTATTTCTGTAACTCAGAGCACCACTCAAGTCAGCATGGCTATGTTCATGTATTTTAGGCTCATTCCAGGTGTTTTAGGCTCCTTACAGATATTTCAGGAATCTGTTCCTTCTTTTTACTGTAGAACTAATGCATGTTAATATTGCTCATGTTGTGTGGTCTTAAAGCAGACACTACTCACATGCAAATTTTGCTTTGAGAGCAGAATCAGCTTGAACAGGGGGCTACATATAGGAATAAAGGCAAAAAGATGGTCAAATAAGTGAAAATGGAGTGAGGAATCATTGAAATTGTTGAGTGAGGTTGAGACAGTAACACAGAAGGGTTTACATAGACCTGTGACTTTAAGAAGGGTATGTGAAAATATATATAACTAATGCAAATCTAGACAGCAATGATCTGCCAGGCTAATCTTGCTCCCATCTCTTACTTGCACTCACATGTCATGTCCCACCTTAAACCAGGTTAATGTTACCTGGGGAATTCCCAAACAGGTCTCATGAAGCTCAGCCAGGTTTGGGAAGTTTTGGAGTCCTGCAGTGGATGTGACATATGAACACACACTTGAATTGAAACCTCTTCAGCTGTGGCATAGCTAATCTCACACTTCTGCACAGTATTTAATATATTCTGTTCACAGAAGAGAAGGAGTGTATTTTCAATGAACCACAAATGTCAAAAATCCAACACTGAAATTCTTAGATGTTGCTGAAAGTGTAAGAAATACTGGTGACACAACCATATCAAATCAAATCAAGCTTTTCTTACATTATTTATTCAAAATAATGATGAAAAAAATCATGAAAGGTATAAAGCTACTGCTGATTTTTCTCTCTGACAGAAAAAAACAAAACCCAAAACAACCCAAACCCATATTACAGTTGACCATTGCAGTCAGAATGGGTGAACAGTGCCAGAGAGGTGGAGAAGGGCAGGTCAGATGTTACCTCTTTGCTTGGCTAAAGGAGCTTTCAGGCCACTTTTCAGGCTTTAGGCACCTAAATGCAATGTCTGCATTAAAACAGAATCACTAATTTTTACAAATGTAGCTGCTCTATCTGCAAGCCATGGTCAGTGGGGAGTTACTGGCACATCTTTGTCTGGAGTTTTTGGAGATCATGGTGTAACCTCTGAGTGGACAGAGAGAAAAGAGTGATGCTTTAACTGAGATGTGAGTTAGCCAGTGTGGATTCCCAGCTGAAGTTTATCTCTCTCCTTTTCTCCCTATCTACCTAGATCCCTTCCTTCCTACCTACCTAAGCTGTGTGGTGCTTGTTTGCCTACTGGGTTTAAAACCACATCCCATCTAAGTCCAAGAAATTTTCTTCCCACAATTTCAATATAAAATCAAGTCTGTTACTTTCTTTTCTAGAGCTGAGACAATTATTTCAATTTATAAATGCATTTTTATGTGTTCGTGGTCGCTTCCCTTTAAATACCTATGAATTGTGACTTTTTATCAGCCATGATCAGACCTGTGTTCTCTCAATGAGTAAAGTCTCAGTAAAGGATATATCTGCATTTCTATGGCACACTGACCATCTCTAACCATCTCACACTGCAATCAGACTCCCAATATACAATTTCTTGTGACATTCATCATGAGACCCCTCCCTTCAGTAGAACAACTAACATTGCCACTGCTAGTTTCAGCCTAATTTCTATTTACCTCTGTTTTACTTTACAAATGCCCTGAATAATTTTGCCCTCAAAGGCTGAAAGCATTAACTGGAATCCTTCAATTACCTTTTTCTTTCATTGAAATGAAGAGGACAAAAGCAGAATATAAATATGTTCACTGAAATGATAATTAAAAATTATATCACTGCAGGGTTTCTTTCTGTCTTAGCTATCTATCTTCCCTGTAAATACATTTATTTTAATTTTAAAAGCTAGTTTGTATGTGTGCATATTTACTTACATATATATGATATTTTTGTAAAATAGAGATACAAAAAAGTGCCTTTTACTGTTATGGTCTTGATGGTTCATTCATATGCCTTTTAGCACAGCAGGTAAAGATTTTTTTTTTTTCCTATTAATTCTGCACCCTGAATCCTGCAAATATTAGTAAACCTAAGGAAGGCTCCAGCCTCCTGTGCAATTTGCTGCATGTTGCTAGAGCACTCAGAACTTTCTTCAGCCCAAAATGTCTCCAAATATTTCTTATTTATGATCTGCAGATATGAACCAAACACAGGCCTAAAACCTTTTTTTTAGTCTCCTTACACTGGCATTTATTTTAAAACTGGGTCTCCCTTTATACCTTGCCTGTTTGAAATACAGTGTTTATTCTTTAAATGGTCACTGTAACCACGATGATGGTCACTTGTGTGGTGGCAGAAGTGCTGTGACAATCTCATTTTTGGTGGTTTTTTCCCCAGTTTGAGGAGGAAAGGGCAGAAAATCAATGCAAGACAGATACAGCATGAAACCCACTGTGCATTTTCATGATGAACCTGTAACCTCTGAGACTTAGGAAGTAATACTGAAAGAATAGCCAGAGAGGAAATTGGTGAAAAACTTTCTATTTTTCACCTGGTTCCAGGCTTTTAGTCTAGTTGGAGATAAATAGCTCTGCCTTGGAAGAAAAGTGCCTTTTATTAAAAAATAAAAAGGGGAAAAAAAGAGCTTTACTTTCATTCTAAAAGTCTAATGGAGAGAAAGAGCACATTAAAATGTTTTTTTAATAAGTGCTGTCCTGGCAGGATACTCCTAAACAGTCATGGGTGTCTCTCACCATTATTATTGGGCCTTGAGGAGAAAAGCTCGGTTATTTTTATTTTTCACTATTCTTACATTAGGAAAGAGCTCACATAAACAAAAAAAAACCCCTTATTTATACTAAATTACACACAAGGTAAGTATAAAACCATGTATCTAAAGCTCTGTTAGAATTTCTAAGGGGAAAATGCAATTTTTTAGAGATAAGTGCAGATTCAGTGTTCTAGTCAGATATTAGCTGTTATTTAATGAATATGGCTTTATTAATTAACAATGCATTACTGATTGCTTGACCATTTCTACTTTTTATGGCATTTTAATGGACTTTCCAGCTATGATCACAGAGATTTCAAAGGGTTATCTATAAAGCTTGCAAGAGTTTGAATCTGTCATAGTCTCATGCATAGCCAAACTTGGCAAGTATTTGAAATCTGGGATTTGCCCTCCTACTTCACCTTCCATCCTGAAAAAAACAAGTGAGCCTGGTTCCAAAAGAGGCTTTTGGGATGTTTGGATGTGAGTCTGCACTGAGCTCCTCAGGAGTGTTGATAGGCAAGGGCAGCAGGAGCCAGGTCCCACCTCAGCAGGAGAAATCTCAGTACAGACTTTTCCAGCTCCTGTCCAGGATGGTGGCACAAAATTGGTTCTTGATATGAAAATGTAAATTGAAACCTGTTAAGCAAGGAACACACCAGGTCTCTACCTATTAAACAGTCTGTACACTACTAGGTGTGTCAGGCAAGGATTTCCTTGCTAAGAGCATCAGGGTCTGACTGGCAGCAAAATGAAGCTACATATTTTATTAATTTTGAAAAAAAAAAAAGATGGATAGAGAGATTTAAAAATGTTCTTGTTTCAAGAAATCTGTGTTAACAGTCAGTGGATATTTATTTGCATTCTGGTGGTTCAGTGAAGGAGGCTCTATAAATCTCATTTTAGCTTTGCCATTTCAACCCTCACACTGCCTGTAAACCTTATCTGTGATATTTTGGTAAGGTAAAGAAGTCAAAACAGCTGATCAGAAACCCAGGAAAGGATCCTGAATTGGCAGGAACAATTGGGTTATGAAATTACTGGGTTCTTCATCATTCCTTGTGTATTCAGAGTTGAGGACAGCATCTCCCTTGGCATACAGAGATGAAAATATATTTTCATTTCTTAACTTAAACATGAACCAATTAAAATGTCACAGCTTTCAGAGAGCAAGTTTATAAAAGAGTTGATAATGAAGGTTTACTTGGCTTTGCATATTCTGCCCAATCAGTACCAAAGTTATATTGGTGTGACTCTGCTTGGGTACATTAGGAATTAGGAATATTGCCCAACTGAATAAAATAATTTGGTGGTCTTTAGGTGTCTGATGGCAAAAAAAAGAAAAAAAAGTGAAAATTCCCTATAGAGAGAAAGAGAGACAGCAATGTCAAGGCAAAAAATTGAGACAGGAAATTAAGATCAAGTGAAAAGAGTAATGAAAAAAGTTTATGATATCTTCAAATATTTAGCACTGTAGGATGGAATTTTAAGGAAGAATGGGAAATGAGCCCCCATTTGTGCTAGAAAAGCAACCAGGAAATAATCAGGTACATTCTGTATCTTGAGCTGCAAGCAGCCCCATAGATATTTCTATTGTTGTGTCTCGTCTCAGGCCACACTAAGAAGGGAAGCCTCTTATCATTTGTCCTTGTTGCTATATAAAATCAGATGTTTCCAGCTGGAGAAGTCCTGCCATCAGCCCTCTCCTTGCCCTCTCACAGCCCTGCTTCCAGTAGTACTGAGGTTGCCTGGCCCCTCTCCTGCCCACAAACTCCCGAGTTTAATAAGGCAGAATATTCAGTGAAAACTTACACAATATCTGCAATTTTTTTTCAGCCCTGTAGTTCTGCCTTAGTACAGCTTTACATAGAACTAGATCTGCACCCCCTTTGAAGAGTGTAAAATAACTATAGACAAAGTCAAGAGAAGTTTTGCATTTTGGGAAAATGGCTGAGCTTTTGTTCTGTGGTGAAATAAAAGGAGGATTTTTTGTTTTGTTTTGTTTTGGTCATGTTTCCACATAGTTGAAACCTGATCTGCAGAAGTACAGCCTCATTGTACATAGTGTGACATCATTTACACAAAGAGAATGTTTCTAAGTTATTTTGAATATATAGTCAAAAATTGTCTCCACTACATATCACAAGAGAGGAGAAAAAAAATCACTTGACTGAAGATACTTAAGAACTGATAGCTGCCCAGAGGCCGAATTTTTAATAATAAATAAATAAAATATAAAAAACCTTACATCACCTAAACAGTGTATGACATATCTGATTTCTAATTAAAATTTCCACTTAGAGTCCATGGAAAGCAAATGGGGTTTGGACATTCCTTAGGCAGTTAAAAAGGCTCCTTTTCAATTTATTAAACTCAGCTAATAAGTTTTTTAAACAAAAGCTCTTATGCTATCTTGTCACTTTGGATTATTAGTGACACACATCGTGTCCAAGGGCAGTGCAGCCTGAAGACCTGCATTAAGTGCCTGGGTGGCTGCTGGGAAGGCTTGAATGGAGCTCATGGAGAGAAAGATCAAGAGAAATTGCTCTGACAGCAGAGCAGAGTTGGGAGGAGTGTTTGTCACTCAGTTCTCCATCACCACGTTTGCCAGTTTATTTTTGTTATGCCCCAAAGGACTTTCTTTTGCAACCAGATCAGGGTTTAAGCAGAGCAGGAAAAAAACATTAAAATGGCTCAGGAATATCCTTAGGAGTAACCTGTGAGCTCTGTCACACAGTTCCCACTCTTCCATTCTCTCTGTGCTGAACCATTAGTCTGTATCAATAATATCCTGATGAAACATCATCCAGTGTGTGGAGTCTTGTCCCCTGACTGCTAAAACCACATTGCTGTGACTCTCTTTCCAATGGTCTGAAGAATGGGTGCAATCAGTAAATTGTCTTCCCTGGGGGATTTTGGGGAGGGGACACTGCTGGAAAATCAGGTGTTGGAAAAAACTAGCCTGCATGGTCACCCTGAGCAGATAGGAATGTCAGGAAACCAAGAAATGAAAACTGAAATCCAATTGAAATCTCTGTCCTCATGCTATCAGGATGCTGGAATAGGAATCTGTGAGCAGGAGTCTGGGAATAGGAAAGGTGGCTGAATTAAAAGCTCAAAGTTAACCTGGGTTACCTGGAATTAGAAAAGGTGGCTGAATTAAAAGCACAATATTCACCTGGGTTACTTGATGGGTTTGTACCCCCAGGAAATGAAGTCCTGCTTCCCTCAGTGGTAACTGTGGTGGGAGGAGAAAATCTCCTTCCTCCATCCTCACAGAGGGAGAGGCCAGCAAAGCCTGCACTGAGACACAGCTGAGGGAACTTCAGATCTGTGCTTGAGTTACTCTTATTTATAATGGAAAAGTAATGAGCAGCAAAATAGATGGAGTACTTGTTGACTGTAGAAAGCAAAGGACACAGAGTTCCCAGGCAGTGCAAAGGAGAGCTTTTTATTGCAAAACCAGGCATTTTTCAGCAGTTAGCCCATTATCAGTGACAGGGTTTTAAGGCACAACAAGCCCAAACCAACCACTCACCATGCACCACGATGTGGGCATGCAGCAGCCAGAGTCTCTCACATCTCTCACGTCTCTCTGCCCCTATTTCCAAGGCCTGAGCCATCATTTTACAAGGGTAACAAAGCCCTTATTTTATAAAGCTTTACCTATATGCAACAGTTGATTGCAGATTATTAAATTAAGCCATCATCACCCACTGTTAATAGTTGAAGATGAATAATAAAAGATATGCAAGGAAATTATTTTGCCTGCATGAAGTGCCTGTCCCTGTAAAGTAATATTTGAAATGGAATTTTGTTCACAAGACATAGACTTCAGGTATCTGGAATATTTTAAATAACCCTTGGAGGTATTGAACAGGATGATGTCCCTTTCCCTGCAATAGAGAGTGGATATTCCCCTGGGTGCTGGTGATGCCTGAACATACACAGTAATCCTGAGAATGAAACTGGTTTTTCAGAGTTCCTCGACTGCGTTTTTTCTCTAACAATTGAGCAGCTGTTTCGTGGGTGAAATGTTCTGGTAAAAGCTCATAAGTATGAAATTTAGTGAGAAACAGGAGAAATCTGGAGTAGAACAAACTTTCATGAGTGAATAATTACTGCTCAGTTTGCAGTCTTCAATTCCAACAAAACTTCCAGAGAAAAGTGTGACCTCACTTTTTTTACTGTTAGTCTGTCCTTTAAAATGAAACAAATAAAAAAACCTAGCAAACAATAAAAAAACCCTGAAAAGCCAACAAAAAAAACCCCCAAGACCCCAAAAATCTGAGGGAAATGCAGGATTGAAAGGTAATAGATACAGCATCAAATAATATAATCCCTTTCATGAAACTAGTCAGGCTTTTTACTACTCCAGGTGCAAATTCAAATTCCTTTCTCCACTTACTACAAAATGTTTCTAATTTCCATCCCTCCATGTTTATATGTGTATTGTACATTCATTTAACCCCTATTAATTCATCTTCTTTACATTATCCTTTCATTTAAGCATTTTTCGCACTCCTTGTTTTTGTCTCTCTCTTCCATGCATGTATTTCTTATTTCTAAATTCCTTTTCTCTCAAGCCAGCCAGATTTTCAATAGTTTTTGGAAGCTAATTCCACATCTCCCTCCTTATCCTAATCTCCCCTGTTGTTCCAGTTTGATCTTTCCTGGGTAAGTGCAGCCATAACAGGAATGGCTTTAAACTGAAATAGGGTAAATTTGTATTGGATATTGGGAAGAAATTCTTCCCTGTGAATTCTTCCCTGGCACAGGCTTTCCAGTTCATAAATAGGTTCCCTTGTCAGTCAGTGCAATACTGCAAGCACCCCAAAAGTGTAAATTCTACACAATTTCAGAACAGGTCTGAGACAGGTGAAAGAAATAAACTTCTATTTTAGAGAGAGCATCAATGATGAGCTCAGACACAATCCTTAATTCTTTGATGTCTGGAGGTGCAGAGATGAACCCACCTCTCGTTTCAGTAAGGAAGAATAAGGAATATAAATGGACTCATTTGGGTTTGAAAGCATTCATTGCTAGAATCATAAAACAGTTTCATTTAGGAGGGAACTCGAGTCACCCACCTGCCCCTGATTCAGAGTCTATCAGAGCATGTTATTCTTGTGTATTTTCTTTTCCTGCAGAGATGTGTGAGCTGAATTATTGCTGATGAGAATTCTACTCATCAAAACATTCACATATCAATATTCACTGAATTCTCTAAAATGGATTTCAGATAGCATAATGGAAAATCTGCAATTCCTGCTGTGTTGCTTTGCTATATAAATCAAGCTGCTAAGTAACAGAAACAATGCTCCATGCTTAAAAACCTCATAAAAAAAAAGGAGAAAAAATTACAAATATCTGCTATGAACTATTTGTATGGGATCTGCAAAGCAAGAATTATTCACTAAAGTAATTTGTGAGTAATTTCACATAATGAGTAAATATTCACAGAACACCAACAGGAAAGACAGCAAAATTCATCAAATAAAATTATTTGCTGCAAATCACTCATAAAACTCCTGCCTTTATCTAAAACTTCCAAAGCATTTGCTGTGCTGTTTATCATTCAAGCAGCTTTATATTACTGATTATGCCATTCTAGTCCAGATTTCCTTAAATTTTAAGTATCTCTTAGAAAAAGTTATGGAAAAATGAAGCTATTTTAAATGAAATCTCTGTTCTGAATATCTTCTGCTTCCATTATTAATCAGATTACTCACAATACAACTTAAAGTATTCTGGGTTTCTTTCTAAATACTAGAAGGATGTGAAAAGCTGAACTCTTGAGGTCGAAGAGAATATCAGGAAACTCCATGGGGAAAACAAACAACAGGAACAGCAAGATCCAGACTCATTGCACCTAAACTTATTAAAAAATCTTTCCCTTACTCTTCTCTCATCAGGGAAGGGACAAGTGACACTACTGAAGTTGAATCAGCTACTAAAGGTCTGAGTTGACTTCTGTGCACTTGTCTCTCTGTTCTTTCACTGAATGAAGAGCCTCAGAAAATTAAATAAAAATCAAATAATTAAACAATTAAATAAAGCTGGATACCTGCTTATGGGCAGATGAGCCACATGGAAAGTTTGGAGCAGGGAAGCTCTCAGAGGGGCTTCCCTAACCAACAAAGCTGTTCTGCCATTTCAGCCCTGCCTCATTTGATCAGGCATTTGATAAGAATTTGATAAGAATTTACTGCGGTCATATTAGTGTTCCTGAAAGTAAGCCAATGTACATCTGTTAAAATATTCTGAAAGTTTCCCTTTATTTTTACTTTTAGAGTTCTGCTAAAATGACCTGATGAGGCCAAATGAGGAAACTCAGAGATATGGAAAGCTTTTCTTGGAAAAAGTCTGAATCTTACCTTTGATTCGGTGAAAGTAAACTGAGAATGTGTGTCAAGAAAGGTATTTATCCATCACCATTTTTGTCAAACTCTTTGTGCTATATTTTCACTCCTAATTAGTGCATTTTCACTGGGAAGTCTGCATGCAAAATGACTGCTCATGGTGTATTAAAAAAAAAAAAAAAAGATAAAGAAAAAAAGATAATAAGGACCTGGAGAACACACAGGGGAAAACAGGAAAGTAAGAAAATTAAAAAGGAAAAAGCAGTGAAAAAGGAAAATAAAATTGTATGGCAGAGGTGTTGTTGGAAAGGAACAAGAGATCAAAGAAGAAATGTTTGAAAGTTTCACAAACCACAGGGAGACAGAATCTCAGCAGCATGTAGTTTGTTCATTAGTGGGATGTGCTGCCTGTCCAACTAGAACAAAATAGTTCATTCCTGTGTGCTTGCAACCACAGGGGTGTTGGTTAGACTGGGAATTTGGCTCTTAAGTACATGGAAAAGCTTTTATCTGTATCTGTATCTCTTTACATCTACAAGGACCCACACATGTAAATACACACCAATGTCTCCAAAGTTCTTATTTTCCTAAATAAATTTTAGCTATTTTGATGACTTTGTTGCAGCTGTTAGAAAAGTGAGTGGATGCACGGAGTGTGTGTTCCACCTGATTGATCAGTGTTATTAATGAACTCATCCATGGTTTTCTTCTCAGGCCCTGTATAAGAAGAGTTATGTTTTTGAAATTTCCACTGAAAGTTGGACCTACTTTCTGGTTTAGGGTTAAATATGTTAAAAGGGAAAAGAGAAAAACTTTAAAAAGATACATAAGCAAAATCTGAAATGCAATCAGTTCATGTTATGGAGTCATAAAGAAGTGATCAGACAAATAAAAAATAGATTTTTCATAAAATAGTATTTGAAATACTCTGATGTTAAAAAGTGGTAGCAATTTTTCTTAATATGCTTCAATCCAGATTTTCCATATGAAACTTCCACTCAAAATCTAAATTAGCCACAGAGAATTTTAGCAATTCAGTAAATTGAATTTTAGCAATTCAAGTCTACAAACTGTAATTCCTGACAAGACTCAGACTTGGATTAGCAATAACATTTAGTCCATCATTAGATTATGACTATACTGTAACATTTAGAGCCTGACTAAGCAGATTTTGGTAGCAATGCAGATAAGGACTGATTTTCAAGTAAGTAAGACCTTTTGCATCAGTACTATGCAACTTCAGTTACTTCATGGCTTTGTCACTCAGAGAATATTTATGGCTAAGAGTTCATTGGTGCAAGTGAGGAATCAGTACTTTCAGCACTGGTAGTTGTATCTCTAAACTCAGTTCTTGGAAAACTATTAAATTGCTTTTGAATGACAAAAATGTCAAAAGGATATTCACTGCCCTTTTCTGAAAAAAAAAAAAAAAACCAAACAAAACAGTGGAATAAATAATAAAGCTTGCAGTAGAAGAAAGCTATGACATCTGGAACTGAAATTCATCATGCCATAGCAAGTCCACACCAGCAGTGATGTTGTAATTTTTTTTACCCCCTCTAAAATATTGAAGCATTTTGTGGGGAAAAAAAAATTCCCAACCAAATAACATTATTAAAAATGGTACTTTAAGAAAGAGGAGTGGACTAGAGAAAGGGGAAAAAAAAAAAGGGAGGGGAGAGAAAGATACTTGTCCTTAGATTCTGTGAAAGAGAAGGGGTGAAATGAGTCCAGAAAGAGGAGTGTCTGCTCCCTGCTTTGCCCACAGGCTGGGGAATTGCAATGCAGGGTGTTACACTAAAGAACAGTGATTGAGTGGGTATTTCTGACCCACAGCATCCTTCAGCTCAGCCTGAATCCAGCCCAGCCCATCCCTCACTGCTGCTGGTCACAGCCCAGCTGGGTCACCTCCTGCATCCCAAATTGGCATATTCCTCACAAAAGAGAGTGGCTGTGAGTTGATTCATTTTTACCAATAAACTGCTCTTGGTTGAGGACTATCTCACAGCTAGATGAGATATTTAATACTAAAATCATGTGTCATAGTGAAATGCTCTATCAGCCTTAGTTGCCCTGCAGTCTCCACTCTAATAGTGCTTCCAAATCACTGTGTGATTGGTTTCCCTTCACCCCCCCAATAAACAATGTGCAATTCCTGTAATATTATTTTTTTTCTATTACTTTGATTCCCCTAAGGTCCCAAAACTCCTTCCACATTCACTGTGTTGGTATCTTCAGCTTGTTTTTTTCCTTCCTAGCCTGGGCAGCATATTTCAAAATCTCATTCCCGTGTTGCCTTGGTTTGTCAGCAGTGAAGGTCCTCACGGAGAGAGTACATAAAGCAGCCTGTTACTGCTGTTATTATTATTTCTATTACTGCTTTAGTGGCTTCCTAAACTGGTGTGCTCTTTTCAGAGCAGCTAAGGCAGCAGACCTCCAGGGAAAGGCTCAGAAGCAGGGCTGAAATAATTTTCCATCTTTGCTCGTGCTTGTTTTCATCTCCTCACACCATCTCATTGTCATTGCTTCTCCACTTAGCAGCAGCATTAGGAAACGTCACAGCTGTCCCACCAGGAGTTTACATCTTAAAGCATCTGTGGTGCAGGTGAGATGATGCTGCCTGCTAGAGATTGCAGCTGCCTTTTCAAATTCAGCTCTTTTGTCTTTCTCCTCAGTGGGTGCTATGAAAAGCCTCTGGGATCCCAGCTACAATATTGCTCATCTGTGGCTTTAGCACGTGTGTTTTCATAATCAGATTTGATAAAATTTATTGAGTCAGTCCCCAATTTCCTGCAACTCCCCTAAATCACTGTCTCCTCTCTCCCTTCATTGCCTCAAACCTGTGTTAGTCCTCCTTTTTACTTACTATTTCAGGGTGCATGGACTGAGTGACAAACACTTTTATAATGGAGTACTGTTTGAAAAGTTTCATTATTTTGGCATTTTTATTATTATGAATTCTTTGCCTTCCTTTTTTTCAACTGCTTATTTTCTTGGGCGACCAGTGCTTTTAACAGTTTTATTGTTTTTCCTTTATAGAGTGCAGATTAATGCTTTCTTTTTTTCCTAAAGCAGTAATGACAACTCACTTTAACTTTACAGATGCTGTCACTGATGGTGTTGTGCTGTAAGCAAACATTTCCCTGTCTTCTACCTTTGGTCTGCAGCCTGCTTACACCTCAGTGTCAGTTTTGAATTATTTGGGTAATTCTCTTGCGTACAGACTGTTACACAGCCTTAAGCACTACTGTTTTTATTATTTCACATTACTGCCTCAAAAGGAGGTTGTGTTATTCCTGCTAAACTCCTTAAGACTTAAAGTCATTTAAGAGCAACTTGCAGGGCTTCTTTGCTACTTCATTTGCATTTGATTTGATTTTGAGTTCAGTGTCTTCTGCCATTGCAGTGTCCAACATTCCTGGCTCCATCAGCTGCAACCCAAAATCTGTCACAAGGTATATAACACTTCTTGGAGGGGTAAAGGGAAGGGCATCACACAAACCAGTTCAGAGGTGGGAGGCAAGAAAACCTGTTCAGAATTCCCCACCAGGATGAGCTGAATATGCTATGAAATCTAAGTGCTATTCAGCTCTGTGAGTCTCAGTAGTTCCTGTGGTTTTGCTTCATCTGGTATCTGCATTATTTGGTAGTGTCTCCCCTTGTGCCAGTTGCATCCTGCAGAGATCAATCCATAGCTGGAACATGGAAGATGTACTTGAAGTGCCCTCGAGCTGCATGTGGTGCACAGGCAGCATTTGCCCATCCTTCCTCTCTCATGTTATCCCACCCCTGAGAGCACAGGGCTGTGGAACAGCAGTTATCTTCTCAGCAGCAGGCTCTGATTTTGCTGGCTGAATGCACTCCATGTCTTTGATTCTTCTACTTGTGGCAGCTCCCTGGGCTGCCTGGGACCTGCACAGCTCAGGTGCATTAACTCTTTCCACCTACCCCTGTTCACCACAGTGTTCTACATTGGCAAATCCCACCAGTGGCATATTCCTGAGTTGTGTTTCATATTTTGTTTTTTCTTCAGCTACTGCCTGTTTTCTTAACTGAGACAGCTCACAGAATAAGAGACCCACATAGTCTAGACCTGTCATATTTCCATCAGGGTTTTACTAGACATGTGCTTTGGGATTGATGTATACACGTTCAGAGCCTCTGAGGTCAGCAGCTCAGCTGGTCCTGCTTCCCCATATGAGCTGCCAGATGCCTGGAAATCCCAGAAAACTAGCCAAAACACTTACAGATCTAGAGAGAAAAACATGGCATGTACAGATCTTCTGGACATATGGCAGCCCCACATGGGGTTGGATAGACAGGTTTGCTATTAGCAAGGCATTATCTACATAAGTGCTGGTCAACCAAAATATGCTCAGCCAGAACCAGTTCCTAAATTCACTCTCTGTTCTTTTATAAGATTCTGTATTTGTTGCAGGAATATCATTGATTTCTTATATCTTTCACACTGTAACCTTTATACATATGATCTTCTCTTTCTACTGAGCCATACTGTGTTTTGCCACTGGATTTCTCAACAATGAAGTCCCTGATTATTCATATTGCCTTTATTTTGCCCATACTCTATTCTGAATCAAACAACATGGCTCAGTGAACAGGGAAACTTAAATATAGAGCTTTACTTAAAGCAAAGACTGTGTTGATGCCCATGTGTGATGATTGAAACTCGTGACTGTCAAATCACAGCTGCTTGTATCACATGTTCTCAGTGAGAACTGAAAGGGCGAGTGAGAGTTGTTACTCCAGTGGTCTTCAGGAGGATGAGGTAGCATCTCTCCAAATTTGGTTCCCTGGGTTCAGGTCTCCTTGCCTGAAGATCCTCAGGCCAAGAGGAGATTCAGAGCATTTACCTTTTAGATTTCCATGTTGTAGCACGCACCATCCATAGTGCATCTGTGTTAGTGTCACCATGGTTACCTTGAGTACAGTTTATTTTCTGATGCTAACACATAATTCTGTACCAAGTACATGGGGAAAATGCAATCTGTGGTATTTGAGGCATACAGGTGTGGCACTGAGGAATCTCACCTCCAGTGCATCCATGACCATACTAATGGATGGTCCTACTCCTTAATAAGCAATAGCCAGATTCAGAGATGCTGGATAAAGTAAAAACGTTTTCTTCTTTTATGAGAATCAGCTACATCACAAACCTGCAAAGTTCTCCTGCTCTTTAACATGGGATGCTCAATATATCTCCTTTTTATAGAGGGGGCAGAAGGAAAACACTGATGGTGTAAGACAGGTTTGAGGAGAAGAAAAGAGAAGTGACTTTATCCTGCAAGGAGCAACTCAATCTGGATCACAGCATTCTGCAGAATTAGTTATCAGTGTTCTGCCCAGTTTTGAGGAATATTTTTTATTCCCACAGGAAAATGATATAAAAAATAATAATGGATGCTGTAAAGTAAAGCTTTTAGTAGTTTGAAAATGGCAATGCTGTTTTTCTTGCACATCCTTAATTGCAGCTCTCCTGCATGGTTTTAGGAGCCTTTTTATTCTTTATATTGTCACCTTCTGTTTCTTGAGTTATACAGCATATAATATCAGGGTCAGGCTACTTTTATATCACCTCAAGGACACATGTGAACTTTATACATATCACAGAGAATTAATCAGGATTCTGAAGGCTACAGAAAAGTTATTTCGTATCCATAAGAATCAGGTGTTCTTGTTGCATTTTATTTCTAACAGAATGTGTGCCAGTTTTTTCTGGTTAGAGAAGTGGAGCATATCTCACACAGTCCTGTGCACAACTGACTGTGTGTTATTCACAGACCCACCAAAGGAGCAGCAGGCAGGAAAGGGGAAGGGTTTGACAGAATTTTGTTACTGGCTACAGGGAAAGGAATTGGTCTTCATGCACCAGCGAGCCAGGAAAGGCAAGAGAGAAAAATATAAAGAAAATTAAAGGGCTGCTATCTATCAATATATGGCTTTTCTTTGTTTCTAAGTAGAAATATACATCCACGTGGAGCCCAAACATCTGGTGGCTTTCTTATCATATTTTCCCCATAAATAAATTTTTGTGGGGCACTGTTTTCTACTGTTTTGTCCCTTCATAGGACTTACTCAACTGTTCTACCCAAAGCAGTTTGCCCTCTGGAATAGCAAAGAGTTTCAACAGAAGGTCAGGACAGGTTTTATTTCATGAAATGTTCCTGGCAACTACTATTACAGTGCCACTAATTTTATCTGAAAGATGGAGTCAATTCTTGGTAAAACAACATAATGTCCTAAATTACCTATTTCTGTTAATTAACTAAATAGTTGGCCTAGGATGACTGTCTCAGCAGGATATGTCTGTGATGTAAATGTCAACACTCAAAATTCTTGAAAATATCTGTGCTTGACCCATGACTCATCTGTCTGCCATGTGTCACAAATTAAATCTCCCCTTCTAATTATGGGGCCAACATGTACAGTATTTCTGTGAATTAATAATTTGTCAGGAAAAAATAATAATAAATTAGAAAAACCATAGTGTATTGTGTTTATTATAAGGAGAACCATGTAATTCTTGAATATGTCAGATATTAACATGTTTAAATATTTGTTAGATAAACAAACTCCTTTCATTGTCAAGAAACAAATTTTCCCAAAGTGAAATATTAACCTCCTACTTATGTATTTTGCCTTTATTTCTTATAAATATTTAAAGCAATTGCTAAAATATTATTTTCAGCCACCAATATGTGAGTATTTTATTTTGAAGTCATTGAAAAAAAAAATTTTAATACCTCTCTTTCTCTTGTTTCTCTCTCATCTGTGAGGATGAATGAGAATTTACAAAACATTCCCATCAAATTACAAAAAGAACAAAAACTAAATAAGGTTGAAATAGAGGTCATTTCTTAAAGTTGGCTTGGAAATATCCAAGCCTCTACACTTCCTGCTCCATGCCAAGAAGAAGACCCCTGAAGAAACACTCATTTCCTTTTCTAGTTTAGGCCACCTTTTTATTCTGTAGTTTTGTTCCACCACAAAGTCAAGAATCCAAGTGAGGCGCTTAGAGGCTTAAGACACAACTTCCCTTTGAATCAATTAAAGGTTGCACGTGTGTCACTGAGGATGACTTCCCACCTACATCAACAGTTTGATGGAAAGTCAGTGTTTTCAGGAACTCAGTCTAACTGCAAGGTCACTTTCCAAAAAGTTGCCAATCCCATGGAAACCTTTAGCAGGGACCTCTTTGGAAACATTAATAAACCAGAGTGAGCTTTGCAAAGCTGGATGGATGAACTTAGACATTCCTTACACACTGTGTTAAAATGTGTAGATGTGGCACTTGGTAGTGCTGGTTAATGGTTGGATCCAATGATCTTGGAGGTGTTTTCAAATATTAATGATTCTATGATTCTTTAGCATCAGAAAAAAAGTAAAGCTTTTAAACATGTAAGCTTCAGATTTAGTGGCTAAGATGCAGCTTTCTGATGCCACGTTTTCCCTTTCTCTTAATTAAAAAGACAGCATTTGGTCTACTATATTTTAAATTTGTCTGTCTGGTAAGGCATTATCTGGTTTATTTATATGCTTAAAAGCATTGCATTACTGGTAGTAATTATAAGTAGGTTTCTGACCTCCTAAAAATAACTAGCTGTCTCCCTCCCAAGATAAATCCAGAAATGTTAGTAAAAATGAAGATAGTCTAAAGAAAACAATCCCAAGATTTTCAGCACCCTTTTCTTGCAAACTAATTTTTTTTGATTTCATGCATTTAAGAATTGATTTTTATTATTAAAATTCAGTTCAATCACATTAATTTTGTTAAATTCTTCTGTGGAGTAAGAGGAATACTTATTCTTTCAGTGGAGTCTTTCAGTGGGATGTAAATAGTGAGTCCTTTGAAATATAAGTCAATTCAGAGCTTTAGTGAGAATACAACAGAAAATTTGAAATGGAAAAACAAGGCAGAAAAATTTCCATGTGCTCCTTTCAACTGTTTTATCGTCTTTAAAAATGATTGATATTCTGCAAAGCACTGAGTTTTATTTTGAAGTTGTTTAGTGATAGCTGAGGCATTGTGTAAAGGAAAAGTTTCTTAAATACCAAAAATTCATTAGGAAGAAAAAAAATGTTTTAAAAAATCCACCTTCACTTCTTCAAATATATTTGTTAAAGGCAGGGAAAAAAGGTTGACTGAAAAAAAAAACCCTATAAAGTCATAGCAAAATAAAATTGTAGGGAATGGAAAATAGACACGATCAATAATGTGAATTTCAGTGGTTGAGTTTTGGATCAAAAGATAAAAGGTGGCCTGTAAGTCAGTGAAAATGAAATGTGAGTGTAAAAACCCCTTGGAAATCGATTGGAGGAGGAGACCACTTTTAGCAATCAAAGTCAAGATCATACCTTAGATCCACACGGTGCTGGGAGGGAAAGAACATTTGAGAGTAACTCAGTGTGGGAGCTGGGTGAGAGGAGATTTTTGGTTACCAGTCTGAGCAACAGAACTGATTTAACAGTGATCAGAAAAACTGAAGTCCCTGAAATTGTTCGAGGCTGGTCTGGACAGGGTTCTGAAAAACCTGGTCTAGTGGAAGTTGTCCCTGCTCATGGCAGGGCTTGGAACTGGAAGATCTTTAAAGTCCCTTCCAACCCAAAAAAATCTGATTCAATGACTCTGTGGCTGGGAGAAAAATATTATCAGTATGAGTGCTTGGTTTTATTAAAATGAATAGGAATTTCAAGCACAGTGTAAAAGAAAAGATGTCAATGGGAATATGCCCAGGGTCATAGTTCTGTAACACTGTGTTTGTGTGTGCGCATCACATAGTGGGATTTTCAACAGGAACATAGGAAACCTAATATTTTGTACAGTCAGGATATATTTTTCTTTCTCTTGCTTCACTCCACACAAATGATAAATACCTGTAAGCTCCTGTCAGTGTTTAGACTCACTGCTCAGCTGGTGAAAGCCTTGCTTCTGATAGACTGATTAGTAACTCCTCAGTTAATTGAATGTTTAGACCTGAAGAGAAGAGTCTGAAACTTGTGTTTATCTCTGCTCAGATCTTTATACAGTTCTAAAATAAGGAGTTAATAAACAGTTGAAACCCTTTTGATGTTTCTAAGCCTGTTTCCTGCATTATAAAGCAACACAGGAATTCTGCCTAAGCTGCTGTTTCTAAAGTGAAGCAATGAAGACAAATCCCAGACCAGTGAAATAAAATCTTCTGTTGCTGTGGCAAGAACTTCCAGAAGTTTACCCAGAGAAGAATGAAGCACTGTGAATTACCTGCTTTATAAACCCTGGACATAAACCTAACCCACTTAACCAGCTTTATATCATTAATTTCAAAGAGCCAAATAGTCTCACCTGGCTGCCCTTACAGGTTCTTCCTAATATCAATAGACAATTTTGCAGTGACATGTGTAGCGAAGCCTGGAACCTGTCTCTAGTGCAGTGTGGTTTTAAGGAAACATTTGGGCAAAATGCAAATTTTAGGCATATTATAAATATTTTATATGCTGCAGAACAATTTTTAGGAGTCTTGGTTCAGTGTGATGTCCCTCTACCAACTATTTTTTGGAAGATTGTCTCTGATTTAGATACCAAATCTAAGAGACTGAAAATGATCACACCTGTGGTTGGTAATCTTTCTCTTATACCAGAAAAAAAAAAATCATCTAAAAGAATGATTAACTATATCACAGGACTTGAATCTACCAAAAGCACTGCCTGTGCATATGCATCACCTGAGGAGAATCCAGTTTGCAATCCATGTGCCCTTTCTGGTGAATAACATGAAGATAATATGTTAGTATCATGATTTAAAAAGCACAAGAACAACAATTAAGTAATTTTTTTGTCAGAATCAGTTATCGTTGGGCATGATATGCATGAGATGAGTGTGATACCTGCTTTTCTGTCACCTTTTGCGATTCAAACTAGCCCTGATTTTTGCTTCTCACTCTTAACCAGAACTCCAGGTAGGATCTCACAAAAGCAAAGTGGGGGGGGGGGGGGCACGAGATTTAAGTTTTGTTTGCAGTCTCAAAAAATATACTATAAAAAGAATATGAAAATTAGACCTAAAAGAATGGGATGGGCAAGAAGGGGAGAAACCTCTTCTTAAGACTGAGATTCCCATCCTCAGGCTCAGGAGCTGAGGCTTTAGGAAACAGATCAGATGTCTTAAGGTTTGTGATAAAATTGTTAGTCAACATAGTGAAGTGACAAAGAAAAACAATATATGTTCAGAATTTCTTTATTTGCTAATTTATTTGCATCAGAGGAAAATCAAAGCTTTTCTCTAAAGCATCAGACATGGTCAAAATGTACCTACAATTTATGCATGAATTCTTCTGATTTAAGATTTAGGATTAGCTTGCTTGTAAGTGTCTAAATCCTCTGTCAGCTTCTACTTGGCCTCAGTCATACCACTGCATGAAAAAAAGGAGATTAACAGGTATTCTTTCTCTTTTTTTTCCTCATCTCACAGTATTTCTGCACCATCAGAGCTGTACTTCTTGGGGACTGTGAGTCCATCAGATCTCAAGCAAAAGCCTGGCTGGTGTAGCTTTGCAGTTCCTCAGAAGGAAACCTGTGAGCAAACTCTGTTCCCAGTTCATTGCTCAGCAGAGTGCCCTGTGCAGGACTGCTGACCCTGGTGCCACCAAGTGATGCTTCCTGCCTGACAGGCAAAACTGTGTTTCTAATCACTTCTGCTTACCAAAGGACACGTGGCATGTTTTGCAGAAGGGAGATGATTAGCTGTGTTGTCCTGGCTGGCTTCCAGTTGGAAAAGCTTCATCCACTGAATACAAATCTACAGGGTAATTTCGAGTGTAGCTCCTTCTCCCCTCAAATGTCATGCAGCCAGTTACTCTGAACTTTGAACAGCTGACATGTTCCTCTGTGGAGATGGCTGCTGAGGAATATATAGAATCATTTTAAAGCTCTAGGGAATAATAAAAAAATCAGTATTAAGCTGCCCATGTGCTTAGACGGATGAGAAGAAGGGTAGAGAGGGACAGAAAGATTTCTGATTATGGTAGGAATGAGAATGGAAAATGCAAGTAAGTGGATAAGGCTAGCTAATGAAATATTCTATAGTATAATGTAAATTTCAGTGATTGGGGACAGCTGATTCCTCAAAATGTTGGGGTTTTTTCTTCTTTTTTAGAAATTAGACTAATTTTAAGTATTCAGAAGTAATCCATAAATGCTCACACTGACTCACAGTTTATTAATATTTTTTAACTCCAGTATTGAGAAAGAAAATGTCATATTTCTTTTAGAGTGATGACTTTGTGCTTAAGGGTCAATATCTGGATTGCACCAGGCACATCATCAAAAGGATGAATAAAACTTGGGAAAGACCCAAAATCCCAGAAAAAGGGTGAAAAAAAAAAAGTTGAAGTCTATGCATAATGGAGAGTTGCATATGAAAGGTGCTGCTTGAGAACAGATTTTTGTCCAAGATGAGTGAATAGAATTGGCTGCTTTGATTCTGCAAACTCAGAGCCTCTATCAATGTGTATCAATGTGTGATGTTGGTTGCAACCATCTCCAAACAGGACATTTCACATTTCTGGGCCACAGATGGCCCTGAAGTCATTCTCCCAAAGTCAGGTTCCTCTGGGTGGTTGCAAGACATCATCCCAGAGGGAAAAAAAAAAAAACTGCTGTAGAAATGGTTTGGACTAATTTATGGACACAGAAATTGTGATGCCAACAGATCTGAGGGATGTGAGGCAGTAAGTCACATTAGGTAAATTATTAGGTAAGTAATTGGTTGCTAAGGACAGTAAACTCCTTACATGGATCAAAGAATCATGGAAAGTCTAGGGTTGGAAGGGACCTTAAAAATCACCTAATTCCAACCTTCTGCCATGGGCAGGGTTGTCTGTCCAACCTGGACTTGAACACTTCCAGGGATGGGGCATCCAAAACTTCACTGCATCCTCTCTATAACCCTATGCTCACAATCTCACAGGAGCCTAGAAAGCAAGATACTTGTATACAAGCTGCTAAGAAATGAGTCTGTGCATGCATAAATTATTTTACTTTACAGATGTCATGGAAAACCAAGGGAAAAAAAATTATCTGACTGAAATATATGGAGCCTCCTTCTCTGGAGCTATTCAAAACCTGCCTGTACCTAATCCTTTGCAAGCTGAACTAGCTGAACATGCTTCAGTCTAGATGATTTTTAGAGGTCCCTTTCTATCCCAACCATTCTGTGATTCTTTGAGATTTATGTCACTATTTTTACTGTTTTGATTTTCAAAATTTTATGTCTTTCTTCTGGAAGTTATTTTCCCTGAGTAAACATCATTTATTATGGCTTTGCAAAAAACACATTGGAAGAAAAAATAACTTCAACTATGTGTTTAGTCCTACTGTAAGTATCCTACACAGATAAAAGACTGTAATAGGTATGTGCTTGGTAACAGGTTTTGAACATTCAGATTTTATATTTAAGATCAACATTTGAGCCAGATAAGGATTTTTAGAGTAGGATTTAAAACACAGGATACCCAGAAGTTTGATCACATTTTTCTGTTCAAAGAATCCCCAACAAAAACACAACCTTCAGTTAATACCTGATACAGAAGATGAGGAAGACAAAGCAAACAGAAATGTTTGCTGTTTGCAAAGGACAGATTTCCCAATAAAGTCCAGAATTCCTGTTTGTTTCCTGTCATTCTGCTCTGATAAAGAGTGCTGAACACAGTTCTCCTGAAAATGCAATGGTTGCCCATGGTCTGTGGTCCATGTTTTATGTTTTTGGTTTTTTTTTCATAAATCAGGCCATGATTATCCCCATGTGAAAGCTGGAGTGTGCTAAGCATTTCCATACAAATCCCTACCTAACTGCAGAATCCTTCTGAAATCATTGCAAGAAAATTAAGAATGCTGAATGAAGTTAAGAGTTTCCAAAATTCTCAACAAAGTCTCTTGGTACAGGTACCAGACCACTGGCAATGATGTGAGTTTATTCAATCAATAAACATCCATTTCATAAAAAGGGTGAAACGTTGGGAGTTATTTTGCTAGAAGGCTAAATAGGGTTTAAAATACTTAAAGATTTCTTTGAAACAAGGGCATTGTTCCTAAAATGGTTTGTTTATTTTCCTTTTTTTCTCCTCACAAAGCATCTACTGTATTAATTCCACAATCCTAGTGTCTGGAGATTGCTTGTGTGGATTCCCAGTTTCCAATCACAGTCTCCTTGGAGACAATGGTTTTATTTATGTGTTTATATTTCATTCAGAAAGATTTGGATTCTGAGACAAATCTCAGAGGCACAAAAGGGTGACATCTCTGAGTGAGATGGCTTGGGAGGAAGAACTGAGGAATAAATAAAATGTTTCATGTCTATCATTTCAGCTAAATGTCAGTGCACTAAACAGTTTTACTGCAGGTATATGCAGGCATAACCTTGTCCTGTGGCATTATATATTTATGTGAGTATATATATGTGTACATATGTATAGATATAAACATCCACATACATAAGATGAGTATTTAAAGATCATGGAGGATTGCAGTGCTGGCAATGCCATATTTCTAACTAGGCAGCTCAAAGAATGTAAATCAGGTATGGGAGTTGCGGGTCTTTTTTTTTTTTTTTTTTTTTTTTTTTGTTTGTTTTTTTTTGTTTTGTTTTTTTTTTTTTTATGTCAAAATCCAAGGGCTGCACAGAACAATATGGTGTGAAAAACCAGTCCAGTACCTCCACGGGTTTTACTAATTTAAAGGATCTTTGCTTTGTGATCAGAGGATATCTCCAAAAATTACATCACAAACCTATCTCCCAAGTGCCCTAATATGAAATAAGAGGAATGCCTTGACTTCCCAGAACAAAACACAGTTTGTGGAAATGCAGCTGATAAATGTGCTTTTTTATTATGTCCACTCCAGACTGATAGAGCAGCTGAAGGCTTGGTTGAAGAACAGAGTGACTTAATATAGGGATTAAATCAATAATTTGAAGAAAACCAGGAGAAATAGGATAAACTGATAAAAAAGCATTGCTGTAAATATAATTTCAAGGATATTCCACCATATGTCTAGTCCAGGACTCATTAGTTATCATGTCTCCTCTGCCAGCTTCTCTTTTTAATATATGTATGAAAATCACTTTTGCTAACAGTTTATTGAAAATAAGCAAAATTGTTAAAAATTCATCTTTATAGCAACTTTAATATATTTTCATGCACGTGGATATCCCATTTGAGTGACAGATGATAAGCTGCATGCCTGATTTCTACCAACAATTAGCTTGGGCAAATAAAGTAATTGCATATGCTGGTTCTGACAGAACAATTTATTTTTTCCCTTCTGTGCAATCATGATGCAGTTGTGGGTTCAGTTGTGATTTAAGGCAGGGACTGCTTGCTATTCTAGTCTTGTACTCTCCCTAAAACTAGAGAGATGCATTTTGGCTGGTCCCTTGCCACTTCCATGATTAACTTGATTAGATGGAATAATTTCATTGCATTTCAGTTAACAGGGGGAGTCTGTTGGTGCTTATGCAATCCTAATGTGCAATGCTGGACATTTCCACCCCCTAAAAACCCCTGAGCTGTAGTGAAATCTGCTGGGTGTGTATTGTTAAAAGGAATGTATTTTAAAATGATACAGAAGACATCTTTTAAAAATTGAGTGCATGTGGGAAGGAGAGCGATTGGTTAGATATTCTTCCAAATGTTGGCTTTCTAGAGGTTCTTTTGAAATGGAAAACTGATTCTAGCAAGAGTTTTGTGGCTGGCAGTAAAACTCTCCAATTTGTGGTGTCTTTTGCTTCACAGAATGGATCTCACAGGACCAACCCTGCAATCAGTACATTGCCACACTTCCTAAAGCCTACTTGCAAATATGAAAAAGGTCCTCCCTTTTTTAATGCCTGTCTTTGACCTCTGTTCTGCAAAGGCAGCTTCCTAGAACTAGTTTTCAGCTCAGCCAAAAAAAAATTCCATAAAATGAAATGTTTCTCTTGTGATACAGAGCAAATAGTGGTGGAACATGTCACTCTGACCCAGGCTGAGCAGAGACATCAAATTGAATTTCCTGCATGGCAAGAAGTGCTCATCCACTTATTCTCCACCTCTTACACACCTATTCCCCCTGATTAAAAATGCTTGCACTTTCCACTGGAAAATGACAGTCCCCTGTGTGTGAGAACATGGGGAATTCTTGGTGTTTTGCTTGAGGTTGTCTCAAAAGGGAACAGAAACTTTAAAGCTTTTGTGAGAAAGAATTCCTTGCTGAATGAGCACTTCTTGTTGGCTGGTGTCACTTGGGATGGTGCTATAATGTGATCTTTTGGGGCACATCTTGCCACCACAGCTTGTAGACATCTAAAAGGGAGCTGTCAGCTGCTATCAGTTATCCAAGTTTCTTCTGCCATCAGTAATGGAAATAGATAACTCCATACAGGGATTTACCCTGGCCTGAGATAGTTGTCGAAAATGGAGATAATAAATTGGTCTCTGTATCCATTTTCCTTGACTGAAAATGACCCCTAGACAATTACCTGTAATATCTGAAGTTAGGGCTGGTTCATATCCTTATCCATTAGAATTCTGTGTTTTTACAAACAAGGGTCTGAATAAGCAAACAGGAGATTCAGGTTTTATATTTTCATGATCTGCCTCACAGTCTTGGGTGAACTCATTCCAATGTATTTCCACTATTTGATTCTTCACTTTCTTTGTTAACAAATGGGCTGGAGAAAAAAAGAAAAAAAAATATTAACAAATATAGTTAGGACTTGATCTTCAAAGACATGTATTTTAGAGTGGAAAGGACCAACAAGTTAGCTGGAATTTATATAATTTTGTCAATTTAAAAGTTTAGCAGCTAGATATGGTAATCACACATGACCCTCCTATTATCCATGGAGAGAGAGAGATGGAAGTTTGTGAAAACAATGCATGTCATCTATAGTACATGCATTTAAAGCTAAGTGAAATTAATCCAACCTTAAAAGATAAAAACCTATAAAATTGCCTATAAAAACCTATAAAATGTTTGTTTCTAGCACTCAATTGTTTTCATTGCTACAGCTTATTTGAACTACTGTGTCTTTACTTATTATTTACTCCTTCTTCAATAAATGGAAGTTGCCTTCAGGAATCCAGGAGCTTAAAAATAATTATGAAACCACAAGAAATTGAAGGTCTTTCATTCAGGACATAAGAGAGAACAAAATTAAAGCACCTTTTGCCTACTGAGCAGGAACTTGTCTTCATTAAGTGAACAGAAGCTCTGAAGATGGATTCAAGATACAGCATGTCCCTTGGGCCTGACAAAAGCAGAGGAAGAACAATTAGGATTAATGTGAATAATATGAATATGTCAGCAACCTGCTGCTGTCTGGGGTACAAGTGTGCAAATTCCCCCATCAGTGAAATGCAGCCTCTGCTACAGCACCAGGAGGAATTTGTGTCCTTTGTCATGGCAGAGACTCCCAAGTCACCACAGCAGAAAAGTTCCTCTGACCACACTTTTGCTGTGGGTACTTGCTGCCTCACAGAGAGGAAAATGAACATATCCAGGGCACAGACAACTCCCACTGGACCAACTAGAAGAAAAATATTATTTCCCAGTGGAACTGAAAATGAACACAAGCTTCATCACTGGCTGGTTCAAATGCAAAAATAATTTTTTCCACCTTGCATAATGGGAATATACTAAATACCAGACTGATAAACTCTTAGAAAATTATGCAGAAAGAAGAGCCTTTACAGGGCTAAAAATAATAAGGAAAAGGCAGAAGACAATGCTAGTGAAGGGAGTAAGCCAGTCTGACAAGACTTAAGGCAAAAGAGTTTGTCAGCAGGAAATAAAAATACTTTAACTCTGGAAAAATCGACTTTTTGGACAGAGAGATATGAGTGTATCTGTCCCTTACATAGCATGGGGGACATCCATGGGATTTTTTTCTTTGATTGTTGGTGAATAATAATTGAGGTAAATGCTGTCTTCTTAAATCAAGATGGAGAAAAACCCAGACATCTCTGCTATTACCTTCATATTTGCTGTGCAGCACTTTTAGAGGGGGTAAATTTCTTTAGAAGGGTAGGGGATTTTTCTGTACACATGGTGATCAAGGGCTAAAGATTATCAGAAGTATTTTTTTGGCAAGTTTTTGGGAATTCAGGAATTTTTGAGGTCTCCCAGAGAAGTTTTTATGTAAAGATGTTTTCATGGTGGCTGTTCTCCCTCTCTCTTACCTCTTCAGCATTACCAGATGGCACCAGAAGCACCATTTCTCACACAGCCTGACACTCACTGTGGGATAAGTGACTCTCATACCCCTTTGGATATGATCTTGGCCACTTGAAAGGAAAAGAACTTACAGAATGACAATCAAATGAGAGCTGGCTTGGCACAGCTGGTCAGCAAAGTGTCCCTCTCAGGGAAAATGGCATGGTCTGCATCTATCCCAGTGAAGTGGAGCGTGCTTGGGAAGATTCCCTGGCACTGGAGCATCATCATTTACTCCAGTAATGTTTCCTGGCATGGTTGTGGCCCATTCCAACAAGCACTTTCCCTGAACAATTCCTGGGCATGGTTTGGCAGCTGGAGCCCAGGAGCCTCTCCAGCAGGCAGTTTGCACACAGACCCTGCTCCAGAGCCTGGAACAGTTTGTGAGGGAAGATGAGAGATGTCCTGCATCACTTGGCCTCCTTGCTTGAAAATATCTCTGGATACATTTAATTTGCTGGTGTAGATGTAGCCCTAGAGAAAGTTGTTCCCACATGTGGAAAACAGAGTGAAGAGACAGAAAGAGAGTAAAAATCTTGGCTGAAAAAAATTTCTTCAGAGGAAGAAATGCTCAAGATAATGTTCCATTTGAGATGACTTTATTGCACTGCTTATTTTAAAACCTCGAAGTCTGATCAAGTGTTGCATATAAAAAAAACATTTTGAACTCAGGTCAGGCAGTTTTGACATTGTTTCTCTAAAATGGAAACTGATTTCTGGAAGATGGCATTATTTGGAAGATATCACAGTGTACACTGATTTTACCTCCTCAGAGTTGAAGGTATTCTTCTGCACAGCTTATCACACTAATAAAACAGAAGTGAAATAAAAATCATGCATGCTTACTGAAAAGAATTGGAATATAAATATGCCTGCATTTGATATAGAGAATTTAATGGGGTTCACTGAGGAAAGTGAGATGAATAGAACAGCCCAGGGCAGCAGATAGACAAAAAGAACAGACTGTATCCAGCAGTCCTGAGAAAACAGACAAACAGCTTTCCCAAAATAAATAGCCAGTGCTGTATATCATGATCTCATGGGAGTAATTACTGCAGCTGACTTGGATTCTATTAAAAAACTTTTGCATCAAAATTGTATCTGTCACTTTGGAGATTGCACCAGGCACATGAAGGAGCCCTGGAACAAACTCAGGGTGGTTTGGTGGAGGCTCCAAAGGAGGCAAATGGCCAAACTCCTGAGCTGTGGTGAGGTCAGGAACTCCTCTAGCCCCAGTCTGTCCTCTGAGCACCCACAGAGGAGTGGAAAGGTCCTGTGAGCATCCTGCAGATGAGCTTGGAACAGGGACTGTGCCATTAGCACACGGATAGCAGGAGGCTTTTCCAAGGCTCATTTATCACAGAACAAAGAAAGGAGCTCCAACAGTCACTGCATTTTGAAAGTTTCTGTTTGTATCATATAAAGTTGACTTTACCCCCTGCTATCCCTCAATATTGACCACAGAGTTGTTTCTGTGAAGTGAATTAAAATAATAGGAAAATATAGATTACTGAGGAGAAAATATCTCAAGGGAAACAAAACACTCAATAGACATATCTTTAAAAATGTTTGTACCACTGAGATAAGACAACATTAAGATTTGGAAGTATTCTGAGACGTTTATTAGAGGATAATGATTTTCTGAAGGAAACAGGCATGAGATATTACTCTATTGCTGGTCACTGTGATATTATAAAAAGATATTGTATCAATTACAGATGTGTGGTGAAAGTAACAAACTAATTTGCTGTAAGGACTTTATTACATTTATTTCCATTGGAGTAATTTAAGAGGAATTAAAGAGAAAGAGGAGTTAAATAAAAGAGTTAATTGCTTTCTGGAGCACACAGCTGCTATGAAATAGGTATCAGTCACCATGGCAAAGAACAATCCAGGTAACTCTGGACATGGAGAAAGGGGCATGGAATGGAATGGAATGTCAATGGAAATCAGTGATCTGAGACACAAGATCAAATTATGCATATTAGTGTGTATTTTGGCCATACCAGTGTTTGCAGTTGCAATTTGTGTTAACCTTTTTAATAAATATCCCCAACAAAACACTCAAGGAAACACCTTATTTTCCAGGACGTTCTTTTCTTATAATTTATTAATTGCTTACTTTTGGATGAAGACCAGGAAATCCCATAACAGTTTTTTTTTAATGTACATTCTGTGGAGACTCACTGGAGTTTGAACCAGAACTCGTGGGAGGCTTAAGTGTTAGGTAACAATTAATTCAGTGCTCTGACTTGAGTTAGTCCACACTAACTTTATAGGCAAGAAATTTCCAGATGTTTCTAAGACTCATGAGAAGCAGTGGGTGAAGCTCCAGGTGCTTTTGGTGTCAGTAAACACCTGAAAAAAAAAGAGGATTAGATGGACTGGCTCCTGTCCACTGCCCATGTGAGTTCACAATGAGTATATTATTGGCAGGGTGACCTTTGAAAAGAGTTTCTTTAGGAAAAAAAACAGCCAAACAAAAAAGCTGAGGCAGAGCAACAGCTGTGCCAGACCTACCTGTACAGCTGGCAATGCCAAAAGTGTATTCAGAATTATTGCTTAGCTGTCATTTGTGTCTTGTGAACTCTCCATGTTGCTTCATAACTAATGGAAGGGGAAAATGAGTGTTTTAATAACCATATAGCATAAATTACCACTATTCTTAGCCCAGACGAAGAAAAAGAGAAAATAGGAAAAATCCTGTTATTATTTTGTGTTCTTAATCACATTTCTGATCTATAGAGCTCTCAACATTACTCTTGGGATAACATGGTTAAAGACAACAAAATGCTCTCAATTATTATTTATAAATTATTTAAAAAGAATACAATTTAAAAAATAAGAAGGGAATGCAAACAACCTAAAGGCTTTTATGTTTTCCTCATGAAGAGCTTTCAGTTGAGATTGGTCCTTTGAGACACTGTGTTCTGCTTCTTTCCCTTTTGAAAAGCAAATTTAAAGCATAATATTTTATTTCTTTATTTCACTTTATCTTTTCAAAGCAGTATGGTGCATTGAAAATATCGTGATATCCTTGACAACTGGGTATGTTACACAAAGAGACAAAGAAATCACTCATGTCAGGAAATCTGTGTTCTTCTTAGTATATCATCAATATACAAAATTGCTTTTGGAAGGGCAAGCTGTATTCTCCAAGTCAATGAATATGTGAGCACAGCTGAGTGGGTCGGCCCCCAAAATTCTAGAATTTTTCATCAAAGGGCTATTGTTCCCCTTCCAGCTTCCAAAACAATGCATCCAAATGAATGACTCAACCTCACATTCAGGAAGCACTGGGGTGGTTTGTATGGCAGGCACTGATGCAGGTTCTGCCCAGACTGCATTTCCAGCAGGTTTTGGAAAGGCTCAGATAAAATGAAATAGCCATCATCTTATACAGGAGTGAAGGTCAGCTTCGTCATCCTCAACTTTTATGTAAAAGAGGACTACCACACACCTATTTTTGGTTATTTTCACATCATCAGAAGGGTTTGGGGGTTTTTTTTATTATTTTTTTGGAGGGGTCCAAGGCAGAGAAAACCAAAGGCCAAGGTGAGCAAAGGACAAGGCTGCTGGGAGCAGGGGCTCACCAGCCACTGCAGAGCTCTGTGTGAGAGTTTAGGTGTGTGTGCTTGTTGGGAATGCCTGCTCAGTCCCCCTTCTGGCTGGACAAGGGCCAGGGAATTGCACCCTGGCAGTTTTGGGTAGGGATGTGAGGCTGCTCCTGGTGCAGAAAGTCTGCTGCTTTTTGGCTCTGGTGAGCTGGGAAAGAAAAATTCCCCAGGGCTTGAAGCCTTCTGGAGTTGGAGTCCCTTACAACACAGAAAATAAAGAATTTATTAGAGAGAAATTCAGATGCTGGCCTATAATCTAGTCTAAGAAAGACACACCTCCATCTAGTTCCTTAAAATCACAATATTTTCTCAGTCTTTCCATCCATTATAATATATACCTTTTCTTTGAGTTGAATTGATAGTCACTCCTTAAATATAAGCCTCTTTCATCAAAAATTCAAAATAAATTGATCTCATCTTTCACACTTTCCAATCCCAGTTGCTATATTTTTCTGCTCAACAGTATGATTTATGCATATTCATTGGTACAAATCGAAGTCTCAGTTAAATGTCAAAGCTGCAGCACTTTGAAATGCTTTAACCATTTTGCATTGTGTTCTGCCATCTCAGAAAAAAGGAGACTGAAAACAGGAGTTCTGGAACTGCATTAAAATGTTTGTATAATTCATGTATAAAATTACTATATAAAGAATATAGCTTAATAGGTCAAGATCTTGTTAAAAAATGCAGTTTATAATAATCTTTGGCATCCTGTAACTCCTTGACAGCAGAACAAAGCTCCACAGAATATATTGCCTCTTTTTATGCAACATGATGTACCTAACTCTCATATATTTTATTATTAATATACCTAAAATATTTGAGTATAAACCATCCCTTATATTGCAGGTGTTCATTGTCTTCCTCAGGATATGTGTGTCATTGTTACTCTACTGTATTGGTCTAGATTGGTTCAGAGTTTAGGTTTTGGGGCCTTTTTTTCAGAATTTATTATCTCTTTTTACAAACTCTAAAACACATAGAGACTTATGCACCATTTTTACATTATGACTTAAACTCTGTGAACTAGAATATCTCTGACCTGACACAAAATGCATTCTACAATGCTTTCCAGATTAGGCAGAACCAACATTGAGATTTTTTCCAGGGCAAATTCTCCAACTGCATCATGTCCTGATATCTGCTTCTCTGATACAATCTGAAAAATCATGTGATTTAAGGACACATTGGAAATCCATCCCAGTGATGAAATTTCTTTCACAATATGATGCTCATCTGTCTTCTAACATCATTTACTACCATTCCAAATAAAGAAAATATAAAACAAAAGAAAGAACCCCCAATGTCAAGAGAAATCACAAAACTTCTGCAAAGAAGTAAGCTGAATAATTGTCATCCAAAAATTTAATAGAATAAGACAAGACGGTAACTAGTGCACAGAAACTTGACAATATAATTTGCACTTATATCAAAGACCCTGGTGCCTAAAACTTGATGTACAACACATGCAAATCAATCAGGCTTCCTCTTAAAGTTCAGTGTCTGTCAGAGAGAAGCCAAGTGAGCAAGGGAAGTTGAGCTCGGGAAAGGAGGAAGGAAAGTGTTGTTTCAACATTTGTATTTTAGTTGCTTGCCACCTAATGTCATAATTAAATAATTCTTTTTATGGCAATAAATATTTTTTTTCCCCCTGTTTTTCCCACGATGGTAATTGGAAAATAATCTCCCAATATTTGTCTCAGCCCACAGGGTTTCTCATCCTATTTTTCCCCCCTGCCCCACTGAGGGGAAAGAATAGAGGAGTCTGGCTGGAAGCCAAGGCTAACTCAGCCTGTGTCAGGTAAGATTGGTTTTCCCCATTATATCACTTTATATTTATCTATGTTGAACTTCATTTGACATTTTACTGCCCAGATACTCTGGCCTCTAAGGTCCTCCTCGAATTCTTCACAGCCTGTTCTGTTCCTAAGTGCCTCATATAATGTTGGATCATCATAACTCACATCACATTCTCACCACACAGACCATCCCTCTTCTGTAGGTCATTTTTTGACAGACTGAGCAGAATGAGTTCCAGGACAGGCTCCTGCACAATTGCTGTGATAACCATCCTGCATTGCAAGACATGACCTTTTGCAGTTATCCTTGAGTTCCTGCCACTTAACCAAAGATTAATGCATGTCAGGGTCTTGCCTCTTATCCCACCATACTCAGTGCTCTGGCAGCCTATGCAAAAGCCTTTGTTAAATTTTTTTTAGGAAATTAAAGCAGACAATATAGCTCCTGCCACTTTATCTCTTATGTTCCTTGAGCTCTTTAAACAGTACCTTAAGCAGAAGTCATGATTACTCTCCTCGAATAAAAAATAATAAAAATATTCAAGGGTCTATTCTATAATTTTTTTAGTGTTATTATTAATTTTCCCAGTAGAGATCTTAGGTTTAAAGGACTGTTAGTCCCTGAGCACACCTGTAAATTTTCTAAGAGCTGCCATTTCATCCTCTGTGTTTTTGACTTCAGATGTCACGAGGTTTTAATGAGAGGTTACTTGTATTGTTATTTATTTAATCTGTGTGTTCCTATAGAACTCTAGAGGCAATATCATCTGGCCCTGGTAACTTGTTAGTGTTCATAAAGTTGATTTATATAATAATCTCTTTCACTGTTGCTTTGCCAGGCAGCTAATGCTACAGTGACCAGAGCACTTCTATGTAGCCTGGTAATCCCATGGTATGTTCTGCTCCAGAAACATTTTCCCTACCTGTCTGCACAATGCAGGAGATGATTCTCAAAACATCACAGTGGATTGGCAGAAACAGCATTGCATTCTTTCTTTAATTCAATGTATTAATGGCTGTGGGATATCTGACTTTCATTCCATCCTTTGCTAGTCAGGGTTAAATTTCAAATTCCAATATTTCAACCCCTCTGTTTTGGATATTTGAGAAGAGAGTCTTTTGAGCCTCCTGCTGAAACTGCTAGACTTTAGAGAACAGCTAAATATTCATTGGGCAAAAGACTCTGTGATCCTAGTGATTAGGGTATTCATGTGGCAGGGGAGATGTGAGATCCTGACATTCTAATGAATATTTACATAATTTTGTGTGAAGTATTCACTGGAGCAGAAACAGCAAGTTGCCTGATCACTTACCTATAGAATCATAATTTTCTTGCCTTTCAGCTCAATTAATTTTTAATTGTGCCTCAAAAAGAGGGATAGCCTCAGGAGGAGGAACTTTCTTCACAGAGTGTCCCGGCACTCTGAAAATTCACCTAATATTAGTTTTCAAACTCTCTCAAAAACTGAAGAGATTTAAACCTGTTGCCTAGACTTTCTCAGGGTGCTGAGCATCAGGAGGTCATTGCCTCCTTTTTGGTCATATTTTTTGAAAAAAATACATACTTTGTTGACAATTTCTTGGAGGAAGTTCAGCATTTTGAATAAAAAAATGGAAGGTGCTGTTACAGTCCCTGAGAGGACAACAGGCTATTCCTTATATTTTGTATATTGTGGTCCCTGGCTGGATGTGGTGGTTTCCCATCTTGGTTTCTAGCATTCCTGGTACAAATTCTCAGTGTTTTTGCAAACCTCTGCACAATTTATTCAGAATTTATTTTTAGGAATCTTAGGAAATGGGAGCATCCAAATATTTTTAAATGACAGCACTGGTTTGCATAGAACTTGGTAAGTAAATGTCTCTCTGTGCCTTGTGGTGTTTCATTTTGGTTCTTTTACTTTATTCTTTGGCTATTATGAGGCTGCTTCTAAGAACTGGCTGCACATGCAACAGAAAGACTCATAGAAAAAAAAAAAGAACATTATAAACAAGGAAAAATGGCCTTGAAGTAGGGATATTATCAAATTTGTTTCCCTCAGAGGACTTCAATATGGTATTATTAACCTGCAAAATTAAACTTCTCAATCAAATTCCCAGAGCAGGTCAAGATTCCAACTTCTCAGCCTCTTGTAAGTCAAGACAAAGTTTAGAAAAACTATTGTCACCATAAGGGCTCGCCTGTGCTCGAGATTACAAGTTCTGTATTTGCCATATTCTGTGTACACCAGCGCTGCCATTTAAAACTTGAGAAGTTCCCCTTCCCCTAGATTCCTAAAAATACACCTGGATAAACTGAGCAGAGGTTTACAGAAACCCAGAGTATTTGTGCCACAGGGATTCATGGGGCAGGGAAGCTGAGAGTTCCTGCATTTCCCCAAGATTACATCTACAAAGTACTCCTGACAGGAATGACAAATGGTAGCTACTGTGTGTGCTTTGAGGGCTGAAATTCTGTAGTAAGTCCTTTTGTGTTGCCTACAGTGCCAAATTTGAATTCAAATCTTTGATTAAGGCTCATTCCATACATTTTTTTTTTCACTGTTTGGTTGGTTGTTTGGGGTAGGTTTTTTTATGTTTTTTTTTTTGCTGTTGCTTTCTTTTAACAAGAGAGGGAGTAACTGCCTTACCTGGTGAAAAGGATAATGATGAAACCACCATTCACTGGTGGCTCATCAATGATTCCAAATCCAGAGCCCTGGTGTCCTCTAAACATAGATTAGAGATTTTGCTGTGACTTGAGGTACTGGAATGAACTGAGCTAATGAAGCAGAGGGAATTCAGAAACTGCCTGACTGCAGAGAGAGAGTGTTCATGAGACTGTCAAATATTTATATTCATGTATTAAGTGCCTCAGATGAGCTGCTCACCTGGATGAGCTTATAGCCAGACACCTGTACCAGCTTCTTGCAGTGATGTCTAGGCAGTGCCCTTGTAGGTCTTAAAATTATGAGCTTGTGTTTGAATGATGTTCCATTCAGCCTTATGTTCAATCACAGGTAAATTAATGTAGTACACCTTGATATGACTGGGGCTTGTTTCCAACTGCACCCTCTCACTGTCAAAGTCAGGTGTCATCTGGCAAAAAAATAAAGTAGTGGCACAAATCCAACAGTACAGAGAGAGAAGGGAAACAGAAAATCTGTTCATCACTTCAGACTGCATGTATAGAGATTTTGCCTCTCAGAGTAAAAACTATCAGTACAAGTGGTTGTTTCTGTAGAGGAGAGAAGTGAGAAGAGCAGGTTTTTTTAAACAAGATTTGGAGGATCTTTACTCTTTAACAAAAGAGAAACTTGGTCTATCTTCTACTGTACTGCCTTCAATAAGTGGCTAATTATCTTCAATAATGTTAAGCTCAAGACAAAATAGAAGCAGAGAAAACCACAACAAAACACCAGACTTGGCACCTGAGGTTGGTTCAGTTAGCTCTGAGGTTAATTCTTACCTGTGACACACTGAGCATGACATCTGACACAAGACTCAAAGGACTTCAGCCCAATAAATGAGATTTGGACTGGTCTTTGATCCATAATTTCAAATTTTCATTCTTGAATATTTCTGCTCTGTCCCAGCCTATGTTCCAGCACATTTTGCATGGCCCAAGCCCATGTACAGATTCCAAAGGAGGATTTTTTCTTCCTGAGTAGCCCAAGGAACCCCATGCCACAACTCTTGTAAGTGCATGGACAAAATGTGTTTATTAGTTCCTGTGTGCCCCAGAAAATGTAGCAGAGGCTGCTTTTCCAGGGCAAACTCACTGGCACAACGGGGGTGTGGCAGCAGATCATCAGCCAGCAGAAATTTGGAAGATCTGAGCTCAGCTGTCTCTGCTTAACAGGACCTAACTCCCCAGTCCTTGTGGTTTTGGCAAGTGGGTCAGCCAAGAGATTCAAGGCTGCTTGGAGGGAGGGCAGGATGCCTCAGCAGTGCCAGATGAAAAAACCTTGCAGTGTGCAGAGAAAGAATTCAGAATTCACTGGGCTGGAAAGAGAACATGAGAACAATGGCAGCTCCAACAGAAAAGCTGGGGACGTCCTCTGGGAGGAGAGGGAGGTTCAGCTCCACTTCCAAAGGCTCTTTATGTGATTGTTCCCAGTTGTGCTTTCATGTAAAATGCATCTCCTATTAGCAGGGATTGGGACCTCAGTCTGTTTGTGCCCACAGTCACCAATAAATGCTGCAAGCATTAGAGCCCTGTAAAGTGGGAATTAAAATGATCCCAAGGACTCTGGGTCAATCCACCCTCATAAAAGTTGTCTTATACTCACTTAATGTCTCCAGGTATTGAAATAAAGACCATCAGTACAAGTTATCTCTTCTACTGCTTTTGTCCCTCACAGCAGATGCTCCCTTTAACCAATTCTTGGCAACAATATCATCCCTATTTATCATCTTCAGACTTTTTTCTCCAAGTCACTCTAGCAGAATCTACAGAAGGTTCACAGAGAAGACACAGCTGGTGTCTCAGCTTCCTGACTCCTAAATGGCCTGAGCCAAAGGCAGAGCAGCCTGCCAGCTCTCTGGAGCCAGAGCTGCCTTCCTGTTCACTATCAGATTTATGCAAATATCCTGGCACTGGTCTAAAAATACCTGGATTTAGTCAGGGGAGGCAGAGAAGTGTAGAAGGCTCATACCCTGCCCTCCCATCATCATCTGCCTGCACCATGTGTTGTAGCTGGAGCCACACAGTTAAACCAGGGCTGTGTTGTTACCTGAGCACAGGCTTATTTCATGACCAAAAACAAACAAAAAAAAAACCTTCCCAAGCCACTCAACAGAAACACAGGTTCTCTGTCAGAGAGGAAGAATTTCCCTCTCTGCTTGTGTGACTGCAGCCAGCCAAGAGGGATCAGGGCACTGATACAGGGCAGGAAAAGCTGCTGTGCTTGTGTTTCCTGAGGGATAATCCATGGTGCCAGGTGAAAAAACTGAGATGTGCAGAAACTGAGCTGCATCTCCTTGGAGATGAATGGCTCACCATAGCTCTGGTCAGCCAGAAGTAATTTTAGTAAATAGATTTAAATTATTGAGAGTCATAGGGAACAGAATGAAATATTCCTGTCTTTGGTGATTTTTGTTTGTGTTTGGGGAAAATATGAGAGCTGTTCCAGAGGATGATACAATTGGCTTATTGTTGATCTTTATATAAGCTATAGGTTACATGCTGACTTGGACTACATGCTTTGCATTTATCAATTAATCTGAAAGCTTATGGTTTTTTTGCTGATTTTTAAGGATGGAAATCCAAAGACTGTGTCAGATAATAAAGCTTGTAATATTAAATCAAATTATAATTGTTTTCCCCCAAGAAATGAAGTTTTGCTTATCTTTATCTCTGTAACTCAGTAAACAGGCTGTAGACCTGGATATTAGGAGAAAACAAGATTATGGCCCAGTCACCAGCCTCTAGGGGAGATGATTGAGAATAAGGAACAATGCATGTGTCTCTCCCTTGCTGACAGGTTTATAAGTGGAAGAAGTAATGGACAACACTACTGTGAGTTAGTGAAATCATTTTGCACTCGGCCAATATAGCTTAGAAACCTTTTTCCAGGCTACAGTTCAATGAAAAATCTCTGACCAAGTGTTACAATCTGTAGACATCAACAATTCCAGGGGTGAAACTATTTAGCTTGTACAGAGGTACATTTGAAATTTACTATCTGGAGTTCAATGTCTAAAATGTCACTAAAGGAACCAATCTCTTAAGTCATTAAAAACACATAAAATCAGTGAATTCTTCATCAATCACTATGAATACAGTCATTTTTTGGAGGTTGTGAGGGACATGTCTTTTACAGAACCCACAACTGGTCATTAGATCTGGAAGTTAAATTGAAGACTCCCTCATCCAAGCAGAAACTCCTTATAGCTGGCATATAAATACCCTGTTCTGTGAACAACCTGGACATCATTTACTACCCTGTGGCAGGCAAGGGAGGAGCTGGGACCAGAACAGTATTTCCAGGCTTCAGCATTTCAGTGACATTTAGGGGTTGTCACACATCTCCCTTCCCACTGACCCTGCAGGTGTTTCCAGCAGGTGCTGTTTGGTTTCCTATCAAGAGCAAGGAACTCTCCCCACTTCCCATGGACTGCATCTCTCTAGTTATTATTGCAACCATGACAGCCCCCAAACTCCTATTCACGTGGCAAATGACAGCTTTGCCTTTTGTGAACCTAACAACTCTCTGCAGTGCAGCTTTGAAGAAACAGAAAAGTTCAACTCTTTCATCTGGGTTCACCCAAAAATACTAAATGCAGTTTTCTGTAGTGCCACCAAAGTAACAAAATTTTTGCACTGCAGGTAGCAGTCATTCCCCTGAAATTCACCTTTTGAGGCAGTTTACATTATCATATGTGTTTCTTTTCCTAGAAACAGCACAGAAAGCAGCATGAGTTTCTGTAAGATATATTGAGGGGTATCCTGCTGTTCTGTGAAGTACTTCCATGAAGGCCTCTTATTTCCAGAGCACCATAAGTGAATAAAAACCTTGCAAACACACACACAGACCTGGTACCTGCTGGGAGAAACTGATAGTGCAGTTCAGCCCAGTGATAAGAAGTCAGGTATAAGAGCTCACATTTTATACACCAGGCAAATACAACACTTTTCTCTCTCTCTCTCTTTTTTTTTTTTTTTTTTTTTTTTTTTTAATGGCTAATTACAGTTCTGCCCATCTTTTTGTTTGCCTTCTACTTTTTTTTTTCTTTAAGAAAATGATGAAATCTGATGAGGAAAAGAACCATGAATTTGTATCATGAAATATAATCCACCTCCCCTTTCATCCCATATTGCAGATTTCCTGACCTCTCTAGAGAAAACGCTTTTACCTGATTTCCATGCAGCAGAATTCCTGAACCATTCATTCTGAAAGCCCTGCACATCCCACATCATCTGTTCCTCCTTGTTGCATACATAAACTCATCAGATGTGAGAGGAGATGAACACAATTTAAGTGAGAGGGTTGCAGAGCAATCTCCTAAATGCCCAGAGAGAAATGCAAAGCTTCACTTCTGATTAGAAAGGTTTGCTGGTTGGTATCTCTAATTGATTGGCTTTGCTCTCAATGTCTGTTTTAGTTTTAAGAAGAATGGAGTGATCCAGCTAAGCAATACTGTGGATATTTAACTTCACAGAAAAATGCAGTTTGCTTTTTCTGATTTTTCAGCAATCAAATTCTCCTACAATAAAGTAAAAAGTTTGCTTAAAGTGGAGTTAACTAAACAGCATAGGACACAAATAATGGAGAAATTTGGTTTCTAGGGTACAATCAATCTCCCCTTTTCTATGTATCTATACTTAGTAGTCATTATTTTAGGGAAATTCTGGGAAGCCTTGTTGGGATGCCCTCAGTCCCTGTGTTCTTTGAGCCACGTGGGTGTGCAGGGCACAAGGCTTCTGCTTGTAAGGATAGGAGGCCATGAGTTCTACACACTCTGTGTTTCAGAGGTGTAATTTCAGTTATTTCAATGAACTAGCTCCTGGCTGGTTCCTGAGGAGGTAATAGAGAGCAGCAGCTTTGGCAAATGGCAGAACACTGAAAATTTTCAAGTGGTTCTTATTATTGCCTGATCAAAGTGACTGATGAGTACCCTCACACAAGTCTTATTTCAATTTTACAGAAAGGGATATCACACCTTTTTATAGTGTTCTTTGAGACATTTTGATGAAAAAAACCTCTGTAAGAGCCAAGCAGAATTGCTGATATTACAAGTGGACCACATGCAGAAACCAATCCTATTCTCTTGAATTTAAAAGATTGTATTCAATCACTTTGTTTTTCTGCCTCATTGTACTGTGTAGATTGTATGGTTTGCTTATTACAACAGTAAAGCCATGCTGAGATTGCTTTCTGCAGAAATGCTGCCTTGGTCAGAATACATTTGAGCTACTTGAGAATATTCAGGTAATTATCTACCTGTTTGCTTTCTCTATAGGAAAACCTTATCACTGTGACCCCTGGAGTGTGGCCTTTCTCACTATTGGTACTTACATTTGACTTCCTGCTTTCAATGCAGAGCTGAAGACCAAAATTTCCTGAAACAGGCTGTTCTTGTGCTGGTCAGAGCAAATAGAAAATGCACTCACAGGAGAAAAAACCTGTTTGGATGTTAACAGATTAACTGTGCCCTCAGAGATATGCAGAAAAATTAAATTATTTTTATTTGGAGCTAATCTGGATAAGGCAGAACATCTTATCATAATAGTTAGAGACACTTATGCAATTTAAAAGGCTTTAAAAAGCTATTTTAACAGGTGGCTGCACAGTGACAAATGTACACTCACAACATCAGCCTGTATTTTGATAGGGCAACTGCAGCTGTAATATCCTTCAAAACCTCCCTTTAATTGATCTAAATGGTGCAACATCCTCTAGAGAGGGGAAAGCATTAATGATATGTTTTGCTTTAGAACCAAAACCCCTTTAATTTATTTTTTCACCTTTTTTTTCCCTTTCTTAGTTGATGTGTCATAACATTGGAAGTGGAATGATTTTATTCAGGGACTAGGTCAATAGCCATGAGTACAAAGAAGAGAAGTCAAGGTTTCTCCCTAAATAAACAGAAAGATTTGAAACCATCTGCACATTCAAATACCAGGGAAATACAACAATAGCCAATGAAGGTTAATCTAATAGGAACAATATTGATTTTTGGATATTATTTCTATTATTGTTAGCTTCAAATTAGTGAAGAACTCGCCTCTTAACATTTCCCTGAGGTGCTAAAAACAATGAACACATTACATTTGAAAATCAGCTAGAGCTGTTCCAGTGAGAGTATAAAAATCCATTTACTTCACACCTTCTTAAATCCTCTTAGTGCCATAACAGATTAGTGTGTGAGGGGGAAGCAAGAGTTTTTATTTTAATTGAACTGGAGGTTGGCTTTCCCAGGGAGGTTTGATGAAGAGGGGAGTTCTCAGGAGGGAGGGTCCTCAGTGAGAAATATTCTGGTGAGAGGCCTCTTTTTAATGGTTTGACAAGTGCAGGGAAGGACTCGTTAATCTTATGAGTGTTGCATTTTGTGATTCTCTGAAATGAAGGGAACTGCATTAACACTGGCTTTGTCATAGTGATTTCTGGGGGGAGAACATTTCTTTAATTAAAGTATAAGCATTTATGTCAAAGACTTGGTATCAACAGAATTAAAGTAGTAGCCTTCCTACATTGCTTCTTTTCAGAAAATTAATTAAGAGCTGACTCCTATCAAACCAAACCAGATAAAAATTACCAATATTTAGACAGTTTCTTTCTGCAGAAATGAAGTTCATTCCCAATTTCAGGTGCAGTTACCAGTAGTCTTTAGTTAGAGCTGCACAGCAGTGTTTCTTATTGCCTGACTATAATCTCTCAACAATGTTTTCTGTTGTTTTAATATAAAATTATAGAAACATTTAGGTTGGAAAAGGTGGCCAAGTCCAACCATTCCCCCAGCACTGCAAAGGTCACCACCAAACCATGTCCCCAAGTGCCACATCCACACTGCTTTTAAATAACTCTGGGGTTCTGTGGAGCCAGGGTTCAAATCTATTTCCTTACTTGGCTCATTGTACATGGCTTTCATACCCACATTCAGTAATGCAAAAGCAAAGTGTTTAGAAATAATTTTTTCACAACTTATTTTCTACACTAGGGACAGATATAGGTGTCATACAATGAAGTGTCATTTAGACAGAAATCATTATTTTCTTATGGGAATTTCCCCTTCCTCACCCCTTAGTAAAGTCATTTTATTTCTTCAGATTCCCATCTGGAAGAAATGCAAAACACTGATAACTTCTGTTTTCTGAACAATCTGATGTCTATGAAAACAAGCAGAATGATGTCCCCCACATGTATGGGACATCTGGAATCACCTTGTCAACAAATACACAAGCACCTCAACTTATCAAGATGTATCAGAAATAAATTTTAAAATCAATATTGCTATTTAGGACTTCTGGGAATGGAAGATAAAGTTCATCTGTTCATAGATAAGGACACTCAAGTGTAGCCTTCTTGTTCCTATTGAAAGAGAAAACCCAGGTAGAATACAGAGGAAGGGTGCATCTGGATTTAAAAAAAATAAAAACACAAACAACAAACCAAACCCCTAAAAAATCCAACAAGCCACTAAATAAACCAAAACTCCCAAAATAATAATAAAAAACGGTAGCAAAATTAGGAAAGTAAACTCTCCTTACAGTTCAGAGAAGCCACAAAAAATTGCCATCCCCATAAATTAATTAATTGAAATTTGGGTGACCTTTAGGTTCCCTGCAGCCATCAGAGGGTCTGGCTTGCTGCCTTGGGAAATGAGTCACTCCAGTCCTGTCGCTACAATCACTGCTACCACCAGGCAAACCATCTCCAGCCTTTTACTGATCTGTTGCCTGAGGCAATAATCCTCCAGCAGCAGAGTTTGAGATGTGCATCTCCCCTCCCCAGCTCCCCCCTAAGCTGCCTCTGTCCTTTGGCATCTGAGTGCAGCCTTCTCCCCATCCCCGAGTGATCTGGTAGTGATAGAACAGTGAAACCCCAGCAAATAAATGGCTTAACCACATGAAAATTCAGTTTTGTTGTGACTCAGAAGAATGGAGAGTCAGCAGCTCTGTAGGCTGTGATTCCTTTTGCTCTAAGGCATTTGCTGTTCCAGTTGGCAAGGCTGAAGGTCTGGCAAATTCCTCCTCACAGGATCCCTGTGCACGTCCAGCATTTTCCAGCCTTCCCTGCCTAAAAGCAGAAGTGGAGGGTCCACTGGTGAACAGCCTGTGTTGGTTTTGGGAATGGTTGCTATTTCTGGAAAAGGAAAATAATCTGTCTGTACCAGTAAATTTCAGAAAACCAACAGTACAGTAATTCTCTGGCCTCTCCAATGATTGTTCAGTGGCCCAAACTGCCCCTGTATGTTCACCTAAATCATAGACTCACTTGGTATCTTAGGATGCAATTTAAGAGTGAGTAACAATATTTAAAACTTATAATTAAGCTCTAGCACTCAAGTTTTTGTGGTAGACATGAAATTTTCCATTGCTTCTCAAATGCATCTTGTATGAACAAGAAAAGCAGGGAGCATGGGAGGCTTCTTATCCTTCCTGCTTAACTCTCACAGGAAAAATCTGCCTGAAACTGAGAATCTCCAGGCTGCCTTCCTTAATGGATGTTTTTAACTAGGCACTGGTGTTAGAGGGAATGACTGCCTACTTGAATATACCCCAATTAATACAGTAAATTTGCATGCTAGTTCCAAATTCAACATTATATTTACTTTATGATGAATTATTTCCAGTCATATCCACTGGTGAGAGGGGAGCACAGTGGTGACAACTGCTCTGTGCTGCAAGATGTAAAAAATGAATCTGTGCCCTCTGCAGGGCAAAGGGGCTCAGTTTGCAGCCCAGAGCATCAGAGATTTCACTGCACTCATCTTCAGCATGTTTTGGCCTCTGGAGACTGCCCATGCAGCTGGCTTCTCATCTCAGGCATGCATCATAATAATTTCAATAAAAGCCCCCCTCCCTTTAGGGTTTTGGGTATAAGAGGAAGAAAAATCTTCTTTATTAGAGACTTGGAGATAAATCTTAGTCCCAAACTATGTATCACTACCCCTGGTTCTGGTAAACAAATCACCAAGCCAGCAAAACCTGACTGTTTAGATAAATGAAACTGGTTTCATCTTCTGTTTCAAACAAAAACAAATAAAATCAGGACAAACAAAGCCTGGGTTTTTGTGTGTTTAAAGCCTTTTGAACGCAGAAGCAACAAACTCAAAGGTCTCAAGGCTGAAGCAGGTGAGATTTATTCTGCTTCTTCATCCACAGAGGGATCCTTTTCTGCCTTCTGGCTTGAAAACCTCCTGGTCATGAGTACGGGTTCATCTTCTTCTCTGGTCCTGACATTTTTCTGGTTTTGCCTGAGGAACTAGAGCAGGGTGAAGTTGTTTAGGGCTTGTGCTTGTTCCATTTCTTTTCTTTTAAACTGACAGGGACTTTAGGCACTTGAAAGAAGACAGCACCGTCACTTCTGATATTCTGGTTCCACCTGTTTATTACTTATTTCTTTTCCTCCAGCAATGCCATCTACTTTATCTTGTACCTCAATTTCACACTTGTTCACATGTTTGAAGAAAGACTGCAGAGTTGCTTGGGTTTGTTTTTTTGTTTGTTTGTTTGTTTGTTTGTTTGTTTGTTTGTTTTTGTTTGTTTGTTTTTTTTGTTTGTTTGTTTGTTTGTTTGTTTGTTTTGTTTTATATGTGGGTTTGGGCTTTTTTTGTTTGGTTGGTTGGTTAGTTGGTTTGTGGGGTTTTTTTGGGGGGT
>JAOTQP010001652.1:64315374-64347559 GCA_026413545.1 Cichladusa arquata | reverse complement strand
GGTGGGACTCTGGGGATGGGGCTGGGCAGGGCCAGGAGCTGGACTGGATGATCCTTGTGGGTCCCTTCCAACTCAGCTTATTCTGTGATTCTGTGATTCTGTTTTCCCTTAACTCTGTGTTATCTGGAAGGAGAGGTCCCATGAGACCCTCTCTGTTCCCATGATGGAGAAAAAGTCAGATAAACAAGAACTGTTCTAGGCCTTTTTCTAGCTCCTGAATACCCTGATTACTACACCTAATATGCAGTCTGAAATCAGATTAAATGGAATTAAAGAAATAGAGAACCAGAAAAATTTTGGTAATACAATTTTTTGTAATATATTTTGGAAATAGAAGAGCTGTGACCCTGAGGGGAGACAGCCTATATCAGTCCTAGGTAAGGCAATGGCAAATGATGGATCCCTCAGGAAGGAAGGGATGCACCTGGCACATCACCCTCAGCCCAGGGAGCACTCACTGCCCCCACTGACAGTGGCTGCACAAAAAGTAACACCTCTAGCACTGAAATAAAGAAATTTAGTCAGAGGTAGAGCACAGAGCTGCCTCACAGTGGAGCTATTTCTGAAATATTGTTCTGGCTGGACTTTCTCAAGGTCCTGTTGACTTTGTGTTTCTTTTCATGGATATTCTGATCCCTACATGTACAAACAGGGTATGGCTGAGTACTTACACCTTTCACAAACAGGGGTTCAAAAGTATGTTAGCATTCCAATTTATTGTTTTTTCTACTGTGCAATCCATGATTTATAATTTAAATCCCTGTGCTGCGTAGACCCATCTCTCAAAGGAAATAAAAAATGTCTTGACCAAAATGGCCTACTACTTGCAAGATTCACCTCTGAAATTCAAAGCTCTTTCCCTTATTGAAAATACTGATGGTTTATTTGAAGATGTCTCCAGATTAAATTTAAATAGTAAAGAAATTACAAACAGTCCAATTCCCTTAATAGCAAGAGGAAGAAAGTAGTGCTGACGTTAATTTCCAACTTAACTGATTAAATGAAATCTTTGCAAATTTTATGAGTTTTACTCTAAAACAAAACAGGCAGATTTTAATGAAGCATGTCCTTCACTAATGGCTATGCATTCAAAATGTATTAAAGAAGGAAGTGGTTCTGTAGCAAAATTAGATTAATTTCCATTGATAACTTAAATGGAAATGAAATGAAGGGTACCTTTGTCTTTTAGTCTATGAAACTTCAGTGGACTCACATTTCCTGACATATTGCAGATATCATGAAACACTTGGATCATGAATGTTTGATGATGATCTGTAACTTTATTTTTTAATATATAAATATTTAAGTTTGCTCATACTAATGTCACCGACAGGTCCCAAACATGCTATTCCTGGCCAGTGTCTGTTAAGGTGTTAGATAACAATTTCCTTTAATGAAGATTTTGCAGTTTACTCATGCAACATTTCCTTGTGCTTCAGTAACTGTACCAATAGAAATTTTATCTAAATTTCCAGATCTCCTTCTTTTAATATTTGACAATTGTTGCTTGCCCTATCCTCTACTGTATGAAGAACACTTTATTTCTTTTTCTTTTTTTCTCTTTTTTCCCCCTGCAGTTGCCTTTATAAATTCTTACAGTTAATTTTTTGCTCTTGGATGTTGTATTCCCTCTCTTCCCAAGCTCTAAAAATTACATTTTTTCAGTGTCCTGTGAGTGCTGTTTTCTAGATCTCTAGGATCATTTTTGCTTGTCTTCTCTGGCCTCCTTCCAGCTGTTCACAACTATTTTAAAGTATGTTGTGTAACACTTAGGAGAGCATTTCAGCCTAAGCCACTGAGTAGATTAGAAGGATTACTAAGATTACCACATATGTCTTGCAAGATACAATTTTTGCTTTCATATGACCTAAATTGTTTTGGCTCTCATCCCTTCTTTTTTCATTTTTACAGATGCAAAACCTACATAAATATAGATTATGTGAATCACCCCATTTCACATAGCAAATTCTGAGATCTTGGAATTGAGAATACATATGTTAAGTCTGGGAGAAATTTTATACTCCATGAGCCATATCTGGGGTTTCATACAGTGTTGTTTCCCTCTGCTTTTCAATAGTTTCACTGGTCTTTCTAACCCTTTACACCACTTTTCACACTTTCTCTATGTCTTGATTATCCCTTTTATCTGTACTAAAATTCTCAGAAGGATTCATTTCTCTCACTGGTTACAAGAACCTAACCCAGACTGGACTCAAGCATTACCTGCTTGATCACTTTTTCCAATTTTTGCCTATTTTAGTGTTATTCTAAAAACAGAAACATAGAATGCTTTGGGTTGGAAGAGACCTTAAAGATCATCTTATTTCAAATTGCCTGCCATGGGGAAATCTCTGTTTTAATTCTGAAGCATAATAGAAGAATAAATTCTGATAAACTGAATTGCTGACATACTCCTGAACCTCTCTTTGTGAAATGTGTAAGGGCTCAGCCCTATCCTATTTGTACATGTAGAAATCCCCTGCCATGGGCAGGAAAAGAGGAAATTAGATTCTCCTTTTTGGATATTTGGGAAGTACCTGCTGTGTACTGAACATTCCTGCAAAGAGCAGATTTCTTTTTTTTCACATTTGATTGTTACCATCTGCCATTTTACAGGTATTGACTTTGGTGGAGTTATTTTTGCTTTATTTGTGTGCAGAAAAATAAGGGAAACTTTATTGTTTACAATAAAAAGAAAAGAGATCGTCTGCTAAAAAAGTTACAAGAGTAAGTGGGCATGAAAGACAGAGGAAGTGATTGTTGTTAATCTAGTTATTTTACCTGCAAAAGCAAAACCAGACTAAATTTGGGGTATATATTTTTCAGCTTCAGAAATGTTTTCAGCCCATTAGCAAGTGATGGAATTTCACAGCAAAGAGATATCTTGGTAAATTGTGAGGGAAGGATACTGTGGAAAACGTGAAAAAATTGATAATATGCTTCGGTCTTAATGCAAGTCTTTATTTTGGTAACATTGGACCTGCTCAGAATGAGAGCTACGAGAAATTTGGTGCAGGACAAGTGTCCCTTATGTGCTACTCCTGTGACACAGGCCATGAGAGCATGGCACTGTTTACATGAACAGGGAGATCTCAGCCTGGTAACTGTGGACACTGCTGAAAACTTGTGGAAAAGTCCAATCTGGATTTTTTCCCGGGCTGTTGGCTTTTCTCAGCTCCAGCTCGTACCTTTCCCAGGCTGAGGATCTTTCTCAGAGACAAAACAAGGGAAGAGAAAAATAACAACACAAAATAAACACCTGGTGTTGACCACCGAGCCGTGTGAGTGTCTCATGATGTTTTTTGCAGAAAGCATGTTTTCAAAGAGGTGTTGCCTTCTTGGACCAGTAAGTCTTTTCTATTCTGTTTTTCACGATCTCTCTTATATAAATGCCATGGCTTTTCAATAAATCACTTCTTCTTGCTGCTTGGAAGGAGTCCTGTTGCTGCATCATTCGCTGTTCCTATCACACAGCGACAGGAACAACAGGTCAGGGATCAGAAATTGATGAATTTAGAGAAAAAAAGTCCTTCACCCTGCTCTGAAGTCTGATCTTCCAATATGCAGGCAGCTCTGCTCCTAATTCAGTGGGGTTTTAAGTTATGGAAAAGCTTTGGCCATATTAGTCTCATTTGACTTCTTCCAGATTATTCTTACTCTAAACATGTAGTGTTGGCATTTCCTGGATGTTTGGTTCCTTGCAAAAGAGTGGTTTCAATGACCAGGTGATTCTGACCTAAATAGGATTTTAGGACAAGATACTGGAGAGACAGCAATATGAAATATCTCAGGTACTTATGGTTAGGATATTTTTTTATTTGTTTTGGTTTGGGTTTTTTTGTAAATATTCACAAAATGAAATACGAGCACTTTAAAAAAAATTAGATCTATTTTTCTTTTGTAGTCTAATCATGGTAATTGAAGGTTAGCATTCTTTCCCTCTGTATTTTCCTAGGCTATAATCCATTTAAAGATTCTGTTATGGCACATGAAATGGATCATCTGCACTAGAATGGAGGCTGTGGTGATGAAGTGCCTTCCATTTTCTCCCATAATGTTCTCAAAGAAGACTGATGAATAAGATCCTCAGAAACAATTACAAAGAGGGAGATCCATCAACAGTCAAGACTGACCTTTTTTTTTCCTCCACAAAGTTTTTTCTAGGTCAGTTTGACTTCATTTCTAGAGTTTTGAGCATCTTTTCTTATGGACATTTATTTACAGGGTCTCCAGTAAAACCAAGTAAGTCAAGACAGCCAATTTTGAAGGCAGTGTTTGGCATGGACTAAGAATGCCAAATTCAAATCGATGATTCCTTACATCTATTTTGCCTTCATTGCTAAAAAAGGATTAATCATTCTGATCTTACTAGAATGGACTTGCCCTCCTTGAGGCAAAAAGGAAAAATTAAATAATAATTTAAAAGAATTTTCATTTTTGTGGAAGGAGAGTTTCAGGTTGCCTTATAGCTCTGGAAGTCTGCAAACCTTGCTTTTTGAGAACAGCTTGTTCTTCTAGAGGTACCTCAGCTTTTGGCAAATTTCTTTCCACAGTTTCCCATACAGTTCTGCCAGGACTACGTATTCTACAAATTCCCTTACAAGCTGTTGTTGTAATTATTTACTTAATTACATCTATTTTATATCTCTTTTGCTCACAGCACCTGAATAAAGCCAGGATTTTCTTTGCAATGGAATATGGAACAAGGAAATGCCATACTGTGGTATCCCTCTGTTTGTGCCTTGAAGGAAGACAAATCCCAGTGAAAGGAGCTCCATATATTCTAGTGATAGCTGGCATCAGTGTAATGCAGATAAACTGTGCTATGATAATAATCACATCTCTGTATTGCCTTGATTTTTCAGGAAAAAACCCAATTGTTATGTTATAGCACATAAACTCCCCATGTGGGAGATGCTTTGGCACACTGGCAGAAAGAAGGTGAACATTACTAAAAGAAATGCAGTGGCATGATGTAAAGTTGTGAGTTCAGAAGGGATTATATTTCCTTTTCTTCAGTTCTGCAATGAGTATTTTGCTACAATGCAAGCTAAATTTGAATTTAAATTCAAATTAAAGTTTTCTTAGTTCATGTGTTTGGAAAATCAAAAGTTCATTAATCCCTTAGATCATGTGTTTGCTACAGGTAAAGTAATTTCCAAGTTTAGGGATTTAGGTGATAGAAATAGAACATATAGAAAACATTAATACAGTCCAAATCATCCTGAATGTCACTAAAAATTGAAGAATACAGTTCTTCAGCAGTTTCATTTTACCTGGATTGTAGGATGTGAACAGATTGTGTCTTTACTACTGATTTGGTTTTGGCCAAAACAATGATATTCTCTCCAAAAATCTTTCCACTAGGAGTCAAGATTAGCATTCTGTCTTGCTTTTTTAATGAACGTTTTCTTACTGTGTGACATATTGTGATATATGAATCTCCATAGAGCACTGCTAAGAGCACTCGTGACTTCAGGAGAATGAATCATTATTGACACAGTAAATGCAAAAATTCATGTATATGCACTAGGACATAAACATTACTTGATCTGGACCTGGTTCTCAGCACAATAAGAAAAGGTAGAGTGATCCATGGCAAATACTGGAAACTGCTTAGATACTGAACAAACCCTATAATTTCTATGAGGTGAAAAAAATGTTATATGGCAATAGATTGAATGTACACATCTGAGTTTTAACAGTGCTGAGAATCAAGTCAATTAAACAGCTAATTGATAACACAGTTATTGACTGACTCAATTAATCTTCATGGCTGTCCTGGCTGCAAGGGGAGAGCAAGACACAGAAGCAAAGCTCGTGCTGCCAGCAGCAGAGCTGAGATCAGTGGTGCAGACTCTCACCATGTGCTCAGTGGTGTCAGACTGGGACAGGTTGTTTCCTTTCCCAGGGGATATTACCTCTTGTCTTTCTGACATCTTGAGACTATTATCTAAAAGTCCTCAAAGGGAGCAAAAGTAGGGATGGCAGTAGGTAATGTTTCCTCTGGAGGACTTTAGTCTTATTCAAAACTCCTCACTGGATACCTTTCTTTCTGTTTCAGATATCCTGAATGACATCTCAGCTGCTTCCCAGGTTGCTGTTTGCTGCCAATGGAGAAAGACAGTGGGAGTTTGATAACCTGCTTTATTTGTTCATTTTAGCAAATATTCAAAGCCATTCTTTATTCCATTGTTTAGAAATGCAACCTAAGCCAGTATTTCAGAGGTAAAGCCAGATGCCCAGAATTAACAGCAGTGGATACCACCCAGTGCTGTGGGCAGTACTTTATAACCTGTGCTGGTTTTGTCTAGGATAGAGTTAATAGCTGAGACATTTCTGGAACTATTGTTTGTGTGGCAGTGTGTCTCAACCAAATCCTTCAAAGGTTATGTCCACAGATTAGTTTAAGTTCATATGGATGTTTTTATCCTCTCTACCTTTTTTTTAGGTTTTTTTCAAAGTGCCAAATAATTTGAGTTTTAAGTCTTTGCGTGGTGATGAAATTAAAACTCAAACCACAGTTTAGGTCACACTGCAAAATGAGCAAACTGATCACGAAATACTCATCTCATTATTCCCTCTGACAGGTCATTCAACAGAACTAGCAGGGAAAAAATCCTACAACAAGTAAGAAAAAATTAACGAAGGAATACATCCCAGAATTCCCTGGGAAAATGTAGAGTAAGACATTTAGCAATTTTCTCTGGGGATTTTAAGATCATAATTAACTGAAGTTGTTTCAATCTGTCAGACTAACTGTATCATCAGCTTTAGCCCCTATCTTAAAATTGTGACTGGACTCACAGGAGCAGATTTTTTTAGAGTCAGTCATATTCCCGGGAGGATACAACTGGATCAAAATGAAGCTGAATCATGCCCTCAATGGGCTTAATTATCAAGTATAAATGCTTTTCAGCCTGGATTGAATACCTGCCTACTCTTGCCCATATATTTCAGTTTGGTATATTGTGGAAATTCCTCTGATGCTTTCATACAGGCAGTCTTCAACTTCCAGGCAGGTCTTTCTAAAAATCTAATATTTCTTAGCATAGTGTTATCCTAAATATTATGGATATTGATTGTGGCACAGATAGAGCATGAGGTCTCATAGGAAAGTGGGTGATTCAGTGTCTGAATGCACAGAAGCCAGTAGAAAAAAAAAACCTGCAGGACCAGAATGGGCACTGGTGGCGTCTTTGGCTCTTATTGACAGGACTGAAACCACTCTCTTGAAAACTCTGAAAATTAAGGTTTTCACACAGGTATTAATTGCTGTCCTGAAGGACTGCATCTCTGCAGTTTCATTATATGTAGAATGTGTTTGTGGTCAGATAGGTTGGTGAAAAATGTGTCAATGCATTTCAGTTGTTTTCATCAGGTTCAGAGAGGGAGGTGTTAAATAAAAAGCACCACAGGTCTCAGGAGAGCTCTGTAGTAGTTCCAGAGCATCACAACCCCAATATTGAGTCTGCAGGGAACCTCCCTTTGCCTCAGAGGGTCTCCATAACTTTTGAGTACTCCAGTGATTTTAAGTACCTCAAAACTCAACACCAATGAAGAAAATGCCTTCAGTGCCTTTCTTTGCAGTAAAGCAGTTTAGCAGAAAGCACTCCCACATATGTGATGGGAAGTCTTAACCTGAAATTTATAATCTGTATTTGGAAACATATAAAGAGAGCCAGAAGGGAATAAACACGGAAACAGGACTCTAATGTACTGATTTCACCAGCTAGTTCTTTCTGAAAAGGGGGTGCTAGGTAAAAAAAGCAGGGTGGGTCCCAATGGAAAAAATACAGTGCAGCCCCTGTGCCTCAGAAACAGAGAATTTGTCTGGGGGGCTATGAGGAGAATGGAGGGATGAGCTCAGCTCATGTGAAATAACTGATGAATTGAGCACAGTTATTTGTGGCTCCTCTGCAGAGCTTGATTTGTGATAGTGATCTTTCATCCAAGCAGGGATGTTGTTCAGCCGTGGCTGGTTAGTTCTGTAATTGACAAAATCCTCTGCTAAAAATAACCTCTTATCTGTTCTTGCTGTCCTTTATTTGTTTTGATAGATATATAGACTGATTTTCTTTTGGCTGTGTTCACTTTTATTTGTATAAGTGTTCCTCTTAAGTTTGTATTGATTCTGTTTAGCCATTGCCTTATTTTCACAGAAATAATGTCCAATTTCAAGCTTTCAGACATTTTAAATCGGACTTTTTCATTATTATGTTTATTTTTTGTAAATCCTGGTACACACACTTAACATTTCTTATATTCCCAGTTCTTATTTTTCACACAGCCCTCAAAGTTACAGAATTAAGCCAGATTCTATTCTAATTTATTTATTTATTACTGAAATAAGTTATCATATTTTAAACTGCTTTTAATTCTAATGAAATTGATATTGCCTTAAAGATTTCTGCTAATGCCATCTAGATGTGAAGTGGGAAGCCATTCCCCCTTGTCCAGTCACTCCAGGCCTTTATCAAAGTCCCTCTCCAGTTCTCTTGGAGTCCTTTTAGGCACTGGAAGGTGCTGGAAGGTCTCCAGGAGCCTTCTCCTCTCCAGGCTGAATAACCACAACTCTCAGCTTCTCTTCACAGGAGAGATGCTCCAGCCCTTGGAGAATCTTCATTTCACTGCTGCTTTTGTTAACTTGAAACCAGGAGTAAGATGTTTGTGTGAAAATGGGAATCACAGGTTGAAGCTCTCATCTATTAAACACAAAATTCATCCTAGTTTTGGAGTAAGGCAGTGAATCTGCCTGAGGGAGGTTGTGGTAAAAATATTGTCCACTCTTTGCAAAGCAACTCAGTCATGGGGGAGCCTGTCTAGGAATATGTAGAACAAGACTCTAAAAAGGATTCACAGTAATGGGAGTGGCCAAAATAATGCCTAACTCCCAGAAACTGGCTGAGCCCTGGAAGGACACCCTGGTTCAAAACAGCAGAGGCTGAGAAAATATAATTTCACTTGAAATTTCCTTCAGAAATATATTTCTGGAATAAGGAAGCCTAGGATTTGGAACATTTCCCAACACTGTTTCTACACTGGTCTTGCAATTTCTTAGTATGTGACCTTGTGAACCATGTAGAATTTATATTTAATCCTTTTTCTACAACACCTCCTACCACTAATGAGCAGATCCTGAAATATGGTTTTAGTAACTTTCTTTCAGAAGTACTGCAACATACACAGATTGGATGTATATTTTTTTGGTTGAATGTTATTATGTAGGTCTGGCCAGCTACATGGAAGAGATTTTAAAGATATTTGCATGTCAAAAAAGAGAAGCAGGCAATGGAAAAATAAAACAGCAAAACAAAACCAACCAAAAACCAGGTGTTAGGTATTATAAACCTTTAAACCAGTATTTGTCTGCATTTAAGTGGCAGTGTTTGCTATAAGAACACCATTCTTCCTGTAACTTCTGCCATTAATAATTTCTTCAGTGTATTCCTGAAGTGAAAGCAATACAGACTTCATGAAGAGAACAATTGTTCTTTGTAGATGAAGGTTAAACTACCAGTGTAGAATTGCTTCCTACACAATGGGAGAAGTGAAAGATTATAAAATATGCCTCCTGTCAAGTAGGCAGCCTTAAAGCTTGGCTCAAAATGAATCCCTTGAATTGATAGTTCAGGAGCGTGGCTTGTGCTTCACAGGACTCAGCTCAGTTATAAAACAAGCAGATCCTTCCTATTTATGCAGAAAATCTGGAGAATGCAATTTTTCAAAGCATTTCTGAGTAAATGATGCCACACTTGTGATATGCTGAAGCTCAGTGTTCATGTGGTAGTAAATACTCATCCCACAAGAGCATCCATGTTTGGGTTTGTTTGCATTTTAGAGCAGGTGGAAGGAGGAAAATCAGGAGGAAAAAAGTTATTAGAACATCAAACTGTAATGTTTCAAGCCTGAATAGAAAAGTTAAAGGGTTTGCTATCCTGGACAACTACCAGAGCTGACTTCTTTTACTGACCAGCATTTTTATTGATGTTACTGGAGTGTCTTCTAATTTCCACTGATCATACATGGCTGGTAGTTAGAAAATAGAACTGAAACAAACAAAACTCCAGGGCATTAGGAAGCTTTAAGTTAAGTGCTCCTTGTAATTTAAAATCAATTCGAACTCATTTTCAATAAACAAAAATATTTTAAAATAGTACTTAATTGTGGCTAATCTGAAGTAGTTATCTGGAGATGGTGGAGTCACTGACCTTAGAGGTGTTTAAGAAAAGGTTGGACATAGCAGTAGTTGAAATGGAGGTGTTTGGTTGTAAGTTGGACTCAATGGTCTCAGAGGTCTTTTTCAATCTAATTGATTCTTTGATCCTGTAATTTCTGACCATTAAAAAAAAAAAACAAAAAACCACCTATTTACTTTCTGGCAGCCTGCTTTTATCTGGGGCAAACTGTATCTACATATCCAGCACTAGAACATCAAATCCCTCAATTTTTACCTCTTCTGTGTCAGAGGTCATTGAAAGCTAAATATAGGGCCTGAACTTACCCCCTGATCTGAAAAGCACAGAAATCCACTGGAAATGCTACAGATTTTGATTATGTGGTAAGTGGAGTCTCACATCCTCAATTTACATCACGTTTTTCTTTGTTGCAAGTTTAAAAAATAATACTAATAGTAATAATAATAATAATAATAATAATAATAATAATAATAATAATATATTCCCAGCGCTGGTGAATAGGTCCAGTTTTAACTGGATTCTAAAGACTGTGCTTGTCCTGCAGGTTCTGCTGCAAAAGCAGAAGTAATTGGAAGAGCATGTGATGCATATGTTATGGAGCTCATTTTCAGAAGGCTGTGGGATCCAATTAATTGATGCATGTCATGTTTTCCTTAAGGTAAGCCAAGGGGAAAAGTTGTAATATTTGAGGGATGGACAAAAAAAATGTTTATTAAACTAATCCCCCATCAGTTTATAGAAATTACTGTCACTGCTTCACTCTTTCTGAGGGTGGCCATGTCTCAATAAAGCTGGTTTTGGGTCTGATCTGTATTTCCAAGAAGTGTGACTCAAAAACAGAAGGTTGCTTTTTTCTCCCTGTGTGTGTTGTGCTAACCATAATGAGACCAAAGCTGCTAGGTAACATTTGTAACTCAGGAATAGCAGGAGTAATCAGCAGTGCATGCAGCCCAGGCTGTTTGGAAGTGAGGGGTTCACCTTACTAGTCCCAGCTTTAGAGAGAAACCAAAGTCCTTCCCTCTGCAGCAATTTCTATTCAATAAATCCCAGGATGCCCAGTGGAATGGAAATTTCTCAGAGTCTAAGCCCCAACTGAGTGCAGAAGGCATCCTTCAAGTAAAGCTGGTTCACAAAACAGAATAATCAGACAGCTGAGAAAACATCCTGCAATATGAGTTCTCAGTGTTCTAGGACTTGGTGCTATAAAAATATCTGTATCAGTGCATCCCTTCTTCCAGATAATTGGGGGGTTATGATACTGCAATATACTCCAAAGTAGAGTTCATATATAGTACTACAGTCTACATTTCTTTGAAATACCAATTCTTGCTTTCTCACCCCTCCCTAGAGTTTGATTTTTCCCTTTGAGCTTATCAGTATGTATTTTTTTATTTGTGTGTCAAAGTTTTGCCCTTGCCCAGCATTGCACAAGTTTATCTTAAAAAAAAACACAGAAAAAATAAAAGAAAAAACCTTATTAATCTTCAGAGGTGTTCAGTAACACATAAACTGGTATTTAGAAGTGCTCAATAACACATGCATAGAAAAGATTATTTAATTATTTTCTTAAATAACTAAACTAGGTCCACAGTCAAGCTCCTTCTCATCTAATTGAAGGAAACACTCAAAATCAACCGAGATACACACAGTACTCAATGTATAGCCTTTATTCATAACAGAACATGAAAAAAAGTCAGAACAAGTTCTGACAGAGAGAGGATGATGAAAGCAGTGCTGTGTACAGATATTTGCTGCCTTTAGCTATCACAGTGATTCCTTTCTTCTAGCCTGGATTGAAAACACACTTTTGGCAGGCTTGTTCTGAATTTTTTTATTCCTTGAGTCGCAGCCGTGATTTCACTTTGGGTAATGAAATATAAAATTTACAGATAAGGATATTAGATAAGGGGCATTTGCCAACAGATGAAACAAGGAAAGGGAGTTTGCAAGCATGGCCCATATGTTGCTGCTGCCTTTGGTCTCCAGGAGACAGCAAATGAGTTTCTTTGCTTCTGCATCTGCACCATGATGTGAGCAAAGGCTCAGGCTCTGGTTCAAACTTCCCAAACACGTGAAGTTGTGAAACTCAGAGGACTCTAGTCTAACAGCCAAGCAGCAAAGTGCTCTGTGATTTGGGGTTTGTTTTGCTCTGTTTTGTTCTTTGCCTGTGGATCTCCATCTCCTTCCCAGAAAGGCTGTGGTGCTGCCTGTTGAAAGGCTGGATAGGAGCTGAAAGATGCTCAGCTTGGGACCCTGACAGGACAGTGTGGACCCCTCTGTACCCTGTGGAGAATGAACCTGAGCACTGCAGCTGCTTCAGGGAATGTGCTGATCTTTCTGGTTTATCCCCATAAAGGAGGCACAGACATGGTATCTGTTTTTTCATCTGTGCTTTCTGTGATGTGCCTTCTACATCTGCTGATTTACACAGAGCCTGGCAGAGGGAAGATTTAATTGTACTCTGGGCTTTGTGTTTCTGAATGATAACTACCTAAGTATTATGGACACAGCAGTTGCTTGAATCCCATGTATATCTTTTTAGGTAGAGAGTAAAAGATAAACAGTTTTGGAAATACCCAGCTGGAAATTATTTCTTGTTATTTGTTGAGGAATGGAGTTTTCTGAAAGAAACATAGGTCTTACTCTCTTATCTTTAGTTTATCTTTTCTTTACCCTTCCCAGGAACTTTAGACTTATTTTGGGGTATCCCTGGTATTATCAAAGAAGATGTCCACAGCCCAGCTGAGTGATGAACTCCACCACTTGTAATTTTCTGTGTCTTCAATAGAAATAGAAAAGACAAATGAAAAAAACAATCAGGTGTGAAAGACCTGCTAAGAAAATAAATGAATTTTACTAATTCCAGATTCAAAGTGAACTACAAAAATAACTCATATGAGCTCATGACAACATGGTGATTAAAAGAGTTTGGGAAAGCTCTTCTTTGCCTTAATACATGAAACTCAAACATAATAACAATTAAACTTCAGCTACAGTAAGACCAGAGAGTTCTGTGCTATCCAGTGGTGACATGGATCCACAGGTGATTGTGATCTCCTGAGATGTTCAGACTCACCTGTGGCTCTTTGCAACCATCTACATTTAGTGCTATTTAGGTATTGATGGAACTTGAGTCCACTGGAAATTCAGTTAATGTGTAATTTAATAGTGCATTCTCACAACTTCTGCCTGCAGCTCCTGTAAATAAATGCAGCATTTTAAGATTTAGTTTTCCATATGATAGTTGAATACATGATAGCAGCAACAACCCCAAAAAATAAGGATCTTTAGGTTTTTTTACTTAGCCCTAAGGCAACATCTCTGTGTTAAGCTGATGTGTTTCTGAGACTGAAGGTAGAGGATTTGCTTCATGAGGTTTTACCACAAGTGCCAAGTAAAAGAAGGATATCTGGTAATAACTGGTACCTCAGCTTTTAAACACAGTCCAAGGATTTCCCAATCAGTTTCTTCATCCTTCCTTCCAACAGAGAGCAGCCACCCACAGGGCTGTTTGCAGCCAGGAATTAATTACTCTGACAATCAGCCACTGTCTCCTCGTGAGCAGCAGTGTTTGGTCTGGATGCATTTCTAGAGATCCAGACTCCTGGTATCCTGTGGTTTGGACCTACCTGTAATATCATAAAAATAATGCAATAATTTATATATCAAATTACTGCCTAATCTTCCCTGCACTCCAGTAAAGCAGGCAAGAGTGGGAGGGTGACAAACACACAGGAAAAGGGATGTGCACAGGATCTCTGAGCCACTCAGTGGCAGAGCCACAACAAAATCTGATTGCTGGGGTTGTTTCAAGGTACAAAATCAGTTTGTAAGGAAATTCTGACTGAGCTAACAACCCAAACTCACAAAAGCTTCTCATTCCACACCACTGCTGCAAGTTTGACATCAGCTCAGTAATGTTACCTGTGGTACAGCAACATTTGGATAACTCTGTGTTTTGTCACAGAGTTTTTAGTAATTGTAAAGAAGAAATGTTTCTCTATACTTTGTACTCAGTGGAAAAAGGGACACTGAGGATAACTGGGTTGCTAAGGTTAATTATATTTTCTGTGTTTTTACTGAAGGCAATTTAATTTGGCATCATCTAGAGGAAAGAAGAAAAGACAACAATCAGTCATGGAGCATAGCTAAGAATATTCAGCTTTTTATTCTGCATATTGAAAACTCAGTTGGTCTGTGAGAAATCAGATTTCTTTGTGACCCAAATGACATAATAAATAAAATAAAATCGGGTTATCTTCTATTTTTTAATAACTCTCACAAGGATAAAGGAGGAGAGAATTCAGGATAGGAATTTTTTCCTGTGTTACAATTTCTGACATCAATTTTGTCCTAATACATTCAATAAGTATAAATATTGCAATATGATCTATAAGAAGAGGCATAGTTTATTTAAAACAGCTGAGGAAATGTAATTTTCTTTAAATTTAAATAATTGAACAATGTCTTTTCCATGAGTGAAAGCAGAGGAAGTATGCACACTCCTCTGTACTAAAGAGTTAATGCTGTCAAAGTTAATTTTGTGCTTTTCAGATTGCAGGGACGTAAAGCCAGAGCTGGGAAGGACAGATAATTTTTATGCCAAATTAAGGATGACTCTAAAACCTAGTGACCTTTAAATGGGATGTGGAAATCAAGAATAATTGAGTGGCATGTCTGCTAATTACTTAAAGGAATTAATAATTCAGAAAGAGAGAACTGGCTCTGACCTGGTCTACAACTGGAGGGGCACATATCCAATTCTGAGGATCCCTCATTTGCCTTGTGACCTCTACTTGAGGTATTCCATATTCTGTCTAAGATATAGGGGATAAATTAGAGTACTGGAAATTATGGAAGAGGTCAGCCTGCAATTGTTGTTCTATAAGGCAGAGGAGCTCAGAGCTGCCACTGAACCAGTAGATATCAGGAGTGGACTGGAGGTACCCTGACCACAAAACTCTGGGGCAGCTGGACATCTCTGGGATGCACCCTAGGAGTGCCCATCATTTCCTTGGTGACACTGATCAGATTTCTGCCTACAGGTAGGAGCAAAATGTGAGGAGGAGTTAGGGCTCTGTTGATGGACAGAGACTTGTCTGAACAGATGTTTATCTTGACTGCATATATACCCCTGTTCCTGAGTTTGACACCCAAGGCTCCTTTTACAAGCCATACTGTGGAAGAGGCATTCTATGCACAATTAACACAGTCTTGAGGTAGATGTGGAAATAGTTCCAATTAATTAATCAAAACAAGTGCTAACTTATTTCTATAGATGCAAAACCCCCCCTTGATCTGATCTGTGTTTTGAAGATATGGAACTGTGGATGAGATTAGTTTTACAGAAATCATAGATATCATATAAGGACCTTGATAATATGAACAGAGATCTGCCTGGGACATGCAGGAAAAAGTCTGCAGACTACTGGAAAAATTAAGTTTTTTCTTCACTTGCTTGAAATTTTCATTTCAAACAGAGAATTTTGCTTGTCTTCTATGTGTTAGTGGGGGGTTGGAACAAAATGGTTTTGGAATGTCAAAGTAAGTCAAGTCTGTATTTCAACAAACCTTGAATAATATATTATGCTTGCTTCTCTTCCACAGTTCATCATGGTCTAAATATCCTTGGGAAAAGTCAGCCAAGATGTGGCACGTGCATAACAACAGTCATGAGTGTCACAACTTTTTATGCCAATGATATTTAACACGTATTAAAACCTAGGAGATTATTTTTCTGTTGGGATTCTCCTTAAAATATATATATATATATATATATATAAATATATTTTTCAGCTGCAGCTTTGAAGATGTCTGCCTAGCATGATGAATTAGCTGGGCTGAATAGTGGAATTACTGTGAGATATTTAAGATAAATAATGTTGGTAAATAAAGCTCCACCCCATGTTATGTATCCATGTCCTTTGATACTAATCTGGTAGGATTCAACTATAGATGAAAGTTTCTAAATGTTGGTGCTGCCTTGTAGGTGCCTGTTAGTCCAAGCACAGGAGAGCATCCAGCCAGGGCAGTGGGACTTAGGGAAGCATTTTCAGCAGTGTGGATGATTCCATCTGATCATCTGAATACTTCACTGCCTGTGGGTACTGGAAATGGGCTGGAATGAGACCTTAGACACTGAGATCATAAACATTTCGACACCTAATTTTGAATGTCTTAATCTGGAAGTAGAGCTGCACCCATCACATACATATTTACCCTTCTGAAAACTCAGTCAATAATTTCCTGTCCCTACTAACACACATAAAGGGGATGAGAAGGAATGCTTATATTCTCTAGGGGAGACGAGGGAACCCATGTAACTAATATTCACAAACACACAAAATATATTGCAGCAAATTTTATGAGTGTAAAGCTATCCACGGGTCGGACATGTACAATGAAATCTGAAGGATAGAGAGCCTGTGTGTCTCACCAGAATTTTTCACTTTGTGGGTCTCCTTGGGGGACCATCTGAACCAACCTGTGTCCTCCAGGAAGGTGATGGGCTGCAGAAAAGTGAAGCAGCCTGAAGCAGAGTACAAAACCCAGCCCTGCAATTGGATCCCTCACCCAAAGCACACAAAATCAATATGCACACTGTACAGAAGAGTTACAAGTCTCTTTCATCTTATACTAGCAAGCCTTTCTCTGTCTGAAAGAATATGAACACAGCACCAAAGAGTTCCAATGAATAACTGCAGAGTGTGGATCTGTCTTTTGTTATCAGCTGCTGTCACAGAGGACTATATTTTTTTTCCTCTGTTACCAAGGCCAAGGACTCAAATTTCTGTTTCAAATTTCTTTTATCTCAAAGCTTCCAAGTAGATATATTTGATTCACAAATTCATTCAGGAAAGACTTTTGTTGTCTCACGCTTCAGTAGCAGTACATGTTATTTGTTCAGCAGGAACAAATAGCTCTCGTAGACTGAAATTCAGTAACTCACCTTAAAAACTTTACAGAAAAATATTGAAAGTTAGATTGTGTGACCTGAGGTGGGATTGGAATGCCTCTGCTTATATATAGTATTTTTTGCATTTAAATCTTTGTCCCAAAGATATGTCCAAAACTCCTGTCCCATGAATTTTGCTAAATCTCTGGGATTTGCAATGTGATTTCAGCCATTACATATCAGCTATACACAATTCTTCTTTTTTGAATGACTGAAGCACATGTTCTTGGGTTAGGATGGGGCATTTGGGGGTTTTATTGCCTGTTATTGGGAAATGCTGCCTGTGAGAGCTGTGCTAACTTCATTACTGAAGACAGAGGATTCTGCTGTGGAAACAGATCTCTAAACTGGAATTTTACATTTTGCAATTTTTTTTTTTTCATCCATAGCAGAGGAAGAGAACCATTGACCTCTGTCCCCAGTTAAAGACAGTTATCAAAACCAACAGCTGAATTGTACACTTCAACTTCCCCTGCTCCCTTACTCTCAAATTTCCTTTACCTCCCTCCCCACGTGCTTCTGATTTAGTTTCTTTTTTTTTTTTTTTTCTATTTTGCTTGGACATTAAGTGCATTGATCTTAAACCCATTATTGTGAGATGCCCTGAAAGTGGATTCTACTGTTTACTAAAGATCTTTGTTTTCTCCTCCAAAGAAATGCTGAGCATGCTACAAGCTTAGCATTGTCTATTTAGGGAGTTTTATCTCCTGGCCTCTCCTGGATAGTTTCAAAGCATGGAACATGACTGAGACTCAAAAGTTATGCTGTGAAATTTGGCATTTTTTTAACATAGGGAAAACCCCCCAGAGAATGACATCACTATATATTAATAGGCACAGCATGTTTTTAAAGGCCATAGCTACATGTCTTCCATTTGAATTTCCTTTATCTGGTCCTTCCTGTGCATCCAGAGAGAATTTCACCACACAGTGCAACAAGAAATGAAATTCTTATTGGAAAAATGTTGTTTTATTGCAGTGAATTTCCCTGAATGCAAAGCACAGAGTCTCTCTGACTTTAGGGCATGTATATAGGGCTTGAGAAAGAATCTACTGATTAGCTCATTGCAGCAGAGTTACTGAAAGATTATGATTTATTTACTAATCTGAATTTTAGGTATCAGTGAACAGAAATAATTTTTTTAAAAGTTATTCTGAATGTAGTTGTATTTGCCCAACTTCAGAAAGAGAAATGGCTGAAGAAGACAATCCTTAAAGGACTTCATTCTGCAGGTAGTAAAATGACTTCTAATATTAAAATTGTCATAATGATAATTAACATGATAAAATGTTTTAATGAAGGGGAAAGAAATGAATAGCTGTGCTCCAAAAGGCTGCTGCAACAAGATGGATATTGCTGATGTTGTCAAGGATTTGTTTTATAATGGTTATCTCTGTCTCTTCTTTCATAAGAATAAAATAAATAGTGGTTTAAAATGACAAATGCTCTCCAGTAGATTTCTTTCATATAACACAGAATTGAGATAAAAAAAATAAATCTAATTTTGGTCTAAGTTCTTGAAGTAGGCTGAAAAAGAAGTGACTGGTGTACTTAAACCCCAGGAAAAACTCTAAGAGATCTCTTTAAGTGTGCCTCTTGCAGAGTCTTTCTATGTAACACTGGTATTGGATTTTCCCTTCTTTCTGTATGGATCTATTATGTGAAAAGAATATTTTTTTCTTCAGTGTTTCTCCATATAGTCTACAAATTTATTGATGCAGGACCTTCTGTCAGTTCACTATTTAAGATAACAGGATTAATAAGTGCAATTATGTGCACACACACAACTTTGTAACAGGAATATTTTTGAGATGTGATCTTCCCTGAATGGAGGGAATCACCTTCAAATTATCTGAATTTTCAATTTATTCATGGGAAAAATTCCTGCAAAAAAATTAACAGTGCTGGCTGCTTGGGCCACAAGAGCCATGAATCTTGAAATAAGAATGCAAATTAGATTAAATAAGACCCAAATTAGACAGGGATCTAAATGAATATAGCTTATTCTCCACTTAAAGTAAATAAAGGGAAACAGGGTACAAATCCTCCTTCCCTAAACCAGATATTTATAATAGCACTCAAAAAATCCCTATATCTCTCTTTTCAAAGGGAAAAGCTTTGAGGGACAAGTTCAAATGTGAAAGTGTGTGTTTTATCCCTTTTGGTCAGGTGAGTGCTGCTCCAAATGACAGCTGCAGGTCTGGTGCCAGCAAAGGCAAAGAGCATTTTCAATTCTGGGGTCATCCCCATCCTTCCCAAGCCATTGGGATAACAGAAAAAAATTCAAGGATCCTTTCATGGCTTTGCATCAGGTCTCCTTTGGACTCAGCTTGTCTTGAGGCAGCTCTGGTCCCTACAATATTAAGATATCATGGTAGAGCTTTTAAATATAAAGCCTGTGAAAATGGCAGATAAGGATTGGACAGATAAGCCACCTGCTGAGAGATGAAGACACAGTCTTTGCTAGAAGAACACCAAAAATAAACTTTACACTTCAAATTTTTCACAAAAAATATCTGGGATAAATTTAGATAGAAATAGATTTTTGCAATAATAATTATAAAAATGTGTCTTCTGGAGCTGAGACTTTACCATGTGTACTGAAAAGAGATTTGTCACTCCTTCGTAAGAACTAAAAGCATCCCTGAAGTTCAGCAGAAATAATTGAAAGTTTAAATTAAATCACAAAGTCAGAAACAGTCATAAACGACTGCAATTTAATAGTAAATTTAAATTAAGTTAGGACAAGGCATAAATGTGTTTGGATAAAAAAAAGATTGGAAATTTGCTGCTAAAAAAGACAATATATTAATCAAAACAAAAAGTAAAAAGACCTACAGTAGCAGACTAGAGAACGTGATCTGGAGGGAGTAATGAGAAGCATAACATCTAGGTCATAATATTAATCTAGATAATGGAGAATTAAAAATGTTAAAAGAGGAACCTTGAATGTGAACTAAACTTAATTCAAAACCATTGAAGCAAGTGAAGTGCATGGGAAATGTAGCAGTAATGATGTCTGGAATGTGCAAAGACACTAATTGCAGTATTCTTTGCTAATTAAAGAAACTATAATTATGGCAAAAGGATTTAGAAAACTGTCTTGTTACAGCACTAAGACAATGTCATGTAAGTGACTTCCTCTGTGTACACAAAGGTGGAATTCCCCTTCCCCATGCACCAGTCATGGATGCCCTTTACTAATTAAATAAACAGAAGATGAGCTGCTGATCAAATACCTTTATAAAAAGGAAGACAGGGACAGATATTTTCACTTTCTCTTTTCTTTGTGATCACTACATCACGTGAGCTGAAAGAACAACTCAACTGGCCCAACTCACAGATGCAGGCCTGTAGGTTTTTCCCCTCTTCTATGTATAATTCCCATTTGTATCTGGATAGATGTGGAGAAAGGTTTAGGAACTTATAATAGACCTTGAAAATTTTCATATATTTTCTTAATATTTCTTTCTCATGTCCCTTTTCTTCAGAGAGGAATCCATGTCTCCATTTTCAACTGTTTCCTTCTACGTTGCTGCAATTAAATGAGATAAATATTTCTGTTATTAATGACAGCAGTATCATCCAGAAAAGAGGAGCTGTAGAAGAAAAGTTTTCACTCTTATTTCCACTTGAGTCTCTGTGCTTTGCTCAGTCTATTGAGTCCATGTGATTGACGTGGGATATGCTCATAACCCTTTTAATTAATTGATGAAGGCCAGATGATGTAAAGGTCACTTGTGGGACATAGCATTAATGTCACTCACTTCCTTGGAGTGAGTGACAAACAATTATCTCCATGCTAGGACTTAATTGGATTGATATCCAGCGTTCCAGCACTGGCAGCTGCCCCCAGGATGGATATTTTTTCATATATGCAATTACATGCCATCATGAGATTGTTGGCGATTAATGTCAGCCCTTCAGAGCTGTCACCCAGGAAAGGAAAGAAAGGCAGACATCACAGCTCAGGCCTGAAAAGATAATGATGGCCCTGGAGCCTTCAGTGTGGCTTTCTGATTAAAGCACAGTTTCTTGAGCTACCTCAAGGCAATGGTGTTGTGGATTTAGGGGCAGCCTGTTTTATTAGGAGGCCATTTGTTGTGTTAGTAATCTCAGCAGGAAACACCTCACTCTTTTGGAAAAAGGTGTCAGAGGAGCTAAAGAGAAGTAAATGAGAACTTAATTGAACACATGAGAGTCGCTTATAAGCTTAGCAACGAAAGAAATCCAGCAAGAGAAATGCTTCTTGTCTCCAGAGTTTGAGCAAGACAGATGAGAGCAATGGTGGCTATCGTTAGCTAATGATGAGCAGCCACGGTGCAGTGAGCAGTTGATTACCTTGGCTGGGAATGTAATCCCTGTCACAGGTAATCAGTGTCCATCTTTTAAAGGAATCAGTCTGGAAGCTTAATTTCAGAAAAATTTCCATGATCTCCCTGGACAGGGTATCCTGGGGAGCATTTGCCCACGCAATATTCACAGGTCAGGCTTAGTTGGTTAAAAGTTCTGTTGGCTTGAGAATTACACAGTTTGCCTTTTGCTTCAGTATCTGGCACTTACTGAGCGCACATTGTCGCTTTGCTGTGGCTGGAAAGACAGAACACATCCCAATAAAGTGATGTGTGCACAACTTCCAGATGTCCTCTCCTCCCACACCATCCTCTTTTTCCTCTCTTCTGGGACACAGGTACAACAGCAGATCCCAGCCAAGCTTTGTGCAGATTCAGGAAAACTCATTTAGTTCTGTGGCTTAAATTTACTGCTGGCATCATTATTTTTGCCTTCTCCAGAGAAAAGTGGAATTGCTCCATGAATCAGATTTGTTTTTCCAGCCACCAAATAGACTCAGAGTGCTAAAGTCTTTTATTATCCTGTTCCCCATTTCCACTTCAGTTCTTTGAGACTGTGTTCATGCAACTGTTCATTCTTTCTTTTCATAATTTAAGTATATGGAACTACCTGTGTTTTTCACTGCATTCTCCAACCTTTCCATTTATTCTCAAGGCTTTTCTCTGTGTTATCTCAGTTCTTCAGTATTTTTTTTCAGCTGTTGAATGAAAATTGGAAACCAGAATTCTAGAAAATTTCTTGTCAATAGAAGCAGAGGTCATTTCTCTCTTCTCAATTGGCAATTCTTTGTAAAACCAAAACCATTTGACTACTGGCAGTTAATTTTTATCTGGTGATTTGAAGTGATCCTTAATGATTTTAGAAATAATTTTACCAAGGTACTTGTATTGTACCAATAGCTACCAACCCTATAAGAGGTTGATACAATATACAGGCAAGAACTGGTATATTTGGAAATAAATGGAATGTCAACCCCCTATGGACAAATATCAACCTCCTTTCACACTTACGAAATGTGAGGGGTAATCAGTTTTCTGGGTTTTTTAAAAATATTTTTATACATATATATATAACAAAGTCGATTGTTCAATTGCAGTCCATTGCACTACTGCCTTCATAAGCCAAAATATTTTGTCCTGTTAGCCAAGATACTAAGTTAGCTTGGTGACCTTTTCTTCAGTGTTGATTGTTATTAATTATTTTACCTTTCTTTACCTTTAATATTAATTGAATCCCTTGTCTGCTGCTCCATTATTTTGCCCAAAATCAGTATCAGACTACAAAGAAAAGAATTACCTGTGTCATTTATCCTTCTTAAAATGTTGATAACTTCAGTTCTTTCTTGTCTACATCTCCATCTCAATTTTAAGAAAAACATTTACCTTCTCATAATATTATCTCTTCTAATTATTTGCTAAATAATGTCAGAAACACAGCTACTTGAAGAGATGGACAAAATTACATTGAAAAGAGAGATAATTTTTTAATTAGAATAAGCCCTGTACCTTTTACAAAAGTGAAACAAAGCAAACTGTGTATTTCCACACTACCAGTTTCTGCTACATCAAGTACAACCACGAAAAAAGTAGCAATTTTTTATAAACACTCAAGAAATGTCAAGATTTCTGTCATGCTAAGATGCCTAATGAATCATTGTACAAGACAAACAGTGAGCAAGTGAAGATTCAGGTGATGAAAAGCCCTAACATACAACCAATTAGACTGGATTGTTGTGCAATTAAAGTTTTGAATTCTTAGAAGCTGTAAATACATTTTAAATGAGACAAATGCCATTTTTGCATCCTGTTCAGAAGGAAAAAAAACCCACAAAACCGTGACAAACAAAGCTTTTTAAAGAAAATTATAATAAGCACAAAACAAATCAGACTCACCAGGAGTAAACTCACTCATGTTAGTAAGAACTCTGAGCTGGGGAAGTATAGCTTTTTATTTTGATAAAAATGTGCCTCATTGATTTTTCCTAATCTAATTAATCATCATTTTGTGGCAGAATCCTATTTGCATGGAGTGACATAACAGCTGTGCTGTCTGTCTTCTGGAGCTTCTGGAAGGTACCAGTCTCCAGGACAAGCTTTGTCACATTTTAGGATGGGAAATGAGGAACTATTGGTATGATCTAAGTCTCTTAAGTACCCAAGGCTGATGAAGGTATTGAAGGTATAACCTGATATGCTGTAGAGAGACAATTACTTTCACTGCTATATAACTCACTTTTATTTCTTTATGTATAAGAAGTCAAGGACAGTCACATTTTCAAAGTGATTAAAAGCTTTACACTGTAAGACCTAGGAATTAGCATACCTTAATCATGTAACAGATGTCCTGGAAATATTTCAGATGCCATTTAATCTTCAAGACATCTATTCTGTATTCTGTGTCCACAGTATTAGAGCAAGAGATCTAATATGCTGTGATAAAATAAACCAAACTTACAAAACAAACAATTTTACTGCCTTCCTAAACTACAGTGCTACTCAGATTCTTATTTCTAAAGAAAAACCAGCAGTTTAAATTTAAAACTAGTTGACATTTGTTGCTGCTGTTGTTTTTTGCTTGCTTTATTTACTTTTTAGAATGAGATCAACACAGCAAATGCAGGAAAGATAATCCACAGTTAAAAATATCATTATTTATTAATTATACTTGCAAAGATGTTCAGTGTATTATATACAGAGTTTCCAAGCAATTTGGCTGCACAATTATTTATTTATGGAGTCAGCATAGCTAGCCCATAAGTGTGCAGCATTTTGGTTTCCACTCTTAATACCATGTACTGGGGAAATACATCACTTTGTAAACAGCACTCTGTGTAATTAGTTGGACTGAAATCCACCAGTTTCTTACCTCAAGATGCATGTATCCACTGCCAAGCACATCAATGGGAGCTGTACATTTACATTTGGAGACAAGACAAAAACCCTGGGTTTTACTGGTGGCTGAAGAAATGTCAAGGTTTCACAGATTGTTTGTGCACATATGTTCAGCTTAGCCACCAAAATTTATTTGCAATGAGGTTTGGTTTGTATGAGTAAGACAAGAAGTGACAGAATCCCATTGCTTCCCAGAAAATGCAGATATTCAAACAGATCTCCCTAGTTTGTACCATCCAAAAACCTACTAGCAATGACATCTGTGTGTATCAGGTACCTGCCTTTCCTTGAATATTTATAGTGAGACAAGATGTTCCCATCCATTTTTAGATATTTGAAAAAAATCCATCCCTCGAGGGGAAAAGAAAGAATTATGAGCTGGGGTTGTGTAATTACACATAATCACTTTGACTCCAAGTAAGGCACATTGATCCACACTGGCTCGAGATCCATCCACTAATATTTATGTTAACTTGTCTAACGCAGAGCCTGAAGATATTTTTGTTACATTTGTCATTGTTTCAAGGGTTTGGCATGAATTTTAATGCTTATTAAAATCAGGTATCAATAGTAACAGAGCAAGCTGTAGCAGAGCAGCCAAGAGAAGTTTCTTGTCCAGGTGGGAAAAATAGAGCACAGTGATTAAGTCACTCAAATTAGCTGTTCTTAGCCAATGTTTTGCATATCCCTGACAATACAATGACATTTGTCTTGACAATGCACATCTAAGGCTTTCTGTCATCTTTTTGTTGCACATCTTCCACTCACTGCTCACTTATTCCTCAAAATTGGCTTTCAAAGTGCAGGAGATAAGTATGAAGTCTTCAAAGCCCTAAAACACATAAAAGCACAAAAATCTTTAGTAACCAGCATAAAATATGAGGCAAAAACCACCCTCTCTATACCTGCAGACTAACTTTAAACCTAAGAAAGAGTTTTTCACATATTTCATATATTCTTCATATACCTATTCCTTTCCTTCTGCTTCAGTTGTTCTCAGGTTGGTTCCATATTTTCCTCTCCTGAGCCCTTTCAAAGGAACAGGAAGAACTTTTCCTCCTCAAAAAAAACACCTGATGAAAAACTAACGCTAGATGATTTGTTTCTATAAAATAAATAGACCATGCTGAAATATGGGGGGGATTTTCTCCTGGGGAAAAAAGAAAAAGTTTTAAAATCTCTTAGATATCTGTGACACAGACATGTACCATGAATTATGACACAAAGGTCATGAAATTGAGGAACTCTTTTCCTAATTAACAATGTCTGAAGGAGGAGGGTGAGGCTGGGTGGGTGTATGGCAGCTGACCAAAGCTAATCATCTATGTAAAGGATGAAAAAGTGTTAAATTCTTCTGGGAATATCAGTTTTGTAGCTAAATTCTGCTAAATGTAAGCAGTGGTCCAAGTAGGTCCGTAAATTAAAATGTCTGTGTAAAACAGGCTTGACTTAGAAGAAACTATTTAGATTAATGGGCTATACCAAAAAAGCTTGTTAGTGTTTCTAATTTTGTGATATCTATTAATCAGAGGTGACTGTTTTCTGAACTACCACGAGCACAATTCCATGCAAATTAGTTCCATTAAAAATTAATTAATCAGCTTGTTCATTATTTTTCCTTTTGTTTTCCCCATTTTGCTTCTTTTTTTTTTTTTTCCCCTCATCAAAGTTAGACATAAAGCTCCTTGCTTGGGGTCAAAATGCATCAGTGGTGCTACCAGGAATTCTCTGACACAAAAATGAGAGTAGGAATCTCTGTGTCTATGATCTCTGTGATACATTAAATTGCAAACAATAACAGCAGAGAATGACAAAGCAGACCAGCTGTAATTTTGTATTGACAGTAAAAAAGAGTAGGTACAGTTTAATCCTAAATAAACATATTTACGAGCATATATAAGGAAAATAAGATAGCTATTCTCAAGTATTATGTCCAGAAGAGACTCCTAATCCCCACAGATGATTTGGTGAGGCTATTTTTAAATACATCTGCAGCAGATATAGTCACTAAATATACCTATCCTGGTAAATAAAGCGTGGAACATCAAATAATTGTCCAGACTGTGCTGTTCTCAGTTTACATCCTATTTATGGCCAGTAGGAACAAGCAGACAACATTTGCAAATGGTGTGAGTGGCTGCAAATACTAAAAACTAGTCATGACAGGCAATTTGGATATGGTCACTCAATTGTGGGAGGGAGGAGGGCAGACTGAAGCATGAGCTGTTTCGTGCTTTTTGGCTCCTGGGTTAAAAACCAAGTCCTGATTGGTTTTACTTGTACCACAGTTGCAGACAGTTCTGGAATTTTTGTTTATTTGCTTGCTCTTGTTTCATTTTGTGTTTTCTGCCAAATTTTTGCCCCGCCTGTTTCAACAGCCCAAGGTTACTTTATGGAAATTTTCTGAAAGCACAACAGTTGAAGACATTTTCCTGGCCCAATAGTCAGCTGCTGGTGTGACTCTGTCAGGCTCTGAGATGGCAAAGCTTTGCTAGCAGAACTTTTTGAATATAGATGTGGCAATTGGAGTTCTGATTAGGTTCTGGCAGTTTTTGAAAAGCAGAGTACAGTGAGCACTTCTAAAGAGTTTGCAGAGTAGATAAAGGGTGATTATGCTATTGTTCCATAAAGCAATTATACTGCAAAATACTGACACAGTCCTTCTCTAGACAGACAAGGGTGAATTGTCATGGTTTATTGTGTGCTCATTCAAAATTAACAACTGCAGGGCCATAATTAAATTTGGCAACCTGGAAATTTTGGAGGATCAAAGATGTCTGGAAAAAGGAAGGATGGCTTATACTCCATGGAATTTTATTGCAGGACAATGTCTCACGTTGTAAAATGTGAAGTTCATTGTGGTATAGCTGTTCTCTGCTTTGTACCAGTACAGGAATTATCCAGAACAAAATGTGAGAATTTTTCAGAGGCAATGGTGTCTCTGTCAGAGACAAATGCCTCAAAAAAAAAAAAAAAAAAAAAAAAAAAAAAAAAAAAAGAAAAACTCCACAATTCTGTGGCTAAACATATAAAATATCAGCTCTGTGAAGAATCTTAGTCTTGATGAAATTCACTAAAAGGTAGCATGAAAAGTCCTGGATGTGACTTCCATCAAAGAAGGGAATGGAAGCTAAATTCAGTTAGGGTAGACCTGGTCTAACATGACTTCTGAACTTTCAGACAGAGGATTAATCTTGTATCTCTTATTCCTGGCCATGGCCATGGCCATTTATCTAATATACTGAAGTATTTAATCCCATTTATACAGTGTTCTGTACCAGATCAGACTATTTGAACTATTTTATATTATATAATGTTTTATAAAATATTAAAACCATATTCCTAATTTCTGACTTTCTAAAATACTAAGTACAGAAGAGAGATCTGCACTTTGCTCCAAGAGGCATATAAAATGGGAACTGTACGTTTTCCATGCTCACAACAGGTTCTTTCTGCATGGCAGTGGAGATTTCCAAAGAAATTACACAACTGAAGTATAACTTCCCCTTGTTAGACATAAATTCCTGCTGTATTTCCAGACTTCTTTGCAAGTACTTTATCAGAGTAGAGGAGGAAATTAATTCCAGTATTTTTTATATCAAATATGACAAGTGCTAATAAGCTTGTCTGTTCACAACATTTGAGATTGCTTAGAAGTAGATTTTATTTAGAGACCGTACCAAACTGACACTTTGCTGGGAAAATGATTTGTACTAACAGATGGTGGGATGGTTTTTGTTGCTTTCTCCCCTCCTTTCAGACTCTGTATTGAGCATGACAGACATTTCAAGGCCAAAACCCCCAAAGGTTTCACAAGCTTATAGGAAATACTAGCATGAAATAGAATTAAGTAGGACCCAAATCTGCTGTCACTGTCCTAACTTCTATTGCCCAGGCAAAGCCCTGTTCTGGAAGGTGGCCAGTGAAACAGCAGCAGTAGAAATAAATTCCTGTATAAAGCAAGGGTTTTTTTTCTGTGTGCATCTTGTGGAATTTTCAGCTCAGATTTGGGCAGGTGCTGCTTCCCCATTAACTTCTGGGCTAAATTCCACAGCAAAATAACTGCAGGAATGATTTCCTCCCTGTCCACAGTGCCACTGCATTTGGCTTCATACCTTCCATGGGAGATGCACATGCCTTGTCCAGATTTAAACCTGGCTTTGGCTTTGCAGTGAGTTTTGTACCACCTCCATCTGCATGGATGGCTTTTATCATCAGTGGGGCTGCACCAGGGCTCCTGCACCCACAAGGCTTTTGGAAATGAATTCCTGAGCCCTGGGGAACACCACCGAGGATAAAAGGGTTTATTGGGGTGGAGTTGCTTTCCTCCTCTCCCCACAACTTCCCCCACAGAACAGTGATGTCAGAAAAAAAGGCTGTTTTTTATCTGCCTATTGCATATTTGTGTTTTCTCTAACTCTTATATAGCATTTCTTTTCCATATCTACAGATGCAATCTATTCCATTATCTAAATCTCTCCTTCTGTAGAGCGTGTAACAATAAATAAACTTTGTGGTTTTGCCTAATCTGAATTGGATCTGTCACATCTGGAGAGACAGTTTACTGCATTTTTGAAGAGCTTATTTTTGTCTTTGGAGATGTACAAAGTAATAGAAAAATGTGTGTGAATGGTGAATGGCAAAATGCCTGGTCTGATTAAAACAGACCCACTGCACAGAAATTGCCCTGGCAAAACACAATCAGAAGGTTCAAAATTCACTGAAGCTGGGGAATATGAAAGCTCTTAGTGCTCTACAATGTAGTGGAAAGCAATCAGTCTTTTTCAATACAGAAACACATTGAAGTAACTGGAATATTCAAAGGAGGGAGCATCTTTGTTCCTGTTTTTGTTAAAAGAAGAAACAATGGGAATTCATACTAATAATTTTCTTCTTGCCAGATAGTGTGCTCTAACTGGAAATATATAGAAATATACAGAAGATGATGGAATATAAAACAGCAGTGAGGAGACTTATACAAGTGAATATCAGCTAGGGAAAAAAAAATTAAATTTTTTGCCTCCATATCTTTTAAATTTCTTCTCTGTCCAGTGTTAACTTCTATTTTCCATCTTTGCCTTGAATTTTGAAAGGTCAGATTACTATAGACTAAAACTTTGTACCTTACAACTAATTGTAGTTGTATTTTTTATTATTCTGGCTAAACTTCTTTCTGTCATTTCCCATCCCATTGGGATTGGTTTCTTTGCTAGCTCTGATTTCATTTTTTGCTTTTCAGGATTAAAATTTCATACTGGTTGGTGTCTGCTCTCATCTCAGTAGTCTACAAATTCCCCATGCTGTGGCCAGGAAGGCTTGTGAAAGAATGGGTTCTTTTACATGAAATATTTCAAAAGAGAGTTATGTTGTCTCCCTGAGAGCCTGATCCATCCCACTGCTTTTTTTGTCAGCAAGAATTTCTCTACAGGTCTCAATTAGCTTTAGATCACAGCCCATGTCTGTGCAACGATTTTCAAAATCATGAGGATAAATAGATGTAAAGTGTTTATGACAGTTTAAGCAGTCAGCTCATATATGCAGAATAAAATTAGGGAACAGATTAGAACCAAACCAAACCCTGTTGTCTAATAGCAAAAGCAGTCAGTTCTTTTGGTCTTTATTGGTTTATATTGGCTTATACTTTTAAAATGCCCACATGAAATAGCAAAATTGTGCTCATGTTCTTTAGAGGTGTAAATGGCTGAGAGGGGAAATGACTCCTGGTGAGTCAGAGTCAGAGCAAAGATAAAGAGTTTGAAATCCCTAATCCTGCTTTTCCTTTCAACCCTACTGCTTCAGCAAGTTATTTTCAGCATTCAATTCGAATTACAAAGGAAGCACTTCAGGCAGAAATCAGTAATTTAACAGAAGAAAATAAAGTGTTTTCTGCATTCAAGAGACACTGCACACAATACAAAACAGACAATGAGGAAGTCATGTTAATTTACCAATTAATGTTAATGATTTCACTGTCTGTAGAAAGAGAAATACCAAGACCTAATGGGAGAAAAAAACTCAATAAATTAGTGTGAAGAGACGTTTGTGAAGAAGCTGACTTAGCTCTATCCATCAGTTCTGCAGGGCAATTTGTAACTTGATACGCTGTGAAGTTTTGCTGTCTTTCAAGGCCTGAATATGTCCACTGCCTGTGCAAACCTTCCCAAAATATTGTCTGCAATTAGGTTGTGGTATCTCCTCAATGAAAACCCACTGCTTAATTTGACTCTCTGTCTTTTCTGATCAGATTTATGACTGCTCATTTATATTTGACACATTGTTTTCTAGGTTGCTTTAGAAAGACAAATATTTGCTAATCAAGGATAAAAAAAGACCTTTCAAGCACCCAGTGGAAGAATTGCTCAAAAGTTTAAGGAAAACTGTTCTTATTAGATCTGTCAAAAATTAAAGCCATGTAGCAAAAGATGTAAAGTTCTTTCAGTCTTTTGATGTCTTTGGGAGCTCTTGAAGGAAGGACCAAATTGTACTCTGGGATGGGTTTCAAAACTAAGTTTGCAGATCTGAAGACATGAAGACAGTTCAAACACAGTTTCCTGTATTTCTGTTATTTGACTGACATTGCAATAAAGTTATGAAAGTAGAGTCAGGCAGGAGACTGAAAATAATGTTGATACAAGGAAATGGGATGCTGTCAAAGACCCTCAGCACTAGCCGTGGGCCTGAACATGGAAAGATTAATAATAATTTATATATAGGACCATCCATTTATGTAGTCCCAGAAAATGACTTGAATGTAACAAGTGCTGTTCCACAGAAAAAATTGGAAAACCATCTAGACTTGGGCAAGATATGCTCTTGATATTAAATCTATAAAACATCCTTGACCAGACAAATTATTTTATGGTCAATAAAAAACTTATCTGTTGAAAACTAACCCCATGTTTGACATACCAATTTTCAGGACCTCCAGCTTTTCCTCAAGCTGTACAGTTTTTTCCTGCTGGCATAAAAATAGGGTGGAGTGGTGTAAAATCAGGAGTATAGGAGGGACGTTTTCCTTTCAATCCCTCCTGGTACTTAGACAAAGAAAAAACAGGAATTTCACTGTGGAATCACAGCTTAGCATCTCTACATATAATTTAAACTTTTTTTTTGTGTTTCTGGGAGCAATGTCAAGTAGCATTATCGTATTTATTGGTATCTGTTCAGCAGCAGAGGCAGTAGGCATGACTTCTACCTACAAAAGCTTGCACTGCTTGCAAGTTTGGAGAAAACCTTCAGCAAGGAGAAGATGAACTCAAATATTACTAAGTAAATATGAAAAGTTGATTTTTTTTTCATCTATTTAAAAAAGAAAATTGCTTTAAAAATGAAAAGAACTTGAAAAGTTCTTTCAGAAAATTCTAGGTTATCCTTTTACCAAACAGCAAGCTTTTGGCAGATGAAAAATGCCTAATGATTTCATGTACTGAGCTGGACTGCTCATTAACAGGCTCTAAATAGCTTAGGAAAGTGAAGAGTTTCTGTGAAAGATTTTGTTGCATAAAAAGTTATTGCTTATAGAATCAAACCAACCAATCAATAAATGTAAGCAGCAAAATACCATGTGATAACAAATTTAGCTGGATTTAGTGACCACTAATAAAAATATATTTTATCAAGAAATTAGAAGAAACTCTTCAATTCTGTTTCTGAAGAACTGAGAGGTAGAGGTGATATTGAATTCTGTCTGCCAGCCTTTCCCTTGATGACCTGTCACGGTGTGACTTGGGTTTTGCCAATTTTAATATATTTAATTTCTTTTTAGAGATAGGATTTAGGAGTAAAGA
>JAOTQP010001652.1:64300943-64315274 GCA_026413545.1 Cichladusa arquata | reverse complement strand
ATAATAGATACGTAGTTTAGAGTATAAAAGATAAGCCCAGCCCAGAGTCGAGGCTTTTCTGCCATGGACGACAAGCTAGACAGACTGCTGTCAGCTAGAGAAAAATTCCTTGGATAAGAAATAATAAACAATCATGGAAAACTTCAGAGAACAGCCTCCTGCATTTTTCCTTGGCGCTGGGGCTGGGAGAAACACGGACTTTAAACCACCTACATGTCCTGTCTGTGGGGATCTCAGGATCAGGAGACCCCTCAGACGGTGACAATAGGAGCAATATTAAACCCTCATTTCGAAGGTACTGAGCTTTGGGACAGCAGAAAAAAAAAATAGAGCAGCTGAAGCAGGTAACTATTGAGACTGGTTTCCTCTAATCCATCTTCCTGTTTCCATTGGTGGTGAACCCCATAATCTTCTGAGAGATGTGTAAAAATATGGAATAATACACTGGGAAAGCTTGATGCTAACTACTCAACAGTAGTTGCTTCTTGCTTTGAAGCCTAATGTGTAATTACATTCAGAGAGTTTGTTTTAAACTTAGTGCAGCAACATCTGCTGTGACTTTGGTGAATCTCATAAAATTTCAGAAGTGCTCAGGTCTCCCAAGGTGGATTTGGTTGCTGAAAATGAGACTGTTTCCTAAGAAACATAATGAAATGCTGGCATAAATAATTAAACAACTGCAGAACTCTCAGCTTTGTGTCTCTCCTGGTCAGCTTGGATAACTATTTTAACAATCTCTTTGCAGCTCTTTAACTACAACCATGGAATCTAAAAGTAGCATTAGTGGTGTTAGCCTTTTTTCTTTAATCTCTAGAAAGAAGCCCAGGGAAATACTATGACAAGGATTATGTTAAATTCTTTTGTATCTATTATAATTTAAGGATCTCATCTGAGTTTTTTCTTAGCAATATTATGGTTTATAAATTTCAAGGGTCATAAATTGTGGAGCTTCTAACTTTAAAAATCTCTGTAGTAGGTTGATATTGAGAAGGGTGCTAGGGAATAGGAGAAATTACAAACAAATCGCCAGAAGAAAAAAAAAAGTGGCAGAGGAAAAGGAGTAAAGGACTGGAAAAGCATCTCAGGACAGAATTATGCAATGAGTCAGTGGATTTCTGTTTCCTAAAGGCCTCTGCTGTTCACCAAGTACCTTGGAGAAATTTTGGCGTGAGTTGTTGCTCATCTGCCTGCTTTCCCTGTCTGTGCTGATGTCTCCCTTAAGGAGCACTGGATGGAAAGTGATGGCTCACAGTAGTGTGCATGAACATAAAACCACATTTCCATGATCAGTCCCACATCACCTCACCCAGTCGCGTGCTGCCCATAAGAAGTAGCCTTGCCTCATTGCCTGACTGAAATATGGATTTTCTATCCAAATAAATTACAGCAATAGTGATTCATTAAAATGAAGCACATTTCCATTATTGATCTGTTTCTTGGAGGGATGGCAAAACTGGTGCACTGCATGTTATTTGTTTCTGCTGTTTGCTACAGGAGGCAAAATGTTATTTCTACTTCTTTGTTTCCTTTGTTTTAACTTCCAGAGCTTTATATCATATAAACTTTAATATTTCATTTTAATGTGGAGGTCTGCAAAACCAAAGAGCTCTCACATTCTTTTTCCTCTAACAAGACAAGTAAGTTTTATCACGTTTTATGTAATAATAATAATAGTTTTGAAGAGAAAAGATAGGCTAGGAAGGCACTCCTACAAAACATTCAGCAGTTTCCCATAATTATAGTGCTGTATTCTCAAACAGTGCAGTGAGGCCATGATGAAATATTGTCCCTGGAAGATATCTGTTAAGTAAAAGTTTCTGGTTGTAGGGAACCCAAATGACATATTAGAAGGGTCTACATCTTTTTCAGAAAGGCTTTGATGTCTTAAAATTCTGGCACTTCAGAACCCCCAATCTCAAAAATGATTTAACAGTTAAATCAGTTTCAGGTGCTTATGAATCCAATGATTTCTTTTGTTAAACAGATGAATTTTTAGGCTTTAAGGCAGGCCAACTAGATAAGACCCCAGGAAAAAAAAAAAAACATATGCATAATTTGTTTTGTTTAATGTAGAGCATGTAGATAATGAATATTTTGGATAAGATAGTCCTGGGACTCCTTCTCTCCTTGTGCACGAACACTGAAAGTTTATTTTTCCAAGTGCTTATTCTCTCTACTTATCTAGAATGTTTATCATGGTTTCTGTACATCTCTTTCACAGAGAAATCTGCTTACAGAATCAAGAGTTCTGCAAAGTGCATCCTGCTCATTGCCAATTGTTACGATCTCAAACTGTAGCACTGAGTACTCAGATAAACCTTTTCTGTGCTTAGAAGGTCTGACTGCTGATCCAGTTTGCTGTTGCAGTGTACTCACACTCTAAAAGAGGTGAAAATGGGATGCAGATTAATTGGAGATTGAAATGCAATGTGCACTGAAATTAATGAGAGTTAGCACTGATTGCATTGAATCAGGTCCTTGGAGTTTGGACCAATGAGTTTGGAACAACGTTTACTTTTCTTTAAGTGGACATATTATTGGTTTGACAGATCTCCAGGGAAGGGAGCCCTGTGGGCAAGTGACACAGTGTCATATGAAACCTGGATCACAGAAAACCCCTCTGCTCTCCTGGTTATGGAATTTGCAGTTCCACCATGTGTGTTTATTTGTGTCCATGTAGCAAATCAGCTGTTGATAAAATAGCAACAAAAGCTGGAGAAATGAGCATAAAACAAGATCCTCACACAAGATATACGTCAGATGTTTAGAAAGCACTGTGGGCTAAGAATAAAGTCTCAGATGAAAGATACGTATTTATCATATCAAAAAACCCCAGATGGAACATGAGAATGCATGCAAATTTCCTTCTGAAATCCACATAGTTGTTGAAATATATCTCATTGTGTCACATACCCCCCAAATGAATAGCTCCTCTACAGAAGACATGGAATTCAGAGTGAGCAGCAGGACACTAAGATCTGCAGACGAGAAAAGAAACTACTCATGGCAATCAAACCCAAAAAAAGAAATCTGGAGGTATCTTCTCCAAACTCAGTTTCTCAATACTAAATGCAGTTTGATGGCAAAAAAGGATAAGTTATGTAGGTTAAAAAGGGAGTGATAGTGACAGCTTCATTCAGGCAAGATCCCTGGGCTCCACTAGAGGCAGTTGAATGGATATTGGATTGATCCCAAGAGGATAGAGAATGTTAAATGCATGGCCAGCCAGCCAGAAACAATATGACATAATTGTAATTCATTATACAGATCAAGAGGCCCAGCCTCCTCTGATCTACTGGTCCCATTAAAAAAAAACCCAGAGAGGGTCATGTAGCCCAGAGAGGGCTCCTATCACAGAGCAATGAAAATATTTATAGAACTCTTCTCCTATGGAAAAGGAAATGTAAAATTGCCATTAGTTACCTTTGCAAGCAGTTTAGCCTCTGGGAACTTAATCAAAATATTTGTGATTGGGAAATGCTGATTGAACTCCCAAGTGCCATAACACAAAGAGGCAACCAGTGAATTTCAAAGGTGACAGGTTTGGGATTAATGAAAAGAAAGAACATTTGACACAAGACCCTAATAAAGGGTAAAACTAATTGCTCTATACTGCAGTAAAACAAAATACAGAAATTCGTGAGACAGTGGCATTTCTGTATTGCTAATAAAGATATTTAGCATCAAATAGCTCATCCCAGACAGAAAAAAAAAAAAAAAAAAAAGAAGAAAAAAGAAAAAATCAGCCCTGGAGGAGAATAATATTTGTTTGCTGCCATAAGTCAGTTTTTTACTGAAGTTACAGAGCAGGCTGAGACCAGCAGAGGCAGAGAGAGCTTCCTCCACAGCTGCCTTCTCCAAGGGCTGCAGGGAACATCTGCCACTGCACAAGCGCTGCAGCTCATGGGCAATGTGCTAATAGGCTCAGATCCAGTTAGATGGTGCTGGGGGTCCAAAACACATGAAATAACAATGAGATCCTGGAACCAAATGCTTCAGAGTGCTCTAATAAAAACTGATTTAAGGCCATGGGGCCTTTTTATTTGTTACCTCATCAGCCCAATGGTAAGGATTTGAATTATGTTAATGACAACAGCTTGTCACTTGATCTGACCCTTTGCTGTCCAGGTGCCAGAAAGTTCCTTCCTCTGGGTCCATTCCACCTGCACTCTTCTTTTGAAACACCCAATGGTTTCATTGTCACAATACCTGTAAATCAAGCACTGCTGGAGAATGTCTTTGTTTTGAGAAGATATTACCACAAATATTTCATATTAACAAGGGGGAAGGTAAGCAAAACAACAATTTTCGGAGAGTGTTTCAAAACAATGCAATATAAGTATTTTTTAAATATTTTGAAATATTTTCAAAACAAATACAATAGAACAGGAATTCATGGTATTGATAGAATCAGTCATGGTATTAATAGAATCATTAAGACTGGAAAAGAGCTCTCAGAGTGTCAGGTCCAACCACTAACATGGCATTGCCAGGTCCACCACTAAACCCTGCCCCCAAGCGCCACATCTACATGTTTTTTGGACACTTCCAGGGAAAACAACTCCAACACTGCCCTGAGCAGCCAGTTCCAGGGCTTGATCACACTTTCAGGGAAGAAATTTGCCTTAATACCAAATCTAAACCTCCCCTAGCACAACTTGAGACTTAGCCCTCCTGTCCTGTCACTTGGTACCTGGGAGAAGAGCCTGACCCTACCTGGCTACAACCTCTGTTCAGGTATTTGTAGAGAGAAGTAAATTCTCACCCAAGCCTCCTCTTCTGCGGGGTAAACAACTCCCTGTTGCTTTTTCTCTCCCTGTTAGCAACACTATTGCTGAGATATTTGTGCACTCGATGAATTTTGCTGTTTAAAAACCCGAACAATAAAATGTATGTCCCCCACGATGCTTTGTTATACACTTCCATCCTCCAAAATTGGCACACAGGTCCCAGATCCTGTTTTATGCACTTTTTTTCTGACAAGCTTGATCTTTTGCTACTTACTGGTATGATATTTTAATCATCTCCTGGGAACAGCAAAGCCATTATATATAAAAAAGAGAAAAACAAGCAGCAAAATAAATGACATGGTGAAATCTTTTCTTACCCCCAAAATCATTAAACTGTGCCACCATATAGACTCATAGTTGTTCAATACTTTCAGAATCTTCTAGATATTTTTTTTACTCACTTTACCATCCATTTATTCATATTTTGCCAGATTTATATGACTGTGTGCTGTATACTGTGAAGATTTCCTCTCAGGAGGAATCTACCAATACTATATTATTTCCAAGTGACACTTTTTTTCTTGTTGTGATGAACTACTGTTTTCTGAGAGAACAGAGGAAAAACTAGTATTTGTATTCTGTTTTTCAAAACTCACTTTTGTTCTTTGCAGGTAGTCAATATTTTCTATTAAATTGTTATTGAAATAATATTATTTATTGAATTTTCAGGTGTCTTTTTTATAAAGATGGGAAAGTCTTAATCATGTTAACTAACATTCAATAAAAAATGATACCATAATATCTAAATAGTGTCAATATTTTTCAGATAAATATATGAAACATATTGGATACTTGGTGACATTGGATATTTCAGCAGCAACTGTACATCCTTAGAAAAATACTGTTTTAAATAGAAATAATTTTTCCCAGAAAGCATTGGGTCAGTACTTTAAATTCATTTAAGAAAATATTATGGTATGTTGCAATATATATGGTATTGGTATGGTATTTTGCAATACATATCTACGCAGGGAAAAGAGATTTAACCCATGCAAACTCTATCAAATGGGGATAACTACCTGTTTGTATTTGAGAAGAAATTAATGTGCTTAAAAGAGTCAATAAATATGCCTACATTTAGAGGTCCTTAAGCAGAGCTTAAGCTCTGCTCCTTCTCTTTTGGGAGAGAAGTTAAGCCTGTGAGGAAGTTCTCCAGCTTTGTTGTGAGTCCTCACTAACAAAAATACCCAGCAGGAAATAATCTGATCCCAGGCTGACACATGGCACTGCAAGAGCAAGTCAATACAAGTTTGCCTAGAGCTGATTTGTACCTGTTGGAGAGAGGGGAATTGCAAACCTTCTCAACCAGCTCTCTAAACTTACTTTGTGAAACAAACAAAGGTAAGAAAAAGAGAAATCATGGGGAAAATCCAGTTTATAATAGACTTGTGAGGGCTTGAATCCACTGTCAAAGTATTGCACATTGCTGGAGGCACTTTAACTGTCTGTGCATGTTTTTAGGTCATAGCTAACCTGAGATAATTGGATTAAAACTAAATGGAATTAGCCCATGATAGACTGAGGACACACATGAGCAGCTACCATGGCTCACCTAGCCCAGGAATGGCTCAGCTGAGAGAATTTGTGAGCCCAGGGAAGAAAGTGTCAGCCTTGGTGATCCTCCAGACTAGATGAGGCTTAAATGCATTCTACAACAATCCTGTGCTTTCAGAGCAGTGGACTGGATGATTCATTTTGGCTTTTTCTTTCCTTGATTCTTACAACATTCTGAGCATGGCTTCCCTCTGGCCACCTTCTGAAATCAGGTGAGACTCCAGCCCAAGACAGTATCTCAGAAAAGTTTTACAACTTGGACATCATGCTGTGTCCTTTGTCAAAGGAGCCAAAATTGTGGCATCCAGTGACCTTTTTATGCCTGGCAGATCTGATTAACAGGCAGAGGGTGCTCAAAAGAAAAGGACCAGACTGGAAACCTGAGGCTTTTGTGTGTTACTGAGCAAAACAGCTTAGATCTGTGATGGGCCTGGGTTGAACAACTAACTGTGAGCAGAAGTGCTGAAATTCATACTTTTTAGGATAAGTATCCCTTTTTAAGAAAATGAAATTTGTGGGGAAAAAACCCCAACCCAAAAACCTGCCAGCAATCCTATGTCTCTTGGATTCGTGAGTGAGCAGCACACTGAAAATCTTTTGGTAGGAAGTTTTCCAAATTATTTTTCATAGGCTGTCAGAGTGCGTCCAAGTGTTATTGTCACCTGCTGGAATGCCAGAGCAGAAAGATTTCCTGACTCCAAAGGTAAAAATTACCTGTTATTGCAGGAAATCCTGCTGTCCAGCTATGTTTCCAATCACCATCTTAAAACCAGAGTGGAGTCCTGTCACTATTCTGACCCAATGTCTCTAGAAATTCTTCTTTCCAAAGGTTGGATATCATCATTTTGGTTTCATCTTCCACATTAAAAAATTCTTCTTCCTTTTCCATTTCTGGTATTTTGTATTCCAAAAGATAACTTTGTAGGGTGCACCTGAACATATATGTGCTTTCAAACATCCTTCTTAATTGGGTATTTAACTAATTGTGGGGCAAGAAGCCTGGAGGGTTTGCTTTACTAGTGAGGAGACAATACAAAGTTTAAGCACCATGTACAAAAGTATTTTCTATCATCTTATTTTTCTTGTTATAGCCAGTAATCTCTTTATATACACAGATTGAAATTTATTCTGCCACTAATGCAGTCATGAAAAGAGAGTGAGGAGCATCAAAGGGAAAGAGGCACACAGGTTGCTACTAAAATAATGAAGGAAAAATGAGAAAAATAAAAGCAAATCAATCATTATTTTGAAATGCTACAACTGATACAGTAGAACTATAGAGTATGAATTCATTCTGATTTATGGGAAAGGAACTCTTTTGCAGAAAGTTGTCAGACTGGTATGCAGTCCTCCTTGGACCAGTAGAGAAAGGCATCTCCAAAAGAGGTCATAGGTGTCTTAGACATCTGTCTCTGCACTGGATAAATCACTCTCTGGAGGTGATTTCCTGTCTCAGATGAAAAGCAGGGAGCCTATGTCTACTTTTGACAAGACATTTAAGATTTCAAAAGCTGAAAGTTCAACAGAGCTCAACAGAAAGAGTTAATATTTGCCTACACCAGCCTTCCCAGTTGTCAATTTTTGGATCTTAAATGGTTTAAATTAATGTCACCAGCTCTCAGTTTCCCTGGGAAAGCTAATGTATAGGCAGGCAATCTTAGATTCTAAAAGATTCTTTTTATTTTCCACAAAGTGCCTTCTTACATAATATAGTATCACACTGGGAGCATGTGTGGAAATGATCATCTTGTGCTTTTTGCCTGACAGCACTGCAAGGGAATTTATGCCACTGCTCAATGTTCTGCTGCACAAACCTCACATTGCAGACAACTTATCAAGAGGAAACCCCCAAGTAAGACTTTTACAGCACTCTGCTGGAGATTTGCCAGTGATCTGCACTAGCAATATGATCCCACATCAGAAGTCTTCCCCATTCTGATTCTCTTTTCTTTTCTGATTTTATCTGTATCAAAGAAAAGGGGAAAAAATCCCCTGTAATGGACCGCAGTGAGGAAAAAGTGGTTTCAATTTAATTATTCATAATGCAATTTTGCAGCAACTATATCATGTGTTAGCTCAGTTTTTAACTGCTTTTAGAATGGAGACAAGGATTTTATAAGTGCATCTGCTGGGGGTGTGTCCCTGTGGATGGGAGATGACTGAGAGGTCTTAGCTGAATCTGTCTTCCTAGGAATAATTGCTTCATTACTTGAATGAGTTACCTCGAGCTGAGCTGGTGTGATTCTCCATCTGTTCTGGGCATTTACTGAACTGGTGCCACTGGACAGTGAGGAAGGTCTCTATGCAATCCTGAAAAACTCGAGGAAGTCAGAGCCTGAAGGTGCTGAGGAGGCTTCTCTGGCTTCACTCAAAGGCAAATTTGAAGGACAAAGTACAAGGTTTATATCCTCAGTATGTGAGCTCAGCTTCCAGCACCACCTCAGACTGACAGCTTCAGGAGCAGCTGCTGGCCTTCAAACTACAGGTGTAAAATGGGAATTGTAAAGATGATGACTGCCTTCCATATCACTATTTTTATCTGATTTCATTTTTGGATTAAGAGTTTCCTCTTTGTTGATATTTGTAGCCTTGCATGCACATATATACTCCACATTGCCTGTCAGTACTTGCAGATCTATTTTATAAAGTAAGATTATTATTAAGCATTTAATATCCAATCCTATGGGATTTTTTCAATATTTCAGGGTCTGTGAAATATATCTGAGAAAGATGTGGATGGACCTCTTCTATTTAAAGCTTCTGACTTCAACTCTGCTCAGCCTATCTGTATATGACAATGTATACTTAATATTATGCATTTCTTGGAATAATGGCAGTAACATTGTAAAATGTTCTTGGATCTGGGGAATATGAGTGCAAATTCTGTGCCTCTTTAAATTGTCCTTTCAACAAATTTTATTTTGCAGTTACAAATAGTGTGTACATCTTGGACTTATTTGGTGCTTTCAGAAATCTTTAGATCAAGAGGTCTATCTCATCTTTCCAAAAATTTTGTGTGTCACTTTATCTCAGGGATATAAAATAGAAATTTCCCCGTCAACAGCATCCAAAGATGTGAGCAGATTGCTAAGCTGCAGCTCCCAACAGGGATGGCAAAGCTGTGTTACAGAGCTGTTGTGATTGCCAGAGGATCAAAACAGTCAAGTAGAGAACAGAACGTGATAACTGACCCAGGTCACTTCAGATGAGGAAATAAACTGTGTGGTCAGCATCTGTATTTTTTCGTACTGGCTCCTCTACATTGATAAGCACAGAGAAGGCCACCATCAGTGCCCTGTCTGCACCAACAGGAGCTGCAGATTGGTTTTGCTGCATTTATATTTGTGTTCTGGAATTGGTTTGTAGCAGAGATGCTCCTGTCATGGTCCTGTCTACTCACACGCTTAAAGGAGAAGACCTTACTCAGTTGAGTATTTCACTAGAAATATTGAAGGTCACATCTTATTGTATTTCCAGGGGAAAATCCTTCCTTTAAGGTCCCAGTCACCATCCTTAGAAGTGTGCTAACAAAGGTCTCAATGTGAGGAAACTTAGATATTAAAAATATTGTGTTTTTTCCAAAGCATTCACTGCATAGAAAAAGACAAACAGTGAATGTATAGAACTAATAAGCACAAGTCTAATGATGAATTCTCAGCTGGATTAAACATTGGCATAGTTAAGGGGGCCAAAAATTGAGCAGGATAGATTGAGGCAGTGCAAAAGCAGGACAACAATGGAAGTGCAATGCCAAGCCTAATCTTGTCCATATCTTGTATTGACATGATGGCCAGGAGGTGGGAACACTAAAAAAAGTGCAAATAAAAAAATGACACTAGACCAGGAGCACTGATCGATACTAACAAGGCAAGAAACTGGATCAAAGTTGACCTTGAAAAATTACCCCAGTATTTTTTCCAAATTACTTCTAGAGTCTTTTATGGGAATGGAAAAGGACATATAAACCCTGGAGAGACTGGGAGCCTAATTAACGTTGGGGCTTTTAAAGTGCAGACTGAAAGCTTCCAAATACCAGGCATAGAGGTAATATCAATGAAACACTTATTTATCTGTGTGATGATCCATCACTGCTCAGAAAGCATTGTGCTGGATGGATGACAGCACAGAGGGACCAAAGTGAGAGAATGAACTATATAGATAAACAGCACAAACTGAGTATGTCAGGGAGAGAATTCTTAAATGGGGACACAGAATCCATGAGCTTTACTGTTGATTTCCTAATAGTTTTGCAGGTAGGAAAAAAAAAATCTCTTAATATATCTGGAAACAGGTAGAAATTAAAAATGTCTGAGTAATACAAAATTAAATGAAATAAACAGGAAATCAAACTGGGACCACCAACTGGCATGGAAATTCTCAGTGCACATGGTTCCAGGTTGTGCCTGTAACTGCAGTCAGTGTTAGTTTTGGTGATTTTTCTGTCATTTGTTCCTGCTTTCAAAGAAGCAGGTAAGAACCACCTGTGTGCATAATATTCAGCTAAAGCTGGCCAGAGGATAATTTGATTTTGCAACAGCTTTCCAGACATAAATGTTTATATTCAATCTGCACTGGAATAAAACCTAATGCCCTGGTACATTTTTGCAAAATGAATTTGGTATGGAATGTTGCATTTTTATATCAGAATGGTTCAGTTAAAATCTGAATAAATGAAAACTGTGTCATAACAGAAATTTTATTGCGGGACAATGTTAAAACAGGAGTCTTAAAAGAGACTTTTTGGGTTTTCCCAAAAAACTTTCATGCCATCAGTCAATGGGTTGTACAGCATTACCCAAAACCAAAAAGTGCTCTGTTTTCAAAGCAAGCTATTCCAGACTGAGGATTTTATAATCATTATTCTAATATTTTGAAGAGTCTTCTGATCTCCAATCTGCCTTATTTACCAGCCAATACATCCTATTTATTCTTTTATCTGTACTCACCCTTAGATTTCCTGCCTCTGTTTTCTCATCCCCTCTTTGCTCTGCCAACCTGCACAAAGCCAGGAACTATTTATACCTTGTAAAACACACTAGCTAAATTTATATGAAGTGAAAAAATTAGTTACAAATGGCATATTTGGACTCAGTGAGTGAATTTGGAGTTCCCAGAGCTCATGGTGTTGAAGGTTTAGCTCTTTTGTCTTTGTCCATCACCAAGAAATTTCTTCCCCCCCCTGTGCTCAAGGAAATCAGAACTATTAATGTAATTATGGGACTGGAAGATATATGCCCCTCCTAAAAAGGACAAATAGCTGAAATGTCACACACTGGGAGCCTGACCTAAAGACAGCTGCAGTAAAGGAAAACCCCCTTGGTCTGCACAGGCTTTAATCTGCCCTTGTGTTTAAGGGTAATAATCAGGCACTCGTGCATTTCCTTGGACACCTGGCTGTGCAAAGGCAGAGCAGACAAATGTATGTCTTGAATTCCTATGGCTGCATCAAAAATGCCCTGTGCTATGGCACAAAACAGATCCAACAGGAACACGAGCTCCCAGAGCTGCTCAAAATCCATGTGTGATATATTCATGGGCCTGAGTTTCTGTCTGTGTCAATGTCTCTGCACTGCCCTGTAGTTTTAAGCCCCATATCTAGTAGATATTCCCCTTTAAAAAATATCTATCATCACTTTTCTTATCTCAGTCTCTAAGCACTTTGCTGCTGGATCTGGGGGATTTCTATGCAAGTGTCTGCACTTCTCTAAAGTTTGGCAGATTCCAGTTTTGCCTTCTGATGGAGACAAATGCTGTATTTATTTGCCACAGGTGATAAATGTTTGCCCAATGATGTTGTGATATCTTTTCAGAGATATTTATTTGGAGAAAAAGTAGGTTGTTTTTCCACCCAAAAAAGCCATGCTTATCTTGAAATATCCATAATTATGCTCCTCCTCATCTTCATCACTGTCATCATTCTCATCATCATCACATGAAACCAATGAACCATTCACTTTTTAGACCTCAAGTAAAATGCTGTTCAATTTTTAATCTGATATGTGATATCTGATTATTTAGTGGCACTGAACACAAGAGTGACCTCCAGTGACATTATCTGTGTATTTCTTCTGCTGGGGAGTTTTTCTTAGATTGGTTGCAAATGGATTCTCTGTTTTGCTGTGGTGAGTTCCTTGCCATTACTCTTTATTTTTTGTTCACAATAAAATATTTGAAATTTAATCTTAATTTGTGCTTTACATACTCCCTCAATCTAGCTGCTTGGGTGAAACCATGATTCAAAATCAGTAGAAAAACCAACAATTCCAGTGCCTTTCAAAGAATAAGGATATTTATAGTGAGAGATAATCTTTTGTTAAACCACCTGGTATAACTTGAAGAAAAAGATGAGATTAAAGACATGCGGGTCCTTCCTTAGTTCTGCTGTATCTCTTTGCACTGTTAAAAAATTCTCAGAAAATTTTAAAGCATGGTATAGTAATTAATGAATAAGTAATAAGTTAGTCCACAAATCATATTGCTGGGCAGTGTTGTAGGCTCATATTATTATATCAAATATAATAATGGTCTGAATTTTTAAAAGCATTTTTTGTATAATGAGGGTCAAAAGGGAGACAACTGTGTTATTGTTAATAGGAAGTGGAAAAGGAACTGAAAACTGTAATTTGCTAATGTAGCCTAAAATGAAAATAACATGATTTCAGCAGGATCAGGAAACAACTCAATGGCAAATAACTGTAAAGAATGAGAACTTCACCAAGTAGTGTGAGTGCTCTTATGGAGGCAGATTTACCTGTGCTATGTTGTTAAGCCAAATTTTACAAAATACACATATTATACACTTTTGAAAATTTTCTAGTACCTGTTAAAATGTTTATTGATGGTAGTAACTTTTGAAAAATAGATGAAGCTAGAATGCTGACCACTTAAAAAGAACTAATATGACAAAAAAATTAGAAATATAATGTAGATTATATTGATATGATGCTGTGAAAAGGCTAGAGTAAGAACTGGAGGTGATTGATTTCTGTGTTAACTAATGAAATCTAAGGATTATTGCTTCCAAAGCACTGGGTAATACCATGTCTGAGGGACTTGTCTCTTCCCTAAACCAGCACACTGTTTTATAGAGATTTGTAAATTTTCCTAGGTCATTAACCAAATCTAAATTGAAGGTGAAGTGAACACTGTGCTGCATTTCTTCCCTGCTGCTGATTTAATGCCCTTTCACCCCAAAATCTCCTTGTGGGGACCAGGGCAGAGAGACATCTGTCACTGAACAATGGCATGGGGAACATCCTGACTCTCTGAAACCTGTGAGACTCTTCCATGTGATCCACCTCGTGGGCTCAGCATCCTTTCCCTCTCCTCTGTTGAGTTATTAAAAGATAAAGAAGAGCAGCTGCTGCTGTAGACATAGAAGTTGACAAATTTACAATAGGTGATGCCACCTGTGCCTGCCTAATTTAATGACAGCCCAAATAATCTGCAATCCATTTACAGCAGGGATAACATTCAAGAGCATCTCAAAGTGAGTCAGGAGCAGAGTGGGAGCAGTTTGCTCAAACACCCTCTTGGCTGTGAAGGAAGTTTACAGAATTTGGCTGGTGGACATGCCTTTATGTGGAGTGGGGGAAAACCGTGGTAAACAGCTAAAAACCACAAATTCAAGGCTTTGGTGCCAGATGGATTCATCTGCACGGTGTTGTGTGAGCCACTGCTGATCCATCTGTAGTGAATGCTCCTTGCCAGTTGCTTGAATTCCAGAGTGTTTGGGAGGCAATGCCAGGGAGGAAGAAGCTTCTCTGTTGTACAGGTAGAAGTGTGACTCACCTACATCAGCCTCCTCTCCAATTCCCCAGCAGAATTATGCCACTATAATTATCTTTGTTCATCACTCTGATTCCTTATTGAAGGCTGTGTGTCAAAATTCCAAATATTCACGTACTCTCTGAGCGGTGCTGACAAGTCTTAAGGGCAAGAGATTGACAAACTTGTAGCTCAATTCAGCATTGCTGCCTCTTTACTC
>JAOTQP010001652.1:64239448-64300180 GCA_026413545.1 Cichladusa arquata | reverse complement strand
TTTCCTTTCCTTTCCTTTCCTTTCCTTTCCTTTCCTTTCCTTTCCTTTCCTTTCCTTTCCTTTCCTTTCCTTTCCATAATGGTAGAAAAACTCTATCCCACTTTAATTTATGGTGAACTTCTCTAAAATTGATCCCAGAGAATTATTTATTTGGAGTTTTCTAATTTCTTTTTTGTAAAAAGAATTAAGCAACCTTGACTAGACATAAAATAAGTTGATTAATAAACTAATAAACATTTTTAAGAGATGCATTTTTAGTAAGCTTTGATTTAAATAGATAAAGAATATCCTTTTTTTCTCAAATAGATGTTTGGAAATGTTTGATGCTTGGGTTTTTGTTTATATTTTCTGTGCTATTTTTTCAGGGTTTTTTATTATAATTTAAACTCACAGTGCTTAATTGGCTGGATCAAGACTTAAATCAGAATTTTAGCTTTGACCTGTATTTTATCTATCAATTATAAGGTTACAGAGAGGAAAGGAAACACAAAAGTACTTTTTGAAACACTGTATAATCACTATTGGCTGTAGCTCTTCAGAGTTTGTGGAATCCTGTGAAACCAATCAGAAATTTTGTTTTACTGTTGTAATTGAAACTCCATCTGATCCAGCCAGGAAAATTTATCAGTGTGGTTTTGACTGACATTTTGAAACTGGTCCCACTTAAAGACTAAAACTCATAAAGATTATTCTCAGTAAGCTAAGAAGGTAATTTAAAATGTATATATGTAACTTTAATTATTAATCTATAAATAATATTATATTTTTCTCCACTATTTCAATATTGCCCTTTTGTAATCTGTCATAAAGTATCATAGAATGAATAAAATTATTCTAATGTATGGGTTATGTTACAAAAACATCCTTCCTCTTTGAAACTTCTCTTTTCATGGTCCTGCTGGCCCAGAAGTGTATTCCTAATGAACAAATAAACTAATTGAAGCAACTGCTTAATTCATTTCAGACCATCTTTCTTCAGGGGATATGACTGTAAATGAATAGATCTAAGACTAAGAAAAATAAAGAATCAGTAAAGTTACCCTCCAAAGGCCATTTACATCCCCTTGTGTATTTTTATGCTAATGTCTCTTTTGTTTCCCTTTTTCTGTTTCCACTGAAAGCTAAAACTCATAAACTGAATCTTTAAAATATCTTAACAGGGAAATGTGTGAAAACATCAAAAACCTTTGAAAAGGTTTTTGAAATCTGAAAGAACCTGAAACAGAAATTCAAGTTTAAAATGGCACAGCACCATTCAGTGATAGTAGGAGGTGTATGTTTGGAAAGGCTGAATCATGGGTGCTATTTATATACATATATAAATATATCTGTATGGGTGTGATATATTCTATAATAAGAATATTAAACTGGACAGATTCAATGAAACCAAAATCGGAAAATTTAGAGAACCAAATGAGGAGACAGGCAGGACTTTTATTTAAGGTCAAATATTAAAGGAGTTGTCTCACAGTTTTTAATTTGCACACTATGGTGATAACCTGGAGCTTAGTAAAGCTTTTCATACACTTTAGTCTGTAAATATGCATTTGAGGGAAAGGTAAATCCAAAAGAATCTGTGAAATAATATCTGATTAATTAACTATTTTGAGTATTTTAAGGAATGAGGAGAGGAAAAGAAAAGGGAGAATATTTTACCCCAACTTTTTGAAATTAAAGGATTTACCTTTTTTCCATGTGACTATTTTGCAGCCTACATTTGTTTAAATCTATTATATTTTGAGAAATGTAAAAGCATCTAAAAATGAAAAAAGAGAAAAATACCCCCTTTGAAATGCAAATTTTTATACTTTTCCAGTGGTCTTTTCTCAATTAAAAAACATTAAAAATCACTTTCTGTAATCATGCTTTGGTTTAAGCTGAAATATCTTTTTAGTTTTCACTACCAAATTAAATAAAAATACCAGATCAGCACAGTAATTTTGGTTTTTGTTCTCTTTGATCAAAGTCTTGGATGTCAGGTCATTAACTCCATGAACTGAACTTTTGCTAAGCAATGGTATTTTCTGACTTGCCATGGAGTAAAAGATGGGAAACAGGCTTTGGGTTATAACCCCTGAGAAGCAATTTTTCTTAACCTCCTCACCCACTCACTCAGAGCAGGTGTCTCCAGGAAAAGTTTTTCCACGTTGTGGATCAAACTGGTTCTTCTTTAAGTGCACATCAGCTTCAAATGTGATGTGTCTGGGATTCAGGGGTGTGATTACAGAAGAGAAGGATCTGTGTGGTCCAGGTTGCTCAAACCTCAGACGCTCGGTTTTCATTCAGGTGGGATAGCTCTGTCCCCTCTCTCCCAGTCAGTCACACAGAGCAGTTACACAGTGGGAGCAAAGGAAAATCTTCAAATATTCATCATTAACATGTCTTGGAAGGATCAGTACATATGATGACATGTGCTACAAAGAGAGAGATTAGCTTTTCTTTCGTATTCAGTTGAAGATCTGCTGAAATTTGGATTATTTGTATTTTAAACCTTTGAGCAATGTACAAGCTGTGCAGTTATCCTGATTAAGGGTAGCAGCAAACCCCTCTTTGCACAGTCCAGCTCCTGGCATGCTGCACAGGCTAATGAGGAAAATAACAGAAGCTTCACAATTGTTTTCTTCCTCTCTGGCACTGGCTGGAAGCAAAGTTAATTGTTATTCTTCCTCCAGGGTAACTGTCAGCCCTTAACTCGTGACTGAAGTTGCTGCTCCCTGAGATAATGGAACCAAACAGGGACCAGAGTTTACAGAAATGTGTATTTGTCAAGTGCTCATAGGCACTTCACCTGGTGTGTGCTGGGGACAGGGAGCTGGGGGAGAAGCTGCTTTGTTAACCTCATTTTCTCTGCTGAGTGGACTGCAGGAGTGTTTTAAAAATCCTTGTCAAGCCTTGAGCACTCCTGTGTCTGTAACACAGCTGCCACGAGCCCTTTCTGCTCTTGTGTCTTTCCCTGCTGCTGTCAGTTCATCCCCAGGATGTCAGGGCACAGCTCCCCACAGTCCATCACTACCCTAAAATTCAAGAGCCTCTCCAAATACCCTCCTACGTCTGTTTGCCCATTTATAGCAGGAAACAGGAAAAGTTTTCAGAGATCTGCTCTGAATTAATCCCACTTCAAGCTCGTAAGCTGATCATCTCATTGCCCATGGTTTTCTTTGTAGGCAGTGAAAGGAGCTGAAGACTCCACAGGAAAATAAACATTCCTGTGTTAACTGTCGTGGGTCTTCTCCTGTCTCTTGATATCATTGTGTGACCCTGAATTAGAAAATTAATCACCACTACTGAGTGGTGGGACAGTGAATTTTCTGGGATGAATTATTTATTTAATTTTTATTTCCATTCTTAGTCTCTAAAGAACCCTGACTCCTATTCCCATGGTCAGCTAAAATGCTGTAGTTGTCACTACCTCATGTTCTAGTGTGTATGAAAATACATAATATATGCTTGTAGGCATAACCATGTAATTTTCTAATCAGCTCTAGTCAGACAGGGCTTCAAATTGTGACCCAAAAAATACTTTTAATATTTAAGAACGGAATCATTTTTCTTAATAATTTCAACACAGGTTGTAATTTCTCCAATAGCTGCAGCTTCTTCCTAGCTGTGTCTCTTTGAAAATCTACTGAACACAATTCATGGGTTAGTAAACAGTTTCCAAGACCAGATTTGTAATTTGCATTAGCTAATAACTATTAAAATAATGATTATTACAAACACACATGTATACATTTGTATACATATATACAAATAAGTTTCAAAAAAATGACTTTTTGTTTCTTTCTCCTGATTCTGCTCTCCCTGTAATATATATTCCCACTGTACTTCTCTCTTGTGGCTGTTTTGCAATGATTAATTCCTCAGATCTCTTTCACTTAAGGGAAAAATATATTGCCTTATTTTGTGATCTATTTAAGTTTGTCACAGACTTTACTTTTTTCAGTATATTTTATTCTTCATCTTTTTACTCTCTTGTTTGACATCAGAAAATATTCAGATGGAATTACTTTGGGAAATAAATTACAGATAGAAAATAAAATGCTGTCTTTTTGTGGATTGCAGGGAGAGGTGCAAAAAGGTGACAAATTGTCTATCTCATAATGACATTTTCAGCAGAGCTGAAGATCAGAACAGCTCAGATCTGACAGGTGGGTAAACACATTTTCCATAACAGATCAAACAATTCTTGACCATTTTAAGTGGAAACAGTCATTTACATGGTGACCTTAATCTCCATAATTTATGAAAACTAAAATGTAATTAGCTCTGAGCAATGAACGACTGATTAAAAAAAATTAAAATAAAAAAAAAATAATCCCCAAAACAGAGTAATCTTGGCATTTTGTATAATAGTTTTTTATAGAACAGCTCACTCTGATTTTTTTATCTCACATTCTCCTATCTCAATAACATGATTTGCCACTAATGAAGTATAATTTATTCAATTCTTTTGTCTACAGCAAACCTTGCTAGCAAAGGTTAGGGACCAGTGCATTGTGTATGGTGCTCAGCTTAGATAATTAATTTGTAACAAGTTAGAAGAGAATATTTGATGTGTATAAACACAGGAGTTGCATCAGGTGTAAGATTGTGAGTCCCTGTGCCCTGATTGAAGGAAAGGTCCTGGTTAAAGTTTGGGGAGTGGAAGTCATGGAGTTGGTATGTTCATGTGAGGTCAAAAAGAGAACCAGGTTAGGGACACCTGGTCAGCAGCAGAGACTGACTGAGACACAGACTGAGGAGAAGGAAGGAAGAGAGTTGTAATTATCAGTACAAAAGAAGAACAAGATAACAATAATGTATTGTATCTCTACAGAATCTGAGAATCATAAAATCACAGAATGGCTTGGGTTGGAAGGGATCCTAAGGATCATCCAGCTCCATCCTCAGGTTGCTCCAAGCCCCAGTGTCCAGCCTGGCCTTGGACACTTCCAGGGGTCCAGGGGCAGCCACAGCATCTCTGGGCACCCTGTGCCAGGCCCTCACTACTCTCACAGTAAAGAATTTTTTCCTAATATATAATCTAACCCTCTTTCAGTTTAAATCCATCACCCCTTCTTCTGCCATGCTCTTGAAAAAAGCCCCTCTCCAACTTCCTTGCAGGCTCCCTTCAGGCACTGGGGGGGCACCATTAGGTCACCTTGGAGCTTCTGTTCCCCAGGCTGAACAATCCCAATTCTCTTGGCCTTTCCTCCCAGCAGAGCTGCTCCATCCCTCTGCTCATCCTGGTCCCTCCTCTGGGCTCTCTCCAGCAGCTCCAGGTCCCTCCTGTGCTGGGGCAGGGCTGGGGCAGCTCTGCAGGTGTGCTCTGAGGGCAGAATCCCCTCTCTCCCTGCCCAGGAGCTTTGGATGCAGCCAGGGCACAGCTGGGGCTCTCTGGGCACAGGGTGGGTCGTGCCCAGCCTCACCCTCCAGCCCCCCAAATCCTTCCTCCTGGGGCTGCTCCCCCTGCTCACCGCAGCCTGAGCCCTCCTTGGGCCTTGGCCGTGCTGAACCTCACGGGATTCCCAAAGGATTCATTTCCAGTACCCAGCACACCAGCAAAGGCTGCTTATGTCCCTGAATTGTCCAGATCCTAAGCCATGCAAAAGTCAACTGATGTGAAGAGAAATAGGTTTTAGTCAGGTCCTGAGCATGGTCTCAGGCGGATTTTCACTTTTTCTGGGTAGCATGTGTGCAATATTCCCCACCAGCCACTGCACAATACTTATAAACCTGTTCTGTCATTAATGATATTTTAGATTTGTCTCCAGATGTGCTGTTTTCCTACTCAGAGATCATCCTTACTTAGATGAAACACTATTTATGAAAGAAATCAAATGCCACTAGGGGAGTTCTCTATGTGAGCCATGACTCCTAAGGCTCCAGGTCTTCAACAGATAAATTTTAATTGGCTTATGTTGCCTTGTGTTGCCAAGAGCTTTCTGCTGATATAAAGACCAAAATTTTTTTTAAACTCTGGACTTATCCCCAAATGTAAAAGCTTTATTTGAGTTTAGTGTTTAGAGTCCACAACACAAACAAATAAAATGCTACCACAGAACTTTAAAAGAAACAGATCAGTACAAATCTTTTTATTGTGTGAAAGTCTTCTTTATTCTGGTTGGTTTGTTTGTTTTTTCTTTTAACTACATGCTGTCTGAAATATACCAGCAAACAGAGAAGGATGAAAATATTTAGGTTAATGATAAAAATGATAAATGATACAATAAAGTAAATGATAAATTGTAACAAAATAGAACAAATCAATTACAAAAGATAACCAACTTTCTTTTATAATTACAGTGGAAAGAAAAATTAGTGGATTTTCATAAGAACATACACAGATTAACATTTCCAAAGGGAAAGTCTTTAAAAGGATTAGATGTTCATACTCACAGGTGGATTAACTGCTGTGAATATAAAATGTCAACTCTGTTCCAAGACTGTAATACCAAGAATATTGAACAAAACCTCTTGTCCCTTAACACAGAAAGAAGTCTAAAGAACAAACACAGCTCAGAGAGTAATTAATTATAGAAATGGGATCATCCAACAATTCCCTCTGTACATCTTACAGGGAGAGATGAGAGAAGAGTTTCCATAGACCATACCCTGTTCAAAAATCAAATTCTCTTAGGCAGGGGAATGTATTACATTTTAATAGTTTAGACAGACAAAAATAAGTGAAGATAATATTCCAGTAAATTCCCAGAGAAGGAAATTTTGATGAAAACATTCAATTTCACCTGGGCTTTAGTGCTGAAGTTCTTCAATGTGTGAGCCCATCTGAAGAAGGAAGCCCAAAGGGACACTCAGGGACAGACAGAGGGATAAAACAGTAAGGAAAATCAGAATTCCCAGCTGAAGGAAGCAAGATAAAGACCCTACTACACCCTGCCATGGCTCCCTTTTGTAGTTTACATGGGGATTATTGCATCAATGCCTTTGCTGCATCCCCTGCTAAGCACAAGTGCAAGGTAAGTGCCAAGGGCTCTGCAAAATGGGTGGTTTGCCTGAGATTTTCTTGCAAATCCAACAGTTCTGAGGATGAATCGTCTGATCCACTCTTTACAATTTTATTAAGACAACACCACCAAGAATTTGTTTTTCTCCATGTAATTTATTAAGAGATAATTCAGACTCAGATATCCCATTCTCCTGAAAAAAGGTTTATACCAAAAGTAGCAGCCATGGAATATCCCATTTTGACTTTAACCCTTAGCTCTACAAAGCATACTCTGATTAATCTTGTGTGTGCTCTGCTCATTTTCCTGGTAACTAATTCTTGAATCTGATTTTCCCATCATCTGTGGCATTTCTACTCTGATTTATGGACTGAATTGTTTTGTCACAGTCATTGGAGCTCTTGGAGGAAGGAAGCATAGAACTGAAATATTGCTCTTTCAGTCAGGAGGCAGACCCTGAAAAAGAAAAAAAATGTGAAGCTTAAAAAGGAAACTGAGGTGTTTTTTTGTTTTTTTTTATTATTTTTCCCCCTTCTGGTTTCTTGAGCCCTAAAGCACAACAATTTCAAGGTTTTCTTTGAACTGCTGAATGACATGATTCCAGAAGCTATGGCTGTTAATTGCCAGATTCACAATAAAAATCACAAAACATCACAACCCGAAATAATAGATTCATTTTCCCTCCACAAATTTGTGTGATTTCGTGGAGGTAGGAAGGGAAAAAAGAGTTTTCATTTCACTTAAGAAACAATTGTGAAAGTAACTTGTGAAATCAGCTGAAGCTGTTGGAGAAAGCATGAAATGAACATTTCCAGAATACAAAGACAGAGAGAATTTTTGCATTATAAAAATTGCTGTATATGACAGGAAATGAGATATTTTGTCCCAGCAGAGAGCAATCTGATTTTGTAAGGCACTCAAGGTGACAAGAGTGATAATAAAACCTCCTATGACAAATTAGCAACTGCAATATTATATCAGCTCATCTGCACACCAAGGCTGCAGAAGCTGAAGTACAAATACATTGCCTTAGATGTACCATTAGCATTGCTTTCCCTGACCTCCCTCTCTGAATCACAGGAGTCCCCCTGACACCAGCAGAATACACTCTGAAATCCCATTTAACTCCTTAATCTCACAAATTCAATGAGAGGAAACTGAGGTGGGAAAAGGAAGCCACCAGGTTATTCAGACATGGTTTGCCCTTTGTGAAACCACTTTGGTTGTCTCTAACCACCTCTCTGTCACCCACATACCTTCACCTGTCTCCCAGGTGCATCCATTCCATGATCCTAGAGGTGAGGCTGACTGGGGAATAATTCCCAGGGTTTTTATTTTAACCCTTTTTAAAAGTGGTTGTGATGTATGGTCAGTCAGTGGAACAGGCTGCCCAGAGAAGTGCTGGAATCACCACCCCTGGAAATGTCCAAAAGGCATTTGTATGTGACATTTGGGAATATGGTTTGGTGGGGAATGTGGTGGTGCTCATTTATTGGGAGGTGAAGGTACAACCTTTTGTCTTCCTTTTCTGAGTAATGTATTAGTAAGACACATGGCTCCACTTTGGGCTACAGACCCTGTTTATCCAAATGTGTCAATACATTGAAGAAAAAGTATTCTGTTTTTCTCCCAGATCCTGATTCCTTGGCCTTGCATTCACTGTGTGTTGCCTCATCTGGTTTTGAGCAGACTAGTTAATTTCCCCTGCTGTTATGTCCATGTGCTCTTGATGATATCTGCAATTCTAAAATCTGAATTATTGTGAGGGACCTCAAGTGGCCATTAATTCAACCTGCTGCTCAGGAAGGCCTAACACACAGTCAGCTCCCTGCCTGTGAGTCTGCACTGGATGGTGTCAGTCCCAGGATTTCCTCTTTTTAAAATGAAACTCATGATGTTCCTGTCTGTCTATGGCACCTTAATGATGTTCACCTGATTGTGTTTTCCTTAGATTTTCCTTGGACTCCTTGGCACTACAGATTTTCATGAAAGCTACTTGAAAAAGAGAGAGAAGTTTCCAAACACATTCTCTGTTTCCTATTTTGTGAAATATTAAGAAAAATACAGATTTTGGTAAAGGAAAAGTAAATAATTTTCAGGAGGGCTGGGAGCAAGGTACTGAGGAATTCAAGGACTCTTTGGTCCATTAGAGTGCATCCCACTGCCCCCAAAGGGAGAGCAGGACATAACTCAGAGGAGAGAACCCATTTCTGCACAAACTCTGCCATCTCACAAGTGGCAATTTTGCCTGAGACAATGGGACCAAGCCCTACACTCTCTCCATGTAAGTATCATCATTAATCCAAAGGATAAGGAGTAATTATTATTGCTGGTTTGTCACAAAAAAGCAACCCACACTAAGTGGTATAATAGACACAGAGATATAATTTGACACACAATGGAACATAACACACTCACATCCAGATGGCCACTGATAAAAAGATGGTTTTAAATACAGCCAGGAAATGCCCAACCTCACTCACATGGAGATGTGATTCAAGCCCCTGATTTCTGAATGCCCATGGAGCACTGGAAAGAGGAACAAAACACTGTCAATATCCTTATCATTTATCATTTATGATTTATCATTAACAGCAGGAAACTCACAGTCAGAACCCCGCCACAGCATTTATCCTACAGTGATTGTAATTTTGATGGTGGGACATTTTAACTGCAGAAAAAAGTGCTGCCCTTAGAGACAGCTAATCAAAAATATCCCACTAATAAACATAGTGGTCCTAATGATAATTTATGATCAGCTCACAGTTCTAACCAACATTTTGCTGTTAATGGATGGTGCTAAGTGGAAAATAGAAAGTAAGGGCTCAAAGGGAGGTTTTACATTTCAGAAAGCAAGCTCTGCTCATGCTGCTCTAAAGTGATAGCAGAGATGTTCAGTGCTGTGGAGACATAGAGATGATTGAGATAGAGACAGCTATTTAGAAAGCCAATCCAGGAAGCTGCAAGCATCCTTTAATTCCACCTAAATATTATTTTAGTTACTGCCATTTATTGCAAATATAAACTAATGTTCTTTTTACTTGTATCAGCTAAAGAAATATCATGATAGATTACACGAGTTATAGAAAAAAGCAGACTTATTCTGGCTTTGCTGTTACAGCAGTTCAAATCACAAGCCAGCATCAGTATTTTTCCTCATGGAGTCTGAAGGCACATAAATATTAAAATGTAATTTGAAATTTCTGGCCAGGTCCCAGAACAGTATTGTTTATGCAGTGTTTGACAGTGCTATTCAAATAAATCAAGTAACAAATGTGTCATGATTACTGTTAAAGTGGAAACTGCAGCACTAACAACTATTAAGATAAATGATGCCATGTGTGGAAAGTATTTTATGGGTGCTCTGTCTCTGTGCAGGGGTGTGCAGGCATGCACAATCAGCTGTCTCCCAGGAAAATTAAAACTGCATCCAGGGATGAATATTGCAAACAACCAGCTCTGCAAACAACCAGCAATGACAGCATATTCACTTGTTGTACATGGCATAAAATAGACTTCTGTTTTGATATTTCACTAAACCTTGGCTGCTTTTGGGTAAGTTTAGGGTTTGGGGGATTTTGTCTTTTTATTATTTTTTTCCCTAACAGACAGACAGAAAGATTTTTTGGCAGTAATCAGAAAAATACAAGGAGTTACTATAGTCAGCTGTCTGCTTCTTTTTGTAGCAGCATGTTGTTGGGAGATATTAAATTGTAATCAAAAGTAGAATTTAATCTCCAGCAAAAAGAAGGCTGGAATTAGAGGTTTAGGGAGGGACTGATCACGTTCTAGGCCCCATCTCCACAATGTGGATGTCTACAGCTGAGCCATTCAATTCTGTATATTGTCACGTGAGAGACCCAGGCATTTTTAGAGAAATCATCTGGCCTAATTGAGATGTTTATATTTAGCCAATGTCACTGTGACACTGTGAGCATCTCTGAGTGCCTGTGGGCACTGTTTGCAGTGGTGTCACATTATCTCCATGCAAGGCCTGGACCACGGTGGGATGTTCTTCTGTCTCTGGTGACCTGAAACCAATGGAACATGGGAACATAATTATTTTGTTGGCTGTACAAGGAGCTTAGAAATGTCTGGTTAACTGTCCTCACCTTCTGGGGGTAGCAGGAACATGTCTGAACCCAGGCAATGTAAATTAATGCAGATTTCAACTGGTGGGCAAACCTAAAATGCAGAAGCCTGACACAAATAAAAATAAAAATTTGATGAGGATCACAGACCAATGAACACAGGCACATCTTTTACTGTTGGTGGTAAAAGATGTCAAGCTCTGAAGTCTTTAACCTGACTTTGTAGGGTCTCAGAGCTTGTCTGAGATCACCTTGGCTTTGCTCTGATCTGTGGTTGTTTCTCTGTAGTAACAAATATTAAAGAATCTCTTGATTGAGGAACTGTTTTTTAGTTTAGTTTTAGTTTGCAGTGATAACAAGTAAAATTAGGAAACTGAGTATAACACCAGAGTAAAGAGTTGTCCAGATCGAGAAGGAACTTATACAACAATTTTAATTACATTATTAATGAAGTTTTATTGTCATTATGTATGTAATGACACAGCCCAAATTAACTAGACTGTTAAAACTTTGATTGTACTAACAATAGCTCTGTATATATTGTATGCTCTCTTTTGGCCATAACGAAACTTTTGGTATAACAAGATATTAATGAGCTTGGGTAATTAGGTATCAACAGCAGGTTTAAAGTCAGAGGAATATCAGCTTAGCTTGTTCTATCCTTCTTTTAGCTTTGTAAATAATAATGAGATGAACATTCTCATCAGAAAATTGATTAGAGTGTACAAAGTCCACTGGCAAAATCTTTGATTAGGACATTGATGATGCAGTGCATTCATTAAAGAGCTCTTGATGGGATTTACACTCGTCTACAGTTCAGCAAAATTCCTCTGGCCAAAAAGGTGAGGGTCATGTTTTAAAGCTGATTTTGTAACCTAAGAGATCAAGGTCCTGGCTGATATGAAGAAGATATTGCCCTCAGAGCCAGCAGCAGACCTCAGATGCCAGGATATGCTGCAGGAGTAACACAACCTTTGTACCTGTAGAAGAAATTTCAGTTAAAGGCTCATTTTACTAAAAGAGAGAACAAATTAGTGCACAGCTCATCCTCAGTGTCTCTGCCTGTTATCATGGCTCTATCCACATGGCAAAAATCCGTGACCACTCATAGTGGAATTTCCACACACTTCATCAGCTGAGCTCAGACAAACCAGGGACAAACTTGTTGAGTATGATAAAAAAGTGTAGAAAGGAGGAAAGACTTTTATAACCTTTCTGAAGAGTTTGAATACCATGCTTGTAAATAAAACTCTTGTACCACTTTGCAGCTAAATGCACCTATTAAGATTTTAATTAAAGCTGATGGAGCATGTACAGAAAAAGTGAAAGAAAATCAGGACTTCAAGGAACATTCAAAAATTTGAGTAGGCATTTGAGACCATTTGAGACCAGATGGGAGACTGGGGAAGGCCAGTGCCAATAGACCTGATAGTCCAGCAGAAACAGGTGAAAGCTGATATTTGGCCTGCTTAGAAAACTCATTTACAAAGCAGAACTTCTATATGGGTGGGAAATCCAATCCAGCTGTAGAGTAAGATGCCCCAAGCCTGAGCATGAATTTCCCCTGCACTGTGCACTAAGTCTGGACGTGTTGTTTGTGATTTTTTAAGCTATAAATCATTCACCCTGTCTTAGGCAGATAACTCACTTTATGGAAATGAATGGGGAATAGATCAAATAAACACTTTGTACAACAAATTCAGTTAGTTTGGTATTCACAAAGTATCCCTTAGTCATTAATAACACCAAACAAGAAGAAAAAACTGATTTCAAACATGATCATGTCATTTTTGATGTCTGGAATCAGTTGCTCAGGGCTCTTTAAAGCAGTCACTTGTGTTTCAGAATAATGATTAATCAGAATATTTTAAAGGCTGATGGGTAATTCAGTATTTATAGGAAGCTTAGTTTTTGGTCCCCATTTTACAGCTCCCTGTCACAGGATTGATGATTGCTCTCTGTAGCTGACCAGTGGAAATTAGTGTTGCTGTAAATTTTCAGCCAGCTAATCAGCAAAAAATATCCAGGAACAAAGTAAATTCATACACTACTTATTCATTATGGAATGAAAAATAATTATTTTTGTCTTGGCTGATTGCTTATTTTATATGTATGCATATGCAAAATAGAGAATCAGACATAACATTGTGTCATGTTTGCTCCCCAACTTATTATGAACTGTTTCAATTTTTTTTATCCTATAGCATAATTAAAATCAGTATAATATTTTCCTTTATGTCTAGTCAACTGTAATTTTCTATTCCTTTAAATATCTTCTTTTTCCTCAGACTTATGAAAGAACATAGGAGAACTATTTTTAACACTTCCCCACAATTGTCTTTTCCTACCCTTTCACCTCAAAGTTTCATAGGAATGTGATAATTTCCTACCTCCCTCTTTTGTTGTTTCTGAAATAACACAGAAGTAAAACATGGAATTTCTTTTCTTACCAAGACATCACCAGACAAGAGAGTCAGTTTGGGCATGGTGAGGCCTTTAATGTGATGAGATGCCCAAAATTTTTTTAACTCTTTTAGTTTGTTTCTTTTAAATATATATAGACTGTTCTACATCCACTTTCCGTGAAAAGAAAACAGCACTGCCGTTTGCTAATAATGGATATCTGGGAAACACAGTATACCATAAGATCCCTGAGGAGAACAGAAGTAATTTTCAGTTCACTTAGAGCCTGGAGAAAAACAGAATTTTCTCATTTGTGGGGAAAACAAAAATACAGTGGTTTATGAACTTTCTAGGGTCTGCTGTTCAAAGTCAGAAATGCACATGCCAGAAGAACTGCCAGTTTGTGCACACATATAAAAAGGTGTTTTCCTGAATTATTAATTCACATACCCATGAATTGTTGTGGTTTCAGAGCACAAACAGTCATTACAAGAAATGACAGCAAAAAGCTGAAGACAATAAGGCAGCTTGCCAAAATTACAAAGTTAGACTAGAATGTGAAAACCTTGTGCTGAAGGTTAATGTCATACCTTAATGAAATTTTTTTGAAGTTTATGACTAAAAAGTCCAGATGGTAAACCAACAGCTCAGGTGAAGGAATGAACCCACCTCATATCTTATAATAAGCCCGATGTATGATTTAAAATGGCACCCAGGTGAGTTTTTCATTTCCAGCTCCCTCATAGTTCTACATAATGAAAGATTTGATAATGTATAAAAGTGATTAAATGCAATGCTGATATCCTCAGAGTCATCTTTTTCCTATGATATTGAAAATATCTGTGGTATATTATGTATGGTTTTATAAATGATATACATTTTTCATAGCTGCTTTCACTGGCAATTTTCTTCTTCTAATGGCTGCATAATTAAACAGTAATGGGATATTTAAGCTTATGTATATTCATGGAAAGTAGTTATAACAAAACCCCTATAATTAACTATAACCCCCCCCAAAATACACTTGTTTATGCACCAATTTTTATTTTTCATAGACCTTATTTTTTCCTGCAGATAATAATATTGACAAGCAATATAGAATATGAACTTCCAAATCCACATGAGGTCTTTGGCTAAAGGTTTGTTTTCTGCCAAGTTTGTATTAACTCTGGCTACAGCAATGCTTAGGGCTTGGATCTGTCTATTTTCAATATCTTGCTGCACATAAGGGGGCACATTATTGTGTAGTCCAAATATACAAAGAGGAAAAACTCAGGGAGATTTGTTTGATGATTCCTTTATTGAGCCTGTGGTGCAAAATTAGCTTCTTCAGTGTCTTTTCCAGAATAATGAATTTAAAATTGTAGCCACTCAAAATTTGCACCATCCTCTCATGATGGTATTTTGTGGTCTATCAGCTCTTGAAATGTCCAGATCACTAGAAAATAGGATATTTCGTGTTTCCACTCCTTCCCAGTGCTCTGCAGAGAGGCACAGGAGTTCATGGCCTCTTGGATTTTCTGAATTTAAAATATTAAGTTCATTAAATTCAGGAGAATTTTGTCATTGACTTCAGGACATCCGTTGACTTCTATGGTGCCAGCATTTAATCCTTTCTCCTTTTTTTTTGAATGCTGTACCTGAATTTGTAGATGCAACCTCAAATTTCAAATTAATTTTCGTAACATAATTGTGGATTTTCAACATTAGCAGGACAAAATAACAATCTGAGTAATTAGATTAGCATCTGTCTTGCAGTGGGATTTGTTACTATTTTTTTTTTTTTTTTTTTTTACTTTTAAATTACTATCTCACAATACTTATTTTTAGGGTTTTTTTCCCTAGTACATTCATTTTCCAGGGATATTGTTGGCTTGTGCTGCCTTAAGATGACTGTGAAACTACAGCACTGGTCTCTATGGGCACAACCCTTGTTATTTATTCCAACTTGACTCCCATATAGGAAAGTTTTCTCAACCAGCACAAGCAGAGATAGACCAAAACTTGCCACACCTTGGTCTGAATTGCTACGTTTTTGGAACTTTGTGTGAGGAACGTCACACTCGTCATAGAACACCTCTGAAAAGAAATTTGTAAGCACGAGAGACAATGGGCGTCAAAGATTAACTTGGGGTTGTAAATGTGAGAGGGTGCAAACATTTAGGTTCTGTAAATATGTCTTTATTCAGGTCACCAGAATGCTATTTCTTGAGTGTATCTTCCAGAAATAAAGGTTTGTAGTATTTAAGAGATTCAGTTCTCTGATACTTCTTGTCTGACTTGAAACTCACCCAAACAGATTGGAACTTTTCAGCTGAGGAAAGGACACGAGATAAGGACACAAAGATACGAAAAATGGATGATGGAGGCAAAAAGAACAACGTGACACATGACAGAGGCTTGGGGAAAGGGAATAAATAACAACTGAGCATTGCTTTTTTCTGAAACAACAGCAAAGGCATGAAATAAAACTTGGAGATGGGAAGTGCAGATGTGAGAAGTTACTGTCTTCATTCTACTTGTATTTGAAACTGTGGAACTTCCTGCCCTTTCTTACAAATATTTACAGGTGCTCAAAAATGCACTGGAACGGTTTTTTTTTTTTTTTAGAAACTCAGCCTTTTCAAATTTTTTAAAAAGAAAACATATTTCACTTCAGCCCTGCATACTTTGATGGGATTATGGATGATCTTCTCATGTTTTCAGAGGCTTGTAAAAACCTACAGTCATGCTGAGAAACATGAGTGAGGACATAAGGTGTTCTTCTGGCTTGTAACTGTTTTCTGACATTCTAGGCTGCGATTTTCAGATATAACAGATGAATGGAGATTCTGCTGACTTTGAGGAGTCTTATTCTTCTCGAATAAAAATGATGTCCCAGACTGGACAATGATATATTGAGGTTGAATTATTGTTTGTGGGTTATATTTTATTTTTTTCTCTTGATGCTAGGCAGTTTGGCTTGGAATTTCTGCTCAAAACATTTTCTTAACACTGGGTGAAAAAACAACTTTTGATGGTATTTGTCCATCTAGTATTTTTAAAATGTGAGACTGGAAATTTATTGCCTTAATCACAGTAAAATCTAGATTATTGTGGTACTCATATTTCTCTGTTGTGTCCCACAAGACTTGTACTGAGCCTGAGATGTGAACTTTTGCTTCTCCAGCCAAGAGCCCTCAGGCTGACTTCTGCTGTCATGCATTATACACATCTGGCTGCCATGAGAAATCATTTCTGTGGACTTAGAGGTGAGACTGTGGTGAATTTTGGGATAGATAATTCAGTGAGAACCTTGTCTTGAAGGATTTTGTGAAGTATCTACATTGCAACTCCTTCAGCTTATCTTGGTGCCTTTTGAACAAAAATAGCTGGATATCAGCTGAGATTTGTCCAAATATTTATATTTTTTTTTAACTGGATGTTTTTAACTGGAAAATTGGCAAAAGGAAAGCCAATTCCAGTAAGGTGAAGGTCATCCTGAAATCACAGATAGTCCTGCTTCTGGTTTTCTAAACCTGTCCTTTCAAACATAGGGATTTCTTGCACACACACTTATTCCCCAAAACACTAATGAAAGTCACAATGACATCATATTCTACTGCATTTAATTCAGTGGAGTACAGCTGGGAGACAGAAATTATTTTTGGCTCCTTTAGCCAACTTCCTGCTACTGTGAGGTGATTCCTTTTTCCCTCTCTCTCATTCCTAATATCAGGACCTTCAGAACATGAGGTTTATTTAAGGTGAAAGCAATATCAGGAGTCCAGAAAACCAAAGCAATATGTGAAATCAAATGTGATAAATTGCAATGAAAAGGCTATGGTAGTAGTGTCTAACTCAGGAAAACTGAATTCTTTGGAAATAGAATACAAATTAAGTTCTATGTATTGTACAGACCTGAAAAACTAAAAGATAGGATCAGAGCTGAAAAATGTATGTTTACAAAAAGCAATGCAGATGAGCTAATTTGGAATGAACAGTAAAATGGCCCCCTAAAATGCACTATGACATATATAAGTAAATACATTAAAAATGGAATTAAGTATGTATGCATTTTTGCATATTATAGTAAGTTTGGCTGTATGGTTCAGGAAAAAAAAAAATCAATAGTAATTTTTAATTAAGCCCAGAATTAGCATCACTGTTTTATGCTGTTGTTTATCCTTTATTTTGAAAGAATTCTTCAAAAGAGATCTTTTGAACTAATGCTTATTTAGTCAAATAGTAATAACTTAAAGGAAAGCTGGTCAATCAATAGTAAAAAAGGCACCAATTTTCACAGAGACAATATTAACATTTTTTTTTCTTAGCTGTAATTTAAAGTGACTGTTCTGTGTGGATAAAATGACATGCTTATTTATGGAGAAACTACTCTTGATTTTAACAGCATGGTGGTAAAAATTATCTGATAAATCTGGGGAGTATTTTCATGGCATTTTTTTATCAAAAGGGTAATGGTATAACAACATTGCTATCAAATAGTTCATATTCCTGTCATTGAGATGTTCCTACAACTGGACATGTGTGAAAAGTCTTTCCAAGCATGTTTTGGGTTTACATTTCATTACAAACTTAACTGGATTTTAGTATCCATGAACATCTTTCTGTACAGTATCTTTTAGAAAAGATTCTTTAGAATCTTTAGAATTTCTTTAGAAAAGAATCTTTTAGAAAATCTTTTAGAAAAGATTTTCTAAAGTATGACAACGGGGGCTGTGAAGATTGGTGCAGAAATAAAGAAGTTTTCCAATCAGAAAAAAAAGTACTTTGAGAATACTTAATTCTCAAAAAGTGCTCAAAGGATTTGCAGACGTGAGGACATGGTGCAACTCAGTGAATAATGATTTGCTGGTTCTTCATTTTGTTCTACTGGAAGGTTAAAGTGTGGATATTTTGGAATTGTTCTTTCTGAGGGTGGATGACTGAGGTCTTTTGTGTGAGCTCCACATTTTAACAGACACTACAAATGCAGAGGAAACAACTGTTTTTATCACACTTCTCTTCCACAAATTCAGCCTCTTCTCTTGAGAAACATGATGACAGTTCCAAATAATAATTCATCAGTGCCAGAAGTTACTATCAAATGGAGAGCAAAGACTATTTTAGTGGAATTTTGGTAACTATCTGAGCAGCTTCACTTCTGGTTGTGCAGACAATGTTACACCAACCACCTCTAGTTTCAACATTTTATCAAGTATTTTTTCAGCATAGCTAAGCCACTTTTATTCCAATATTAAAAACAAGCAAAGAGCTCAGGGAGAAAAGTGTTTTCACAGACTTTACAATCGAAATAGCAATATGTACAGATGTTTCCCTTTCAAAATAATTTGCAGTTTGAGAGCTATTGAAGACGTCTGCTATTGAGATAAATGGTAGGTGGATGTGTTAGTATGAAAATTGTTATTATAAGAAGCCAGAAACAGAAATTATTGCAGCCCAGATAAAGACACAAAAATGGTGTTCTGAAGAAAAACATTTCATCCTTAAAAGAATAATAAAGAATCCAGCATCATTGGTTTTGTTCTCTCAACTTTGTTGCAAACTTTTTTTTGTATGTATCTGTGTAAAGCTGCACACTTGTACAATTGAGAATATAGATAAATAAATCTTCACATTTTATACATTTACACACTAACCCATGCATATTGTGTGTTCAACTCCCTTCCTTATAATACTCTTCTTTCTTTTCAGATATTTTATTTTTATCATTTGAGATATTCCAATTATGGACTTAGATTTTTTTTTTCCCTGAAAATTCTCTGTGAAAAAATAAAAACCCATTATAAACCCTATGCTCTATGAGATAATCAGGCTTTGACAGTGGTTGGGATCACTGCTGAGGGCAAATTCAGTGCTGTGTGCAATTGCTGGTGTGGAAATAGATGAACTCAATATTCTATACTCAAAAAACTGCTCTTTCTTTTCTGTCAGCCCCATTTCCAATTCTTCACATTGGCTTCTGAAAGGTCAACAGCTTACAAGGTATTATACAGAGATTTTTTAGTTTGTGTGGGTTTTTTTGTTGTTGTTGTTTTGGTTTTTTTGTATGGTTCTGAAGATTTATTATAATTCAGCAATTTACTTCAAAATTTAAGAAGTCTTTGAAGAAGCAGAATAACCTTTAACCCAGAAGTGCTTGAGGAGAACACAAGTCACACAGTGACATTATGATATAAATCTGATTTTCCAAGAAGGGCACAAGGTTCACACAGTGGTAGAGCTAAACTCAATCCCCTGAGGAATTTTTCAGTGAACTAGTGAAAATTTAGATCAATTGTTCACTATTACTTTCACGGTGTGGAGATTCACACCAAGCCGTGCACAGAGCTGTAAAACCAGCACAGTACATCAAATGTGAGTTACCCATGTCGTGAAGATAAGAGCATCATAAATCTGGATCTGAGAGGTAACAAAATGCCACGAGTGATAGATCACTTCAGCTGTATCAGCAATGCTAAGATCACAAAAAAACGAGCGGTGGAAGAACTGAAGGTTGGATAATGCACTCAAATGAGCAACCAGAGCAGCAGTGAAGAGTTCACAACAGTGGACAATTTCTTCTTGTGCTGAAAAAATCCAAATCACTGGCACCAGATGAGATCTGAGATTCCCTGCTCTGTCCCAGAAATGCCTTGGGGTGGGGCTGGGGGCAGGTCCCTTCTGCACTGTCATCTCTTTATTAATGCCATTGAGGTGTGGATGGCTTTCCTTCTGAAACTGCCCACAAAAAGGTCACTAATACCCAATTCCAGTGACAGACATATCAGGTATTGCTGAATTCTCTGAAAATTTATTTATTTGAGGAAAAGAGTGGAAGAGTGCTCTGAGAAAGTTTCAAAACCCAACCATGCAATGTTGGGGCTACTGCCAAAAACATGCCATGATTTTACATTTTGATGAAATGGCTGGATTTGGGTCTTTTTAGAATGTGAAGCAATTATTATTTTTTTAAATGGTGTCAATATGCTTAGTCTATGCTTTTGCTTTTCAGTTTTTAACTCCTTTAGAATCAGGACAAGGCCTTTGCTTTTTTATCGCTACTCTCACGTTACTACTGTTAAAAAAAAAATTATTTGGAAATTTATCCACCACCAGCAGCTGAAAGTAGACTTAATTTCTTTATTTCTAGGGGTTTTTTACAAAAATGGAATAAAAAGGCATAAATTTTGTGGAATTATATTATTTTATAGGTTTCCAGATGCTTTTTATACATCTTTTTTATTATTATTTATTCCTTTTTTTCTAACTTTTCAGTTAATTCTCCATTCAGATTGTGAGTTCTATATTTCTTATGTCATTTTAATTGCCTGTGCTGTGGATGGAGGCCTTCAACCTGCTGACACCTGGAGCATTAGGTATGACTGAAAAATGCACTTTCAGGATTGATAGGTATTTCTACCTACATTATTGTTCATAAATGAAAATTTCTTCAGCAGACGCTGTACAAAATTGTTTTTCTAATGATAATTTCACACTGGATTTTCTTTACAGATAAGATGAACTAGGGAAGAGATAAAACAAGAAACATAGAGTTAAGGCTGATTATAATGAAATCCAGTTATCTAAAGCAGTGATACCTAAAGCCTAACTAATAATCACCTTTGAAAATTAGTGGATTATTCTGAATGACTCTGCAAGAAGCAGAAAATAAAAAGTCTATAGTGCACACCTAAATTCCATTACATGATGAGTCACAACTTAAAAAAAAAAAAATCAGGGAAGCTCAAATTTGAAAATGTTAAACATCTATGATTTAAAAGAAATAAATTAGTATTAAAGTTTTAAAACAACCTTAACTCTGTCGCATAGTGATAGAATCCAGATGTGCATGTATTGTTGTGAATTTATAGAAATAGATGCGTGTCATCGTGACAACCTGAATAAATGAATATATCATTTCAGAATTAGTATTTGTGCCACTGCATGGTGACTTTGCACTTCTTGTGCTTTCTTCCAGCAATACAGGGACTCTAAAAGTGTTTAATAATTTAATGTGCCTTTTTGTATTAAGGAAAAAATAAGTTAAAAGGTGTGCTTTCATTTTCTTTTTTTTTTTCTTTTTTTTTTTTTTTTTTTAACATATATGAAATTATTAAGCAGGCAATACCTAATGACAGAACTGTAGAATTGTCATAAGGAACTGGGATAAACACAGCATGGGCCACAGATCAGAACTGATTTATCTGGCAAGCTGCATTCCCAGAGACTGAATAGCCTGGAAAAGTTGTGTGGTATCAGAGTTATTTTAAAACCATCAAGGTCCTGCTTTTATTTTTTAACACTGATATTTAGTATTTCGACTCAGAAATACACAAACTGAGCACTGCTGGAAATAGAGCTGATCATAATGAAAATTCATTCAGAACATTCAGAATTATGTATCTTTTATTATGTATTATGTATTATTAGTCCTGGCAATACTGCAATTTCTAGATTACAGAGAAAGGTAGAGAAAAAAAATAATAAAAAAGCAACTTTTAAAACCTGCTCGAAGACAAACTTTTTAAAAAGCCACAGGATGGTGTTTTCTTTCCTGGTTGCAGACTTGCAGCTCCCTTTGCCATCCGTGAACGCTGCAGAGGGGCTCAGACAGCCCAGCTGCCTGTGCAGCCCAGAGCTCTGGAGATGTGGCAGAACCAAGAGATAGAACCAAGAGATGCTTAAGGGAAAGCTGTGCTAAAAACTTCAGTCAATTAATCAATCATCACCTGGAGAAGAGTCAAGTGGCTGGGGCTGGAAGGCAAATGGGGTCTAAAAATCAGGAGGTTTCCATTGAATCTCCGGTGCAAAGATAACATCGTGTCCAATAGCTTTGGGTGTGAAATGCTTTGTTTGAGCAAGAGAAAGACTGTCAGTGTAAAATAATGAAAGTAAAGACCTCCTAAAGACAGCCAGACTCTCCCTCTGCTCTTGTAGGCTTGCTCCTGGCACTCTAAACTCTCTGGATTTATCCTTTCCTTGGAGATGAGAGGATTGTTTTTTCAGGCAGACCATTTGAGAATTGAAGCTAATCCAATTTAAATAGCCATGAAAATTTAAAGTAACCTTTAAACAAGCCAAGGTGGTGCTCCACGATCTTTTTGTACCTTTGTGCTCTCTCTCATTTCCCACTCCTGCATTCTGAGCTCCACAGGTCAGGATAACTCTCATGTTGACAGCTCACTCTCCCTGTCTTCAGAAAGGTGATTTTCTCTGCTGAGAATCCTAAATTAGGTTTCCAAACAAACTGGTTTGGGTTCTGGAGTTGTCTCTCTTTTACTATTAACTGTAGATAATGTCTCACCTTTAATTAAGAGCTTTGTTTTAGAAATCTAAGGTTTGGTGAGCTGGTCAACTGTTTTAATTGATAAGGTGTATGATTTTTTTTTTGTTTTTAAGAGCATATCTATATATATATAGATTAAAAATCCCTACATTCCCAGTGTCTAGAAACTGTGGTCCTAATTTTGTAAATAGGTACAAAAATTGTAAGAAGTCTTGAGAAATTAGATAAAAGGTTGAGATCACATCTGCTGTCCTGAAGGAGTGAGAGAACAGAAAACTTATTTATGATAATTAGCTCGAAATCGTTGTGGCAGGAGTCATCTTGCCTTGTTTTAGAACCTGCATTGCAGAGGTCCCTCTGTGAGCCCTCTGCCCACATCCCTGCTGTATCAGTGCATCTGACCAAACCAAATTAGCTACGACTGTGTGTCATGAATCCTTTCCTTAGTTTAGCTATCTCTAAGCTTTAATCCTCCCCTGGAGGTGTCTTTTCACATGGAAAATAAGGGAACTTCTTACCTTCTTAGGTGCTTGGGAAAAGAGCTAGAAGTCCTTCTCCACTGTTTGTGCCACCAGGAGCCACATCCTGGGGCCATGGGGAGTCTCTTTCACCCTTCAAAACTTTTCAGAAAAGAAAATAAATCTAATTTTCACCTCCAGCATCCTAAGAATTGCTCCAATAAAGGTTTTTCCTAATCCAATCTCCTGACAGCAGACTGTAGAATAGAGTTGAAATATAAGCATGAAATATAAGCAATCAGGATATAGAGAGTGACTGATTCAAACTGACGTGCTCTGCCTTCCTTACAAATAAACAGATTCACTCTATTTGTTTCAGTTTGGGACAGAAGAAGTTCAAGCTCTCAAAAATACCCACAAGACAGAAAGTTCAATTTTGTTTCTGATGTAATCCTGTCCTGAAATCTATTAGAGCCTCCTGAAGAGAATCCTTTTAATTGACTCCTTTTTGACAAGTCATATAGTTTTAAATTAACATAATGCTCTCATGTTGCTCATTAAATAGGAGGTATGATGGTAAAGTAGATGCAGCTAATTAGTAATGAATAAATTATTTATGGCTTCTTAAAAAGATGAGTGACCTGTAAGTTAACATTGTTGGAGAATTATTTTTTAATTGGATGTGATCTTACTGCCCTTCACACCTCACCTCAAAGTTTTAAGCAGCCATTTCTTAATTCAAAGATCTGAAAGTTCACCTGCCAGAAGTGGTGGAACAGGGCAAAATAAGGGCACACTCGTGTGAGCTGTCTGTGCTGGGATCACTAGAACCTCAGAGTTCTGCAGTAAATAATTTGCAGAATGAAATCCAAACCCACCAAATCAGCAAATAAATTAATTGCAGGTTCAACCTTAAGTCTGGGACACATTAACAAACATAATTAAGTGCTGAGGTACTTAAATCTTTTTTTCTCCCAGTAACAAGCAAAGAATTGCTTGTTATTGGGAGAAAAAGAGACAGGCTACAGCTTTTTCCTATTGCAGCCTCCTGCTTGCCAACAGGATAGTTGGATTAAAAAAGAAATAGTCATTATGCAGGCAGATTTTTCTCTGGGGACATTGTCTTTGCAGTCAGCAGTTTATGGACTTTCTGGATGCCAGTTTATGCATCTGATTGTGTTTAACACTCAAAAGGATGGACCAATTTTGCATGAAATTGCAGAATCCTTTTCTAATCCATTTAAACTTTTATGGGAACTTCCTGGCCCATTTCCTACTTGTTTCTATATAATTTGTCCCTACAATTTGAACTACAAATCTCCTGAATATTTGTTTAGCAATACATACATCCTCTATAAAAACATGGGGATATACTTTGCTTTCCTGTGCAGTGATTAAAATGTCTAAACACCAAGTGATTTTTACTCCTTGCTGCATACCTGCATTTTTACTTCATCTTCAATTTGAAAAGTTATGTGAAAATTTATAATACAAAATAACAATTTCTACATATTTTTAAACACATATTATATTAAAAAGAATACTGAGTATGTTCAACATCCTTCTCAAAATTTTCCAGCAGAATCAGAGAATGTTTGGGAAGGGATGCTAAAGATGCTTGAGTTCCAACCCCTGCCATTGGGGTTTCATTGGACCAGGTTGCTCAAAGCCCCTTCCAGCTTGCCCTTGAACACTTGAACATTTTCAGGGATGGGACCTCCCTGGAAAAGACACATATTTTTTACTTACACACGCATATATATATATATAGATATATATATTAGTGCTAGTGCTGCTTAACAAACTCAATAGTTTTATGATTTCTTCTGTTTATTCCAACAAGATTATGACACCAAACATAAGGACATAATTTCATTCAAACATACTTGAGCTTTTCTAATGATTCAATACTTTCTGTGGCACCTGAAAACATTGTAATTATTTTAAATTTAGTTACAAATCAGTATATAGAAGTCCTGTATAGCAAATACAATGTAAGGATCATGTTTTTCTCAATAACAGCAATGTCTCAATCAGTTCAGAATCAGGAAAAAGAGCTTACTGCAAGTATGTTTATTTTACATTTGAATTAAGTTATTGTCACTATCAATATTTTAGACATGTCATAAATATTCAGGAAGTTTTCTTGATGCTTATAGACTCTGCAGCTGATGCATACATAATTCAAGGGGAAAAAAGTATAGATACTCAGGTATTTATTAGATCCACATAGTCAGAAAATGTCCATGTACAATTTCTGTGAAGATTATTCTATATGAAATTTATCTTTTCTCCTTTACTAATTTACCTTACTTGATTTAATAATTAAAGCTGATGGAAAAAAAATCTTTTGCAAACCTGAGCTTTGAAATATTTATTAGAATGGAAACAAAGCATCATGAGAGATAAATAAGTGAAACTGGGAGATGAGATTAGTTGCTGGAGCCATGTTTGCAGAGTTCCTAAAAGAATGAATATTCCCTTCTCCAATACATGGTGTTTTCACTAGAACTTGTTCCCTTCCTATGGAATGTCTCATATTTTAGATGTTTTTTGCTTCTTACCACAACAAAATTGCAATGGATCCAGGGTTAATCACAGGGAGAGCTTCTGGCTGCTTGTGGAGCCATGGCTTGGGCAGCCAGCTGTTCAAACAACCTTTTTTGCTTTTTCCTCCAAAATGCTTCAGAAATTAAAACATTTCTGGAATAGTCAATGCTTTAGCCCTCATAAAAACAGAAAGTAAAAAAGTTCCTGATCTTTCAAGTTGACTTCTCCATCCATTATGACTGTGATTGCTTTTCTCCCACTTCCTTTTGTTCTTGTCTTCTCAATCTAAATGAGATTATTGCGACATCTGGCTTCTGATACAGCTGTGATCTTCTCAGATGTGCTGTATTCCTAGGGATTTACTGTTTTCTAGGGATTAACTGTTTACTCAGCCTGATTATCCTTTTTAGAGTCATGAAAGGAGACCCATCAAGCCAACTCTTCTTGGAGTTCTCTTTTTTCCTAAGTGCATCTAAACATTTATGTGATAAATATAACGATGGGCTTGAAAACAGATGTCAGCTTTCTGCCTGACATCCCTTTGTTAAATGCCACCACTTAAACCATCTCCAGATGTTCCTCCCATCTTTCTCTGTGTTCTTTACATCCATTACAGGGAAAAAGTGTTTTCACCCTGATCTTGATCATATTGTCTTTGATCTTTTCAAGTGGGACATCAACCTTTTTTTTCCTGGTGACCTGATTTAGCTTCACGAAAGATTATTTTCTCATTTAGTGTCTTTTCTATACCAAATGGCAGGTGATTTCCATCTAAACTAGTTAATTGCACAGGTGCTGTACCTGGAAATACAGCAGGCTCCAAATGAGTGGTTGAGTGCATCTGAGTGCCTAAAAAATACTAAAGGGACTTGCCTAATGATATTCTTTAAGAAAGGGGAACCTTCCAATTTCCAATTTTTCGGCTGGCAATTTGTTTTTGACTGACCATTGAGGAACACAAAAGGAGTGAAACACAGTCAGCTTCCAGGTGCATTAACAATTTTCCTAAGATTCACTTGAATGCTGTGTTGCACACCAACCTTGGTTTTATTGGAGAAATAGACATTTTAGAAAGATGTTTTTGGCAGAATAATTTTGGGTTGAAAATAGGTTAAGAAGAAAGGCTTGGGAATGGAAAAAGCAAATAAATCTCCCCAAATAAACCCACTCATAACTGCAAGTAAGATTATTCAGCCATGTCCATTCTTTTTCCTCAAGATTACACCTTATTTTCTTTGGAAAATGGAATATTTTGCCTTTATTTTATATTGTTTTGAGGACATATTAAAGCAGTACCATTTTTTAACTCACTTGAAACTTTCTCCTGAGCCAATTAAACTTGATTCTGAGTCAATTAAAGTGTGCCACACTTTCCATGTGGCTGAAAAAACAAATTGCATTTCCCATAATGTGCTGCACCTGTCCTCTACGGAAAACATGATGAATCACATCTCCAGATCTAATGTGAAAAATGCATTTTGATCCCCAAATCTGAGGTGAGAACAAACATGAAAGCATTTGAACCTCAGACCTCACGTTGCTTTTCCTGTGACACCACATTACTGCACGATGTCAACACTCTTCCAAAATGAATTGCTACTTTAGTCCAACAAGTCAAGAAGTTTCTCTCCTATTTATTATTTTTACTGCATAATCACTAATTTCATTCTATAAACAAGGCCAAAACACATCCTGGTTTCCATCAAAAAGATATTCAGAATTTTGTGAGATATTGAAATATACAAACTTCCTGTAGACAGAATATTGGTTTTTTAACTCACTTCTAAATCCCATTTTTTTTGCAAAATGTATGAAAATAATACAGAACATATGCCAAGTATAAGTAATAAAAAACTAATAACCATGCTGCCTGTACATGAAGAAATTAGTGTTTTCCTCTGACTTTTTTTCCATGGATTTTACAATGACTTCTTCATGGATTTTATGATGACTGCCCTCGGACATAAATCAGCTCACCCAAGCTGCTTTTTGCATTGATATTTACAGTGGTTTTCTTTCTCTATTTCCTTCACACTACAGTAATATTTTACCATCCCATGCCTGGCTAAAATAGGAGCATAGCATCTCATTACACTTTCTATTTCTCATTGTCTCTTAACAGAGTGTCCCCCTCTGGCCACACAAAGTGAATCTAGTAATTTTCTGAACTGATTGCTCGCTGCCTTATAGCTTCAGGGGCATTTGCAGGAGAGTAACATGGGACTAAACTTACTGGAGCTGCAGGGCAGTCTTACATCTCCTTGTGTTTTCCACCTCGCTGCCTGAAACTCAGAGTGCTGAGGACAAAAAAAAAAAAGAAAAAGAAAAATATTATTATTTTCCCATTATGCATGTTTTTATCTCAGCTGTGTATTCACTGTAAGTCCTAATATTGATTGTAACATCTGTCTTCGTTCCCTTACAATGGGAAGTTTAATCATCTGCTGAATGAGACATTTCTGTTTCTTATAAGTTCTTTTTCTCAAAAGCACAGAGTTCTTCTATTGAAAGCTATTCTTCTATGTTTCTAATAAGGACCTAAATTCATGTGTCTTTTTACTTCTATCATTTCCTTCAGGCAGACAGAACATGCCAAAAACCTGTCCGTTTCCTACAGAAAATTTATCTTTAACATCGTAAAGTTTAGGATTAACTTCTGGGAAGAGTCTTCTGGAAGGTGAAAGCAGAGTCTTTGCTCAGTGAGGGCTGCTGAATTTTCAGTAAGACTTTTCCCTGCAGCCAGGCAGGATCTGTCATGCAGTGGAATGTGTTTGTAAAGTCTCTGGGAAGGAAAAGCAGGAGACTGCATTCCTCAGCCCGATGGATATTTGGACATGGGGCAGGCAGAGCAGCCAGCCTTTGCTTGTGCATTGTCACTGCACACCCAGGGTTCAGTGTCATCTGACATCTGAGTATCTTCAGAGGACATCATTAAAACATCTGTTAATTTACCAAAAGTATCAGTTGCTGTGAAAGAAGAAAGAGGTATTATAGAGAAAAGTCAGCGCACAACTTCATAGGGCTTGACACATCTGGGGCGTGCCCCATCACAGAGAGATTTGGGATTTCCATTTTTGAGGTCATTTTAAATTGAAACAACCTGTGGACATATCCTGGTAGGGGGAAATTGCATTAGGACTACCACTGGCATCACCAAACTGCCTCTAGATGCAGCTTAAAGCACTTTTGCTTCAGACTCAAAGTAAAATTGCACGAGGTGTGGAGATGAGAGCAGTAAGTCACCATCAGTGAGGGTAAAACCTGGGATTTTGAACAATAAATGCAGACAAAAAATGTTCTCTGCATGAAAAATGTTAAAATGCATTGAACTCATAGGAGATTCATAGAGGGAGACACACATGAGGAAGGAAGTATTTATCAGGGTTTAATAAAGCTGGATTTTTTTTGTTGCATTCTTATATTTTCAGAAGTTTTCTTCTTCCCCCCCAAAAATAATGCAATTACATTTTTTATCTTAAAATTTAATTTAAACAAATTAATCTGACCCCAAATATTTCATTTTCCCCCCCCTCCCCAGAATAGCCTATTTAATGATTTAAGTTCACATGTTAAGGGCAGGGAAGAGACCAATCCCAAACCTCTGACTTTTGACTGGGAGAGAAACATGAACATGGTTGCAAGACGGAAAATTAAATTTAATAAATGAATAAAACTATAATCTGGATCCAGATGTTCCAAGAACTGAGATAAAACCCTTCTGGAACTTTTGGAAATAGCAGAAAGGTGAACTGCAGTTGTCATACTCTGTATATAGAGTTGTCCAAGGGAAGAGTGGCTACATTCCTGTTGCCAATTCAAAAGCAGAGAACATCTTTAAATATTATTTGTCTAATAAGATCTACTCCTCTGGGGTGAATAAAATAATTCAGCCATTATTTGCCTCTCCCTCCTGTACCTCTCACACTCAGTATACTGAATTTTTTTATTGGTTATATTTAAGTGGGAAATATATATATATTTTTTAAGAATACACAAGCCATGACATTAAGTTGCTCTCTCAGAATTAAGTGAATGTATCCATACACTTCTTTTTCCCTCCCTTTCCCTTCCAGATTTTTTTTCCTTTGAAACTCTGCTCACATCTCTATTTGTCTGGCACAGTAACCATTCCAGAGCACTTCCTGGAGACTCTAATGTGTCTCTTGGCTTATATCAGATTAACTTTCAGAAGGGTGAGTCAGGAACAAGCAAGGAAGCTGAAATGAGGTTTGTTAAGTGACATTTATTCAGGAACATGGTGAGACACAGCCACACCAGAGAGAGAAGAGGCTGCCCAGCCTTTTCATCCTTGCAGACTTTTGCAAATCCAGGGAAGGTCAAAATGAGTTTGTGAGCTTTGGTTTCATCCTTTGTGGATGTTTGTCCTCATCATAAGATCCAAATGGGATTTAATTCAATTGAGTGGAAAGGCAGGAATAACAGACATCACAAGCCTCAGTTAAAATGTGTTGGCAGCAGTGTCTGGGAATCTTGTGAGACATCTGCACTGGCCCATAACAGATTTTATTGTTGGGCTTTCAGTCTATTTGAACCTAAAGCTTCATCAAATCAACAACTGAAACAAGTTTCAAAGCTAGGAAGAAGAAAAAAAAATATAATTCACTGTAACAATACTTCCTAAACAGCAGAGGACATTAGGGAAATAAAAAAACAAGATGAAAGAAAAAAAAAAAAAACAAGAAGCAAAATCTATTCTAAAATTATGTACTTACAAGACAAACAGAGGAGAGGAAGAGGAAAGAGCACTAAAGAAATGCTGAATATACTCTCTCAAGAAAAGTACCCAGACCAGACTGACTTGTGGGAATTTTTATTGGTTCTGAAATTAGAAACAGGGCACGGAGGTTGGGGAGAGGGGAGTGTCTCAAACCAGCTGCAACTCATTTTAATTAAGGGCTAATTAGCAAGTAGAGCCTGCTGGAAGTGGGAGAAGTCGATGTCCCTATATAATACAGAGCAGCTCACTAAAGCATTTCTTGAGCAGTTAGGGACATAGGAGAAGGGAGGAAAAAAAGAGATAAAATGCAGAAATTCTTGTGTATTTCTGTAGGTATTTTCTTTCCAAAAATCTATATTTCCTTAGAAATTCTTGCTCTATTAATAGAAAAGGGTTAATGATGAATATCTAAAGAAGTCAGGTATAGAAATCTAACTGCCTAAATCTCTGCTAGAAGTTTATAAGATTTACTTTTTTCCTCCTTTTTTTTCTCCCTTAGTTCCAATGGTAATTATTCAGGAAGTTGTAATTCATTATGGTATGGATATTTTTTTTTTTTTGTTTTATTTCAATAACAGAGGATGGTGGTAGTAGTCTCTAATCCTGAGATATTTCTGTATTGCCTGGGTATTTATGATCTGTACCTCATTACAAGGTATAAAGTCTATCTATGTTTGCAAAATCTGCTTTAATCTTCATTTATCTACATCTAATCTCTTTCATATGTGAGATCTTCATAGGTGCCTATGTGATATTTCCTGCTGTACTAAATTCAGTTTATCAGGTCAATGAAAAAAGATAAGAAAAAGAAACTAGGATAGTTTCACCAACTTATTTAGTCTTTTGAATTTTTCCAGAGAATAATTAGCTATTTTTGTGAGTAATAACAGTAGAGATATTTTCTGTCTAGAAATGGCAGTGTGCTCTCTTATTGTGAGTTCTGTGTGTAGTTAAAAAGAGCAATTTACCGAGGTCCAGCTGTTCTTTACCATTCCACAATTTTTTATGAGGGTGGTGCAGGTCAGAAAAACCTGCAATAGTGAACCCCTGGAAGTGTTCAGGGCCAGGCTGGGTGATGCTCTGAGCAACTTGGTCCAGTGAAAGGTGTCCCTGCAATGTCAGGGGCCTGAAAGATAATTTCCTTTGAACCCAAACCATTCTCTGATTCTATGAGCAAGAACTTTTAACCTTAACGTTACCCAGTCAATCTGCAGACCAACTGGGTGAAGGGCAACAGCTCTGAGGGAATTCTTTTAATAGGAAAGATGCAACTGTATAAAACTGAAATATCTCAGGGCTGTGAATGTGTTTGCCAGTATTTGATAAGGTTTGGAACCAACAGATGGAGATAGGGAGGGTTTTAATGATTGAAAAATGGCAGTTGTGCTCACCTTTTTAATGAGTGAGGTGTCAGAAAAGAACAAGGAAAGGATAGAAATATTTTAAATTTCAGTTACTTGGAAAAGTATGTAATAGGTGTTCTTGAAAGTCAAAATCAGGTGCATGAGCAAAAGGAAGGTGACTGCCCGGGGGAAGTGTGGATTTAAGTTGTAAGCTTTTTGGGGTTGTTTTTTGGATGTCATTTACCTTGACTTCATTAAATTTTCAGTATGTTCTTCCATACCATCCTTTTTGTCTATAATCTAAAGAAAAAACAACAGAACAGAAACAACAACAACAAAAGTAAAACCTAGCAAACAGAAATCCACAACCAATTTATGAAGAAAATTTCATAAGTAGTTTGGGTAACAATGTATTGTAGCTGACTGTGAGAATAGTGAAAATATGATGAGAATAAGAATTCATATTAAATGCTATGCTTTTATAAATTCTACCATCAAAGAGCCATGCAGAGACATATAGTAATAATCCATGGCATGATATATTTACTCCTAACTTGCTGATGTCTTCTAAGTAATAGCCAAATAAGAAATAAAACTGCAGAATGAAGTGGCAACTACCATTTGGAATAGCAAGACTCTTAATGTGAATTAAATGAAACAAATATGAAGTCCAAATCTAAAGCAAGAGAAGTGATCTGGTAATTCAGATAAAGTAGTTGTAGGCAGGTCCTGGCAGGACCTCAAAACTTTGAAAATTATTTTGTCATTGTTGTTTGTTTGCCTAGAAGGGAAAGGAGTTCTTATTTTCTAAAGCTGTGAAGCTGTCTGTTTAGAAGATGTGTCTTATCATTAACATGAAATTTCTTCAGTGCTGTAATGAAGGGTTGGCTTCTGGCTATGTTAAACTTAATTATAATTATTTTTGACGTAGTGCCTTTGTATCTGATGATTCTTATCAAGCTGGATAGCAGATGAATGATCAAAAAGAAAAGTGTATCTAATGCTTAATTCATGGTAATTGGTTTGATTTTTTATGATCTGAATAAGATAACCTGTATAAGATAATGTACTGGATTAATTTTTTTTATCCTGGTTTACTGTATTAATTTGGAAACATCAAATAACTACAAAACCCTAATGTAGTTGGAGCATATTTCTATAAATAACTTATTTGAATTCTTAGTTTGGGAAACCAAAATAAAAAATTTGGAATTGCATGTGAGATTGTTGAATATGTGGATGTCATCATTTTCTCCATAAAATGATATTTGGCAATACCTCTCCTGGTTGTATTAGGGTGAGCAAGTTCATAGTAATGTTGTTCTCTGGAATCATATTTGCTAACATCAATAAGTTAGTTAAAATACAGGAATTAATCTTATCTGACTTTTTTTTTTTCTAGACTAGATCTAAAGTCACGTCATAACCTCCTCTAAAGTTTTACAAAAATAAAATTTTCATCACTCTTAGTAACATTTGCCTATAGTGAATCCCCAGCTGGTGGGCAGCATGGTTGGATATCCAGATCACTTCCAAAACCTGGTGTGAGGGACTAAAGTGGAGTTCAGGCACCCTCAAAGATGATGTTAATACTTCCAGAAAAACAAGATTGTTTTGTTTTGTTTTTCAGTTACTAGCAGTTATTTTGTTTGCTTTAGTCTGATTTTGGTATAATTAGAACTACAAAATAGAGAACCCAGTTTTCCTGCCAGCTTGGTTGTCAATGTTTTAAGTGGAAGTTGGAATTAAAGTTCTGCATCTCCTTGCTGTTCTAGCACATGGCTGCAACAAGGGGTAGGTAAACTGTGCCTGCTTTTTAGCTGCTTTTTGCTTTATTAAGTAGCAGGCAATGGATATTTCAGTATTTTTATGTTCTCTTTTACATTGGCAAAGCAGTTTCCTTATCAAGAAATTACCTCGTGCTTAATGGGAAGTTTGTATGTGTGCTGCTCCTGAGGAACAGCACTTGGATAATCAGGATTAAATTTATTTCTTGTTATCTTGAGGTCTCTGAGCAGCCAACTTGATGGTCCAAAAGCTGGAAATATAAGGTGTGTAGAGCTTAACTCTGATGGTTTGTAAGGGTTGGATATTGCTCCATTGTTAGGATTAGAAGTCTTTGAGCTGTGATGACACCTTCAGTGCTGCTCTTTTGGTCATTATATCTACAGAAAAAGCCAGGAAGTATCTTTATGACAGAAATATTGAGTGACCAGCTGGTTCTCGAGCTTAAAAGAGAGACTGAGTTCTAAGTGCATAGAATTGCAGCTTAGAGTTACTGCCAAGCACTATTACTATTCCAAAAGAGAAGGAAACTCTATTGTGACAGTTCTGAGGAAAAAGAGTTTGGGTGTGTGGACAGAAGCTCTGTTGGGGCGCTTTTATTCAAGGTCAAACAATCATCCCGGTCTGATTTATTTAGAATTTTCTGTTGCTTTGCAAAATGTCTGTTATTAAGTATAAATCCACAACCATTCAGCAGCCAGACCTGCTTTTTGAAATGGGTTCTTCAGGGACAATGGGAACCTTGTGGGAGCAGCCACTCAGTAACACAGTATTAAACTCATGAAACTCTCACAAACCTCTTCTGAAGAGATGCTCAGGTCTTTGCAGCTAGGTAGATCAAGAGAGTTAAACATTACCTGTGGGAAAAATAAACTATTTTTCTCTGTGAAGTCTGGCTATGGAGAGGAGACATTTTTTACTCATTTCTAAGGATCCAACTTGGAATATTTGGAATATTAAGCTGCCAAAAGGGTTGGCAAAGGCACTTTGACTTCAAGCTGATTTTATGGTGTTTATTGGCTTGATTTAGCTTTATCCAGTTCTAGCTTTTAAGCTAATTTTTTCTCCATCATCCCCAGTATGATTGAATGTCATATTTCATGGACTTGGTGAGACCTTTAGAGATAAAATACGAAGGATTAAGTTCAGGGCAGGATTGAAGTTTAGGTAACCCTATCTTCTGTAGGACTAAATCCAGGCAAGCAAGAGAAGTAGTGCATTTCTTCTGATTTATGGGACATACGGCGCATTAAAATGTTGTACAAAATATATTGCAGTATTTATTTACTCCTACTTTTATACCATAGGATTTTGGTTCTGCATGGCTTAGGAAATAACTTCTTAATTTGTATCTGCAAGCAATTATGTCAACATCTCACATAAACAATTTTATTACAAAGTATTAAAACTAGTATTTGGAAAAACACTGGATATCTCCCATGTGTCTGTCAACTTATACTAGTTGCAAGTAATACTGGAAAAAGCAGTTTCAGTGTTAATTCTATATTTAGCAGTGGTTTTTTTGTAATATTCTTTGATATCAAAGGTTGTTATATTCCGTCTCCAGCTGCACAGAGAAGCCAAAATCCACCTAAAAAATATTCCAACCAGTAATAATTGAAATTAATTTTTTATGCTAATCAGTCACTTCAGAATAAGAAGACACTTTTGTGTTCAGTAAGCCACACTGAGTAGTGCCATGTCCTGCTATTGACCCAATGAAGATTTCTGACTCATGTTAGTATCTTAGATGGAATGATTTCTTCCTGTTTGGAATAACTATGATGCAGCACTTGGTCTAAAGTATGATCCCTGCTCTCAGAAATGAGACTTCAAAGTAACCTCCAGATTTATTTAGTTCTGAGGGAAAATTATGATGGAAATTGCATTGACCATGTAAAGCCTTTCAGCAGCTTGGGGAGATGTTGAGTACAGATGAAGTCTTTAATTTAATAAGTATTTGTGGTGTTGAAGGCAGGAGTGGAGCTTGCAGTGACTTGAGGTGAATCTGACTAGAACTGACTTCTCCAGATCTAAACAGCTGCTTTTAACCTCTGCACAGATTTTTGGGCTTCTTTGGCCTCAAAGTTGCTGTGGTTGCTTCTGCCTGCATTTTACCCACCATATATCTGTGAGCTCTTCTGTGTTTCAGAAGGTGTAGGAATAAAGCCTAAAGAAATGAGATATGTGCTTGTGCCTCTGAATAAATTGGAGGATACCTGGGTAAAATTAATTGATAACACAGCTAAGCTTAACGAATTGCCAATTAACGTTAGAATTAATGTTGGAATGTGCTCCTGGTGTGACATTGTCCACTCAGAGCAGATGTGTACTATGGCTTATTTCCAACAGCAAAGCTCACTGAACTCAGTAGCATACACAGAACCCTGATTTCTAGAACAATTTTAGAGCACCTGATGAAATCAGGTAAAATGCAAGGACACTTTTGATTTTTAAAAACCAGACCCAAGTTGATCAGATTTTGAGGAATAAAATCTGAAGAATTACAAGCTGGTACATGACTATATAAGAAAAATTTGATTGCAGCAAAATTTTAGACTGAAGTTTAGGGCAGCTTGGGGCTTTTTACAAGATATATGCAAAACAGCCTTGCCTCCTGGTTTAATCAGTTTGGAAATCTTTGTCTTTTCAAAGAAAGGCCAGGCAGAGGGTTTTAGTCACAGAAGATTAATGAATGCTATTGGGGATTTTAATGTTAGTTCATTCTTCTTTCCTGTTGTCTGCAGTGATGTCAGTTGCTCTTGTTCTCAACCAGTAAAACACAAGCTAAAATTATAGGTTGCTAAATATAGATAACTTGCCACATCATTTATTTTGACAACTTGTTTGTAATGAAGACCCCAAAGCAAAATCCAAAATGTTAATTAGGGCAGAAATGAAACCTTGCAGTTATTTTTGCTCATTGCTTCTTAATTACAAATTAATAACGGGTAGAAAATATGATTATAAATCCCAACAATAAATTATATATGACTGCTGCTATGTCTGAGGAGAGTTTTTTTCTCTCTGGATTCTGTTTAAAAGGCAAGGGTGACAATTTCAAGATAACACATTCTGCAGCACAGGGATCTTTGTTAAGAAAAGTTAAATAAAATTGAACTCCCCCTTTATAAATAGATTAAATCACTTTTAGCCATCATAGGGAAAAGAAATAATGCATGTTTTATAACCCTAGGTTGAATTTAACTGCCTTGAAATCAAGGTTATTTGTGAAGGGAATTCTTAAATCTCTAGGAATTTGAATTCTATGTAGGAATTATTTTGTTTATTTATGCACTAACATTAGTACATAAAGATGTAGATTTACTATCCATTAACTGAAAATAAAATATGTGGGATTATATAAGATACATATATAAGTAAATGCAACTGAATATGTTTTATTTGTCTTAAGGATGTGCATGCATGTGTGCGTGCAAAAAGGGAATTGCAGAGTTTTTGGAAGAAATATTGCAAAAAATATTCATTTGCATGTATTAAAATTGAAATTCATCTGACTTAGAAATTAAAATCCCAGCTTGGATTTTTTTCTTTTTTTTTTACTAGAAAGGCTTTTTCTTTTTTTTTTCCTACGAATATCCTGTCCCATGAAGTAATGATCAGGTGAATCACACTGGTAGAGGGCTGGGTTCCCAAGACTTTCCCCTCCATATGAGAAATTTATCACTTAGGTTATATAATCATGATTTTTGCCTAATAAGCCAAACCTCCTTTTACTTCTGTAAATGATAGAGGCAAAACTAGTGGCGATAGCAGCAGTAGATTGTTGTGGGATCCCTAAAGGGATGTGCTCATCAGAGGGAATAATGGTGAAATACCAAGGCGTTCTGCATTAAACTATTTTGATACATTGATACAAAAATTATTCAGCATAACCAAACTAAGACTTATCTAAGAGTAGAACAATCTTACTGTGCTGGTGATCAGTTGGCATAATGGCTGAGGCTGGCACAGGTGGCAGATTAGCTTCCCCTGACCCTTCCTTTTTGCCTGAGGTGCATCAGCCAGAACACTTCTTACCTGGCTGTTTCTCTTCCATTTTCACTCATTGCAGCTTCACTCATGTCCAGTAGAGTCCTCTTTGCTATTAATTCTTCAGTAGATGCTTCTACTTATTTTTCTTCCAGCAATTTTCTCGCCGTGCCCATTTTAAACTTTGGCTTACAGACTGGTTTAGGCATGGACATTTTGTTTCCTTCACACGCAGATTTTAATGAGTGAGAGGAGCTGCACCACAGCCATGGTTATCTCTGCAGCTGCTCACCTGAATAATGGAAATCCCACAGGTTTATTAGCAGCTGCCAGACCTGGGAGTGTGCCATCCTGGCTCCTTCCTTTGTGCTTCTACTGACAGAATTGATTAAAAGAATTGTTTAAACCCCATGCTCTGACAATTCTCCTATGGATAAACTCCTATAACTAGCTATGGTTTAAGATCAGAATAGAAACTGCTTGCCTGGTGTGTTTTTTAGCATACTATGATGAGGCAACTTAGCCCAGAGGAATATGTTTTTCTTTCTTGCAAAGCAGTAGTTTACTTATAATTTCTTTACAAAGAAAAATACATTGTCTTGAAAAGACTTTCAACCCTTCAGGGTCAGAGAATGGTGGTTAATGTAGTGACATGAGCATCCTTGGTTATTATAGCAAAGATACTAACACAGGATGTTATAGGAAGGCTATTTGTAGTAAATAGCTTTGCAATAAAAGTATAGCCCTTTGTAATAAAAGCAAAGAGTGGAGAGCAGGTGCAATTGTTCATTGCATTCAAAGTGCCAAATGGCTTTTTCTACCCATTTCTATAATAAAAGAAGAAAAAAAAATATTAATGTAGCTGCTAACTAAAAATCCTAAACTGCCTTTGAGACTGTACTTAAAAAGCTAAATGGACTTTTCCATTCTGCCTATCTGGCATTTACACAGTGTTAAACCTAAATGCATAATTTTCTCATTAACTGATGTTGTAGATCATGACACAGTTATAAGTGTAAATGCATGCCATGCATATAAACATGAACTCCATTGTCAGCTAATTCCGTAAGTGTCTGCTTTGAATGCTAAGGGAATTGTCACTTCAGCTGTAATGCAAGAATCTACCTGTCTGCTAACAAATAAGACTGATCCATGCACAGTGTATGAACATGAAAAGATCAAGTTTTTATCCAGGGCCACACTAGGTTGAAGGTTATTATTTTTGGTTTTTGTCTGGGAGCACAGAACTGGTCATCTGACTTTTTTTTTTTTTTTTTTTGTCTTTTTATGCAGAAACTTAATTTTTGAATGGTGCTCTTCTCACTCCTCAACTATTAAATAAAGATTCATTAAAAGAGCAAGAGGAGAAATGATAAGAAAATTGAGAGAGAAGAGAGAGTAGAGATATGAGAAATTATTCCAAGACTCTGAAGTTTTTGGCCTTCATAGTACCAACACAGATAAATTAGATTCTGGTAGTTTCTGTCATTACTGTAATGCTGAAAAATGTTGTAGGCTGACATTTGGGCCTAAGTTCTATTCTTACAATACAAGGTATTTAGAAGAATAATTATACTATTTTAGAAGAATAAACACCCTCTTTCTCATCAGAATTCTTTGAGGTGTTTTAAGTCAGGCACATGCAAACAGAGTAATTTTTAAAGAGCAGGTCTATCATTTCCAATATCCAATTTATGGAAGACTGAGGAGCTAACTTTGAGTTGATAGCTGGACAGTTCATAAATTTAAAGATGTTCTTCAAGCCAAAAGGTACCTCGTGATGATTTATCATTCTGTGGAGTTTGGCTCACAGAAATTCAACTAATGCTTCTTTATTAGGTCCAATAATTTTATCACTTACTGGTTCATGAGCAGAGTATGTGACATTGGGAAAACCTCAGATGCACAGTCACAGCAATTTGTTAAATAATTTGTTAACACTTTCTGTAGCTGGATACCTATTTGAACAACCTCCTCCACAGAAAAATGGAGATATGTGAAGTTCTTTTTTGGTCCCATTTGGGAAATTTTTCCTCTGGTATTTTCATATAACAAGAAGACATATTAAGGTTGGTATCAACACTGCTGTATTCTGTAATGACAGAATTCTTGAGCTAAAGTTTCCAGGGTCCTGGTACCCTTTATACAGTATGCTATAGTAATATTTCATACTTCAAATGAGTTTGCAAGGCATTCAGAAAAATCTATTCCTGACATGAAAATATGGGAATGGCTGTAGTGCATCAGAGGAAATGTTCATCTAACCTTGTGTTCTGTCACACAACATGACCAATATTTGGTAAATGGAATAAAATATAGGAGTGAGAGAAATCAGCAATGATCTTTTTCTGGAGTGTTTTCTCCCAGTTTGATGAAATTTCTGGTTAGAGTCCCTCTAACCAGCAGAAGTGCCTTTACTTTATAGCCCACAGTGAAATGTTTATTTTATTATTACATTCAACTTCATCAATTGCCTTTTCAATACTTCTAAAAGTTTGACGCACAACAGCCTGTTGCAAGGAGTACTCTTTTAACTCTCCACTTTGAAAATGCATGCTTATTTTGGTTCTGCCTGCTTTATAGTTCATTCCATTGAAAGAGACAATGAACGACTTGTTATCTTTTTATCTTTTATGTGTCACTGATGGCACCTGTCATGTACTTCTTCACTCATCTTTTTTTTTTTTTCCAGGCTGAAAAGAGCTGGTCTATTATACACTCATCATGCTGATGCCATCCTGTACCTTTGATCAGCCTTGTATTTCTACAAGGGCTTGGAGAGGTACTGAGAAGCTAAATGACATTGCAGGGCAATTCCAGAGTTGGGTTTACAGGTTTCTGTGAAAGATAAATTGTCTCACAATGCAGATTGCTTTTGAAGCCACACATTGTACCTCAAACTACCTCTGCATCTGCTGGAATTGGCCATAGCAGATTTTCTTTGAGATGATTATTAGTATTACATTCTCCTCCCAAAACACATGAAGCCAGTAAAACTCAGGAAGAGAGGAAAGGTATAAAGGAAAGTGGGATTATATCCATGCTCATGTTTCTGAAGAATATTAAAGGCAAAAGTTGTTTCAGTATCTGACACTGTTAGAAGAGCCAGGTAGCTGGATCTGTATAACTAATGTGATCTGTATGACTAAGGTTTAATACCTCTAACATTTAAAGGAGTGGTAGGAGATTTTACCATTTGAAGAGTCTAAAAGACACTTGAGACAAGAAAATGTTTTGAAACTGTTTATTTGCTTTTCTGAAAACCACTTGTCTCACCAAGAAGGACCTGCTTTCTTCCTCCTTGTTTTGTATTTCATATGTTGATTCTCTCAAGCACGTAGTATTTTTAAGGATTCTCTTTGCCTTGCAGATCCTTAGAGCAAGGGAAATGGACTCTTCTATGAAAGACATTTGAAAACAGGTATAGAATTTACTTTTTTTTGCCTGAAGTCATGTCTTGGAAGCAGTGCTTGTGGTGTAGCCTGGTTCTGAGAACAATTTTAAAGCCCTGTACATCCAAGCCTGTCTCCATATGCAGTTCAAGCTGCTTGAGTTCCAGCTGTCCACAAATCCTGCTCGTGTCAGGACAATCTTTGTGGCCTGTCAAGAAAGAACTCTGTCTGCAAAAACGGGTTATGCTGGGATAATATGCATACAGTTTTCAGGACATTCTCAAATGCATTCCAATTTAATTTAAGTTTTAATATTTTTCCCCATCCTGACAAATGCAATGAGATCTGTCTAGAAGAGACCACAAGGACCATTGCAGAAAAGCAGTGAAGGAAGGTTCGTTTTCTCTTAAACTGACTCTCACACCCAGAAATTCCATGGAGGTAAATGTAGATCTTCCATCCATGCAGCAACACTTTTCATAGGCTTTGAAGATCAGCTGCCCATAGACCTCAGGATTTAACTAAAATACAAGAAAACCTAAGTTCCTGTTCTTGGCAGTCACTGGCAGGAGTTACAGTGCTGGGCTGTTGCTCATTTGCTGGTAAGTCAATGGTGCCCTTGGACTTGTTGTCTCATTTCAGCTGACACTTCTGGGAAAGAGTGAAAACTTCAGGGAAAAGAGCCAGGTCCTCAGCTGACAAAAGAATTCAAACTTCAGTACTGCTGTACTTCTGTAACCTTAGTTTAATCCTGCAGAAATAATCCTTTGGAAAAGGTGGAACAATCCCAGGTACGATGTTTCACAACTCATTTTCCTGTTGGATTACACAGTTTCTCATTAGTCTTAAAGAACTGTGATAAAATCCTGCAGAGATGATGTTCTACTGGGAGACAGTGTCCTGCTGTTTGAACAGTTTAAGTGAAGAATATTGGCTCTGGGAGCAAAGGTGTCTTTGGAAAAGGAATCTTACTGTATGAAGATTTGGATGTAATAATAATGGGTCAGTTAAAATGGGCAAAGCTTGTGTGAATTGGTATCACATCTGTGCCTTGGTATCAAGGTCTTCTAATATGGGCAGTGAGGTTTCATCTTAAATTTCAAGGTGAAAGTATTCCCCCAGTTTTGCAGAATTAGAGCATCCTGGGATACAAAGCATGCTGGCAAATGTGGAGGTTTCCAGATCCTGCAGGCTTTCAGATATTTGGCAAGGACCATGCAATTTGAATGGAAAATGTTTTAAAATTGTAGTTCTGTAGCTATCTTGGTGACGTGCATATAGAAAATCCTGAGGGAAGATTTGAGCAGAGGTGTTCAGGTGACAAGTCTTACACAGTGTGCCTCAAAATTACACTTGTAAAATATTTCACATTCAGATGATTTTTATCACACTTATTAAATATTTCCCATGTCTTGCACTGCTCATACTGAATTCTCTCTAAGAATCTTAGCAGAACTTTGGGATCATGGAGACAGTTTTCTTCCTGTAGACAAATTAATACTGCAAGATCTTGATTAAAATACCTGGGAAAGAGGCTTTTATTTTTGGTTTATTCTGTGGCACACCTCAGATACAGGAAGTAATTAATTACACGCAGGTAAACTCCTCTCAAATAGTTTCTCAGTTCTGATTTCTAGAAAATAATCCTCCTGAGAAATGAAGTAAATGAGATTAAAAGAACAGATCAAACTCTGTATCTGATTTCAAAAGCATCTCTTAAATTGAAATAAAAAGAGTGGATGAATTGGATGGTAAGTAAATGTATTAAGCTGGATGGGGTGTGTGTGCATAAACAGATTTATACTCTATGAGAGGATAATGCACATAATCTGTGCATTAATACTTAACTCTGTGCTTTTTATTCACATATTTTCTGAACATATTTAAAAACCTGAGCTTAACAGGCTTGTGTTTGATACCAGAACATACTTAATCAGGAAGGTTGTGGGTGTTTGATCATGTTTATTCCAGCAGTGTTCTCCCTACCTGCACCTCCTACCATAAAGGAATAGAGAAACTATTAATTTTTGTGCGGGTTGTCCAAATCAGTGTTGCCATAGGAACTTTAGCTTTCAGAATTCTTTGTCTTCTCCATCTCAGATTATTCATTTTCACTTTTGACAGTTATGTTAGTTCTGGATTTAACACTAGGCTTTTGTTTGGAAGACAATAAGCAAGGGTGCATAGGTTCAACGTGGAGTTTGTTTCTGACATCCTGAACTTCTAAAACTGCAGTATTGAACATGGCAGGGTGTGAATGAGCCAACAACATATACTGAAATATTGTTAAACTCAGTTTTTGCAGATATTCCCTTCAACATGTCAGTGCACTGGTAAATGGCAGACTTTTATAAGATTTATAATAAAAACTCTACTTCTTCCTTGATTTATCTGCCAATACACAGTCTTTTCCACAATGGATCTGATGGCACAGAGAACCACAGTGATGCATCCTAAAATCACTCAATGCATCTCAGACTTGAAGTAATTAATTTATAATAAAAATAATTTGTTCCTATGGAAATGGAGTGAGTCTATCTTACCAAAAGAATGTAGCATACTCCTGCACTAAAATTTAATGGGATTTTTGCATAGGAAAAGATATGGCCTGGTAGCAACAATGGCAGTTCTAATAATCATTGTGCATATTTATCACTCTCTGCTGCAATTGCTTGGATAAAAGGTTATCAGAAATAAATACACACACCCCCCTCCAAAAAACCCCCAACAACATACCAAAAGCCAAAAAAGGCAAAAACTATGAAATATTTATATTTTAAAAATAACTCAAACTGTCTTCGAACTAGATTCCAGATTAATTGCAAGAAGACCTTCTGAGACAAAAACAATTCCAACAAACCCCATATAAAACTTTGTTGAATGTTGATATTCTGCAGCCAAAATTGGCACGTGAAAAATCAGCTTCACCTTGTAGGATTTTGATTTCTTGACCAGTTACCCTAAAATAAATCAATCCATCAAAATTCAGTTTACCTGTTTGTAATAACTTTGTCTTGAAAGCTGGTATTGTAGCTATTTTCTCACTGTCATGATGAGCAGAGGCTCTTGAATGAGAATTTTTCCTTTTCCTTATGAAGGCCATTTCCTCCAGTGGTTTTGAATGCACTGATAAGCCATACCCAGAGAACTTGGGCCAGTTTTGTTCTGTGTGGGTGTCCATTAAAATAAACACTACTGTCAATGTGATTTTATAACCCTTGAGAAAACAGAGAAAGAAAGCTGAAGAATACATTAACAAATTTCTGAGAGCACAGGAAGAAGTATAGTGTAATACTCTGCATTCTCTGATTGGAGTACCTTACTTGTCCAAAGATACAAATCCAGAGAATCTTTCAGGTTGGAAAAGATCTTTTAAATCATTGAGTCCAACCATTAACCCAGCACTGCCATGTTCACTAAAAAAACATGTCCCTAAATGCCACATATGCTCATATTTTACGTGGTAAGTAGATGTTAAGTTGTTTGCTCTCCTTTAGGTGCACAGTTGCCTTTTGGAAAAAGAAATTTTGTTCAGATTAAAAAGCAAGCTATAATCAAAAATTTCAAAGAAATTCAGTGTTACTGCAAGTTACTTTGAATCCATGTTGGCTTCATTTATAAAAAAGCAACAAACAAAAGCCACACTAACCTATTTAAACATATTCCCTTTGGTTTAACCTATTTATATTTAAATAGTCAATAACTTTATGTTTGAACTTTGTATTAAAATATTGGTATCAATTTTATGTAACAATAAAAATAGGTGGAAAGTCACAGCTAGCATTGACTGGAGCTCCCTGTGAGACACGAGAAGTGTCTCATGGAGAATTAAATATTTCCCACTTTGCCATCCCAGGGTTGTGTGTCTGTCTCTCTTTATCCTGAGCACATGCATTTGGATGAAGGAAATAACTGACTCCCTTATCACAGCTTGAGCTGGTTGGACTGAGTCTAAAAAAGCTCCTGCCATAATCCTCCCCTTGTTGAAAGTATTTTTAAGCACCACAAGTGTGGGGTTTTGGGGCCACGCCAACGCTGTCTGGCAGTGCCTGGAAAACTCCCACCCTCCTTCCAGTGATTTGGATTCATGGCAAGGAGCCCTCAGCACCAGGAGCTGCTTCTTGTGGTGACTGTGCAGCTAGAAAAGGGTTTGTTTATTTATTTATTTGTTTTAATTATTATTATTCCTCCCTATAAAGCCCATATCCACTCATTATTACACAGTGGAAAAGGATGGACAAGTTCAGGTGCATCAACCTGGTGCAAAACAACTGAACCTCTCTGCCTGAAATTATGGTCTGTTCCACCAAATATGAAATATATGTCTAAAACAGACCTGTTAACCAAGATATAAATTTCCACAGTCACAGTCAAATGAAAGGCATTAATCAAGAATTTTAGGATAATCACATTTAATTGTCTGCCTGTGCAAGGTGTTCTACTCCATCTCAGTACAAAGTAAAAGTTGCATAGATGAATCATGAAATCACTTTAGATCTCGGAACATTTATGGAAGAATGCTGTGTTAGCTGTTGATTAGGCTTCTGTGGGAGTGTTTAGGAATGGCTTAGTGAGAGAAAGATCTTCCCTGTGCAGTGTATTTTATAGCTGGCTACAGCCTGGAGTAGGTACAGATTGATGGACATGCTCAGGGCTCTCCTGGGATCACAATTGGCACAGATCCTTTGGGTTCTTTGAGGTACGTATATGGATTTTTTACATAAAAACTCCAAAACTACAACAGCAAAAACCAACTAAACAAAAAAACCCCAAATAAACAAAAAAGGAAATAAATAAAAAAAACCAAACAAACAAACAACCAAAACACAACCAAAACCAATCAAACAAACAAGACCAAAAGATAAACGAAGAAATCTGATTAATGAGTCTGGTGCATGTTGCAGTTTTTATAATTTAAATAATACATTTGATGTTTTTGTGTTTATGCTGCTGCAGGAAAAAAAATGTAGGTATCCTGTGAAAGACAGATGCCCTCACGTTTTCTCTTCTCTTGAAAACACATCAGCATCCACTATCTCAGCCCCTTCTTTGCATGTGTGTTGGTGAGAATAGTTAATAAAACCCACAGTAAAGAAGAGAATAACAGCAAACCTAATCTCTGTTATCTTCTAAGTATCCATTAGAAAAAAATTATAGTTATCCCCATAAGAGTTTGAAGCCCTGAGGTAAAAAGGACATAAATACAATTATTTGCTGTTAGGTCTTTCTGCTTCAAATTACAGCAGAATTCTCAAAGACTAAATACCAAGTCCTATTTCATGTTTTAATCACCATAAACTAAAATGGGATTCATATCTGCAAACATTTATTGCTCTATATCACAAGGATATTTTTTGCTACTTTGAAGACTGTTATTATGAAAAAAAAGCAACAAAGGGAAAATGATAGCTACTCTTAAATTAGATATTAATCTGGAAGCAATACTTAAGCTAAACAGTAAAGATAACTTTCCTGGGAATTTAAAATTAAAACTTCTAATGTGCTATTAAAGCAAAGAGTCAACTACTCCAGGATTTTTTCTGGTTTTGTCTGCTTTCTGAGTTGTATGTTTTAAAAGTTAACCATTGTGAAAGTAGGATGCCTGAGAAGTCCAATTGGATTCTCCAGCATGAAGACAAGAGCCTCTTAGGTAAACAGGAATATGGCATGGAGAAAAGTAATAAACCCAGCTCTGCTGAGCAGAGCATTCACTCATAAAAGGAGGAAAGAGGTTAATGGAGTGAGCATTTAAAAAAACACGTATGTGTCTTGACTTACCTACAAATCCAACCTTTTCAATGTGTCTGATGACTGTTTTTTCGTGGATGAAGTGAACAGGGTCATGTAAGGGACTCCTGCCATTGTTCATCCTCTCAGCTGCTGCAGCACTGGCCAGAGAATTCTTGTAGAGAATTAAAATCTGTCTTTGAACAAGGGTTTTTCATACTTAGTTTAGCAAATCACTTGTGTGGCAGTGATGGACAATAGAGAAGCTATCCTGGCCCTGAGGTAAGTTGTGCTCCTTGTGGTTATTTTTCTTCACTGTTTAAGAGTGCAAATAACTTCTGGATTGAATATATCTGGTTTCCATCTCCAGCTCACAGCCAGGGAACAGTTCTGATCTCTCCCTGATAATTTAACATAGAATATAATCACATTTTAAAAGGTGCATTGCTGCCTGGAGAAGTTACCTAGAACAGAGACTAGACAGAGTTAAAGGAATAAAGCAGGTATTTATTAAAAGGCCTTTAAAGGATTCACCTTGGGCAGTACAAGAGCCCAGCCATGGCTACACCCAAGATGGACCCTGGGTCACGAGTTTTCACACTTTTATAAGTTTTGGTCCATTTACATATTGGGGTTAGTAATTTACATATTGGGGTTAAGCTCAGGTTCTGCAGTCCCATCCTCCCAGTTTGCTCTCCTCAATTTGCTGCTGTTTGCACTTTTTGGGGCTGAAGCTGCAGTGCTGTCCTTGGTTCTCAAGCTGGAAAAGGATTGTTTTGTCTGACTGAACGGTGAGGAGAACTTGCTAACACTTTATATGAAGTTCAGAGTCACACACTAATGCAGTACAGAATCTGAAAAATATGAAAACTAAGACTTAAGGCATCAATATGAAGAACTTTGCCTCCCAATCACGATGTAAGAGTGCAGTGAGACAGGGATGGATGGATGGATGGATGGATGGATGGATGGATGGATGGATGGATGGATGGATGGATGGATGGATGGATGGATGGAGTCTACAACTACCTCTTTTGCTGTGCCCTAATTCATGCCATATGGAATTACCTGGATTAGCCCTGGATGATGGAGAGTTTGGGAAGCTGTCAAAAGTGCACCTTAGGTCTCATTTCTCATTCCTTGTGTTAGATTGAGCATTGTTATAAAAAGGATATCTCCTGTGCTTTTAGTTCTTTGTCAGTTTATTATTGGTGGAGACAGGGTTCTGTAGACACAAGCTTTTAATGAAACCATATTTTTGTAAAAAAAAATGGATAAAAACACCCAGGACCAAGCAAACAATTCTGATGGCAGAAAGACAGTGAAGTCATTGTTTTTCTGCATGGTCAAGATTTCATTCAGCTAAATCACTGGAGCCAAATAATTGAAAATAATTGACCTATCATGACAAGTGATTTGCACATAGTTGAAAGCACTGAATTTATCTGGTGAAAGATCATTTTTTACTGGGTTTCTTTAAAACTTTCTGAATTGTGCAATAGGGAGAAGGGGCAGATTGAACACAGCCATTTTCACAGTCAGTTCCCCTGGACATTGCAGAAGAGGTGCTGCACGTTCTGTTACACACAAGTTTTAAATTTTTTTCTACTTTTTCCCCATCACTTTTTCTTTTTGACTATCAAGGTTCCCCCCCACCCTCAAAAATCTATTTAACCTGATAAGACTAAATAATCAAATGAAGCAAGAAGAGAATGAAAACAGAAAAAAACTCCTGCAATATTTTAAAGTGAGTTCAAATATTTAGCATCAGAAAATACTGAGGACAGGAAATCCACAAGAAAGGAAACATACAGAAAAAAGAGTGAGAGAAAATAGATATTCTCAATACAGCATACTTCCACAGAATAAAGAAATATAAGGGGGAGAAAATAGTTGAATCTGAGAGATGATGTAAATTTTAAATTTTCTGAAAGGTATTTAAAATTTAATTATTCTTTTCTTTTTTTCACTCTTTCATTACCAATACGCCTTGAAAAGTGCCAAATCTTCTTTCAAAACTTGGCTTCAGATTTATTACCCTGATGACCCAATCTTGAAATTTGCTTTGCTTTTAATTTCCATTTTTTTTTACCTGTGTGCCAAAAACTACAATTTCATGATGACGCAAAGTATCCGTGAATCATTCATGAATATTTGCTGAATGAGCAGTTATTCAGCTTTATTTTCCTCCATTTGCTTCCCTGACTCTTGCAACATTTAACCACAATAAAACTGAGAGGAACTTCTTGATTCTTCTAGTTTCTTTACAACGTTTTGGGACAAAACTTAATTAGATGTTAATCCTAACCAAAAAAAAGGTGATATTTGTAAAAGAAAAGAGTTGGCAGGATTTTTCTTTGGGTAGAAAGTGAAAATTGAAAGATTTATCCTAGAGTAATATAGAATGAATTTTCTTCTTATAGTCACAAAATCTCCTTGTGATATTTTGATGGTGACCAACATTTTTATGAGCTTTGCCAACAACCTTTAGTAGGCAAAGAATAATTTGAACTATACATGACATGAATCTAATTAAATACAATCTTGGAGGCTTCACAGAGTCAAATCTTACAGTTTTTTTACATTTCCATAATTTTCAACAGAACTGGGTCTCTTAAAGACCATATGTGTGTGTACATATATACATATATATATCTGTTTTTCCTTGACACTGTTTCATTGGTATTTCTACAGACATTTTAATCATCAGCTAAACTTTCTCCCAGTGACTGGGTAGCTTCCTGAGTAGTAAAATACAGTGTATTACTGAAAATTAAACAGCTGCATTGAAAGATTTAGCTATATTTCATATCTTGTTAGTCATCCAGAATACAGTAGCACTACTTTTCTGCTTAATAACAGCTCAATGGAAGGACATTCTACCCAGCAGCATGAGAAAGAACCAGAAATACCCCAAAAAAATGGTCATGAAATTTTATGTTTCAGGGACCAGAAGGAGACTGACTGTCACTCTGACTGTGTCTGACTGAGGTCAGCTCAAGCCCAAATGCCAAACTCTAAACCAGCAACCTTGAATAGAAAAATGTCTCATTGTCTGTTAACTATGAATGACTTATCCCAGATCTGCTGAAAAATTTTCAGATCTGGGAAATGAACACACACGATAGAGCAAAAAGTGCAAATCTGTGTGCCCCCTGTCCTAACACTACTCTAAATTTTTGCAGGGAATCTGTTGGTGATTGAGAGGAGCATAAATGAGACTAAACACTAATAATTACCTTTGTCTCAATGCCGCTGCTTTTGTTTTGAGAATTGTTCATCTTCATCCATCTACAGCATCAATATTTCATAAAGATTGCCAGTTTGGAACTATTGCTGTCATTCATGCTCATGTTATATCCTTCCGGCCATGTTGATCTATCTGCAGGATCAGGGCCTTGATTTACATATTTGAACAGTATAATTATGAAGGATGTTATCTGGGTGAAAATGTGAGACTGCCAAATGTCGGATAATTTGCAAACCACACAAATTCAGAGCGTCTGCCTCCTGAGTATTTTTGGAAAGGTATGGGGAACAACCAATCGATGATTAAGAGACCTCCCAATAGACAAACTAAACAAAAGGTAGCAATTTATCCCAATGTTTTGGTTCACTGCTGATGAATTTTCTTAGCATCTGCTTAAATGTTTGATTATTCTACAATCCCATCTGTTTCTGGCTGATATGAAACTCTGTGTGATGGGGGAATTTTTAACAGCTTGCACACCTCATTTAGCAGAGAAGACACAAAATTAGTGCCCTGATCTGTTGAATTTTCTAAGGGTAAGCCCATTCTGATAACAGCATTAATCAATTCATTAGCTGAATGTTTTGCCAGCTTTCTTCATGGCAATACTGTGGGGTCTGAATGTCCAAGTACCCCTTCCAAGATCTGTTACATTCCTCAGACAAGAAATTTGGCTAAATGAGAGTTATGATTCAAATTAAATGCTCCTAGTCTGGCAGTACAACATGATACTGGATAAAAAATGGAGAGGACATGCTTAGGATGTCTCTTAAATATTTTCTTGTTCCCATGGGAAACTACAACTCCAGATGTCTGATGGCAAGGCAGCAGTCTGCTGGCCAAGGAGGGAAATGCCCCCATGCCTGTATCAGCAGTAGTGTGGCCAGCAGGACCAGGGCAGGGATTGTCTCCTTGTGCTGGGCACTGGTGAGGCTGCACCTCAAATCCTGGTGCCCAGTTTTGGGTCCTGGTCTCTGGGAGAAGAGAGTTCAGCCACCATTAAACTTTTCCATGCTTCCTACCATGGGACCAGAGAATGCACTTAGTGCTTTTTTATTTACTGTTGTAAAATAACTCCAAGAATTATGCTACTGTGCCATGGAGTCATTCTAAAGATAAATTAATAAATCTTTCTGTGTTCCAATTTCCTCTCTGTGAAGTTAATGTCATGGTACTGCTATTTTTATAAAATCTGTTACAGGGTGCCGAGGAAACGATTTTTTCCTTTGCAAGAGTGAATTTTCAGGGTGTATAGAAGGTGACAGCTAAGCCTGTGATTATCATGACCCCAGGCCAGTGTGTATTTTATTACATGCAGAAGTGGTGCTCCTGTGCTGCTGTCTCTATCAGCAGGAGAGTTTTGCTCATCTGTTCTATTTGTGCAGTTTCTACACAGGGGTTCCCATCTCAGGTGAAGACCTTAGACAAGGCTTTAATGTGAAGAAAAAGAAGAAAGTATAAACATTATTGGCAGGAGGTTCCTGTTGGGGCAAATTTCCTCCCACCTTATGGCAGCAGAAGGAAACTGCTTAAGAATTGCTCATGCCTTTCTACAGAACTGCACTAAAATGGATCCTTTGCTTCAGGAGCTCCTGCCCTGTGGAGCATGGGTGTGCCAAGGGGACCACATTGTTAGGATAAACTTTTCTGCCTGCTCAGAGAGTGTATAAATAGTTTAGAAGAAATCAAGGGCTTGTTTTTAATATCAGAAAAGTGTGCATATGCTAAGCTCACAAACTATTGCTGGCAGAGTTTGAATTAGGGATGAGCTCATTAAAAGCATTAAATCTTGATGCTGGACAGAAGCCTGGGAGCATCAGAGAGAACTGAGCCATGGGGTTTTTTTCTGGAGTCCTCCATAAAGCAGAAATGGAGGTATCAGCCCCATTTATTTACAGACTCAGCTCATATGATTAATCTACACTTCTGTAAAGTTTCTTTACAGTATCAGCCACATTTTCACCACGAGTGGAAAGGACAATAATAATACATGGGAAGATACAATTTTTCATCTCTCCTAATGTTTGTCATCACAGAGCAAATAAAATTCGAGGTCTCTGTCTGGAACACAAAGTGGTATTTCCTATAGCAATGCATAATTCTGTGCATCTCTTTCTCATGGTGTGAATTCCATGATTTCTGTTGTGCAGTCATCTGAAAGCAGCCTTAATTTCCCTTTATTCACAGGTGTTTGTTACACTTCAGAAGCTCTCTATCTATATTATCCCATGTCTGCTAAAGAATAGCCCAAGACTAAACAGAAAGATGTTAGCTTTAATTCTAGCATAATTATATTAAATTTCTACTTATGAAAAGAAAGATTAGTTTCCCTTTTTGGGGTGCTTTTAAATGAGTGAGCAGACAAAGCAAGGTAGTTTCTATGCTGAGATGATGTAACTATTAAACCCAACCTAGAAGCTTTTCTGAAGTTCAGTTTTTCCTTGTGTATAAGAAAACATTCTAGCTAATATAATCAGCCTGAATAAAACTAATTATATTCTTATTTGCTGTCCTATGTCATGTCTATAATATTTGCCTTTTCCTGTAATTATGAGACATAAAAAAGCATAAAGGTTGTACTAGTAATTAAGCTACTGGAAACCAAGGTGCATTTTCTTATGTAAATGCAAATAAGTATGAGTCTATCACCCACAATCAGCAGAAGCCCTGAGAGCTTTGAATAGCAAAAGGGCATTTCAAGACTGCTGTGTCTTTCACACTGTAATTTCCAGGTAATTTTTTAAACTCCAATTGCTTTCTCTAACTTCCTTAGAAACTTAGTGAACCTTTCCTTTCTCTGCGACAAAACCCTGAAGCCGATGGTTGGAGATATTTTTTCTTCCTACCAGTTGCTGCTTGTTGCTTCAATGTTCAGCTGCACAAGTGAGTTCTCAAAGCAGCAAGAACATTCACTTCCTCTAAAACTGAGGAAATTTTCTTCACAGCACAAATTACAGAAAACTGACAAATGCAATAATAAAACTATTGTGTGTTTAGGCCCTTATGTTTGTGAGTTCTTCAGAATAACCTCAGAATTTGCAGGTGTTCCCTAAGTTTTCAACATTCCTAGATTTTAAGGCATTGCAATTTCTCCCTCAAAATCTGATGTTCTGTAACAAGGAGGGAAAAAACGGGATCAGACAACTTAACTTTGTGACTCCATTATAGGAGCATATCCCAAATCCATATGCATTTAAAAACCTTGTTCTCCACTTCCTCGTGACATAAACATCTGTAGGTATATATTTGTTTTAATGTGGTGTGACTATAAATTATCAGTGTAATGCATGAAGCTGGAACATTTTCAACAGCACAAAAACTTTCTGAGTCAGTAAAGGCCAGGTAAGTGTGTGAGATCTTTCAGGGAGATCCAGTTAAATTACTGATTATTATTTTCAAGATCACCAGGACTGCTGTGATCCACCACCACATGTGGTTTTTCTGTGATGGAAGGCTGAGAGAATAGCGTGGTCTTTTCCAAGAAAAAGAACAGAGTGAAGGAATGCAGAATTCAAGTGCTCAGATTGTTTTTGATAAAGATCAATAAAAATACCTACTCACTACATTGAAACAAGTACCAGTCAGCCTCAGCTTCTGCCTCAATATTAACAGAGATTAAACACCAGGCAAGGCTGTGCAAAAATATTGCAGCATTCTTAAATGGAGTTTCAAAAAGAAACATTTAGAGAAACATTTGTCAGTGAAGATTTAGGTCAAGTTGATGCTGTTTGGTGGAGGGAGCTGACTTCTAATGTGCCCTCATGTTCCATGCACAGTTCTTTTGTGCAGATCATGTGTTTTTCTCTACTACATTAAGCCTATTAACTTATAGAGTGGAACTAAAATAGAAATTTTAGATATACTTAAGGTAAGTGTGGCATAACTGCAATTGAGCATTCAACTGTGGAGACAAAGGTAACAAACAATAAAAAGTACCATACATACACTGGAACCTACTTAGAGTGCACCTCAAATCATTACAGAAAAAATCTTTATAGTCTTTAGAAGTAATTCTTTGTGTAGCTGAAACCTAACAAACAAAACATAAAGACATTTAGAGAAGGTCTAGAAACTAAATTTGAAACTATAATAATATCATCACATGCTTTCCTGGCTTAGCCTTTTGTAGCACAGTTCCTTGTCCATTATCTCATCTCAAAAATGTATAGCACAAATAGAGGGGATCCAAAGAACCCTGATGGAGTTCTTGAGGGCATAGGAAGAATGCTCTGTTTTGAGGTGATTAATATAGGATGTTACAGAACTGTACAGGGTAATGAATGTCACAGAGAAGGTAAATTGAGAAGTCTTTGTTTATTTTTTCTTCTAATAAAGCCCAATGGTTGTGGTTGAATAGAAATCAGTATGAAACCAATGACTTGAGCATGAGTTCTTGCATGTGATATAATTACACTGCTGAGCTCATTGATATGGTACTCAATGGAAGATCAAGCCCTAGAATTGTTGATTTACAAAAAAAGTCTAATTTTTTGCTACAATGCCCACAGTACCAAAAGATGGGCAATGAAACTATTGGGATTTACCAAAATTTAGGCAAAAGTGAAAAAACCCAAACCTCTTAAGGTGTCTAATTGTTCATGGCAATGTACTTTTGAGTACAAGGCAAAGCAATTTGCCACTGATGATTTCTGTATCTAGTACATGATGGATCTCACCTGGTTTCATTTTTCTAAAAGTTTCTAGAAGTTTCTACTCAAAGCCAAACATCCAAATTCCCCTCTGTGGTTACTGGCAGGAGGCAACTCCAGAGTTAGGCTCTTCAATCTCTTTCCTCAGCAGTGGCTGAAACTTAGATAAATTAAACTATATTGGAGTTATACTTGGGCCTGAATGACATGTTAATATCACAAGTAACCAGTTTGTTCAGTTCTGGACAGCCCTGAAATTTGTCCATTGCATACCTGACCTTTTGTGGATGATTCCAAAGTAACAGCAATGCTGCCTGCAGCCAGAATTTCTTTGAGAAAACCTATTCTGCTACCCAGCAGTAAAAAATGTGCTCTTCAGATGATGTGACCAGCAACTGGAAGCATTATTCAGAAAAGAGGATCTTACAGAACATTAAAAAATAGAAACTGCAGAGCCAGCTGCTGAGAATGTCCACTTTGGAAACAAAAAAGTGGAAGAAAAGCATTGGGCATTTCCCAAATTGGGTTGTTCTGCTTGTAACTCTACATTTTTCAGCTTAAAGGCATTCTTTTGTAACTCTACCTCTTCAGATGATTGAAAATGAAATATTCAGCAGGTTTCCACTACAATCTTGTAATGCATATTTCAGAAATATTGCAACCCACTTTTGAAGGATGAAGAAAAAGCACCTGAACATGTACTGAAGTCTGCAGTTTGTAAATTCTTAGTTCCTGAAGTTTTGGTCTCTTTTCTATGTCGTTGGCAATTATATCACCCCCATCTGCTGATCAAATAGCAAATACAGAATTCCAGGATGATAGCATTATCTGTTATGAAGTTTCCCTGGTGTGTCACATAACAAGAGAGTCCTTATTAGTTCTTGCCTCAAACAGTAATAAATTGGACTGAAGAGGCCTTTGTGCTCATTTTTCCAATGCCATGTGTCTGCCTCATGTTTCATTGCATGGATTTTCTTTGCTGAAAGGGAATTTTAAACATACATTTGCTTCAGCTGGGAAAGGGGAAAATGCTTTTCTCTTTCACACTTTAAACGTAAATTCTCATCTCAAGTATAGGCACCCCTAAAAGGTAAGTTATCTGACACTGAATATTTTAGGAAGGGAGGAATTACTCTGCAGAGATGTCTGTGTTATCTGTGAACACAAAGACAACATATATGGCTAAAGATTCATTACCTTTATTGTCTATATGTCTAGTGAAGAGACTTCAACCTCAACAATAATGCACTTGAAGTCACTGAGATGCTTGTTGGTGTTCCTGATGACATTGGCTCCAACTGGGGAATGAGTTTGGTCTTAGAGAGTGACAATTTTTACATTTCCAAGGAGGCCAGACAATCTCAAATGGTCAATTCTGTGCAGCATAGAAAATATCCTCTGTACTTACAGAGATGCTGGCAGGTCTGGCCTGGTGTGTGCATCAGAACAGTTGACATTATGATCTTTATGTCCTTCTCTCTGCAGCCCCACAGTTTTAGGCTGTTTTTGCTTTATATTGCCAACAGCTGCAATGGTGGTAGCAGTGTGAACAGTGTGATAGAAAGAAATACATTTCTCCCTAGAATAATATTTACTTAGGCAGAGGAAGGATTTCAAACTATTTCTTCCTGTTCATAGGAGTATTATAGCAAGTCCCATGGACTGGCATCTTGCCTTTTATGTAACCTGTTGCATAAGCCATCTTTGTAAAGAGCTCTCTGGAAGAGGTTTTGGCACCAAAAAAAAGATTCCAGTCTATTTCTTCTACTCTTTCTTTTGGTTGTCTTTAAGTGACCTCCTACTGAGTGGCCTCTAAATTGATAAATTGAGTTAACTGATCTCAAAAAGCAATAAACTTATTGATTCTAATCTGTTGGGTATTGTCAGTGAAAAAACCCCACACTGAAATTGGTTCAATGTTATCAATAAAAATTCTACACATGAAAAAGCTTCTCCAGTACAGCATTTCTCAAAAAAAATAATGTTCTAATGATAGCCTTATATATAGCTCTAGAAATGAACAATTCTGTTTGAAAATAGCCTTTGAGCAGCAACCAGTAAATAAAGCATTGATACATCTGTTATCAAGTTTAAAAAAAAAAAAAAAAAAAAAAAAAGAAAAAGATTTTAAAAATTAGTAGGCTGTTATAAGACTGCAGCAAGTCAAAATTTCAATAATTGGTCCCAGGACAAACTCATCAGGTTTCACGTGGCCAGTGCCAGGTCCAGGGCCAGAGTGGAGGCAGCCCCCAGCACCAGTGAAGAGTGGGTGATGAGGGGATTGAGAGCAGCCCTGCCAAGAAAGACCTGAGGGTGGAGATGAATGAAAATTGGACATAAACTGCTCTGGTGGGGTCCCACCTGGAGCACTGTGTCCAGCTCTGGGGTCTCCAACAGCAGAAAGGCCTTGCCCTGTTTGAGCAGATCCACAAAGATGCTCTGGGGGCTGCAGCACCTCTCCTGTGAAGACTGAGAGGCTGAGCTGTTCAGTCTGGGGAACAGAAGGCTCTGGGGACACCTCAGGGCAGAGTTTTGGTGCCTAATCAGGATTTAAATGGTCAAGAGGAACTTTTGACCAGGGCCTCTAACAATAGGACAAGTGACAATTGTTTTAAACTTCAAAGAGGAAAATTCAGCTTCAATCTAAGGAAGAAATTCTTTATTCTGAGGGTGATGAGACACTGGAACAGGTTTTATGTAGAAATTGTTCATGCCCCATCCCAGGATGTGTCACATTGGATAGGACTTGGAACAAACTCTCCTGCTGAAAGATATCCCTGCCTGCAGCAGAGGGGCTGGACTAGATGACTTTTAAAGGTCCCTTCAGTTTCAAACCATTCTATGATATTCAGTCCTGAATTAGTCAGAACCATGTCAGGGTAAAAAAAAATACCATTCAATTTTATGATAAAATTCTACCTTCTAGTGGAAGAAACATGAGGGTGCCAATCTCTGGTTGCTGGACAAAAACAATTTCCTACATTTCATAGTGTCTGGGTGGATTATTTTCCAACCCAGAGTCCTTTAAATCTGCCTTTCTGTGGGTATGTTAAACATCTGTGTGAATAATATATCTGTATTGATGAAGTTTCATAAATACAAATGAATTTTGTACTGCAGTGTAAAATATTTCAATGAAAGGTTTAACATTTCATATTCTACAGAAAACATTGGCCAAAGACATTTATGGAGGGAGCTAGGGAAAAAAAAAGAGGAGGACCAAGTTTTCATGACACAAGACTGGTTAATAGAAAATAAAATTATTTTTTTCCTTAAGTTTTCTTCTAACAGAGCTATCCAGGATATTTTATCATTCATAGGAACTTCTTGTATATCTTTTCCTATTATCACTTGCTGTTTATTCTGGTTCCTAATGTCAATATTGTGCTGTGCCAGCCTTTCTTTCTTTGTTCCACATTTTGGGATTCCTCTGATTTTTGGCAATTTTATCCCAATGCTTTTCAGTTGTCTTAGAATAAGACTATAGCCATTTTCAGGGCAGCTGGTTTTGTAGGCTTTGTACTGTTTTTAAGTTGTTTCTTTTTTTGCATCCCCAGTGACAAATTGCATTTGGCCTTTCCTCCTACTCTTCTCTTGGCACTGTATTGGCTTCCCAGTAATGTGAATTTCCGGGATATCTGACACCCTGATGAAGGACATTTACCAGGATGTACAGAATGTAACTCATCCTATACACAAACAAGGACACACAGCTCACTGCAATTATTTCTTGGATCACTTTAACCCATCCAGCAGCTTGAATCAATGTGCTCAGAGTGGAGACATCCAGATGAGCAGCCAAAAATGCACAACCAAAACAGAGTGGAAATGTAAATCTCACGGCAGTTATCTCACTCAGCACTGTGTATCATGCCAGGGGTGCTGCAGGTTCAGGCTCAGAAACCCACTTTGTGCAGTTCTGAGTGAGCAATTCATCACCTCCTCTTTCAGCTCAGGCAGTGCTGGAGCCTGAGCTTCATTCATCCAGGTCTGAGTGCTCTGAGTGCACAGACATGAAAGCAGTCTCTTAGCAACCCTCACTGAGAAAATCCCTTTGCTGTTTGAGGCAGCAGCCCCATGAACATGTGGCTGATTTCATGACTGGTGTATTTCCTCTGCTGCATTAGAAATATATTTACAGTATAGGGCCAGATGTGTTTAGAAAAGGGGTCAGCATTTTGTCTCAGAGTTGGTGTCTTAGTGACAGGAGCACATCACTCAACACCATTGTGCAGTGGGACCTTTCCCTAACCCTCTACAGGGTTTTTTCTGGGCCTAGAACAATTTAGTTGACTCAAGGAAATTCATACATCAAAAAACCTCTAATCTCTCAGCCATGGGATCCCTGTCTGGGAATCTCCTAATTCTCCATCACTGTGCCAAGAAACCTGGGGTCTCACACTGTGAACTGGCAGTTGTTGCAGAGGTCCCTCTGGAGTGATCAGCTCCAGGTGGCAATGTATTCTCTATTTTATCAATAAAGGAATTTTTAATATATCTTTTTTTTTTGTTTATTTATTTTGTTCATTTACTGTAAAGAGATCTGCAAAATACAAGCTCTGACTGGTCTTTGAAATGGCTCATGAATCCCCCCCCCCTTACTTCCTACCTCAGGTCTTTGACTTCTAAACATCATCTCTAGATGGTTTGCAACAAGCTAAATCCCACAAGAACAGGGAAAAAAAATTAGGACTATAATGTCTGGTTTGGGTTTATCACAACCCATCAAAAGATCAAGGACTTGATTTCAAGCTTTACACAGTGCCAGGGTAGTTTTGGGGCTTGGTGATGTTGACTCCTCAGTACTCCATATGAAACAGCTGTTTGGGATGCATTTCATTCACTACATCTTTCCACTGAGATATTTAAATTTATGGTGATTTGCATTTAATCAGGTTTGCTGATATTTGAGTATATGAGTTTCTTGCTCTGCCATACTGTCTGAATAACATTAAGTTTACTACAGATTTAGAGAATCTAGTTAATTAAATCATTCATCTTGCCAAAGAAAAACAACAACAAAACAGCCTACTATAAAAAAAAATATATAATGCTACAACACCAACCAAACCAGACAAAAATGATTTTCAGATATTAGTCCTAGATAGATATAGTTGTAAATATATACATACATATACATATACACACATCAAAATCTCAAAAAAGAAAGTGGAAGTTACTCTCAAAGTCCCAACGCACTCTTTTCAAAGAAAATAGTGCTTAAATTTTATTGAGAAATCACTTACAAATGTATGCAATACTTTTCACATTTTTTGCATAATCAGAGCTCTTAAAAGTTTAATCAAACCACCACCTTCCTCAAAAATTCATCATAAAAGTATTTAAATTTTAAAACACAATTATCTGTCAAAAGCACTTGAGCACTTCCAAATCCATAATAAGAAATTGTTCAAAAAGTTCTGAGGATGCTCCAATTAACACAATTATTCAGCAAGTGAATGAAGAAGCAATACCCCATTTTAGGAAACCAAAAAAATGGTATCAGTACACCATTCCTGAAAATATATATGTTTTAATATCTGCCATATTTTGATAGTGTGTGTCCATCCACTTGTGCTTTAAGGTCCTTCATTGCAGCCAAGCTATATATATTGAAGGATTTAAATTGTCTTCTCTTGGTTTAATTCCTGCAGCCATATATCAGTCCTGACTCTGCAAATTCAGTGCATTTCAACTAAAGCCAAATTTTACATGGGGCACTCGTTATCAATAAAAATACAAGCAATGGTGGGTCCTGCTTAAAAGGCTCAAATATGTCAGCCAGCAGCTTCTGGGGATGACAGCCAATTTCACCCCTGTTTTAACCATTGCAGATGATCACTGAGGCACAAATGAGCCACACAGAGTTGTGATCCCACCCGATGCAGGGACTGTCAAAGAAAAAATGATTGATAATAACTGTTAGGGAGAGCATTCAGCTTTTTGCACTCCCTGGGGATAATCCTGTCTTGGGTTGCCATGCAGGATGTGGCCAGCAATGTGAATTCTGTCCCCATCTGTTGAAGCTGGGTGGGGCAGTGACCCTGATCTCCTGGCACACATTATCTGCTAATGGGCCATCTTTAAACCAGCTGGGGCAATCATCTTTATCTTTCCACAGCCCATCCTCCCTCCAGG
>JAOTQP010001652.1:64198645-64229191 GCA_026413545.1 Cichladusa arquata | reverse complement strand
CAATGAAATTGTAACCTTGTGGCTTTTTTTTTTTTTTTTTTTTGAGTGCATTGATTTAAGAAAGCCTCCATCTCCAGGGCTAAGAGAAGATCTGAGAATGAACATCCAGAGAAGAAGTTGGATCTTGGAAGTGCTGGGGAGTGTCAGGCAAATCCTTGGTGGTTGGTTCTGCCACCAACAGCAGCAGTGTAGGAATACTTTGGATTTTCCACAGTAGGAAAATGCCACAGCATTCCCTAGGAATAGCTCTCAAAACTATATGGCTTTAGCAGCTTCTCACTCCTCTAGGTTTGTAATTTTGAAATATTTGCATTAGCAAATTGTGCAGAGCAGCTGATTCCAAGAGGTAACTCTTCCTTGGGAAGTAGCAGGAAAACAGTATTGGAACAGGCAAGGGGCTCCTGTTTCAGTAATGAACTGCACAGAGCCAGGCAAGGACATCCTTGGTGTGGTCTCTGATCATCTGAACCAATCTGCAGATCTGAAAAGTGCACTTTAAATACTCAGGAATTACTGGCAGTATTGTGTGAGGAAATAATCTTTAATCTTGTTTGATGGAACCTGTGGTGCTCTGTCATTATGATAAAATCGTGCAGGAGGGTAAAACACCATGAGCTGCCTTAATGTCTGCATATATGGAATAGACACTTCAGCAACATGCATATATATATATATATATTTATTTTATTGACCTGTTCTTCCAGCTCGTTAAACACAGCTGTCACTTACTATCAGGAGCAAATGCAATGAAAGTCGTTTGGAGGGGGAGATGATTGGTTGTATTAAATTTACCATGTGTTGTTTGTTTTGCTCTGTAAAGAGGAGCTGTTTTATTGCAGACATTTGCCCAAACCCAGCTATCAGTAAGTGAAGACAGAAAGTGATAGAGGGGTGTAATCTGATAGAGCCAGGGAGAAAAACCTTTTTCCAAAGTTGCTGGATAATAATGGGTATCCTCCTACCAAAAAAGGAGGTACAGTACACACAGATTACCTGAGCTGTCTTTATTTTCAAAGACATTTTAATTTCCAGGCTACAGTGAATGGCTGTTCATGTTATTTTTTTTTGTCCTCTAATTGTTCAGTTGCTTGTAGGGGAAATCCAGATCAAGGTATGTATAAGGCATCTAACTCTCCTGCATTTAAAAAACATGTTGAGGTTCCTTATTCCATGAAAATTTTCAATCACATTCCTTAAATTACCTTGTCATGTGTCCTTGTGAACCACTGTAGGTGATGACATAAAATGAAATGTATCTGACATATTAGGGGTCTAAAGGGAATGACCTGACTCTTGTGTTTCTTTGGTGAAGTCATTTAATCTCACTGCATCAGTTACTTGCAGAAGAACCAGATAAGATTTTGGTTTTGTTTTTTTGTAATGGGAATTTTCATTTTCGTGTCAGTGATCAGGAAATTTTCTGAGGTCATGGATATATTTTATGCCAGCATAAAGCATCTTTCAGAGGGAGCCACCCAAGAGCCCTGCACTAGTCATTGCACTTCCATTTCTAGTTGGAACTGGGTATTTCATGAAGGCAGGTTTAATGCCCAGGTGCAGGTGTGTATCTAAAGGACAACCTGGAGTTGTAAAAAATGGATTTAATGCTGCAAAGGAAGGGCAAGGGAAGCCTGTCCCTTTTCCACACCAACAGGAGGACATGGGCATGTCCTTTGTGACATGGGATGCTCCAGGCTGCCCCACATTTGCACTTCATCCCCTCTGCCCACCTCACAGACTTCTCACTGCAGAGCTGGGTAAAAATGGGCATTTTCTTACACTAATAGCTTCTAGATTCAGAGTGCTGCCACTGACTAGTTAGAATGACTCTAGAGACACTGTCCTGTTAGAGACAATGTCAATAAATGTAACTTCAATCCCAAATTCTTTATATGTAGAAACATGAAAATAATTTTCCCTCCTACTTGTTTTGGGTAGTCTGCAGGTGCCTGTTTCTGGTAGAGCAATGAGAGAATGATCTCTGTAATATTTCTTATTCCTCAGGATACAGAAATAATAGTTGCTAGTTAAGGGAAAAGGGGTATTTGGCTTTACTTATTTTAAACCTTTTAAAAAATCACACAGCAAACCCCAAGTTGTTAGATAGCTTAATTTCTAGGAGGGACACTTCTCTGTGCTCCTAATTCCTGTAAAAGCAGACAAAGCAGAATGCCAGAGCAATGCACAGGCTGCACATCATTCACACCAGCAGACATTCTGTCCCTGGGATGGTGCAAAGAAGCAGCTGATTGAAGCATTAACGTGTCCCCAGCCCTTTTCTGTGAAAGACAAGGTCACTGCAATGGCTTTAGTGACTGGGAAGTTGATACCTGGTTCCTCCCCTTCCTAGCTCAGTGTGCCTCAACTCACTGACTACAGCACTCAGCCTTTTTCGAGGGGAAAGGAGGTGAAAACAGCCTGAAGAGATGAATATTTATGTACATATTTCTGTAATTTCAATTCACTCATTGAATCCAGCTAGTACGTACAGCTTCCACCAGTGGGAGGATCCAAATCTGTGCAAGTGCAAATACTGCTGGGGAGAAAGCTTTCTTCACCAAAATAAAAAGGAATGGAAGCAAACCTTGTGCCTAATGATGATGAATATCACCAAAATGAGTGCATTCAGGGGAAACAAATACTCTTAAATGCTCTGTATATATTATCCTCATCTTTTTCTTTCATGGTAGAAATGATAAGTGAAGGAAGAAGCACACTGATGGTGCCTAATGTACAGCTACACGTGTATCTCTATATATAGCCCAGAAACACTGGTAATGCTCTTTCAAGATGATCATTACTTAGCTGGAAGAGATAGGTGGCAAACCCAGCTTGCTTCCATGGGAGAGAGTGCAGACAGCACTAGAGAGAGGTCTTTTATACCAGCTTTCCTGTCATTAGCCATCAATTAATTGCACTTAAACCAATAATCCAAGAGAGAACAACAATAAATTGTTAACCATGAAGTGGATTTTATTAAGGCCACAAACCAAAGCTGGACTTGGTGGGGAAGACCCTGACCCCAAACCAGGGAGGACAAGAGGGAGGAGCTCCCACTGACCTGGGGGCTGCTTGGACAGCTCCAGCTGTGTGGCCTGGCCTGGCACAGCTGGCCAAGGGAGCAGTGGTCTTCCTGTAGGAATCCAGAAGGAATCTGATCATCAGAGAAAAACTAGAAGCTCTGCTGAGTTTATCCTGATGCCCTGAACGTTTCTCTCTTTCAATTTTTATTTATAGTCTGCTTATTTAGTCTGTCTAATGAACAGCCTCATATGTAACCTCATAATGAAAACATTACAGAGTATTTCATGCTTAGCTGGAGCTGAATTTGTCTCTTTGTTTGACCAAGACACACATTTGTAGGGTTATTAGAAAATAATCCATCCAGTGTATATTTTAAAATAATTGCCTGACATTGATTTTGAAATGATGACATTTATCAGAGAATAACACTAATGATATTATTGATAATGCATGCTCATTAATACAGTTGTTTTCATCACTAGTGACAATTCCTAAGAGCCACAGCTTTGAATTAAGCCTGTGCACCAGCCACTGTGAAAAATCAGCCCCAAAGCACAGACGTTGCCTCATAAAGCTTATGATCTAAATCTAAGATAAGAGATGACAATAAGATGATGTGGCTGGAGTCATAACACATCTCCAGTCTCAGTTTTATTAACTGGGAAGGGCATTGCAGCCAAGGTGAATTATAGGGGGAAAATGAGTGAAGACGATGGGCTTTGTTTTTCTTACTATTGGGAGAGAAGCTGTAAAAGGGTCTGTGGTAGATGAAGGTCTGGGATGGTGGAATACACACTGTGGAATGCATGCACTGATCTGGAGTAGGTGGCCTGGCACTGGCTGCATATCATGGCAGCTCCTGAGCCCTCACATCTCCAGGACCCTTTGTGGTGGCATGAACAGCTCATTAAAATCCAGTAATTGGCAAGCACAGCAGGGGATCTGTGTGGTGGCACAGCTGGGCAATGGCTCTGGAGAGCAGCATCACATCCCATAATAATCCAGTGCCTCCCGTAATAATCCAATCCAGTGGTGGTGTTACCTTTAGAGGAACAGAGAATGTTTTGGGTGACTCCCAAAATCCAGGTGGGTGGGAGCAGTCCTGGCCTGGGAGTCCTGCTCGGGAGAGGTGGGGCTCATTAACACAAACATTTCCATCAGTAGTGAGGTGCTCCCTGCACTCTGCTGCTGGAACCATCTCAGAGCAGGGTTATAAACAATTCCATTCCATCTGACACCTTGCAGTGCCAGGATGGACCCAGGCATCTCCCTGCCTCAGGGGCTGCAGTTCCCAGGTACATTCACACTGTGGGTCACAGAGCTGGGCTCTGTCCTGGGTGGGCTCCCACTGATGACAATATCTGACATTCCAGAAATTTCACATTCCAGATGTTTCCCTATTCCTGGCCCTGGAGACAACAAGCATTCTCAGGGTGCTGGCCATGGCCTTGATCAAACCTGTTTGCAGGTGGGTAAATTTAATTGATTTACAGCACAGCAGCAGTGGGAGGAGAGGGGGGAAACCACAGCATATTGGAATGTAAAATACATAAAAACCCCGTGGTGCCAGGATGTTTTTGAATGCCAAGCAGTGAGTTTGTTCTTAGGTTAAAATGGATTTTCTAAAACCAAGGCAAGTCTGGTAATGGTCCCCCTGAAAGAACTGCTCCTGAATGTGAATGGGGAAAGCTGCTGTTCATGAGGTGTTCCAGTGCTTAAATGGTTTCCCAAAGCACCACAGTTTTCAAACATTTATGAAGGAAATAAAATACTGAAAATGTGCAAATGTGAAACATAGTTTTCCAATTAATTTAATATAATCATGCTTTGCATTACACAAGTAGAATAATAATTGCACAAAAATAATTTGTCAGAAAAATAACAGATACAACAAACGTTCTTGTATTTAGAACAGTCTATTTAGAGCATTCCTAATGCTTTATTGCATTTGCATTGCAAAGTAAGAAAGGTAATATCCTATCAGACATTGAGGCTCAATAGACGTATGTTCATCACTCAGTAAGAAATTAAAGAGAGACCTTAGAGTAGAATAAATGATGGAAAAAAAAAAAAAGAAGAATCTATGTTCATTCCAAAACTGTCTAAACTGATGCATTGTCACAGGCTTTTAATGGGTCCAAAACCCCTGGAGGCTTCCAGACTTCAAGAAAATGAAATGAATCTGATGGAGGGGTTTTCAAATGGATTTCTAAAGGTTTCAGGAGTTTCCTGGTTTTCTGGCACGTTAAGGTCCTTGCCAGGTGTTGTGAAGAACTGTTTTCTGCTTTAGTTTACCCAGTCTGAGACAACTGGATTTCAGTACATCAGAAGTTTCTCATTAAATATATTTTGTTTTTGTTGTATTTCCCATTTTTGCTAAGTGGGAAGGCATGAACTTTTCATCATGAAAAATCAACATGACCTTTTGCAAAAATGAGGTTCAAGCATTTCAGCATTTCGATATTCTGGCATTTTGGTAAAAGACCAAATGGATTTTAACACATAATATATCTTAAAAATATGAATAGTAACATGGATTTATTTCATTTGCCTGTCTTGAAATTTATTTATATATTTTGAAGAGATCATGAGATTTCACCTTAGTCATAATAAAAAAAAACTTGACCAGGAAAAAAATCGGGAAATTTTAGGTAAATTCATTTTTTGTTAATTCATTGAAGACTCCTTTGTGGTATATAATATATGATTACTGACAAAATTTTTTTAATTTGCTGTTTGCAGGGTATGAAGTAATGGTTGTCCTAATAGAATTTTAGAGATGTCATTGTCTAAAAATGGAGGATTTGGAGGTGGGCAGGGTCATTATAGATCCTGCTCAGAGTGTGCTGCTTCCATGTTTCAGCGAGGAAGGGCCATTGCAGGCAGCTTTTATTCTGTACTGAATAAATCTCTAATCAGCATTATCCCAACACTGCCAGTTCCCAAAGGATTGTGGCTTGTTGGGAGAAACTGTTCACAGAGATTTGACTTCACCAAGGTGACCTGAACCCTGGGGCTGCTGGGGTGGGGAAGGTGAGGCCACACCTGAGTGCATGGCTGGGCTGGAGCTGAGGGGATAAATTCTGGCAAAATGAGCTTGGAGGGCAAAGGAGCTCACCCACACCAGGCCAACACTTCTGTTTCTGGGTAGAACACCTTGTCTGAGAGTTATTGGAATAAACATTGAGTACCCAAAATAATAGGAAGCTTTATTTATAAAAACCTTCTGTTCTTCACCTGGGCGTGATTCAGATTTCCTGCTCACAGCTGAACTCAATTAAAGTGCACTGAGGTGATTGGGGCATTCAGGATTCTGTTTCTGCCACACCAAACTCAGCTGCAGTTGAAACTCAGATGAATAAGTTAAACAAATTCATCTTTGTTCCTTTTTTCTCTTTGGGAGCAGAAATGGTCACTTACACGTCCTGTTCAAAGAACATGCACTTTGAATTGAAGAGAACCAAGAACAAATTAACAGGAAAACACAGATTCTTTTTCCCCCCAAGCTCTCAGAGCTGTGAGGTGTATGGCATACATCACACAACAATAAGTATAGGTAGGGGTAAGTTAATATATAAAGAATAACCTTTGATAATGCATTTGGGTTGGTGGCAATGTCCTAAACTTTAGTGGATAATTGATAGATCTCAGCATTCCCTGTTCTCTCTATACTGTAGGGATTATATATCTTTTAAAATAGAATTTCCACCATTTTAGTCTAGTGGAGCTGTGGAAGACTGAAAATAGCATTTCAGTCAGCACTGCTTGGCTGCTATTCTTCCCAGATGGCTCAGAGCACTTTCCTTCAAAGAAATTCCTGTCACAGTGGTTCCATGCACGTCTTGGGCACCAACAATGCATTTCTGTGTCAGCAAAACAGTTCTGACAGCTGTGGGCAGTGCTTGTGTTGGAGGGCATTCTGAGGAAATAACCTCTGCAGTTAAGTTTCCCATCCTGGTGGCTCAATCCTGCTGCTTTCACTCCAGGAAAGCCTGGCTGCCTCCTGTGAGCACCACTGTGCTCTGCTGTGGTGTGATGGGTTTGGGCTCCCTGGTGTCCCTTTGCCTGGGGAAGGTGCAGGCTGCCTTTTGTGTCCCCCAAAGCCTGGCTGGGGTCCTGCAGCAGAGCTGTCAGCCCTGCCTGCTGCATCTGTGCCAATTCCACCCAGAGGAGATGTTGCAAAACAGTGAGTCCCCAGTGGGATGTAATAGAATGGAAGCAGATGGTGAGCTGAGGAGAATTTCAGGGGAGGATTACATTTTCCAGTTACTGTCTTTTTGATTTCACTGTTATTGTCTGATGAATTGTGTCAAATTTGATCCTTCAGATTGAAAAGCTGCTCCTCAATGTGCTCCCAAATGTACAGATGAAGTAAATGGCTGCTGCCAATGTACTGTCTTAGAAACTTAATTTTTAAATGTCTATTAGAAGGGCCTCTCATTCTGTCACATGTACAGTGATTTCTGCCTGCAGCTAAGGATTTTTTCTGTCGTGGTTTGGGGTACTGGGGTTTGATACATAACACACCTGAGTACTCATCATTCACTCCTGGCCAAGGCAAGCTCAAAGCCTTTCTCTTGCCCTGGCTTGTCTGCACAGCTTCCCCTTGGCTGGTTTGTAGTCCCTGCTTACCACCGAGGTCTGCACAGCCCTGCTGGCAAAAGCCAGACTGAGAGAGAAGGGGGAGCAGACCTGGAGAGCTCAGAGCCATCACTGCAGAGCCAAATGTGAGCCCATCCCTGGAGGGAGGGCAGGGCCAGCTCCTGGAGAGCTCATTCAATACAATTGCATTGAGATGCCCTTTCTACGAAACCAATTGATCACCTTGATGTGCAACTTAAACAGTCATACTTTAAAATGCTTTAAAATATGCGTGAGAAAAAAAGAAAATCCAAACTTATTTTCAGCACAAGGGTATTCTCTGGATAGACTCTGCCTGTTCATTAAAGCAAGATTGATACTTTAAACACCCCAACAGCAGAAAGTCTTTCATATGAATTATGTGGAATCAGGACTTAAATCTTGGATATAATTAAGCCCCTCTCTAACAATGGCCAAATATTGTTGTGCCTGCCACTGTAGTAGATGTCACTAGAGTTAATAGAATTTTTTTGTTTCTTATTGCAAAATGGTCATTATTCTCTGGTGACTATACACATAAAAGTGTAACCAGAAACAGACCTTTTCTGTGTCATTCCTTATAGCATGTTCAGTCTTACTCCCTTTCCCCCCAGTTAAATCCTGCATGTTGATTTATTCCATTATGGAAGGCAAGGTTATAGAAGGGTTTTGACTCTTTTGAATTGAATTGAGGTATGAGGAGTGGGTAAATCTAAATGAGGTTGAAATTTGTAGTAGATCACAGTGACAGCTTTCTGACTGCTTCCTTTTATTTAGTGTTGGCTCATTTACTCAGGCCTGGAGACTCATAAACATTGTAAGTGCACATGTAAGTGTAATGAACTTCTCTTCTAGACTTCACTAGCTTTCAAAACCTGCCATTTCATACATTGCTCTGATCTCCTTCCTGCACAGATGTTGCAGATAACCAGGACATTTGAGCTTCCTGCTGCTGTTGCTGTTCAAGCCCTGCAGTTCTGTGTGGAGCATGCTTGGGAATGGTTCATGTTTAACATTTTTCGTGCAAGAATGGTTTAGAAGGATCAGAAGTTTCCAGTGATTCTGAATGTTGGATTTGACTGGCATCTGTTATTTCCTGGAGCCTAAAGACACAAGAGTTTTGAGGGTAAAATAATCTGAGGAATTCTTATCTGTGTTGGTGAGAGCCAGACCAAACACCCCCAGCTGTATCAGCTTCAGAGAGGCTGGGCAGAGGCAGCTACACTGCTGATTTCATCCCAAAAATGAGGGAATGAAAGCAGCCTGTGTAAAAAGGAGGTACAGTGACAGTGCTGGTCACACAGCCTGGCTGGGAAGAACAGAGTGTGGATTGATATGAAGGATTCAGAACATCAACACCTCATTGTTGTTGGCTTTGCAAACCAGGTTCAGAACCCTAAAATGTGATTTATGAACACCACACTGTTTATTGGCCTGGACAGCTTATTGGAAGGACAGGTGTAAAGACATCATTGTATCCTTGTATCAGGGCAGATATTTTGCAATTCTCAACTTTAGATACATATGGAAATCATACCATGGATGTGCACATCATTCCTGAGTGCCCCCCAGGAGAAATGCACCTGCACACACAGGGAATCCTGTCTCACCTGGCTGAACTCAGGTACAGGATTCCTGCATTTCCATGGGCTCTCACTGGAAAATGGAGGTTCCATGGGCAAAAAAAACCCCCAAAAACAACAAGAAAACCCCACAAATGAGAAGAATTACACTTCAACAAGCACTAGAATTTAACAGCACTTAGGTGGGAATGGGTATTTAGTTTAAACTTTGATTTATGACTTTATTAATCCAAGTCAGAACTCTTGCTTCTGTTGCACCTGGTTTGCATTATTCCTAGAGGATGGAAATAATGAAAAAAGTACCCTGAGTTTATTCTCCATAAAGGGAATTTGGGGCAGCATCTGGCCATTTTAGGAGTATTTCAAGCATTTCTATCCCAGCAATCTCCATGCTATGAAAGCCCCACAAGCTGTTAGACAGTTACATGTCTTTTTGTTCCCCTCTAATGAAGCTGTAATAAGGCACCAAATCTCTTGGAATCATTTCTCAGAAATGAAATAGCAAAGCAGTGCTGAGTAGGGCTATTGCAGACCTGTCAGCACCATGTGATAAAGCAGCATAAATACAAATTACAGCAGCAGCAACAGTTTTTGGTGCACAAAAATGGGAAATATTACTTTTCTGTGCATGTTTGTGCTTTAGCATGACTGCTGAGAGCTCTGGGGATTATCCTACATGAATTTCAGGAATGATGGAGAGCCCACTGAGCTTCTATCTGCTAGGTCCTATGAAATTAATGGCAGTAGGAAAAGCAGAAGTTTCATCACTTTTGGAAAACACTGGAAAGTGAAATCAAATAGCTAGTTTTGGAAGAGTCCAGAAGAGTACAAGGATGTCATTGGTGACAACTGGGCTTTTAAGACATAAATAATTCTGGAAATAGAGAATGAAGTTATGTTTCTAGTTTTTGAGCGTTTGTTTTGTTGGTTTTTTTTTGTTTTGTTTTGTTCTTTTTTTTTTCTGTAAGCACATGAAAATTCCACATCAGGGCTGCCCCTGTGTAATTCAGTGTTTCTGTCACACCTGGCTGTGTTCATTCCCCTTTCCCACACTAAATAAGCCCAGAGGGGCTGGGCCTGGCTCCTCTGAGCTGCTTTGTGCAATCCCAGGGAATGCAGCTCACTTCCCCTCTCCCTTTGAAAAATAAAGTTCTTTCAAGATCATCAGGTAATGATATTGCTCTAAAAGAGCCAAATCATATTTTATCAGCAGGATTCCTCTGAGCAGAGGTTTAATGAGTGTGGTAATACAGGATTTAAAGTGACTGTGGTTTATAATACTGCACATAAATGTTACTTCCACTTGCCCCATGAATGTTATTTCTCATATAAACTTCTAAATCAAGTAGTGCCGACTGGTAGAAATATTTTTCTGTGTTTTCATCTTTGTTTTTGAACCTTCTGCCTGAACAAATTTGTAAATTATGTACATTTGTTTTCCTTATCCCACTGTACATAAATTGTACAGATAAAATCAATACATTTTATTATGCTACAATTTGCTATACAATATAAACCCGAAGACCAAAACACATCAGATATAAATATATACTTTAGGATTTTTCAGGAAGCTATAAAAGATGTATAGGATCGATTTCTTTAGGACAGAGAAGAATCTGTAACCTAAGCTTGTTGAGGCAAAGTTCTCTGAGTTGAATTTGTGAGAGATGGACATAACACTGATCACATAGTGGATGGATGAATTTCTGGAGTTATTGAAATTTAGGACGTAATATTTTTGTTTTATCCTGTGCTTTCTGGGCCTTTTTTAGTATTCTTCCTTTTCTGACTTCACAGTTTTTACCTTTATTAACTTTAATTATAAAGCTTATATAAAAATTATTAAGCTTATATTAAAATTCATAAAGCTTATATATAAAGTCCTGTAAAGGGCTTTGGTGGAAAATCAGACCAGATGCTGTAGGAATCAGATTGTTGAAATAATGAAAATCTTGACAGGACCATCTTAAGGCACGTTTTTGAAAGAAGTGAAAATAGGAAAAAAAGCAATAAGTCAACCCTCAGGAAATCATGGGCACAAATAGAATTCGGCTGTAGCAGTTTATTGTGGGAAAATCTTTGAATTTTATGCAGTTTATGACTGCAGTGAAAAACTAAAGAGAGTGGTGAAAATCTGTAGCTTGGTGGTGAAGTTAAAATAAAACATCTGCTCCTGGTCCTCTGCAGGACAGAAACCTTCCCCACACGTGGAGAATGCTAATGTTCCTTGATGAAAACAAATTTGTGACTGTAAATGAGCAGTGAGCCAGGGGATGTGCTGGATTGCTGAGAAATGACAGAGGTCAGAGCAGCTGGAGATGCAGCAGGGAGTGCCCAGAGCTCCTGAGGGGTAAAGCTGAGCCTGGCAATGGCTCTGCTGAGCAGCCAGAAGAGCAATGTGGGGATTTTTCATGGAGAGGAGGAAGGATTTCCTCAGCTGGAAGTGGGAGGGAGGAGGAAGTAACACTGATAGGGATTCTTTAGATGGAAAAGAGCATAGGGGAGGTTGAATGTGTGGGATTATGGTGTAAAGAAGATGAATGGCTCCACAGATTTGCTGTTCTGTGTTAAAATCCCAGGCCTGGCTTAAATTAGGGCAACAAGGCTGCTCAAATTCTCAGCCTGCAGTGCCACAAATAAGTGCAAAGTGTGCTCTGGTTGAGCCTCTAATATTGCACAAACCCGAGGGAGAGGTAACAAGGTTTAAGTGATTTAAGGGTTTTAAGGACAACTGAGACTGTGCATCGAGAGAAATTAGTTTAATTATGAAGTCTGAAGTGCTAAAAGATACCCCCACACACAGGGAAAGGGAAAGGGAAAGGGAAAGGGAAAGGAAAGGAAAGGAAAGGAAAGGAAAGGAAAGGAAAGGAAAGGAAAGGAAAGGAAAGGAAAGGAATTATGATTCCCTCATCTTTCTTTTTCTCATAACACAGATGAAAATATTTTGAGCACAATCTTTCCATTGGGTTTTTTTTCCAATATGACAGGTTTGGTTTTGTAAGTAAAAACAATGGAAAAAATGGAAAATGAATTGTTTTCAAGAGCACAATATTAACAATTAAGAAATAATGTAAATATTTTCCCAGTGAGAAAATAAAAGAAGATGTGAAGAACAGAAACATAAAATTAAAATCCTGCAGCAACATAAACACCTATATTTTCTGTCCCACTATATATATATATATACACGCAGAAGAATACACTATTATTATTTCTATTACATTACTGATGAGAGACTGCTTCAAGAAAAATGAGATGTAGGGAAGATTAAACTCTCCCAGTCCAGAATTTGTTCCTGCATTCCTGACTCTTTTCTGACATTGCTGGCAGGAAACATCTTGGTTTTCCTTGATGATAGGTGCTACATACAGTGGAATATCTACCAGTCCTGTGTAGTAAATCCAACTCATTCACAAGGTATTAAATGATTCCACTGGAATAAGATCTGTTCCAAAAAAATCTTTTATCACATCAGAGAAAGCCCTCAGCTCCATAGATCATAGAAACTAAAAAACTTTCCATAATTTATTTTCCAGTACTATGAGTGCTAACTTTCTTCAATGTTTGGCAAACCACAGTGATTTACATCAAATTTAGCATTTATTACAATCACTTGGCAAGAATGCAAAAATTCCAGCAAAGCATGCTGATGATTGAAATACAAACAGTAGCTGGTTTGGAAAGCAGAAAATGGTGATTGCCTCCATCATGCTCTGATTTTGCATTCACATGAATGACCATGAGCTGGGAGTTGCTCTGCCTAGCCCACCCTGAGCCAGCACTGGCACAGCAACGTGGCAAATAAAACATTTAACAATGGACACCCACTCTGCTTTCAGCAGCAGGCAGTTGTCTGCAGTGCACTTGGAAACTTTTAATCTCCCTCTTTAAGGCAAAGATGGCCTTTCCCTTGTTTAAAACGAGCTGGCATGTAATTTGTTGTTCCGCTCGTTAACCCAGGAGGCAGCCAATTCCTGTCATTTCAAATACATCTGAAACCAATGAAGCTCAGATGGGATTTTTGTAGTTTGCTGGTGGCAGTTCTGCCTTGCCCACTTATACTGGAGTTTACTTCTGAAATACTGATCCCACCCAAACGATTTTATGTTAATTGCTACACATTTTTATGTACATTTCTTATATTTAACATATTGCCAAACTATAATAATTACATTAATTACAAGTTAGTGGTTGGTTTACTTGATTTATGTACACTCTGTTTTTTTCTTTCCCTTTTTCATCATATTACAAAATAAATCACAGCATTACACAGTGCACGCTTTTGTCAGAGCAGCACTTGTTCTTATGTTCAACACAAAATAGTTATTTACTAAATCCTTGAAACAATGGATATGCCATTTGGGTCTGCACTCTAAAATTATAGATAACACTTAAAAATAGAGAAATGTAAAAGATATAGAAAGGAAGGATCAGTGGAAGGTAGAGGTAAGTGTTCTGGCGAAGAAAAGGAATAAGTAAAAAGTCAACTCAAAAATTTACTAAAACCATATTTTTATAGGACAAAGAATCCTTGGGTAGCTGAGAAAACCATATCAATGTGGGGAGACCAAACAAGATGCTGTGGTAATCATATCTGCAGTGGGATTAAACAAGATGATCTCTGATTAATTTCCTTTTGGGAAAAATTAATGTTGCTTGGTTTTTTGTTGTTGGTTTGTTGGTTTTGTTTTTTTTTTTTTCCCTATAATTCCACACAGTTTCAGATTTTCACCTTGAAAATTAATTTCTTTGGGAAGATTACACCGTTCTTCCCATACCAAACTAGAAATGTGGGAGATGGTAGAGTTTTGTAAAAAGAAAACTCACAGATAAGTTTGTGACATAAACTGTGCTATCAAGTCAAACCAAAGTGCTTTGATCATTTTGGCAGAAAGCATTCATCCACCACAGACACAACTCAATGAAATAGTTGAGGGTTATTTTATAATGTGATTACAATTTCTCTAATGTTTCAGCTGTTGTCAACTATTTAAATGGAAAATTTCCTTCTCCAGTGCACATAATTCTAAGATAATTTCTGTCCAGTTCCAGAGGTAACCTTTTCTTTACAGGAACTGTGGCATATACAACCATGGTGAAAAAGAAATTACCTTCACAGTGATGCACACAGTTTCAAGAAGGCTGCATATTTTAGGATGTCAGTAATAAGTCCTGAAGCATCACAAAAGAGCCATTTGTGATGTACTTTGGGTCAGCAGTGATGAAAAGTTATTGCCATTGGATCGTTGTTTGACTGCCTGTGTGAGCTGAGTTGATCTAACACAGAGTGGGCAGTGGCAAAATACAATCCCAGGACCAAGGAATGCTTCTTAAAACAAGAGAGAAAGAATCCCAGGGGACAGAGGGAGAGGCTCAGGGGAATAAAAATGGATAGACCTTGCAAGATGTGTATTAGTGGGGGTTTTTTGTTGTTTTGTTTTTAGAGTTGGGATTGAAGGACAAGAGACAGGATTTTTGTGTTTAGACTCAGTTGTTTATTAATTCTTATTTATAGTACAGTGAGTTTTGCAGCACTTTCAGCTAACAAGCTAAAAGTGAAAAAATGGAGTTGTATTTTGTTCATTAGAAGGTTTTTAAAGGCAAATAGTCCAATTAAAAGCTAACATTTATATTATTTATACTTTTGACATAATGACTAAACACTGTGTGACCCACAGTGTGGTACTTTTTATTTAACTAAAATCTAAGAAGAAGGAACAAGAAGGAAGAGGAGCCAACATCTCAGACTTTCTATTTTGTTTTATACTTATTATTATATTCTAAAACTCCGAATTCCAAGCCCTTCACCATGTGATATTACACACTTCTATTCAAACTACTGATTCCAACTCCATTATTTAAATTTGGAAGCCTTCTCCAAGGCCTCAAGTCCAAAGCAGTGCTCCCTTGGGGGTCAGTGCCAGAAAGCAAAGACAATTCAAAATTCCCAGGTTTCAGAGTTCTAACAGGTGTGGAAAAGTGACACACACTTGGAATAACCACAGGGATAATTGATTACTTTGGGTCTCTGACTGTAACTCGTATATACCACACGTATTTACCACGAACTAAGTGCCACAAACAGAGGTATGTGGCTGGCAGAGGAACTCTACAAGAAATTAAGACAGTCCACTTTGGTGCTTGAGGTAGGAAATTCCCATCTACTGGATGATTTTGGATTTAAAGGCCTGCTCTAATACTTCTGTGTGAAGCCAAATGCATGCAAACTGCAGTGACATGGAGATATAAAGAATGACATCACAGCAGCATTTATCACCAGATGTCTAACAGGAAGGGAAGGTCTCCTTCATCCAGCTAAAAAAGGGAAGCAATATGTCTGTCTGCATAATAAATAGTCTGACTGGAAATGTGACACATCTTTTCAATTAGGGGAGGGTGGCCTCAAAGGCTGTTATTGATGGCATTCTGCAGATTATTATATCACACTCGGGTCCTTTCCACTGTGAACTGTTCTTTGCATATGTACAACTCAGAAAAAACATCCCTGAATCAATAATAATTTCAGAACTCCGAAATATATTCACTGATCTCATTCCAAAGCTTTCCTTGGAATACAGATTTATTGCATTATACCATGGACAATTAAGCATAGGATGATAGGCTTGTCCCCTCATCTGTTCATATTATCTAACTGCAAATGTTTTCTTAGCAAATTGCATAAGGAAGATAAGCAACAATGGTTAATCTTACAAACTTTATGTCCTTTTTGCTTTCATACGTGAATAGATGTGCTCTGAGCTGCATTGTTTAGGCAACTGATTTCCTCCTTTCTATCTCTAATCTATAATCAACAGCTTGCAAGCATCAAATGCAGAGGCTTTCAATTTTTATTCACTTCAGTGAAAAATAAATGCAAACTGCTTCTAGAGCAGAATATTACACTTTGCCTAAAAGTAAATAATTACCCAGAAAATCAAACCTTTGAATTGCAGTCTTTGAAACTTGCATGGCTGGATCAAATATCAGAAAATAATATTTTGAAAAATCAAGAAACAGCACACCCAAAGATTTAACTCCAGGTCCAGAAGAAGTTCACCTGATAGTCATAAGACCACGAAGGATTTTTGTCTCTGGCTGCTGCTGGATTCAGCTGTGGCTGAGGATGTGAGATAACGAGAGGCAGCAACTTCATATGGCTGCCAATTGAATCCCAGACTTTATTCCAATGCAATCCTACCTGGATTGCTGGTAGACTACCCTGTGGGTGTGATTGCAGGTTTTGAGACAAACCCATGAGCTAGCTGATCTGAGAAGGGGACTCAGCTGAAACAGCATTAAATAAAAAATAAATAAATAAATAAATAATTTTTAAAAAAGGAGAAAGAATCCTAATAGGTATTATGAACTTTTATTACTTAACACTAAACCAAGCCTCCATACAAATTGTGAGGGGCAGGAGTATTGTAAACCATAAACTCTTTCCTTCACAGACATGCTGCTTGCTCTCCACAGTTCTCTCATTAGCCACACAAGCTGCTCAAAATGCCTAAAATGAGACTCCTGGTGATTCCAGCTTTTCCCTCCTTCCCAAGAAACAGGCTGACTGTTGTAGGTACTGGAGCAGGAACAGGATTGTCCCTATCCTCTCCATCCAAAATTCCTGATCATTCCCCGTTCTCCAGGCACCAGCCACAGCCACATATTGAATTCTTTTCCATGGATTTCATGGAGACTCTCATTTTGCAGCTGCAGGATGGAGGTGGCTGGAAGAAGATGGAGACAGACTGGAAGTGGATCCAGTTCCAGCCTGGATAACAAGCTCCTGCAGGCCCTCCTGTATTTCATGACATGTAACACATTTTATCCCAGGGTTCAAATGGGGAGAGGAGGATATAGGTATTAACTTGGCTGGCCAGTACAGAGCTTTAGATGCTGCAAGTGTGAGACTAATTTTATTTGAAAAAAAAAAATTCATGCTATCACCTACACATCCTCTACTGCCATTGATCAACTTTACTTTTTATGACACAAATCACTCTGTAACCTGCCAACAGCACTTTTTGTAGTCTGTCAAAAGCATTTTTTACTACAATTTTGATGTACTTCCAGCTTTGTAATACTGTTTCCTTCACTCTTTCTATTATATATATTTTTTATACGTTGCTTGTTTGGAAAAACTTTTGTGCTTGTAAACCTATGAAATGCTGGCCTTGTCAGATCTGTGAAGAAAAATTGTTCTATACCTTGTCTCCTTCCACAACAAGAGTTATGTTAGATATATATAAAGTACTGATTTTCAGCACACACAAACACACAAAAAAGTGAAACCTGTCCTCTTTTCTTGACAGGAATTTAGAAAGCAGAATACAGCAGAGAAATTCTGCCAGACTGTAACAAACATGTAGATCTGACCTTTGTCTTTTAAAATGAAAAGGTAGCATTGCACTGTCAGCAAGAGGCAACCTATGATTTTTATGCATGTGTAGTTAGATGGGAAGAACTTTCAAAGGAAAAAACAGGATCTGGCAAATTCCTAGGCTGCTGTTACTTTTGAAAGCAAGCATTAAATTATTAAAAGATAATGCACTGTTACTCACAGATTAATACATATTTTCTCTAAGGAAAAAAGAATATTCCCCTTATTCTACCCTTTAAATAAGACTTCAGAAACATGGAGAGATTTTAATCTCCTGGAGCAGCTGATAACTTGGAAAACTCTTCCCTTATGATTGCAGCAATCAACAATGGCCATGCTGCACTTACAGGGTTGAGAAAGGTATCTTTTGGTGCTGTGTCCAGTCTGTTATTTAATGTGACATCTGCTCCTTTTCCCAGCAGTTAATTTCCTATAAACGGGTGATAGATCAAGGTAAAAAGTACATTTGACAAATTTAACAGTTCTGGGGTGGGGGAGGCAAAGATCAACTTTACAACATCAAGGCTGTGTGTTTCCATACAAATAAGGATCCAGAGATGTACATGTGACAATGCCTAAAGAAATACAGTTGTAATTTGTTATTTCAGTCAGCCAGTGCCCAGTTACTCACCAGAGACAAAAAGGGAAAGGCAAAACTAACTCCAGTATTTCTTGAATCCCTATGACCCCTTTGTTTTCCTAACATGAAGCAGAATGAAGATTTCCGTCATCTCTACTCCTAAAGATTTCTTGGGGTCGTTCTGATAGTCAGCATGAGCAAGATGCAAATGCATTTAGGTTGATAGATGAGTATTTTGGGTAATAACCTTAATTTGTGCTGGGCAATAACCTAACACGTGCTGAATCTGGGCCTTATTACTCAAATCCCAGAAATGACCAGCTCTAGTGATTCTGGTAATTGTTCATACTGCAGGACACAGCAAAAAGTTTCTGAATTGAACTTCAGGCCAGGTAAAAGCTGAAACACTTCAATATTTTAGGACTGTAAGAGTAATTACTTGGAATTGCTTTGCCACACCCGAGAACTAAAAACTTTGTCTTGCCAGTGGTTTTCTACCAGCAATCCACTCATGAAAATCTCCTTTATTGATGTGTCATACTGCCCTCTGCCTACAGTTTTTCACAGTATCATGTTACATCTCTTGCAGCAATCAAAACAAACAGTACAGACTCCCATAAGAGATGAATTCTTTCATTCTCCTTGTATCTAAGATGACAACCAGTGGTGAAATGTTATTCTGTGCATATGGCTCTGAGCCATCCATATGCAAAGGCTAAATTGTTCGAAGGAGAAACGTCCTTGCAAGGTTCAAAGGTCTTTTATGATTTTGCTTTGCCAGCACTGATAGTTTTAAATGGGTTATTAAGTCCTGGAAAGCTCATCTGGATGACAGCTCATACACGTTTACATTTGCTGACAATTTCTGAAAGGACCATGAGAGAGAATAACTTTGTTTCATTAGCATATAACCTCCTTAAGAGAGAGCTCTCAGTGACTTTATAGCAGTAACTGTGATTAATTACAGCTATTGAGAAGATCAATCTGACAGTTAAAATAACATTTGTTTTTCATCCTTTAATATTTCCCTGTGAAGAATTCATCCCAGATTTCAGAGCAATGCCATGTATGTGTGTTCTACTCTCCCCTGGGCAAATAGATGTGAAGGTCTGCCTCACAACGCTTTGATGACTTTTACTGCCTTAGTCCTTAAGAAAATCCCCAGCAACATGAAAGGTCATGTTTCAGTTTTCCTTGAAATATTTATCCTAGGTGGATTAAGAATCAAACCTGGCAAATCATGGCTGGCTGTTGTGGGGTTTTTTTGTGTGTGTTTTGTTTTTGTTTTGTTTTGTTTTTCAAGTATTACTCATTCCTTGAACACAAATGAGAACTGGGCAAAACCAAAGAAAAACAAAACAAATTAAAGAAGGATAATTAGATACATTCCACTGCAGGATGAAAAGACTGAGCCTTCTGAGGAAACTGCAAAATGTGAGCACCCACAGGTCTGCAGATCTGCTATTCCTGGAAGCCCCTGGCACTGCTGTAGTTTGAGCTGCACCTTTAATGTCAGTTCATCACAAAGAATTTCTATCTTTGCACTGTGACAAAGCCATATACTGTTTTACAAAGAGGGAAATGTCAGAAAAGAAAACAATTCTGCGACAATTTCTTCTGGAATGGAAAAATGTCGATATATTCCATGGGGAATGCCCTTGTTTAGTTCATTCAGTTAGGCAGCAAATCTTTCTTTGCTGTCCTCTACATTTTCCTCCTGGTTTGCTTCTGCAGCTTTTCACTCAGCATGTTTATGAAGACTCACAATGCATCCAGACTTTGTCCTGTGCTTTGGATGAGAATTTTAAATGCACAACTGACACCTCATGTCACCAAGGGGGAGGAGAGGCTCCTGGTGTCCTCTTAGGACAAAGCAATGGGATGCTCTTTTCCACATTTTCCTACTCCAGTGTAGCTCAGAGCAAGGGAAAACTTGGCACAGTGTCAGTGCCCTGGCTAAAGGGGTCGGAATTTTGTTCATCTGCAGCCCAGTGATCCCCCTCTGCTGTGAAAGTCTTCCTGGAAGGTCAAGGATTTGCTAGACCTGAAAGTTGCCTTCTGCAGAGCTCAGAGGTGTTAGCAGATTCCAGGTTAATATTCACTGTAATTGCAGATAATTTGGCATCAATCTCAGCAGCAGGCAGAGTGTGACATGTTCAGGTGACATGACAGCTGGCAGGAAATGGATTTAGAAAGGAATTCCACAGCCCCAAATTGTGGAGGGTTTGTCATTTTCTCATCTGCCATTTCAAAGTTCTGAAGTCTGGCAAAATCTTCATTTGGGGTTCGGGTGAAAAGCTTGGAATTGCTCTAATGAGTGGCATTAAAAAGAAATATTTTTCCTTTTTTTCTTACCTCTTTTCCCAAGCAGAGTAAAAATATGTTAGGTTTTTTTTTTCACTTAATCCTTTAAAATCTTAATAAATAAGCACACAAACATACACTGTTTTGGTCTCAAAGGCAGATTTCTAAATGAGTGGTGTTCTAAAGAGAATCTTTAGCCAACGTGAAGTAATTCCTTTTTTCCAGATAAAAAATACACTACATCCCTTCTCCTGCTGGATCTTCAGGCTGTGGGACATGGTTCAGAAAAGCTCTGGAAAGCTCTGAGAGTTGGACTAAGCTTTAATGAAGCTTTAAATGAGTCTTAAGTTATTTGTGAATGGAGTTCAGAAAACTAAAGTCAAAGCAGGATTTGTCTTTTCCTGCTATTTCTTGTTATTTGATCCTTTTATGTCCAAAGCATCCTACATACTTTGGCTCATACGAGCTAAATCTTTTAATTCAGACTTCAAGGATTTAATGGAAATTTAAGTGGAATTTAGCCAGACTGTTCAGCAATTTGAAGGATTAAGTCTTTTTCATATAGCCTACTTCTCTGTATTAGAGCACCACACTTATTTCCTTTTCTTTCCTTTTTTCCTTTTTTTTTATACTAATGTTTTGTAAGGATTATGTGAAAATTTGAATGCTTGGTAGCCAAATTTCTGTTCCAACTGATGCCTGCATCTAAAATATTTTCTCTAATAATTTACAAAAAGCAGAATGTGGGATTTCAATGTTTTTTATTCTTCTGAATTTCCAAAACCACTTACCTGTGGTTTGACTTGAAACAATACCAGCTTTTCTTCCTTCTGAGAGCTATAACCTCCAATGCTTTTAGAGCCATCAAACCAGAAACTTGTTTTCCAGCAAATCATTCTTCCACATCACAGTCTTAGAACCCTTAGCCAACATTTATACTTTCCTTATTTGCCAAATAGCATACCATAAACTTCAAGAAGATTTAGCAGGACATTGAGGATGACCAAAAAAAAAATATTGATAAGGGGTTGGCAAATCCATGCTTTCATTTAGACAAATAAGCATAAATAATTGTACTTACAAAAAGCCTGGTAGGCATAACTGTGAGGGACAGGAGAACCAGGTGGCCAAGTAACTTTATGTACATGTGAGGCACAAACCCTTGTACAACCCTTCTCACTTGCTTTGATATCTGTGCAGGAGCTGCCTCCAGCCATGGGCTGTGCAGTGCAGGATGCTACGGGAAACAGAGCTGAATTCAGAATATTTTGCCCCAGGAATTCAAGACAGAGACTCCACATCTTCAGTTTGCAGTAGGGCCAGAGTCATTGCTGTGAGAGCAGTGTGCTGTCATCAACATGAAGGATTTTGGCTGAAGATCAGTGAGAATTCTGGTTATAATGGACTTGACAGGATCTCAGCAATGTCAAAATGATAGAGCAAGACATCCAAAGATGTGTGAGTACTGAAAGTCTTCACAGAGCTGGATACTGAGTGCATGCTCATAAATAAACAAGTGACTGGAAGTTACCAGCTTCAAGCTTCCTTGACATTTATAACATTTCCCCTCACCTGTGAAACCATTAACATTGTTCTTTTTGTGGTTTCTCTACAGCTCAGCAGTGAGAACAGGGACACATATCTCAGAAGTGTTCTGGGAGAACAGCTCTTTTAACATAGGAGCCAACAGGGAAAAAATACTCTCACATTGGAAAAGCAGTCAAGGAAAACTGTTATCAATAACATTGATAATCCAAATAATCTGTGAGTGGAAGTTCTGAAAAAAAAGTTAGAATGAGTAGTTGGGAGAAAATGAAAGTGGATTTAAGTTACTTTAATGAAAGTTTCTAAGGGTAAATTGTAGTGATAAGGTACTGATTTTTTTCTTCTCTTTTTTTTTTTTTTTTCTATTAGACATAAACAGCACTATGATTCTTTTTAATAGGTTTTAGAAACATCTGTTATGGTACCAAACAAAAAGGTACTTAATCTTAAATGACACAGTCTTTTCCATTTAGAATGCAGTTTGCAAAATGAATACTAATCTCTTAGAGAATAATAGGCCACCTTTACCTTATTTATTACAGACATATTGTCATTATCAGCTATGCTGAATCAAGGTGACATCATATGGGGCATAATGATTGCTTGCTGTGTGAAGTAATCAAAGTATATTCCTTTGGATTATTATAAACTGAAGTAAACTGAGAGAAAAGCTCTCTCTCTTTCCTCCCTTCTCCTTTTCACTTTGATTAGGTCATGAAGGCTGATGACCACCAAGAGAGATGGTAGTTGAACAGGATACATTTCTTCCTAGTGTTTGTTATCTTTATTTCTAAAATAACCTATTTGGACCACAGGAACAAATAAAAGCTTTTAGCTAACTCTGTTTTGTTCATGGAAAATATCCATGAGATGTTTGTAGTATGTTGTAGATGTGGCTACCAAAAGAGATCAGGACCCTTTATCTTCTGAGGTCTGGGAAGATTCATTTCACTTAACCCGAGACCTTTGCAGAAGCAGTTTGAAGTTATTGATCCCTCACTGCTGTCTAGTGGCTGCTCCAGTGGTGTGCAACTCACTTCTCTCTCTCCATTTTCTTTCCCCAAGCAATAACATCTAAAGTTGAAAACAAGCCCAAGCCAGCAATATCTTTCCCTGCATCAAACCCTTTTGATTTTCAAGACTAATATAATTACTTTCTGTCCACTCAGTGGCACCAGGATCTGCATTAAAATACTAGTATTAGTTAAAATGTTATTCTAAATTATGTAAGACACTTTATGATTTAAATTCCTTCTAAACTTCCCTAGTCTCTGCTCTGGACAGTCCATAAATAAAAATTTACTCTGATCCCTGAACCCCATTTTTATGGATGCATGGACATAGACTTGCTAATGAAATAAATACATAAACTGGCTTTTGGTGTTCAGGGGGTGATTGGTTAACAGGCAGATTGTTTGTTTATTCAGTGACCCTCAATTGTGTAAGTTAAAGTCATGGCATAGAAAAGATTAGAAGGAGTTACTGAGATTTTTGCAATGCTGTCCTTACTCTCCTTTCATTCTCTACCTTCTGAAATATCTGATATATAAACACTCCTGAAAGTATCCCCCTCTCAGAAAGAAAAGAAAACATGGTGTTTGAAAGGAGTTCTAAAGGACAGGGAGAGAAAATAAATAGCAAGAAGACCTTTCATATATAAGTATATTTTTTAATATATGTGTCTATGTGTATATATATCATTCCCTTTTTGCTTTGTGCAAGGTAGTCTTATTGGTTTATAAACATATATATGTCAGCACATATACATGACTGCATTTAGAAAGAGCAGAAGGCCTGCACTGTGCTGCATGTGTCTTTGCTATTACAAAGTGACTGGTACACTATATTTATTAAAAATCAATATGTCTTTTACAGATACATCCTCAAGCCATTGCTGTCTTAATGTTCTGCCTCTAAAGAACAAGACTCTCTCATTCAGACAAAATACAATTTTCTAGCTTGAACTCTTGGACTCTATTTGTTTTTAAAGAGAAGTCATCCATATCAGTAATAGATATGGTGGCAGTTTCATTAAAATGAAAGAAAAAAAGTCTGTTCTATAGATTTAAGATAAAATTATTAGAGAAGTGCAGGAGTTGTGCACAGTGCACATAAGATTATTCTACTTGTTTAATTTCTAAATAGGTGTATGTGTGATGATTTAATATAGCATAACTAACTGGAGTGCCCAGAACTGATATGATCCTGAACCTTGCACAGATTACATCATCACTTATAAGAAACAGGTGGATGGACATCGTGCAAGGATCTCCCTTGGGAGCTTGTTTGATCAAATATTAGTGCTGCACAAAGGGAGCAATGCTGCTTTCAGACCTGCAGAGCTGGTCAGTGGGTCCAATTCACAACTCATTTTTGGATGAGATTTGACACCTGCCATGTTCTTCCATCAGGGGATGTTCAGGTTGGACATCAGGAAGAATTTCTTCATGGAGAGGGTTGCTAAGCATTGGAATGGGCTGGCAAGAGAGGTGGTGAGGTCACAAATCCCTTGAGGTGCTCAAGAAATGACTGGACATAGCATTCAGTGCCATGGTTCTGCTGACAGGGTTTGCTCAAAAGTTGGACTTGATGATCTTGGAGTTCTTTCCCAACCAAAATGATTCTGTGATTCTGTGATTCTGTGATGTGGCATTGGTCCATGTAATAGAGTTTCATAGAATGGCCAGTAGCAGACACCTGAAGACAAGTGTAAGAGCAAAGTAATTGTCCAGAGGTACTTTCCTCAAACACTCCAGTTTCCAGCAGTCTGTGTTGCACAGACATCTTCTAATACATTTTTCTTCCATTCATTTTTCTTTTTTTTTTTTTTTTTTTAATTTTATGCAAGCGCTCAGCATCCAAATACTTTGGGGCAAAAAGTTTCTCAGCTTACATGTATTTAGACATCTGTATATTAAATTAAGATAGTATTAAGCTAAACCTGTAAGTTTTGGATGGCATTTGAATGATCAACTTGAAGCTCAGGCAAGCAAATTCTTAGGGTGCTGTCAAAGACACCTTCTTAAAATATGAATTGCAATCTCTTAAAATTGCAAACTGGATAGGTGGAATACCTCTTGTTAATTCTGGACACAGCAATTCCACATGCAATTGGGTTAGTAGCTCACTCATCCCAGTTTACCCATCAGCTTCAGTTTGTTATTCATAGGAAAGAGTTTCCCAGCACAGCAGGAGTCTGGCTGGCAAATGGGGCTCTTCCAGGCTGTCACAGGTTGAGTAATAAAAGGCTGACAGAGTAAATGGCCCCCAGCCTCTGTGCTAAAACCCCCAGCACGCCCTTTGTCAGATTGGAAATTGGATTGAGGCCTTGGAAATAAAGAAATAGTTGAGAAAAGATAAATTTTAAGTATTACTTCCAATTCTCAAAGCTTTCCCTACTGCTCTATACCAACACAGCACTCCAGCTTCTAAATTTCTGGTGGATTTCTGTTTATCAGGTCACAGAGTTACCTAAGTGGTCTAGAAAGGCAGGAGTGTTACAGTACTTGTGCAAAATTATTGGATGTTGACATGAAGAGAGTTGAGGAAAGATTGCATCAGTCCACACAACTCTTTGCAATTATATATACAAACTCTCTGGGACTAATTTTATTTATATTGCTATTATAAAGATGGGGAAAATACTGTATAGGGGCTTTACAGGGCCAAAATACTGAGATCTGTTTAATTTTTTGCCCTGACTGGAAGTTTTCATTGTCATGAAATAGAAATAGAAAGGCAGCAGAAAGTCATTAACCCTGTGACCCAATAAAGAAATACACCTTTGGGTCCATGAGTAGCTGACAAAGAAAAACACCAACAAAAATTGTCCTCCAACTTACAGACTGCTAATAAAATGTACAGCAAAATAAACTTTTATGCCAGAGGGTTGTTTCCAGTAGCCTAAGCACCTACAGTAAATTCCCTACATGCTGTTCAGTTAAGTTCAAATCAGCTGAATTATTGAATATGACAGAGAAAACCATCCTCATCTTGAAAAGAGCTGCATGCTCCTTGGGGCTGTTGAATTCAGGGAACAAAAGTAGTGCCAGGCCCTTCTGGTGCCATCCCACTGATGTCAGCAAGCTTCCATCAGCATATCTGACAGCAGAATTTAACTCCTCATTTCTATGTAAAAGATGCATTTATGGTAGGATTAAGAAGCCAGGCCACTGCATGCTGAATTTAAATATGGCGGTCCCCTAAGAACTGACAATAGACAAAAGAATAATATGTGTATACAAATGAGAACCCACATTTCAACCTTAAAATTGTTTCTATATATTAAAAAAAAAATCAAATTCATACTCTAAGAAGGTGTCTTTATGTCATCTAAAAATACTTGAATTTAAGTAAAAATTTAGCAAATTCCTTAAGGCAAAAATAAAATTAAAATGAAAAAGATGTGTCTGGATGTAGCTATCACACAAATGGAAAATGTACTGAATAATCACAGAGTTCAGTGTATTATTAAACCTTCACTGTACTGAGTTTTTCTCGTGTAGCTTTATGTGAATGATGCTGTATTCTGATGAAGTCTAATTGTTTAAATGTTTTCATAAGTGCCTGGTTTCCATTTAATCCATCCGTCCATTAAGACAGCAATAAAATGCAGAATGAAGAACCATCACAGTTCCTGTTTGGGATCTCATCTGAAGATTGATCTTTGCAATCCTTAATAAGCACAATGCATCTTCACATGGCATACAAAATGCCTGGTTTTGTGACATTCAGGACTATGCAATCAACACACAAAAAGGTGGCTTTTTTTTTTTTTTTTTTTTTTTTTTTTTTTTTTAAAGAAAGTATTTAAGTGGTGCTCCTGAGCCTGGAAATACTCATAAATTTAGCAATGATCATATTGATCTACCAGTCACCTCTGTGGAGAACAAAGAACTGGTCAGGTCAAGCAATTTTTAATATTTTTGTTACCAGAGATTCATGGAAAGGCAGAATTTTGGTTTTTAGACCCTAAGAAAAGTGTTTTCATTGACGTGCTTTCTCTTGCCTTTCCCTAAGGAAGGTGCCTAGAGCTGTGCTCCTGATGTAGGTATTTAATGGAATGTGTGCACTGAGCTTTCTTACCCAAAGTTAATAAAGGTGAGGAGCAACCTGGAACTGATTTCCATGCTATAAATATAAAAGTTTTGATGCCATTAGACTGAAAATAACTGACTGACTTTTACTTAATTATAAGAACATTTTCTTGTGTGGTGCATTCAATTGACCCAGAGATATAAAATGTATTTGTAAATTACAAGTATTTGTTAATGGGGTATGAAAAAAACCTCAAAGTGCTCAAAAGCTTCATGAATACTAGGTGGAAACAATTATGATGACTGTCTTATAATGAAAGATCTGAAAATATACTAGATCTAAGGATTTCTTTAAACAAAGCAAAATATTTTTCAATATTTCATTGGCAATTCTATTTTTAATCCCAATGTCCGTGCAAGTTCTGTGTCAATTTTTTTTTTTTAAATTGCTATATAGGGTGATGAATTCTTTTGGAATAGAAGCAATTAGTAATAAATAGCTTGCATTCCATAGTGTGATGCATCAATTTAAGGCAGACATGGTTTCTGAGCACATCCTTCAACTGAGAAAAATTTCTATCTCCCATATGTACTTCTTAGATATGTTTGAAATACTAAATCATCTATTTCCAGAAACTCTCTAGAAATGTTTTCAACATGTTTCCAAAATTTATTGCAAAAATGAAAAAGATAGTAATATTTCCAAGGGTATTATTTTGGGGGTTGATCCTTTTCTATGTTTTTCAGTCTTTTGTGCTGTACATGACTTAAAAATCTATTACTGTGCAACAATGAAGAAAATCAATGGTGTCACATTATATTTATTTTTAATCACTAAAGAGCACTGTTATCTGTTAGGTTTGGTGTGAAGGTTTTGATCATCCCAAAATGCCTCCTCCTGACTCTGAGCATGTTCTTTCTCTGTAATGTCTCACACTCTGTTTGCTTTTTAGTCTCAGATTGGCTTTGCCAGCCATTTTTCAAATCTGGGGGCATGTTCTGGAAATTTGGTAAGCAATCTGCCTGAAGGAGAAACGCCACCAACAACATAAATTTTGGTTTTGGCAAAGAATCATAGACCCATGGAATAATTTATGATGGAGAGGACATCAAGAGGTGTCTAATCCAACACTCTGCTCAAAGTCAGCTCAGCTCTGAGGTCAGGCCAAGTTTCTTGGGTCCTCTTTTAATCAGGGTGAGGGTGGAGATTGCAAAAGCTCTTTGGACAACCTGGACCTCTACACATTCACAAAACAAAAGAAAATTTGCTTGTATCTAGTGTACACCTCTCTTGTTTCAGTTTATGCTGCTGTCTCTTGTCCACCCAGCAGACACTGCTGATGGTTCTGACGTGTCTTCTCACTGACTCAACCTCTACCAGATCCCCCCACACATTTCCCTTCTTCAGGTTTAACAATTCCAGTTTCCTCAGTTTCACCTCATGGGCCACACGCTTCAGCCTCCCTACCATAATATTATTAAAATATTTTTGAAATGAACATTCCAGAGAGATCTCTTCAGAGTACATGCTCATTGTGATCTTTTTTAAACAGAAAGATGCATTGTTCTACCCACAGGTGATGTTACTGTGAATAATTCAGAGATGATAACCACCTTCTCTTGTAGATATTTGAGTGCATCTCATCTGTGCACTCTGAGATCAAGTTTTACTCTACATCCCTCTAGGATTTTCTGGGAGACTCCTTATTTGAGATTGTAAATTCAGTGCACAGAAAGTAAATTTACAATATTGCTTTTATGGGGAAAAGCATTCTCATGTTCACAGCAATTATAGTAATTGCCCTCACTTTACCCTCTTTTAGATTAGATAACCCTCACTCACAGTCCATGACTTGTCCTTCTCTCATCTCACTGGGAATGTGTCCACCTTCCCCCTGAAGGGAGCCAAGCTCATGCTAAAGGTTTCCCTCACTGAGCTGAGCATTCTGCCACCCGTGGAAAATTAATGTTTGTCTGATTGCTCATCTGCCCACTTTGGTTTGTTGGTAAAATATCACCAGCAAATATTGCTCTCTGTATGCCCCTTGAAAACACAAAAAGTACGTGGAAAAATTCACCCACTGATCCAATGAATTGAATCTTTCATCCTTTGAGCAAATATAATTGAATTGGCTGTTATGGTGGTTGTTTTCAATTATTGCCTCTGAATTTATTGGCTTGTCTTCTTGCTAGAGACTTTGAGAGTTGGGCAGGGAGTTCTATCAGTGACTGCCTTTAAGAAAACTGTTGTGGTAGCTAGTTTTGGTTAAATTTTAATATTTAATATAATTGTAGGGTAAAGGGCACTTTGGCCCATTGCCATTGCTGAGCAGCAGCTGAAGCAGCAGTCAGGAAGCTCCACACAACCTAAAATGATGGTAGGTAACTACACTCAAGTTATTGACTTTCATCCCTGATCAATAAAGTCCATTAGGTCTAGAAAGTTGCTTGTCCCATCCTGAGGTGATATCTCAAAGTGTGACTTTCTTACTCGTAGTGGTGATAAAGAGTTACCACCACACAGTGGAGTAGAGAGGAAAAAAAATAGAGAAAAATCTTGGCAGGGCAGCTTCAGAGGATTTGTGGTAAGCATACACCAAAATCCAGAGCTGGACTTTGAATCTGGCCTCTGATTTTGGTACATGCATGGGAATCCATTTAAAAGCCCTGCTGGATAAATGTTGGTGGTGATGGCTGTGGAACTGCAGGAACTCGGCCAAGGCAGCACCTGAATGCAGCTCGAGGGTGGCAAGAGAGTTTTGTAACCTCAGCTGCACAATCCACTCTGAAATATTTTGGGTATTTAAGCCAACTAATTTAAAGCTAGTGTGGGCATCTTGCAAACCCCAGTCACACACCTGAGCACAGGACAGACAGACTTTTCAGAAAACACCTGTTCCATCCTGCTCTTGCTGCTGATGGCAAGACTGAGGAGAAATCCAGCCTGTGCACCCAGAGCAGGCTGTGACCTTCACTGAGAAGAGACACTGTGAGGGAAGCAGGGTGTGAAATTGCAGCTACCTGCTGTAATTTTGCAGAATTAAAACGAGATGAGCAGCCAGTGTTCCCAGCCAGCTTCTTGCAGATCAAAGCTGGGCTGCTCCAGCTGACAGGCACATGGTACTGGAACAGACTCACGAGCTGACATTGCTTTACTGAGAAATGCCATCCCCTTGCAAAGCTGCTGCCCTTGATAAAATGGATCAGAGGGTCACACTCCTCTCCCTGCTGAAAGTTTATCACACAGGCAGATGCTCAAGCAAAACTGTTCAGGGGATTTGCTTCATCTAACCTCCATCTCCTGCCAAATGTCCACTTTGATGTGCCACCTGAGTTGGCATGTGTTGAAGTCAGAACTGGTTTTTTCTTTCCTTTTCTCTTTTTCTTTCCTTTTCTCCTTTTCTCTCCTTTTCTCCTTTTCTCTTCTTCTTTTTTTTTTTTTAATCCCTTCCCTTCCCTTCCCTTCCCTTCCCTTCC
>JAOTQP010001652.1:64173373-64197003 GCA_026413545.1 Cichladusa arquata | reverse complement strand
AGATAAAGATGATTGCCCCAGCTGGTTTAAAGATGGCCCATTAGCAGATAATATGTGCCAGGAGATCAGGGTCACTGTCCCACCCGGCTGCAACAGATGGTGACAGAATACACATTTCTGGCCACACCCTGTATTGCAACCCAAGATACTGGGGTTTGTAGAATTTGGTATTTTTGAGTTGGAATTAAGAGCTTTAAAGTCCCTTGGAGGATTATCTGTGGCTTGTGAGGCTCCTGGGTGTTCCTCTGACCCTCTGGGTTGGATATGAGGGCTTGAGGGGCCATTTGGGTCTGTCTAAAGGGGACACAAGGACATGGATTTATTATTCCATATTAGGCTCTGTAGAATTCTGAGGGCTCAGGAAGAATTCCTGTTTCTGCCACTGGATGTATAACTGGGGGTTTGGGGTTGCTTTTTTTCCTTCTGTAATCCCAACAAGCAGCAGGAAAAGGCAGATTTGTTTTGGGAAGATGCATCTTGACCTGATCAGCAGATTTGGGATCAAGAAGGAGATTTTCCTTAAATCAAGGATCATAGGGATACCCTTCTATTTCCCACCCTCCTTATGACATGGAATTGCTCTCTCAAAGGGCTCCTGGAGGTTTTTATTGGGCCAAGCCCCTCCTGTTGCAGAAGCTCACAGCAGCAACACATTCACAATCTCCCTCTCCTTGTTTTTGAAGTCCTTGATATTTTAGACTTGGAATCAAGAGCTTTAAAGCACCTTGAAGGATTATCTGTGGCTTGTGAAGCTCCAGGATGTCCCTCTGAACCGCTGGATTTAATTCCTGTGTCAGAGGTGCTGTTGTCCACCCTCCAGTTCCCTGTGTCATCCAGGGAGGCACCCAGGGAAGTCCCTCCCAGGGTTATCCAGCCTGATCCTCAATAATTCACCAGAAACACTCAGAAAATCCTGCTGAGTGGCCCTAATAAACTGCACTTATAATGTTCTCAATTAATTATCAGCTCTATCTTTTTAGCAGCTGTCCTGCTATTTTATGGAGGAACAGTGTGGAGAAAAATCACTTCAGCAATGTTGTTCTGGTCTTTGTTTCAGCCCAGTGTTCCCCTCTCACTGAAGCTTTCCCAGTATTCCACATTATCACAGGATGTGCCATTAAACCCCAAGTTCCCCAGGAGTTTCTCCAAAGCCCAGTGCACAGCAACTCTAATTTAAATGCATTTGCCTCAATAATACAATTTAATAACTACCACAGTTACAGTTTAGAATGAAAAATAACTCCTCAGCTCCTTAAACTTGCAATATTCCATCCTTTTGGCTTCCTCTTTAATTACTAAGCAGAAATATTTTTGGAACATATTTAACTTTTCAGCAACACTCCCATCAATTTTATCATTTCCATTTAGCAGTGGGCTTTACACCAGCACTAGATCCCTTTTAATTCCTATTATCAGATTTCTTTGAGTCCTAACACTTGGCTGTTTTCTTCTTTTGTTCTTTTCTTCCCTAACTAGACTTTCAAATAATGTAATAGCTCAGCTTAGAAGGTAAAGCCCAGATAATTGGGGCTGGATTAATTAATTTCTCTTCCCTCCTTTCCAGAGGTGTCTGCACTCACAGCCACAGCCTGTCACCTGCATTTAAAGGAATATCTTCACCTGGAACAGCGTTGTGTAAACACAGAGATCCTTCATGTGCATTTCCTGCCCAGGCACTGGTGGCCATCCAGCTGCCAAATTTATCCATGAGAAGAGAGGGCCAACCAGAGGTTCCAGTGTGATGGCATCTCACAGAGCAGTTAATTCCTTTTTTTTTTTTTTTTTTTTTTAATGCAGAGAGTTTGCATTGCTCCAGCAAGGCCAAGAATCTGTGTTTATTTCTCTGTTTTGCACAGCAGAGCCGGGAGTTTCATTTCTGATTGATCAGGCAAGGAAAACCCTCCTGGGAACCTGCAAGTTCCCAAGTTGGGCTCAAGTGGCAAAACCATGTCCCCACCTGGTCCCTCTGTCCCTCCCAGGCCATTCCCATCCCTCTCCCAGCAAAAATGAGGGGAACCCCTTGCATTCCCCAGGAGAACGTGGGGTCTGGATCAGCACCAGGCTGGGACCAACCCCTCCCCACATCCCCAACAGCCTTTTATTGGTGTCACCTTCCCAAAGGTGACCCCAGGGAGGCCCCAGCCACACTGACTTGCAGGGATGATGAAGAGAATGAGTTTCTATTTCCTACAGGGAATGAGGAAGAGGAAAAATTTCTGACTTCCTACAGGGATGAGGAAGAAGATGAATTTCTATGTCCTACAGGAATGAAGAGGATAAATTTCTGACTTCCTCCAGGGAATGATGAAGAGGACCAGGAGTTGTGTCCCCACTGGAGGAAGGGGATGCTCCTGCGCCAAGCAAGATCTTTCAGAGGCTGCAGAGGTGTCACAGCTCTCACTGAAGGTCTCAGCCCTGGCAGCTCCTTCAAAATTTGGGCTCCACCAGCAGCCCTGGGGCTCAGCTCAGCATTTGCTGCTGCTGGGGTGGGCAGATCCAGAGGTGGGAGTGCACTCAGAGGGGAGCTGGGGCTCACCCTTAGGGGGATGTGGGGCTGCTGGAGGAGCCAGGCTGGAGCAGAGCAGTGGCTCCCTCCAGAAAAGCAGCAGCGTTGCCATGCAGGATGAAGGACTCCCCTGCATCCCTACTGGCACCTTGAGGCATTGATTTCATAAACACTGGTGTTATTTGGAGGAGCTCCCTCGTGATGCTCTCCATCCTCCCCTGCTGCTGTGCCCACCTGAGCCTGACCCCAGAGTGGGGACAGAGGAGTGCAGGGTGTGGAGGGGCTGGAGGGGCAGGCCAGGAGGTGGCCAGGAGGTGGCCAGGCAGTAGCCAGCGTGCCCAGGCAGGCTGGAGAGCCCTTGAGAGCCCTGAGAGCTGCTCTCCCCTCGCCGGTGCCTCCCCCCAGCTCTCCCCGCGCTCCCTCCCCTGCCCTGCGGTTCTACGGCTATAATCAAATCATAACTTTTATTAAATTTCAGATTACTTTTTAATGGAATCAATTTCTTGTGTGGTGCTTTTCCCTTCTGCCCCACGGCTCAGCCACGCTCTGCACTTCTGTGGTTTTGCTCGGGTTTTTATCTCTGCTGCTGCCTCGACGCCGGGCCCTGGCTAAGCATCCCTGTCCTGCCTGAGGGGGACACTTGTCCCATGGCCTGGTGTCCCCAGAGCAGGAATTCCTGCTGAGGGACACCACGGGGGCAGCAGGATTTGTCCCATGTTCCAGCTGGCAGTGTGGATGGAATCAGCAAGAAATTTTTCCCCGGAGGGAAGGGAGCCCTCCCCTTTCCCTCTGGCTTTGGGGTTGCATAGGAAATCCTGTAGGAGATAGAAATTCATCCTCTTCCCCATTCTCAGTAGGAAATCAGAAATTCATTCTCTTCCTCATCTCTTGTAGGAAACAGAAATTCATCCTCTTCCTCATCCTTGTAGGAAACAGAAATTCTTCCTCTTTCTCATCCCTGTAGGAAATAAAAATTCATCCTCTTCATCATACCCTGTAGGAAATAGAAATTAATTCTCTTCATCCCTGTAGGAAGGCAGAAATTCATCCTCTTCCTCATCCCCTGTAGGAAAGAGAATTCATCCTCTTCCCCATTCCCAGTAGGAAGTCAGAAATTCATTCTCTTCCTCATCCCCTGTAGGAAATAGAAATTAATCCTTTCTTATCCCTGTAGGAAACAGAAATTCATCCTCTTTCTCGTCTCTGCAGGAAATAGAAATTCATTCTCTTCATCATCCTTGTAGGAAATAGAATTTCATCCTCTTCATCTTCCCTTGTAGGAAATACAAATTCATCCTCTTCCTCATCCCTGTAGGAAGGCAAAAATTCGTCCTCTTCCTCTTCCTCATCCCATGGAGGAAATACAAATTCGTCCTCTTCCTCATCCCTGTAGGAAACAGAAATTCATCCTCTTCCTCATCCCCTGGGGGAAGTCAGAAATTCAGACACGATGCCTGTGGCTCCCTGAGGATTCCCACACCAGGACAGCCCCTGTGGATGTCCCCAAGCACAGCAGCTCAAACCTTCCCACCTTCATGGCTTTTCAGTTTCCTGAGAACCTTCTTGCCCAAAATGGCTCCATCTTTGCAGTTTTATGTAACTTTCCCCTCGCCTTCCCCTCCTCCCCTCGTGCTGATTCCTTTCCCTTTCTTCCCCAACACCTACAGACTGTATTATATCCTCTGATGCAAAAACCCCATTCTGCTTTCACTTGTAACCATATCATGACAACAAGAAAAATAACAGTGACAGCTTTTATTTGGTCCTCCTCCTGCTGATGTTCTTGAAAAGGAATTTCACATCCTAACTTTGGCTCTCACATTGAAACCTTTTGGATTCTTCAGATTTCTTAGAGAGGATTTTCTAAATCCCATATTTTATAAAGCCTGATTTAGGAGCCACAGAGGTCAGGCTGAGTCCTTGTTGGTTCAAGACCTGGCTCTAAGCCAGGCTTCCTCTCCCAAAAACTTCCTCTGAGTTTGGAATTACCTGAGTGCTGCGAAGATGGATGTTCTGCTCCGGAGGCGCGTGGGCTCGTGGGCTTTGTGCTGTCTATTACAGAGGAGTTTCATTGAATTTCTGGGGGAATTTAAATCTAATTCCTGCAAAACAAATCAAGATGCATTATCTGCAGTGGTTTCTTCACATGAAGCTGGAGCAGCAGGTCCTGAGCCCAGGGATGTGCAGAGGGGCCCTGAGGCTGCAGGAGCCCCACATGGAGCAGGGAAGGGGTGTCAGGGGGTACAGACCCCACTGGGGGTTAACAACCGCCCCAAACAATTCCATAGCCCAACTTTTTCCTTTCTTCAGCCTGTTTGATGCTCATGTTCACACCAAGAGCATCCTAAATCTTTGTCCTGACCACAATCCCTGTGTTCATCCACTGCTGGAGCCATGGAGGAGGCACCAGGATGAGCAGAGGGATGGAGCAGCTCTGCTGGGAGGAAAGGCTGGGAGAGCTGGGATTGTTCACCTGGAGAGGAGAAGCTTTGGGATGACCTCATCATGGTCTTGCAGTGCCTGAAGGAGCCAACAGGAAACGTGGAGAGAAACTGTTGGCAAGGGATGGAGGGACAGGACACAGGGAATGGCTTCCCACTGCCAGAGGGCAGGGTTAAATGGGATATTGGGGAGGAATTGTTCTCTGTGAGTGTGGTGAGGCCCTGGCACAGGGTGCCCAGAGAAGCTGTGGCTGCCCCTGGATCCCTGGCAGTGTCCAAGGCCAGGCTGGATGGGGCTTGGAGCAGCCTGGGATGGTGGAAAGTGTCCCTGCACAGGGGGTGGAACTGGGTGATCTTCAAGGTTCCTTCCAACTCAAACCTTCTCTTATTCACAACAGAGTAAAGTTATTTAACTTGGTTCATTCCAGCTACAGATATGAGCCTGAAGTTACCCACCCCATGGCTCACAAGGGGTTTTGTTGCAGCGTGTTCATTTCCTCTTGAGAAAGCCTGAAAATTCCTCATCTTTGCAGGGTTTTTGAATCTTGCTGAACTCCTGCCTACAGTCTCAGGTCCCTGTCTCTCCTTTTACCTTCCTGCAGAGTCTGATCCAGGAGGTGCCAGGAGGATGCCCAATACTCAGAACTTTGGCCACTATCGGGGCTCTGCTTCAGCAATAATGGCTACATGAGGAAAGTGTTACTAAAGTTAAAAAAAAATAATCTAGTTTCATCCTCACCTGTAGGCACAAACCAGACATCACAGATGAATGCTGCAGCCAGCCAGGTATGGAAAGTATATGGTGAGAGCAGCTCCCATCACTTATCTTCTGAGCACTGATGCTTTCCAAGCAATTACAACTCACATCCTTCGTCAGCCAGGCATGTGCCCTAACCACTAGACAGAGTCATGATTCTTTTTGCTCCTTCCCTGTAGCCTGATGAATCTTTAATTCTTTCATTAAAGCTGGAGCAGCTTCAGCAAGACTTGTCATGGCCTCCCATTTTGGTGACTAAATTTATTTCCATTAATCTGTTGCTAGCAGCTTTTTACTGCTTGTGGCTGGCTCGCTTGAAGAAGTTTTTGCTGACATGATTGTGTTGGCTGTTCATTTGCCACTCTGTCCTTGGGTACTGGCATCTGATCTGTTGACCAATTTCATCAAGCTTGAAAGAAGGACAGAAGATTTGCAGATAATTGAGTACTGAAAAGCATTATAAAGATGGACAGGTGGATAGAGGGGGAAGGATTAATCAGTTTGGCAAAAAGGAGGCAGAGCTCAAGTGTCAGCCTTTCCACGTAGCAGTGGGATTGTTTCATGGTGCAGCCAGGCTGCTGCTGTGCCTTTCCTTCCCCTTGTGCAATGATATGACACCCATGGGTGGGGAGAGTCACACAGTGAATTTCAAATTCCAGCAGTTCAGGCTCTGCTCCTTCTGGTGAAAGTAATTCTTTTCCTTCAGAATTGCATGCCCCAGGAACTTAAATGAGATTATATTGTTGGTTCTTGCTTGTCTGCTACTTCTGTCCTGTTCTTACCATGTTTACATAAAGTCATGACAATTTAACTTTTTAAGATTACTGATAACTATGGTGATCAAGTAAATGTTATTATCACTAGGACCTGTCAATGGGAAAGAAAAATCCCAATTGGATTCTCAGCTCTTGGCTTACCAGTACTTTCCTACTCCTTGGGGGAAAAAAAATCTAAAAATTATTTAAAAGAACATGGAAAACTTGGAAAATTATGTATTTATGGTGAGAAATACCCTAAGCAATATTTGGGGGAAAAAAAATGTGCAAGGTTCACATTTGATACCTGGAGTTGGATTAAAGAGAAAGAGAGAAAGGAAGCATGCAGGTAGGAAAGAAAACATTGCTTTAAAAAAAGATGTTCACATACCTCATCTTGGGACAAAATGTTGATAATCTCTGTCCAAATTTTTGTCATGATTTCCCAAATATCTTGAAATGTACAATGATTTACTTTACTCTTCTCTGTATATCCCTAAAAAAACCCCAACTACTCGAGGGCATTAAAAAAAAAAAAAAAAAAAACCACAAAAAATTACCCAAAAAACAACAAAAATACCCCCATAAGGAATAAGAGAGATAGAATTACAACTCTTTCAAGATTAGAGAAAAAAAAAGCCCAGTTTTCACAGTTGTCACTACAGGAATCTGTGCAAGGCTTGTGTTGCTTGAAATATTCATAAGGGATCCCAAAAAGGGAACAAGTAGAGAAGTGACAAAATTTGCAGATGACAGAAAATGATTCAGGACATTTTAAACTGAAAGACATGCAAGAAATTGCAGCAGGTTTTCCTGATGCTGGGTGATAAAGAGCTTCAATTGCTGATGGAAGACAGTTCTTGTTAACTGCAGAGGAGTAAACAGGACAGAAATTCTCACTGTACATAAAGAGAGGCAACTGCTAAATTAACTTTTGCCATTCTGAAAAGGATCAAAGAGTCACTGTTTCTGGTCTCTTCAGAAATCCTGCTCAATAAAGAGCTTTCATGAAGGGAAATAGAGCACTGGTGTTAAAAATAATAGAGAATAAAACACAAAAAAACATTAAGGGAAAAATTTAAGATAAATATTTAACTTTGTGCCTGTTTAGAAATTTTTTTCTTGACTAGGAAAAAGAGATAAGGTAAGACAGGTAAGAGCAAGTCATGAAAAAACTTCTCTATAAAGTATTTTGAGCAATTTTGCAAATTTAAGCAAGTATTTTGAGACTTTTCTGATGAAAAAAGTGAAGGAGAGTATGAGAGTCTAACAAAACCATGAGCTTGCTGGAGAAAGAGAATGAGGAATGATCAGCAGAAAATTCTTTCATTACTCACTTTTGAAAAAAACCAAGTAAGCTGCTCTGAAACTGATAGAAATAATAATTTTTTTAATCTAGTATGTGATTAAACAGTGGAATTCAATGGAGTTTTCAGAAGGTCAGAAACTAAATTGGTTCAAAATCAGACACATTTGTGGGAGAGAGCTCTTGTGGCAGCTGGATTGACGAGGGTGGGGGAAGGTGGGAAGGCTGGAGGGACACAGCACTCTGAACACTGCTTTGGTGTTTTGAGCAGGTTTTTTTTGTGTAACACCTTAGGACCACAAGCATAATTGCAGGTTTCAGCTCCTTCACCATTTTATGATTTAGACAACAGTGTCTAAATTGCTGAAATGCTGCCCCATGTCTTTAAAGGTATTGCTTTCTGCACAGCTATTCATTATTTGTTTTCTTATTTAATGTGTGTGAAAACAGTCTTTAAGTGTCAAAGAGACACAGCAGATGCTTTCCAAATCCATTAAACTCCATGCACCAAATTCTGCTTCTCCTGTGGTGTCAATGGCCTGGAACAGAAAGTAAACCAGTTTGGAGTAAGTTATTTTCCTTCTATTTCAATAGCTTGATTAGGTATGTTGAATTATAAAAAGCTCCCCTGGCAAAAATGTATTCTGGTTTCACTATCTGCTTCTATCTATTTTATCTATCCAAACATACTTATCTTATGGACCCCTGAAAAACTTTTAAAATGATAGTGATGAGTACTGCAGCTTTCCCTGGCCTGCCCTTTCTGACTGCTTGGGTAGACATTAATCCTGTATTTCAGGAAGAAGTAATTCCTGTATTTTGCAAGCAGACTGAAGGTAAATTGACAAATTAAATTCTCCATGTATTTTACAATAGAAAGATGCAATGCCTGGTGAATCCTTGCAATGCCTTAAATCCCTCATAAGTACTTGTAAACTGTGCTTTAATACCCTCTTCACTGCCTTTCACTGGTCTAAATGTGTTCAGCTCTTGAATCCCTTCCTAGGAAGAGTCCTTCTATTTGGAGAAAGCTGGGAAATTGTTTAGGTAAGCAAAGGAGTGCTCACAATACTGTCTCAGAGAACTTTCTATTCGTTTTTGGAAATATTCCAGATTCCAATTTAAAGTAAAGGGCACCAGACTGAGCTCAGAGGGGTAGAGATGGGAATTAAAAAGACTGATTCAGCTGCAACAACAAATATAAGTTTACCCAGGATTTAGCTTTGGCAAGGTGCTCCAAGCACTTTCCTTAAGCAGTCTAAGGAGGAATGGTTTACTTGAACAAGTTCAGATGATGAAATATCTTAACACTGGGGTTAGTTATTGTATTTACCAGGCACAAACACTGATTTAGTAGATGTGGCACATGTTCTGCATGTGATGCACTCCAATCACACAGCTTAGTGCTTCCTGTACTGCAGTGAATTTTACATACAACAAATGTTCCCCATCAGCTCTCCTTCCTGTTCTTCCCCTCCATTCCAACGTCCTGCTCTTCCTTGAATAAATATTCTGTTACTTCTGTAGTGAGTTAAAGAAGTCCAATCTTTTTTTTTCCTTTCTTAATGTAAGCAGGAATGCTAAAAAATTCATCTTAAATCTGCTTTCTTAGTATTTGCATTTGCAGCAAATCAGCTCTTGGCTTCAAACTTCAAACTCCCTGATAAAGACACACACAGCTGGCTGTGTACAACCATAAACTCCATGTTTTCTAACTGCAGAGGTCTTGGCTAACCTCTTTTTCAACTCTGCTCCAAAGGACCAATTAATTTAGATGATTCAGATCTGTGGCTTTCCATTCTCCTTGGAAATAGTAGAACTGTTTTCTAAATTGTAGCCAAACTGCTTTTACCACTACCTGTGTTTCTCACCATCAGCACTAGGAGCTGGTGCTCCAAGAAAGAAATCCCAGATACCACTGAAATGAATGAATTTGCTTCTCTTCCAAGTAAAGGCAAAGGGAATTTCATTCCAACACAGCACATCAGAAGTGCTCAGAAGATCATTGAGTTTTGGCCTCTAATTTGGTGTGACCTTCTCTCACTTCTTTCAGCTGTTCTCTAAATCAAATCTCAGTTGGTAATTATTGAATGGCTCAGTCCTTTTATGTTCATTTTTTCCTCTGTGCTATTTCACAAATGGAATCAATTGTTGCCAAATGATGCAGAGCTGCTTGGAGTAAGAGTCTTGGCATTAGCAGTCCTGGCAGTCCTGTTAGATTTGTTTAGTTTTCCTTCTAATCTCTGCATCCAATCCCAACTTCACAATTTGCCAATCTAGAAGGCTTAAAAACACTCCAACAAAAAACCCATCTGACACTGAAATGGTTTGATTTCCTTGATATAATTACTTTCATTCTGATTTATTCTCCCATTTTGCCTTTTTTCTCCTAAATTGTTAAACTATGTGTGTTGCCTCCACTGTCTCCATGTGCCCCCCAGCACACACGGAGATAGCACGGGCACTTGGCACAACTGTCCTCTTTGCTGTGCCTGAAAATCTTTTCCAGGACAAGAAGGCCATGTTAAATCAGTGGGTCCAGAGGAGTTTAACTCCTCTGACACATTGCTTGAAAAATACCTGGCATTGAGATTAAAACCCTGACATCCACCAGGGTCTGACGCTGCCCAGTGGAACTATTATAGGAGAAAACACTGAGGATGAAAGACCTGGCTGGACAAATCACAGCTCCTGCAGATTTCACTGTACAAGCTGGAAAACCTTTGAAATTGGTCCTGCTTGCAGAGAGGTAGCATGTTTTAATTGTGTCAAAAGCACAGTCCAATTATTGCTTTATTAAACCATCTATTTTGAATAGACTTTTATCTTACTGGCTGGTTTCAGGATGTAAATGTGTGTAGTTCCTCTCCAGAAAGCAGGTTACATAAATAAATAAACAAATGAAGGATTTTGGGTTAATACTTTAGAAAATTTGGGGCTAATTCTGAGAGATTTTGAAATGGCCATTTCTATTTATCTGGGTGGATATTCAGCTCTGGGAATCCGTACAAGATCTCTGTCAATCTAGGATTTAGCAAGATTAACCTCCTTTCAAACCAAGTTTGTTTTGAGACTGACAGCTCCTTTTCATCTCTTTAAGCTATTCCTGCCAGTTAGTAGAAGCTTCTTGAACAGAAAATAACAGCTTATTTTAATCCTGATTCAGGAAAAGTTAACTCAAGTTCCATAGAGATCTAATCAGAGTCCTAAAGGTCATTCTGAGTAGAAATCCTAGGTCATGACCTTCATAAACATTTTAAAAATAAATATTCTCCCATTTCAATAATATGCCAAAAAATATCAGCACTGAAGTCTCAAAAAATGGCATATTGCAATTAAACATTAAAACAAGGTAAAAAATATAATGAGTAGAATGTATAGAATTGCATCCCCTTTCCTTGACATTAACAATTCTCATCGAATTTGGATTTGAATGATATGTATTTGTAATCATTGGAGTAATTTTCTGAGCACGTTTCTGAGGTAAAGGCTGTCCAACTCTTCCTGCTTCATCTGCTGACAAGCTCCTTTAATTTGACTGTTTCTCATTTAGCTTTTCCAAGCAGGAGCAGCCATGGTTAAAGCAAGCTGACAGTCCACTGCTCCAGAGGGGACTCATGAGTCAGGAGACAGGTCAGTAACTACTGCAAAGCAGATCTGTGTATGTTGGACAGCCAGAAATCCAAACAGCAATTGTAATAGGCAGAGCATATAGGACTTGGCTAAACTCATCTCCATATTCAATATGTCACTTACATGGGAATTTTATTTATGAGTACAGAAGTTTTGTATTCTGCTTATTGTTCTCATAGAGGAAGAAAGGAGAAATGAGCTCTCATGTTTGGGCAAGTTTCATTTCTGGTATAACTTCCATTGTCTTTGGTCCTTCATGTCCTTAAGCACAATCTGTGTCTTTAACTAATCTTGTGCCTGTTTCATGCATTTATAAAATTTTCTCATACTGCACTATTTCCATAAATCCTCTTCCATTAGCTCTCTGAATTCTGACAGACAGCAGTTTTGAAACACAAAGAACAAAATAAGATTTAAAAAGCAGTTTACATGCCATTAACTTTCCACATAATGAGCAAAAGCTTCTGGACATTTGTAACACCAAATTTCAGCAACCATAATTAAGTTGTGCTCAGTGTAGTTTGATTTCTCTCATTACATGAACAGTCTAGCACTGGAGTGTGATGCCACAGTGAAATAACACCGAACTTCAGGTTTTGCTGGTGACTACAGCTGCTGTAGGTTTGTTTTTAAATAATTATTTTAATGTTAAGTCTCCTCTTGCCTTTAAATCTCAGCCTAGATTTCTGCCTGGTATAACAGCTGTTTCATTTGGTTAGAGACTGTCACATGGGAAGGAGCATATATGATATATGCAGACATATATTTGTGTCCCTGAGCATGCTTTACTGGGCTGGTCTTTTCTCAGCACACATGAAAATAAACATATGTGGTGCAAAAGCTACAGCAGATGAAGTTGTAGCCTCCAATAGAGCTAAAAGAAATGGGAACAGATAATTAAAGAAATAGTTTAAGAAAGACTTTTCTGGGTGACGTCTGAAGGCTGAGTAATTTCCATACTGAAAGAAGCATTTTTCAATATTCACACAAATTTCATGTCCACAAGTAAAGGCCTAGGTCTGATTGTCTTTCCATTTTTCCTTGCTTTAAACAGTGATTTGGTGTTTGGACACTAAGAAAATTATATTGGTCTGAACTTCACCTAAGTGTTTTGTGAAATGAGTCCCCAGTTCTGCAATGGTTGCTATTCTTCTATTCCTGTAAAGAGCTGAGTAAGCTAATAAATATGTAAAGGTGATTCAATTAAAAATGGCATTGTAAAGCAGGAAAATCCAGAGTTATATGAATAATTTCACACCCCATGCAAAATTGTCAAATTTTATCAGCTAGCCTTGTGTAAAATGAAAACAGCATTTTTTGACAAGTCAAGCAGCATACATAGGCTAAGAGGCCAATTTGTCCATTCTGCTGTGTAAATACACTTGGGAAGCAGAATTATGGGGGAAAAAACCTGTAGGGAACTTGATATAAAGCTTTAATCCAGGATAGGACACATCTCTATGTTGTTTAAATGTTAGATGTCTGAGTCCATGCTAGGAATTGGTTTTCCCAGTAAATGGCCCATCACACACTGCCATGGATCTTTTACTCAGACTGGGTGAATCTCCCTCTGAGGATTCTCTATTTTTTTTTTTTCTCAAATGGTTATAAAGGGAACATGTGCTAAGTAGCTCAGATGTACTCATCTAACTTTTAGATAAATCTGGGTTAGATTATTTTCTCCCTTCACCCTCTATAAACTATTTCAGGGTAACTCAATTCTTATAATTGTCTTTGGACTCTGAACAGGAAGGTATTTATTGACAGGGAAAAAGAAAAGCCATCACTAATCACACTGTTACTTGCTTTTTTTGCTTTCTTAATGTGTTTCTGCTCCCCAGTTTCTGGAGATTTTTTAATACAGCCCAGCAATGACATACACATTTTGTGTTTTTAAATATTATTGTTTCTTTTTTTTCTTTTTTTTTCTTTTTTTTTTATTTAGATACACTGAGGGATTAAAGCATGAGTGAGCACTTTCTAAATGCTGGGGGTGTTATCCAAATATATTTCAATCATACATTTGCAGATGAAAAGAAAAAAAATATTGTACAGTTTGATAATGACTAAAATCGAGGAGAATAATTTAAAAAAAATTTGTACAATTTGATAATGACTAAAATGAAGGAGAATGATTTTCCCTTGACCATACATTAAGCAAGAATAAAGCAGAGGCCTTAGTATGAAGTAGAAAGTATATGTCCAAGTGTATTAAATTTGAAAAAGGGCTTTTTAACCATGAAAAAAGCAGAGAGTAAAAATCCATGTTCAAGAAGAAAGACTTGTTGAAGTATAAAAAGGCAATTTGCCAAAAGAATTATGTTACTGAAGGAAGCAGTGCATGCCAATTTTTAATCCAAAGCAAAATGTCTGTAGCTGAGGTCTTAACTCCTGGAACAAAGGGATTGTATGCTACATAACACTTGTAAAACAAGCAAGTAATCTCTGCACATGCCTGTGCAAGAAATGAATGGAACATTCTCAATTTATAAATGAGTAACAGTGAATCCTGAACATTTTTAATTAGTTTGTTCAGTTGCCCTACAAGGCAGCCAGAATAGGACAAGGATGGCATGGTAATAAGACCCTGTACTAAAATGAAACCCCAAACCCCAAAGAAACACTGTCTACATTCTTCAGCAAAGTAAACCTGATATTCTAGACCTCCAAACTTTCATCTATGTCCTTGGATGCAGCCCTTATTAACAGATCTAAATGTATAAATTGGCTCATGTTCTTGAGTAAGAAAGGAGAGGGACAGACACCAGTCCATGGTGTGGATATATGAAAACAGGTAAGAGAGTTGGGGCTGTTAAACCTTGATAAAAAGAAGCTCCAATGAAGTGTTAGCATTTTCCAGTACCTAAAGGGGCTACAAGAGAGCTGGAGAGGGATTTTACAAGGAAATGTAGTGATGGGACAAGGGATAATGGTTTTAAACTGGAAGAGGGCAGATTTAGATTAGATCTTTAACTTGTGGGATTGGTTGTGCATTCTTCAGCCCTGAACCTTCACTGCCTGAAAAGACATCAGGTGAACTCTTCAGTGTGTGAGTGGCAGATCTGGCTGTCAACACTGGGTAGTGTGAGCCTTTGACACTTTAAAATGAGTCACTTGGTTCCCTAGAGCATCACTTGGAGTGTTTGGGATTACACAGAATTATCCAATTAGTTTTTAGAGACTGTGCTAAACTGGAAGTGTATCATGGAATCACAGAGTGGTCTGGGCTGGAAGGGACCTCAAGAATCACCTGGTTCCATCACCACCCACCAGATCAAGCTGCTCAGGGCCCCATCCAACCCTACACACACTGGGTCATTCTGAATCTCAAGGCCAGGGCTTAGAGGAACACAGATCAAACCTTGAAGGTGCTCTGAAATTTGCTGACTAAAGTGAGGGCACAAACCTCACAGCTGTGTGAAAGAACAACACAGCCAAAAATTTTTCTCCCTCGCCAAATTTGGAAGAATGTTGTCTCTTCTAAATGAAGTGGCTCAATGTTTTGCTTTGGTGGGAGATGTAAAGGCCATTTTTGTACTTGTGAAGAAAACAGCTTTGAGTAAACTGCCAGTTGCAGCCCTTTGGGGTATTTGTTTTGCCAGCAGCAGCTCCATAAAGAGCCAAGGTTTATCTCCTCTACACCTCCACAGTGTGTGCTGTTATTGCCAGTCTGCAGATAAACTCAGCTCTGCCTCAGGAGGCTGGAGACTCCACATGAGATTGGATAAAAGGGGAAGAAATCTCTTTTTGAGACCCATCTGTGATTAATCATTGGCTGATATTCCCTCCACTTCTTTATAAATTTGTTGCATAAGACTCCTGACTAATCCCCCTGAAGGGCTGTAATTTGTAACAAAATTGAAGTGAACAATATTACTTAAAAACAAAACAAGCAGCATATAGGAACAGAAGCCAGTAAATGCACACAGGGCAGGTCCTGTGGAAGTAAATTTATAAAAATTCAATTTGATTAGGTTAATTATACTCAGAAGGGCTTTTCCTGCCCTAAAGAAAAACTGTTTTGGTTCTCTGTAGATATGGATAATGCTTAATGGAGACTTGTGGGTATTGGAATATAGTTACTTTGTGGCTGTCTTTTCTTCTCAATGGCTCAGTCATAGATGTGGGAAAGCCCTAAAATTAAGCAAAATTCAAAATTCTCTACTTCTAAGGCATAAGCACTTCACAGTGCCTATTTCTCAGCTTTCAATGAAATAAGAAAATACCAATCTATCAAAACTATACCATTGCATTCATGACATGCACAGCTGGCTCCCTACAAAGCAACAACATTACGGATGAAAGTTCAGACAAAAGTTTTCCATCATTTTAGAATGTACTTCTTAACTGAAAGCTTCTTGTCAAGAAAAAAATCTTGATCACATGCCTGAGGAAACTCAGGAATCTATTAAGTTTTAGGCTGACCAACTTTTAGCTCTATAAAAGTGCATGCTCTAGAGGTCACACCCCTGGGAGTGAACATGCCATGCTGTAATTAGGATGTGTCTCAAGACACATCTCAGCCAAGAGCAGGTTTTAGCATCCATGGTTCCTTGTAGCTGACATTGCAAAGGAATGTGCATTCAGAAAATATTTCAGCTGCCTTTGTGACTTCTGATCATATAAAAGTCTTCTGGTCAAATTATTTTTTTTTTTCTAAGATTTATGAATAAACAGAAACATTTCTCATTCCTCATTCCCAATCTGTGTATTGTCCTCTTTCAAATGACACCTCACACCACTGCATTGCCATTTCTGAAAGGGGAAACTGGATTTTCTAGCATGATTATTTTCTTCACAAGCTATATCCTTTCCAGAAGTAACAGTTGTTGAAAATACAATTTACCCATTTATCACAAGCTTTGCATGTGCACCTAGGCTTATGGTTAGTGATCAGTCCATTCACAGGTTCTGCCTTTACAAGTAAGAATAATGCAGCACAAAACTCAGTCTAAATAGGTTTTCCTTCTTCTGCTTGACATAGGCTTTTGAATTTCCTTATAAAACATTTTGCCATTCCACAAGTATACAGAAGAATGGATCAGTGGTGGTTCAGGATTTTTCTTGACACAGATGACAGCAATTCCCAGACTTAAAACTATGAAGTTTTAGGTGCTTGCTGGGTTTTTTTTCCCTGATTTAAGGGTATTTGGGATCCCATCTGATCTCACCTAATGTCTCTTTTAATCTCTTCACAGACAGTACACAAGCTCATTCTATGTTCTCCTTTACAAGTTCCCCTCTCCCCAAAACTTACTAACAAAAAATGTATTCTATCTCAATCTTTAATTATTTTATATTTATAAATCCAAATTAAGTTTCTGTGTCTTTGATTACAAGATTGCTCATTTTCCCATTCCTATTTATATTCTGCATTATTGAATGAAGGTAATTAGAACCATATTATATTGCTAACAAGATTGCACTAACGATTAGAATGAAGAGTGAGAGTGCATTCCTAATGCTGCTGAAAGTCTACCAACTAAAGGGTCTTCAAATTTTACAAAAGCAAAAACACTGGATATAACTTGTGTTTCATCTTGCTTGTCTAGCCCTAGAACAGGTACTGCCAAGCCAAGAATGGACCATTCCTCTTAGTTTGTAGCCTTATTTTTCACAAAGCTTTGGGTAATCATGATGTCTCTTCTTTCCACCCTTCTGAGCAACAGGAATTGAGGAACAGATCTGTGACATCATTCCCCAATTTTTCATTTCCCTGAACTTTTTATTACCCAGGTCCCTGGGACATTTCCAGAGATTACATGTCAGTACCCCTTTTTCCTTTTTCATTTGTAATTTATTTTAGACATCAAAATGTACTGTGAGATGAACATAGATTTTTTTTCCCCCAGAGGTTAATATGAGATACAAAGAAATTAGGGGACCTCTTTATGTCACAAGTGAAATCTGTGATGCATCTGGGGATTCAGCTTTGAATTCTCAAATTCTACATTACTGACTGGCAAAATCCAAAACTTCCTTACAGCTGGCAGTCTCTCTGTGTTAATGCAAGAGAAGATGAAATGTGGAAGGTGCCAAGGTGGCTTTTAACTAAAATGACTCTTTATCTGTTAAAATTAATCAAAATTTTCTTCAAGTATCCAGACATCAATCAAACTGAATTCAGAGGAAAAAAAAAAAGAAAAAAAAACAAAACAGAACAAAAAACAAACAATAGGAAAAATATTTTCTTTTCTGGGGAATATAATAGGATCTAGAGTGGACTATCTGCTATCTGATTCAGAAATGCTTTAAAATATTTAAAATCCATTTGGCTGATTCTGGCAGAGTCTAGGAATTCATTAGGATATAAAGGTATTTGTGGTCTGCAGGGAATAGTACAAAATGGATGGCCACTGCTACCTATGGATAACTTATTTGTCACATTTGAGTCATAACATTTCACAGCCTAATAAGGAAAGATGTGCAGTTTTATGTGTTTAATTTACATATGTAAAGCTGAATTGAACATTTCTTTGCATACCCCAGCACGGTAAATAACAGTAGATTTGTGATAACAGCATTAGCTACAGCAGGTTCATGAATTACTGTGCAATGTGTCCCTGTACAATTTCAGTACAGCCCATTTTTCTTCTCCCTCTTTGCTGCTGCTCTAAATTCTTTATCTGGGAACCTGGAGACTAAATATAGCATTCACTATGCCTTGAACTGGGATGGATAGACTGAAGATGGATTTGAAGATTATATATCTATAATTGCATGAATATTCATGTTTGAAAAAAAAAAAAATCTTTGGTTATTCCACCAGAACTGTACATTTTGTGAGCCCTGGGTCACGGCACAGGAAGGAAAGTTCCCTTGGGGCAGAAGGAAAGCATCAGGATTAATCCTCTCTTCTCCTCTGCCCATCAGTGTTTTCCTGGTTTTTGTCATCTTTTCCTAAGCACCCTTCAGAGGACACAGGGGTAGGAAGGATATTTACCCTTGCAGGACCTTCCTCCACAGCCAGGTGCTCAGGAAGGTTAGGCAAGAGCTGGATGTGATGTTGCCTGCCCTGAGAGGTTCATTTCTTTTTTTAGTCCTACATAAAGTTTCCAAAGAGGTCAGGAAATGAAACATTAAATCCCTTTTCCTAGAACAGATCTCTAACCATTAGGCTAAGTTTTTTCTGTATCCTTTATCCACCACCAGTAGAAGGGCAGAAATTAGGAACTTTCCCTGGGATGGAAAAGATAGAAGCTTTAATCTCTTTAATCCCCTCTCAGTCCTTTTAAAATATACATGTTTAAATCCATAACAGAGGATGGAATCCAGACTAAGGAAGTAGAGAGTGAATGAATTTATATTCACACCCACATTTAGTGTTTCTCAGTTGCTCTATCCAAGACATTTTCCAAACCTCTGGACATTTCATGGAGTTTTTTCCCAGAATTTTTTTTTTTTGTTTTTTTTGTTCTCCTGTTGAGGTACACTGCTCTCTCCTCTCTTATACTGGTCATCTGTGTTTATAGATTTTGGATCCTGTGCCAGAGGCTTCCAGCTTAAGGCTGAGAGTCTGACTCTATTCTGCTGTTGTACATATTCTATAGGTAGTAAAAATGATAGTGCATATGAATTTATCTTTCATTGTCAAGTGCCCACATTGCAGACAGCCTCATGCCACAGTGTGAGCAAGTTTTTCAGGGAAATTTCTTGGAAAAATAGGAGAAAGCACATAAAAGTTGGGAATTAAGTGGAAACTCAGGTATGATTATTCAGTGCACCCTGAGCTAGCTATGTCCCTTTCCCAGGAATCATACATTGAATTTAACAATTTCTGAGAACAAAATTGGTTGAGAATTTGCAGTCAAAACTTGCTTGCATTCCATAAAAGAATAACCAGATTGATGTGAGTTTTGGTGAACTGCTGGTGAGAAGCAGGAAGGTTTTCAATCAGCCTTTCTGGAAAGAAACTTTGAGGAAGTTTTTACATGGGAATTAGTGAGGACTCCCAGTCACACAGGTGAGCTGGGTCCCCACATTGCCACGAGGACTGGGAGCCAGCCCCAGTGAATTTGTGCTGGCCAGGCAGACAGGTAGAACAGCAGGGTGAAATCTGTGATGTCCCTGGGACAGGGCTGCCCAAAGAGATGGTCCTGCCATGTTTTTATTGAATTCTGTCACAAATCCTGCCAATTTTAGCCATTTTCTGCTGATTCCTAGGGAGCAGGTGTGACTTCTTTAGCACGAAGGCTTGATATTTATTATGTGATTCTTATTTTTTTTTCAATCTATTTGTGATTTTTTTCAGGAACACTGAGAGATGGTAATTTTCTTCCAAGAAAAATTTGCAAATCTGAACTTCTTCTGTAAAGTATTTACTTCCTTTCTCCCTAGTGTTCCTTTTCCTCATACAAAGAAACCTGGAGTTGAGACCAGCGTTTGTAATTTCAGGGATGATTTTTGTTGTACTTTTTGCAAATACCTGTTTTTTACCATTTTATAATGTACTCTGTCATCAATTACTGGTCTTCACTAAAGAAATAGTCAGAATTAGAGAAATTCTGATGGAAACTGTGGGTTTATATGGAGAAAAAATATTCAAACAGATCCTAGTTAAAACTACCAGAGATTTATAAAAGAAAAAAAATGAACCTTGTACTTAATGTTTTAATCCAAATCCTTTGGGATTACATTGAGACCTCCATGGGGAGATATTGCACATCTGCTGAATGGGGATAGGAGGATTTATTCATTCTTCTGCAGCATCTGGTTCTTGCACACATCAGGGAAGATGAAAGTTCATGAGTCTGATCCATTATAGCAATTCCACTGCTCCACAAAATCGGGACAATTGTATTCATTCCTTCTTTTCCAAAGCACTGTTTCTCAACTGAGATACTAAAACATGAAAGAACAGAGACTGCCACATTCTTAAATGTCAGCTGAAAACAAGAACACCTATTAAACAGTAATATGAAGATCCATATCTAATTAATCTGGCAATTATGATGAAAAAATAACATAAACAATTAAGTTTTAATTATGTCCATTAAAATATTTTAAGTGTAATCTACTTGAATAAGATCATTAGGCTTTAACTGAGATTTTTCAAAGCAGCTACAAGTTACTAACCAACCCAATTCCAAAGTGTCAATTAGCACAGTTTAGCTACTTTCTTACTGATATTCAAATGGTGTTTGAAATGCCAGCAAAACACTTTAACACATCTAGATGCCTGATAGGTTAATAAAATGGTAACAGATTGCTTTCCAATGTATAATTTTGAATTAATGGCATTATATCTAAGCTTTTTTCAACAGTAGCAATCTAGTTTTTAATTACATTACAAACGAAAACTTGCAATATTAAGTCTATAATTAAAATCTTAATTGATTCAGGAAGTCATAACAATATAAAGGTTGTTGAATAGTGCATTTATTTTATTATTTGTGATTCCCTATGTTCCCTTCAAAACAGAAATAATATTCATATTATTAATTAAATTCTAAATACATATTATTTGCAATTAATGCAACTCTCTACATTGAATTAAATTAAAGAAGGATCAGGCCATATCTATACTGTCTCTGTTTACTAAACAAGCATTCAGTGCATCATTTTCCTAGCCCCAAGATTTCCTAATTTAAGGAACACAGAACATTAACATAGATCAAAATTGCCTGGGTTTGCAAATCCTGATTTTCGGTTTCTGTGATCTGGGAGATAAAGGTAGGAGATCTTCCTGTTCATGGCCTGAATAAGATTTTGGAACACAATGCTGATGAACTTGAGACATCATGGAGTTATCCCACCCTTCTTGTTACCGTGCTGGGAGAGGAATAAAATGTTTTCATCATATCACTATTGAATCATTTTTATTTTTTGCATTGAGAAAGTGAATGATGCACTAATTTTAACATGTTAATAAAAATATAGTGCATTACACTCAAATCACAATCCTACACAAATTTTGCTGCAGTAACAGCAGTTATCTCTCTCTTATATGTTCTTTAAGCAACTTGTAAAATATTTTAGACATTAATCAGCCAAATTCTGTCTCAAAATTTCTGTTTTCCTGTATATGCTGTTTTTAACAGGCTATCTTTCTCAACAGAAGTTCACAAATGATACCTTAAGATACAGCCTGGGAGAACCTCTGCTTGCTAAATTATTTACTTCATTATTTGCTGTTTTTATTTAGTGAGAAAAAACCCACCCTTAATTCCTGTGAGACAATTAGTAGTTTTAGGCTATGCTGTTAAAACATGCTGTAGATTGATAATGCTTGAATATTTGGATTTTAGCCTCTGTGTACATCAGCATGTAGCAACAGGATATTATTTTAATCAGACAGCATGTCCTCTCATCCAATTCATATTTTAATAATCTAGAATTCATCTATGGGACAAATGAGTATGAGATTAACCAGAGAACAAAAAGATAAATAAAGCAATAATAAAACACAGAGGTAAGGACATTATGTAAATTGCACTGTTAAGTTCATAAATCTGTAGAGTTGATTCTCCTTTCATCCATCTTTTTCCCCTTTTGATTTCTTGCTGGTTATGTAATTTGTATAATTTTTCTCTCACTGGGATGCAAATCATGACTCAGCTAGCAAAACAAGAGAAAAGCAGTAGGATTCAACTCACAGATTATAACAATGCAATTTAGGTGAGCGATAACACAACTCTACATTTGTGGTGTGGCAGTGAACTTATTCTTCTGTGTAAAGGAAGTGAGAAAGAGGAGTTTAAGCAGCACCAGAAGCAGTCTGGGTTACCCAGCAGGAAGAGCTTTTCCTCTGCAGAAAAGCCATGGATTAGAACATTATGGGAATTTCTGCATCCTGTTACTCCGTGTTTCTAAGAACAACTTAGGCAAATGTTCATCATGAACTTTTATGATTAATTAATCCCATCTCTGTGCCTGTGTGTAGTCAGCACAAAAGGCCTCTTGGAATTCCATCCTGACCCACTTTCTGCGGTAAATCATTTTAGAAAGTTTACTTTTTGAAAAAAATATTTTGCAAGATACTAATATGAGCAAAGACAGTAAAACCTGGTGAAAAAAATAAATACATGAACTTAAAGTATCATCATCCAGGAATCTGCATCTGAAACAAAGGTGTTTCAAATGCAGAAGAGGAAAAGTAATCAAGAAGGGAATCCTTTCTTTGTATCAGTGCCTCAGACAGGGAGCCAGGACAGACAACTCTTAAAAAGGGGTCAAATGTGCTGAAAATAGTGATTCATCTTTCAGTTATTATCAATCTATAAAAATTAGTGTCAGAAGGATAGCAGGATGTGAAACTTAACCTAAGAAAGAATAATTATGAGAGATCTCAATCATAAAAGTGATAATCATAAATTAATTATACGATAAGTGGAGACAGCTTTTTGTATGGGCAGAAAGACAATTTTGAGAAAATGCCTGAGCAGTTAGTCATGCCAGTTTTCAATTTGAAAATTCAAGTGATGGAAGATATTAGGGGGTGGAGGAGAAGTGGTGGCAAACTGAATGGGGAGATAAATAGATAGATAGATAGATAGATAGATAGATAGATAGATAGATAGATAGATAGATAGATAATGTATATATGCATATATATATTACACACACACATTCACCATCTCTCCTGTCTGTGATACTACTCTCACACAGTGCCACAGAAAATGCATTTCTCCAATTCCTCACCTTCCCAGCTCTGCTTGAATCTCCATACCTTCTAGGCAGTGGTTTGAGCCTGTTTAGTACAATGACCTGCCAAATTTTGTTTAGGACATTATAAATACTTTTTCCACCAGTCAGGCATGGCTGGCACCTCAGGATCAGGGAGACTTCTGCATTTCTAAAGCCAACTCCTGGTCTAATCACCACCCAAACTTCCAAAAAAGGGCTGCTCAGAAAGCAGATGCTTTGTCTTATTACTTCTTATTCTTTTCTCTAGGTGGATCACTAATAAGTGCAGCTGGGGGAAAAGATGGGAAACAAATTATTGACACAAAACTAAGCAAAAAACAGGAGAAAAATTCAGGATCTCATTTACTCTTACAAGTAAAATACAATGATAAGTAAAATCTGTTTTTCTTTACTATTGAAAATGCAATTTTCTTCTGCTTTTGAAAGGTATAAAATAGTTATTTGCCTTCTCTTTACTTTTTTGACCATCAAACGATCATCTTATTATTTTCACTTCCCTTTCATTTTTACCAGTTTTAGAAACTGATTTAATGATGATTTCAAGATTTTAATCAACTTTCAATTTATTCCAGTTTAAAAAATTGAT
>JAOTQP010001652.1:64155905-64170472 GCA_026413545.1 Cichladusa arquata | reverse complement strand
ATAGAATAGAATAGAATAGAATAGAATAGAATAGAATAGAATAGAATAGAATAGAATAGAATAGAATAGAATAGATGCTGTAGGCAGTGTTGGGCTCAGCAGATCTGGATCAGCCCCTGCTTTGCCATTTGGCCACCCTTTGACAAATCCTTCCCCTGCCACTGTCTCAGGTCAGCAGCCACAGAACACAGATAACATTCAGGGTCCTGCTCCAGATCAAGTAGGAGCAAGGTCCTAGAGCAGGTCTCACACTGCCTGTGCTGAAGCTCATCAAAAGGCGGATATTTTCAAATAAAACCAGAAGACAACACAACAGACCTCTGAGACTGAGGCATCAGCCTGGATATACTGATAATAATAATAATGATATCACAGTGAAATTCCACATGCTATACAAGTTTCTTGGCAAGGTGTGCAGGGAGTTTGGAAGGATCTGTGATTGAGGCAGTTAAAGCTTTCCGTGTATTAAATCTGTGGGGATTTATCCTGGATTACATAGACTGTGTCCATACTTGCTCATAAAACAGTGTGAGGGCTTGGGATCAAGCTCGGATCTGTGATAATCTAATTCACCATCTTCTAGCACAGTCCATAATCTGGGTTACACAAGGCACCAGTGAGCAGTTTCTGGGATAACAGGCAAGAACCAGCAGGCAGTGATCCCAAAAAAACCCAACGTGGTTACTGCCACCATGTATTTGAAGAAAGACCTAAATCACTCTGAACATAAATTGGGTTTATGCCACACTCTTCAGGGGCAGAGGAGGGACCTTGTGCAGATTAATTATCCAGTGCTCATTTTTTAAATGAGTTTATACTGAATTATCTGTATTGATCAGGAGATACTTACCTGATGATAAAAAGGCAGTAAATCATCATGTTTGCATACTCTCCCTCCACTTTCCTCCACATTTTTTGCTAGAGATACTTGTGCTGTATTTCAAAACTGATCCTGAACCTCAAACCTGTGCCTGGAACTAACACACCATAAATTGTTGTTAAACCTTGATTAACCCCCCCAGCTGGCAGACTCTATATGAGGGCAAATCCTCACCACTGTATGTTTTCCTTTTAATATGATGTGTTCTACCAAGCTCTTTGATAGTATGATGGATCAAGCTCATCACTGAAGCTCCACAAATTTACACACCTACCCTAAATTTGCTCCACCATAAAATACTCTACTTTTAATACAGGAATGAAGTTCTCACTAGTGCTATGTTAAGTGAAACTGAACTGGATCAGCTAAAAAGTAGGTTGTGAATAATAGTAAAACTCTTTCTTTTTTAATAGTTGTTGGATGAAAAAAAGAGAACAATGTGAACAATATATGACCTGGTGACTTGCACTGGAATGGGAAGAATCATCTATTTGAGAAAATGAAAAAAGAAAAAAAAAATAACAAAAAAGGAAGTTTTAAAAGAAAAAGTTGAGAAATGAGGAACTAGGACAGTCAGTGGCTCTGCTTCAGCTGAAGTATGGTCTCTAACGACTCCAGTGACACATAATCAATTATGAGCTTTGTTGTATTACATTTGCAGACAATGCACGTCATCATTTCCATGTCCCCCGAGAATGGGAAGTATTATATTATACACACTCAAGAGTGCAAATGCCAGCAGAATTTGGCCATCCTAATTCACATGAAATTAATTTCTGCATAGTTCTACTCAGAAACTTTGCCTATCCAATAGTTGTCTCTCATAATGTTTTGTTTTGCAGTCTTTGAGAAGTCTGCTGAACTACTGATGTGATCAGAACAGCAAAATCAGATTTTGGAGCCTCTCAGATTCTGTTTCTGCTGAATGACTTTCAGTGGCCCATGCCAGCTCTCAACTGACACTTCTTAATACTCTGAGAAATCACATGTTAAAGGGATTTGCAAGCAGGGATTTGCTTTTTCACAGCCCAAACCTACCTCCATAACTGAGATTCTGCTGTTTCATGTCTACCCCAATAATACCTCTGCTGATTTTAATTAAATTTTAACAGAATACACTGGAATGGGGGAGTGCACTTTCTACTTTGTCATAGAGAAGCCTGGGCATAAATAAGTAATTAGAGAACTATTAAGGATTTGCTGTGGCATCTTCATATTCAGTAAAAATCTGTATTTTTAAAGAATTCCAGAAAGCTGTAGGACTCAATTTTTTTCATCAGCCAAGACAGCCAAGTACCATTTTCACAGATCATGTAGTATAAGTGTCTAAATTCCTGATCAATACTCCCCTGTCACTCATTTCTATTCCTGATCAGTCACACGCTGTTAACTGTCTTTTCCCATAACAGAATTTACAGTAAGATATCAGGATTTATATGGTATTAAAGGATAAATAAACATTTGTCCAGAACACCTGGTGGTAAATAATGTACAACTCTCTGTTGATTCCTGAGACAGCAGAAGTTGTCTTCACATCTTTCAGATCTTCTATAAACATTAAGGTTGACCTACACTGAGAGAGGAATAGGAAACTTTCAATCATGAAGAATGCAGCATTTATTATTTTGGCAATGATTTGTATAATACATAAAATACATATTAATTCAATTATCTAATATATCTAATATCTAATATATATCTAATTATACCTATAAAATGTATAATACTTCATATAAAATGTATAATACTTCATAATTTGTATAATAATATCACTTAATAAACACTATCAAACAGGATGGTGAAAAAAATGACACATGCTTCAAAAGCAGACAGATTTGGATGGCTTGGACTTAAATATTTATGCATTATTATTTGGGAAGCAGGGGTTGTGATTATCCTCAATTTATATGGAATTCTGATGAATGCAAAAAATCTAATTATGAATTATTAATATTCAAGCAGAAAGTAACTCATGCTTCCCTGATAAAAAATTACTGACTTTTCTGTGGCAGAGGGCTAGGACATTGAGGAAGGAATTCTGAGTTTAATAACATCTTAAGTATTACCATCATTTGCAAGTTATCACATACCTGCAGAAAGTATTAAACAGTACTGGAAAAGATGCTTGCATCCAAGCATTTTAAGCATATTGCTCTTCCATTCAAGCCAAAAGTTTAATTTACAGACTCTTTAGAAGTCCAGTAGAATTTCATGGTTCTGTTTCCTGTTCCCATCTAGGAAATTGAGTTACAAATTCTCAGTCTTAATGCAGGAGTGCAAAGTCTCTTACTTTTTGAGAAGATGGGAACCTAAGAATAACCTCTCTTTCTATTAAACTTAACAAATTCTCACACTTGCAAGAAATTTGCAGTATCACAAAATCAGTGTCTGGTTAAAACCACAGTTTAACTGAATAATTGAAGCGAATTGAATAATTGAATTGAATAATTGAATTGAATTTGGCTGGTGTGTTTTGCGCAACGGCAATATGGCAGAGGTCTGGCTCAAGGGGCCAATTTTAAGTGTACAACAGGGCCAGGGTTTGGGGTTTCACAGTAGTAAATTGGGCAGCATTGGAATATGGTGCAATGGGCTCAATCTCACCATAAATGATGTGCAGGAAGATTCAGCTAGAAGAAACATCCTACCCCCAAGCGCTGGTCTTGAATCCGTGGCACTAATGAGATTTACTTATGCACAAATCAAAATTCCAGAGAAGGGCGAGACTATTGCACAGCTCAGCCAGTGCAAGACGTGGCTCCTGAGCTGGAACCGAGCATTCTGAAACTTCAAACCAGGTAGGCGTTTGACTTTCTGGCACCCCCAGAACAAAGCACCTCTTGGAAGAGGCTCTCCGAGCACTGGCCCGTGGCCGCCGCGGTCTTGTGATCCACAGGTGAGCCCAGGGTTCCCTTCTCTTCAGAGGAATCTCGTTGAACTCTGACTCGGCAAAGTCAAGAGGTGGAAGTCAGCCTCTTCGTTCTGAAAAATTGGCCCCATGGGTTTTCATTCGTATTTTAAGGTCTACACAACTGTTTGAAGAAAGAAGAGGTGAGAAGGGCAGGAAACCTTCTTTTTCCTAAAGGGTTCTTGTACTTATATCCAAGGCTACAACAATAGAAAAGATGAGAGACAGGATGCCCCTGACTGATAAAGCTCTTCCTTTCCTTTAGATGTCTTCCAAGTCATGTAAAAACGAGGTCCACCAATTCTTAATTCTTTGGAACACCTTTTGAACTTGTAGTTTTCAGATCATGAACTCTTAGACAAGAAGTGTTGCAACTAGGCTGAAAATTATATTTTGGTGATGTCTATCCTCCCTTTAGCATGACTTATAATGTGAATGTATTTCTATAATCCTCCTCTTCTTGAAACTATCTTCTCAGGTACTTTGTTGTCTTGTTGTGGTTTGTATTTTTTTAATTGACATTGAATACTTGAATTTCTTGTTTTCCACAGTTAGTTATCCTGTTTTATGAAGCTGCTTATAAATGTTATATGATCTCTGGCCAGCACTTAGGAGCTTGCTTGCAATTTTCTCTCAGGATCCTCCAATCAGTGCTACAACAAGAATGCAGTCCCAGTGACTGCCTCTGATATCTCTAATTACTCTTTTTTCTGAGAGCAAGCAGGAAAGCCCCATTTCTGTGATGGAGGAGCTCCATCACACTCCTGTGATCTAAAGACACACCCTCAGTTGCCCTCTAAGCCTGTCCACTGTGAGAGTGCCTTTCTGAAAAGCATTCATTTCTCCATCTTTCTCTCGGACAGAAAAGGTACATAAATCAGCTGGGAATCAGTTTCCAATCACACTTTTTTCCTGCCTGTTTGCTTATTTTTATTAGAATGGACCTATGTGCTGAAGGAATCTCACAGGGCTTGGTACAAGATATGCTACCAAAAGTTTTTTTTATTGAAATCCATAGCAATTGATATTGATGCCTATAAGGAAAAAGGAACTATTATATCAGACTTTTAGGATGTGGTCTTTACCCTCATGCATTTTTGGAGGGACTTATATATCTAGGATTTTAAATAGTAGTGATTAGACTTTGTTGTTTGTAATCATATGTGCTTATTTTGAAAGACAGAAACTCTAAATTCTATTTTACATATGTTGAGGACATGATTCCTTCCTCTAGAGACAGAATATATGTGTGTGTTTAATGGGAGAAGAAAGGAGAGAACGGTTAGGGAAAAGTGGATAAAGTGACATGATCCATGGATGTAGAGAATGAAATGAGATTATATTGAAACTTAACAAGTGAAAATGCCAAGTTGCATTTTGCTTTCCAGAATGGTAAATTGCAATCTTAGAATCAAGTTTCTCAAGTTCTCAGTCTCCTACATAAGCTGGTTTCCCTTCATGGATTGTTCTCCCTGGATTCTTCATGTCTGGGGCAGTGTGCTGTGAAAATACCAATTACAAGCTGTTGTTGGACTTGTCTGTTGGAAATACGACTTTTTTAATGGAAGATGCTTACTTTAAGATAGTTGTATGAACCATCAGATTTCTTCTACATAAGCAAACTGCCCAATATAATATTGAAGGATTTCTTGAAAAGAAGGTCTGAATTTCATACATCAGCCCAAATTTAGGCAAGAGGTTTTATCCAGGCCACAGCCAAGGGAACATCTTCTCTATTCTACATTTTTATTGTGACATTATCTTCATTATGCATCTAACTGTTGTTGTTGTTCAATTTTATTTCACAAAACAGAGTATGAGTTATGCAACAGCTTTTACCTTTATCCACATGTGGAAGAATTAATACACATTCCAGCCAAATTCTCTAGACAACAATTGCCGGTTGCAGTAATAACAGTGGGAAATGAGATTGCTTCCCATATCTGTAAATTAGTACATTTTGCAGTAGATACAAGGTTTTACATAATAATTTGTAAAAGCCTCTAGATATTAAGAAGCCTAAAGGGGTAAAATCCTGAACCAATGTTGTGGACATCTTATGCACTCCCCTGGTTTAATGGAATAAGGACTTCACCTGTTCTGAATAAAACTAGTTTTAATTTAGCTGCAAAACAGATAGAGTTCTTGTCATTCTGAGATAACAAAGTGCCAATGACATTTAAGTCCTTCCATTTTCCTTGTTAGGGAGACTCAATTTTATGTATGCTCCACTAATTGAACGTTTCCTAAACTACTTAACAGATTTATTCATGCCATTCTTACAAGTGAACATTGTTTTGGTTTCTTTTAAAATGTGTTGAAACTAAGAGCAATGCTCAGATAATCCTGCTGCCTTCAAATCAGTATATTTAATACATATAATTGTATCATTCTCACATTAAACTTGGTGCACAAAACTCAACAATCAGAAGAAGAAATCCAAACTCCTCAAACATTCATTTAAGATGTGGTTTTTTGGGCATTCCTACAGGACTTCGGTCAAGTGTCTTGTTTTGGTTTAAATTTGAAATGAAAAATACTATAATTTTGAATAAGAAAATGTGGCTACATTGTTTTCTAAATGAAATGTTGCATTTGAAGCAGTGGTTCATCATGCAGCAAAAATGTCCTAAGGCTGGGAAGAAATGTGTATTTGAATTTACATTTTTGCTTAAAGCCTGAATAAGAAATATTTTCTCTACTTTTGAAAAAAAAGGTGGAATGAAGGTAATGACTTGCACTTGAATAAAAAATATGTACAATAGCTAAAGAAGTAGTTTAATATTGACCTTTCAATGCAATTAAATCACTTAGGTTTGAGGCCAGAGTTAAGACTTTGGTCCCCAAAAGCTGTGAATTGGAGCATCAAACTCTTGAGTGCCTGGTCCTCAAAATGAAACCAAGGAAACTCTCTTAGGCATTCTGGTTTTTCACAGAATGTTTTAAAAGTCTTGAGCTAGGAGTTATGGAATGGCAACTTGGCCAACATAACCTCATGGGGAGCTGAGCAACAGGGAACACAAAGGGCAGGAAGGTGTGCAAATTCCCTTTTCCTTGCAAATGCATATTATTATTATTATTATTATTATTATTATTATTATTATTATTATTATTTTCTGTTTTTCAAAAACCTCCCCTCACTCTCCTGGTTTAACAACAGCAGCATGCTGCAGCCTGCCTTATACTGGTACTGCCGTTTTTGGTGGACAGCTCACAGCTCAAGAACTGCAGGTGTCTTGAAAGCTTTCACTGTTTCTGCACCTACCAGGACATAAAAAGCGAATAAGATTTTCTGCCAGAACTTCCCAGCCATTTCTGGATTAGGTGTTTATTAATTACAGCAGATTCAATGTCATTTTGTTCCTGAATTTTCATGGTTCAGCTCTTTCAGCTGCAGATAGATTCATTTTTTTTGTAGCACTTTATGAAGAGTTTCTGATTCAAACACTGACTGAGAGAGTTGTAAGACTTCCACAGCTTTTCTATTAAGAGGAAAAAACTCATATTAACTATGGGTGTAATATATTCATGTAGGTTTTTGGTTGTGCCCATATTAGAACAGAACTGAGTCATGTTGGATCACTCTGGAGATTCACAGTTGGCTTGTTTTGGGAGGGAGAAAGGGTACATTACTAGCACAAGTAAGTCTGTAGGAGGTTGTAGGAGACAAAAATCCCTGTGAATAACCATTAATTAGCACCTTGCAAGCAGAATGGGTACCTTAGCCAGCAGTGGCTAAAAAATGAAGCTTTGCTCATGGTTCTCATCTGGAATTTTGAAGATTTCAGGTTAGTTCATATTCCTGTCCCTGACACCAAGATGGAAATTAAACCACTGTTTTTTCCACACTCCATTTCCTCTTTTTTATAATAAACTTTTTGTTCACTGCTTGCTTGTTCTGTTTTTTTTTTCCTGTCTCTCACAAACTATTTTTCTAGCAAACTATGGTTTCCTGTTACAACTACCTAATTGGTTCTACTACAATTTAATAATCCTTGGACACTGAGTTTACTTTCAAACACTGTCCTCACAAAAACATTGCTACTGTGTACCAGAAAGAAATCCATGCTGGACAGAAATTGCAGTGCTGAGTGTCATTAGCTTGAAAGGAATTTTTTTTTCATGCTTTATAACATGATAATTGGTTCAACTGTGTGGAACCACTTTTGGGTCCTGCAAGGTCCACAGAGCCAGATGCCACACCAAACACTAATCTCTGTAATGGGCACAGTTCAGCACTGTATTACAGACAGGTTTACAGGGTTTTTTTATGTTCATCATGACTGAGATATAAAAGATTAATAATTACAACTGCTGAAAAAAAAAAAGGATTATTATGCAAATTTTAACATTGTGTTCCTGGAGGGAAAAACCTTTCCTAACTAAGCACTTTAAAGAAGATAAACAAGGCATTTTGAAAAAGGTCCAGCTAACAGCCTCATCAAATAATTCTATGATACCTTCACTATTGCTAGTCAGTCCCTGCAGGGAGATAATCTCTTCTGTTTTACATAGTACTGAGTCTTTATAGTTGAAACCTTCCCTTCAATATGATTGTTAATAAGGAGGGGTCATTAGCATATATTTTTTTTGAAATCAATAGATTATATTTTGTCTAAGCAGCTTCATGGACTCTGGCCTCCACTGCAGGATTTTTATTCTGATGGCTTGATAAAACCAGAATTCCTTATTGGAAGGACTGAATCCAAAGCCAGCATTAATGTGTTTTCACATAGGGTCAGGCTTAGCAATGAAAGCTAATGGGACTCTCTGAGAACAGGAGATAATTTTCTATTATCTTTCACACTATGGAAAAAAAATCCATCTTTCAAAATATTCAGCAGACATCCAGTGTTCCTACCCAGACTTACTCCGTATGGACTTTTTTTTTCCTCCACTGTGTGTGCTGCCTCGATGTGTTTTGCTTAAATAGAAATTTTACAACGAAGAGGACAGAGTAAGATGACTTAATTGCATTTCTGAAATGGCAGGCTCTGTTCTACAGCAGCTCTATCAACCTTGCACAGATTCTTTTTAAAAATGAACCATATTTAAAATTCAAGTTCAGTACAGCCTCACAAATTATTCTTCTCTTATTATTCCTCTATAAAATGAGTTATTCTTAACTATTTTTAGCATATTTAATCCTTAGTTTGAGTGTCACTGAAGTTAACCCAAATCTATAGATGCTATTTCATGTCAAGATCTCACAATAATACCTCCACCTTCTTACAATCAAAGTCTGCAGTACTTGTCTAAATACTACCTTTAAAAAGGAAGAATCACCTGTGGCCTGTGGTTCCACTTCAGAATTTCCTTTGGGGTGTTTTATTTAAATCTGCAGGAGAACAGCTCAGCATGCACAGGGTCAGGGCTGTGTTGACCTCCTGATTGAGGGCAGGAATAGTAGAGAAAATTCTCTGTAGGTCTGGCAAAAAGGGAGTTCTTCAGCAGAAAGATTAGTCTTTTGTCCTCACTCCTTTAGGTCTTTGGCTAGAAAGATTATGCTCTCTCTCCAGCTGGCTAAAAAAAAATCTGTGTGGGTAAGAATTTGATGTAGTGTGACAATAATGGCCATAGAAAGTCATTTTTGTACTGGTGGGCTGTGACAGACTAAACTCAGGCAGGATGAGCACAAGGCACCTCTGAGCTGGAATTATTCACACCAACCAGGTTGTGAGAAGGTTCTGGCTGCCTTTGCCTCCTGCTCTCTCTGCTCCAGGGCAGGGTGGGGACTTCCAGGGAAATCAGCTCAGAGAGGAAGATCTCAGTTTGGAGCTGGATTGCAGATCCTTGACATCCCTGGACTCTGAGATTTGGGCCATCCATCTGTGGTTTTTCAGCTAAAATCAGGCACTGACACAAATATCTCAGTGTGGAATCAAGTCCTGCATCTTTCCCAAAATCCTGAAAATATGGTTGAATAATTTAAAAAATTTGCACTAAATACAGAGTATGTCTCAGAAAATCAGGTGCACTTGGCATATTTCATAACCTCACCAGTCCAGGTTTTGGTCTCTTAATGACCTATTTTGATTTAAGGCTTCATTTTGCCATTGTTTTCCTGACCACACCACTGTTTTTGAGCCTTTCTGTTGTTTTAACAAAAACAACAGAAAAGGTAGAAGATATTTGATAAGAATTTAAAGTAGGATTAGTTTAGTTGTCCCTGTTTGTCCACAGTACTTTCAGTTCTCCATTTCATTCACTTTTTTAATAATATATGTACACATTACTTCGAGTTATGAAAGGTATTAGGAAGAATCCTTGTTATTACTCCTCTATAACACTATGGATAGATAGATAGATAGATAGATAGATAGATAGATAGATAGATAGATAGATAGATATAGATATATATATATACACAGGTAAGAAGAACTAGAATTGTGAGCAACTTAGACAATTCATTTTACACCACTGAGTACAGGCACATACAGCCTGAGGTTTTGCTTTCATTAATATCTCATTTTTCCATGTGTGCATTTGTCTTGACAGTGCAAATTAATGTTCTAGCAGTGGTGGGTTCTGATGTATGGCAGGAAAAAATACAAGCAATCAATACAACTTATAAATATTGAAGTGTTACTGTATAGAACAACAGGAAGCACAGAAATAATACCAAGAAGAAAGAGAAAGTTATCAATGCACAGAACAAACCCTAACATTTGTCTGCAACATGGTTACCTCGATTTTCCTGTAAGGCTTTATTCCTAGAAAAGTGCCAAATACTCCCCTCCCATTATCTATGGACTTTGCCCAGTTACTGATATAACTTCCCCCCTCACCACCTCTGAACTCCTGTCATCCCTCACAGCCCCTTCTGCAACTTCTGTCAGCATCCTGTGTTATCCTGAGATAATTCTGTATGTCACATCCAGCAATTTCTTTGTCATGTCCAGTAGTTTTCTGTGTCCATGTGCCATCCCTGACAATATGAATAAATTAAGGGAAGCAAAACAATTTATTCCTGATGAGACAAGAGATGTGGAGCAGCCTGGGAATGGGTCCAATGCTGGCACAGGCACTTTTCTGCAGACACACACATGATGCATTCTGTGCCTCACAAACCTTGGAGCCATGAAACCTTCCACTCACTCATCTTGTCCTTCCATGGAAAAGCATCTCTCACACCCAAAGTCCAGCCCAGGCAGCCATTTCCAAGATTCTTAGAAAATAATTTCCTGGTATGTGAATAGGGAAACCTCTGCTCTGGGCTTAGAAGAAAAAGCAAAGCCTCATAATTCAAAGAGAAATGTCTGATGAGAAGGTCAGTGAATAAAGAGAAAAAAAGATGCAGTTATGTAGTTTTCAGCATTTCTCCTACAGTGCATGCAGTAAGAAATATCTGCTTCCTGCCAGATAACTGCTGATAACCCAGGCTTTAGCCACAAGTTTCTATTGAAGAATTCCTATTTTAAATGATTTGCTATCAGACTAACTTTAGTCTTTGTAACATTATCACTTTTTTTTTTCTTTCTTTCTTTCTTTCTTTCTTTTTTTTTTTTTTTTTTTTTTTTTTTTGTGGGGGGGGAGAATGGATGTGAACTTGAAGCTCCCACATAAAATCTGTGGAAGCTGCAAACTTGACAACCAATTCCTCTTTCCTGTGGATTTTAACTAAAACATGAAAAATGAAAAAGTCTTCAGGCTTTTTCAGCAGGAGGAAAATTTAATGACTGATCATTGGCTCTGCAAGATGATTTCTGCATCACTGCTGAGAATTTCCAATCACACAACTGAAAAACTCGCAGCAAAGTCTGACCTGCAGCTTTACGGAGCAGATGGTCTGCTGCCAGGAGATGTTGAGGCTTCCTTCTTTGAGATGTAGGTCTGCTGTCACTCAGAAGCAGAGAGATGAGTTGGTGCAGAGCATTTTTCCCTGAGACAGCTTCCCAAAGGGTCTCCCAGAGCTCCTTGTCACTCTCACGGAGTTCAGCCTCTTGCTGGAGAGGGTGAGCAAATGTAGCAGATGAGAATATTGCAGCCATAAACTAGAAACCACTATTTTGTTCTTTACATATTGTCATTTTTATCCAGGAATAATTTGTTTACATTTACATTTATATTATATTGAAAAATATCAAATAATATATTTCCTAAAGTTACTCTATTCTTCTCTCTTAGAAATAAGCAGTAATTGCACTACCAGCCAGCTTCCAAAGGATTGATGCCAATAATGTAAGCAGCTGTATTTTTACATTTTGTTTAATAAAATTGCTTTTATGTAAAGGTCTGCTATTAAACATTTGATAGCTTCACACAAACAAAAATTCTGGTATGGAAAGGCAATTATTATTTGAAGAATTATTGCCATAAACTTTAATGTTTTTCAATTGCAATCTATTGTAAGGCAAGAATTTCTTAGAGCAGTTGCATTCAAGGTTCCATCGTAAAAAAGAGTAATGGAATAAAAAATACTGTGAGACATATGGAATTTTATGGAAAAAAGGCAAGATATCCTCAATTTTTTCTCTATGTAGTCATTTCTACCTTTAGTCTTATTAGTTGCCATGAAAAAATATCTCAAAAAGTGCCTGTGAGCCCAAATAATTATATACCTAGTTGCATAACTTGTTGATAGAAGCTGAGTATCTAAACATTCTTTATGCCTTGGCCTTGCAGCTAATTCATTTTGCCACTGCTGTCTCTAGATTTATGTGTTTTAGCTAAACTCTTTTGCTAGGCACTGGAGAGAAGTATCACAGGAGGTGATTTACCTTTTCCTCTCTTTTGGCATTAGATACTCAGGTAAAAGCAGTTGTGTTTCACTCCTGGAGCACTGAGATCAGGGAAAATCCTACTCTAGGTAATTAATTTCATGGAGAACCACACCTTCAATGATCTTGACATCATCAGCATTGCTCAGGTCTTGCACAGCACTGAGATAAGGCAGTGCATCAATTAAATCAGTGTGGAAGTAGGTTTAGGTTGGTGCTGGGAAGAAATTCTGTGAGGGTGCTGAGGCCCTGGCACAGGGTGCCCAGAGCAGCTGTGGCTGCCCCTGGATCCCTGGCAGTGTCCAAGGCCAGGCTGGACCAGGAGCAGCCTGGAATAGTGGAAGGTGTCCCTGCCCATGGCAGGGATGGCACTGGATGGGCTTTAGGGTTCCTTCCATCCCAAACGTGGAAGAATCTGTGATTTAACTTGCAGAGCTGGTGGGGAAATTAAAGCAGATAAAAAAATCACAGTGATGCTTTCCTGGCCAGGGCAACAGGGAGGACTCTCCTACAACTTTATAGGGGGAAGAGTATTTCAATGGAGAGGGAGAAGAGGAATAAATCAGTCCTACAGCTGAATATGCAAAGCCCATTTTAGGCTTTAAGTTTTTAATCTTTTAATCTATGAAATTCATTAACAGGTATCAGTTTGCCTTCATGTCCAGCTGCTGCCCTGGCTCCTTTCAGCTCCTGTGATGTGATGCTACAAATTGTATGTTGCAAATATCCTGTTAATTTTTATTAATTAATTGAAGAGACTTGCTTGATCCAGTTTAGATAAAAATTACAAAGCAAATCCCTGACAGCTCATAGATTCTATGTTATATAAACTGCTCTGACCAGATTCCAGAGCTGACAGGACCTGGCCAAGGTACACCAAGGGCCAGAGCCAGATGTTAGCAGTGGTGGAAGGTGCAGAGGGTAACAAGACAGGTTGGGATTAGGGCAGGAGGGCAGGAAAAAGGGAAAACGACACGGAAAAGTGCTGGGAGGGAGAGAAGAGGTGCATGGCCAGTGCTGGTCACCTTCAGCCACCCAGGGAGTCACATCTGCTTTACAGCAATGCATTAAAACCAGCCAGAAGAAGAACAAAAGCACAATTTGAGGTTTTTATTAACATGGCCAAATTTTGTTGTGGTTTTCTGTACTTTCTGCTAACACCTGTCAGCCTTGAAATCTCAATACAAACATCACTTTCTACACCCAGACATAGCACACACTGAAAACATTTGGAGTTCTCAGATGTGACCCAGAAAATCAAGAGTTAAAGCACAAGCATTGTTCCCTTTAACTCGTAGGAAGTGAATATAAAAGGCACACTAACTCTCAGTTTCTAGGGAGTTAATATAATAGCCAATAAGTATCACCCTGAATTCCCTGTACAGTGCCTCTCTTCGCTAAAAGGCAGAAGAAACCCTGAGCACCTCTAATTGAATCTCAGCTATTGTGCTACTTCGTTTAGTGGGAGGCTGTGGGTTTGTGGTGAGAGTCACGACTAAAATGAAACTGAGAATGAGCTGCCAATTCCCACAAAAGTGGAGGTGACCTCGAAGTTCCTTTAAAGGCTTCTCCGAAAAGGAGACATTAACATTCTAATTAGGGCTTCCTTTCAGTGGGGAGAAAATTTGTATTGCACTGCTGCCATAATTCTCATTATAAGTGAGCAAATAATTGTTCCTACTTGATACATTAAATTCCTATTATATCTTCAAAACATTATCTAAACCCAAAAGTCAAAGGTTTTTTTTTTTTTTCTGCTGGAGGCCAGTGGTTGAATTGTTTTGCCAGGAAAAGTGCAACAGTGACATGCACATCACATCTCATGGCAGATGCACATACCAGACAACAGAGACTGATCTTCACCTCCTTTAATGATCCTTTTTGAGGTCCCAGCATGAAAAGTAAGGAATTTGCACCAGAGCAATCCAGAGCTGGGCACAGCACTGCAGAGGTGCCTGCAGGGCTGGCACAGGGGCAGGATCCCTCCCTGACCTGCTGCCAGTGCTCCTCCTGCTGCCCCAGGATCCCATTGGCCTCCTTGGCCCCAGGACACTCTGCT
>JAOTQP010001652.1:64137389-64155805 GCA_026413545.1 Cichladusa arquata | reverse complement strand
GGCCCTGGCACAGGGTGCCCAGAGCAGCTGTGGCTGCCCCTGGATCCCTGGCAGTGTCCAAGGCCAGGCTGGATGGGATTTGGAGTGACCTGGGACAGTGGAAACTGTCCCCGACCATGGCAGGGGTTGGAACAAAAAGCTCTTTAAGGTCCCTTCCAACCCAAACCATTCCATGATTCTGTGATTTTTATGTTCTTGAGGCAGTGGGGTTGGACCTATGTGATCTCTGTGGTGTCCCCAACCCAAACCACTCCACAATTCTCTGATTTTATCAAAGAGGGAATGAACACCTTGCAGCTGTGCTCTGGGAAAGCAGACAGGGTCTGGCTGCTCTGTTCGGTTTGAAAGGCCCAAACTCACCCTGCAGGCACTGAGGGACAAAGGGTGACTGGACAGGCACGAAACTCCACAGATTGAGCAAAGTGTTGAGGCACTCCAAACCCAGCAATTCCCAGGGATGCAGAATGGCTCTGTGCTAGATTTAAAGCTTTGGTGGCAGGGGCTGACCCCAAGGTGTCACACCTCACCTATTTCTGACCTGCTGACAAAAAGAGCAGCTGGTGACTCCATCAAAGCAGCTGCTGGGCTAGAAATCACTATCTCAGGCAGCCAAAGGGAGGACTGCTTGCAAAAATCTATTACTGTTATTTAAAAGCTCAAACTAAGTGATCAAACAATCTCATGTTCCACATCCTTCCAGTGATGGATCACAGACCAAAACCTTCCAGTTATAAAGCTTCACCTAAACAATGGCCTAAAAAGAGGGAAGAAGTGACAAATTTGAAGACCTCTCCTGACTCCAGTGGTGACAAAACTTGTGATCTGCTGTAATTCATCAGAGCAGTTGAGCACATTCTTATGTTCAGGCTGCAGGTTGGCACAGTGATTCCAAGGCATTTTATTAAATGCAGCAAGTTAAGTGCTTTGCTGGCTCCCAGCTTGACACAAATGCCTCTTGAAATGACTGTCATGGTATTTCTGTTAGAGAAATCAGTGACTAAAGTCATATTAACTGGAGTCTCCAGCATGCCAAAATAAGACTTAGTATGAGCATGAACATTCTTCTCTTGGGAATTAATCTTCAAGTTAAAAAAAAAAAAAGTGTCTTAATTATAGTTAGAAGATCTTATATTGAAATCAATATCACTGCCTGCTGAAATAGGGGCAAATAGAACAAAACAAAACAAATTTAAATTATTTAGGAATTTTGGTGGTGGTGGTGGTGATGCTAGTTTTTTTACATTTGGACCATCACAATAACTCTTCAAATACAAGCCAAAGAGAAGAAATACTACTTTTCTCTTCAGCTATGCTGACTTTGAGGAACTATTCATTTTAGCTACATACAGATGAGTAAATATTTTCAAGAGCTAATTTATCTGAAGAGGATAAGTTATTCCAACTACTTGTTAAAACGTAAGGAGAAAATTTATATTAAAAACTTATAATAAATATTAAAAATGTCATGGTGGTTTATGTTGGTGCTGCAAAAATTGTTTAAAAATTAAATTCAATTTAAAATATAAAATAAATGAAAGGGTTAATACAATACAGAATTTGAAAATAAATATTTGATTTTGGGATGAAAAGCAATTTTGAGTTTATTTTAATTAACCTGGGGATATTGTTTGTAAGGGAGCCCATTCCACTTTTCTCTCTCTCAAATACACAAAAGAATCCCTTCCCCATGTCCTGTATTTGGTTCTTACCTCAGGAAAGCCTCACTCTGAGCTGAACACAATGCAGGAAAGCAGGTGCAAATAACACAAAGAAATAGGAGAGTGATTTGTCTAATAATCCTAAAAGAAGACCTGTTTTGGAGGTTCATATAGGTAAAACAGCCTCCAGAAAATCTGAGAACAGTGATTATACTTCCTAAGAGCCCAAAGGTGAATGAATCTGAGGGGATGCAGTAAAGATGAGTGATTTTTCTGCCCTGTCGAAGACGTTGGTTTAACCATCCTCTTTCCAACTTGAAACATCAGCATTTCCACAGGGATTGGCCACAATGCTTGTGAGCTTTAAAAGGAATGGGCAAACAAAACATCAGGGCAGTGATTAGCCACTCTTTTCAGATATATTTTCTAATATTTTCTAATACACTTTCCAGAGGGGGAGAGTGCACAGGGCAGGAGGGTTGGATGCTCACTGGGCTGTTCCAAGCCTGGCACAGGATGATTACATTGTACAGAGCATTTCAGGTCACTCAGGAGCTTCTGATCCCTCTTTTCCAGATTGTGTGCTGCTGCACTAACAGGTGCAGAAGTACTCAGCTGATGACTGGAAATGTCTTGTTTCTCTAAATAAATAACCAAATTGACCTTTTATTGGGGATAGCAATGGAAGCTCTTACACTCTCCTTTCAGACTTGCCTGTTTTTCCCAGATGTAAAATCATAAACTTGGCACCACAAGCACCCAATTTGGAACTCCCTTGAATTCAGTTAAGCTCAATGAACTTGAGCTAAGTTCATGGGTCTGTTTTGCACATATGGCAGATTTGTTTGTTAAATGGGGTTACCCAGCTGGGAGGAACTTCATGACTGACACCCCAATTTTTATATTCATTATATAATTGATGAGTGTGGAAAGATTCATATGGAGGGATCTTGGCCAAGTCAGCTCAGGCAACGAGTGAAAAGCAAAGCAGTCTGGTCCCTGATCCCTGATTTGCATGGAACTAACAACCCATCACTGCAATTCACCTGGGACCTCAAGTGTCAGCACTCTGGAAAACTCAGATTTCAGAAAGTATTGTTTGACTGCAGTCCAAGCAATAATTGGAAGAGATTTGGCTGATGGTCAATAAAAAATGGACTTTTGGTTCCAAATTGTTTGTCTCTAAGCATAGTAAAAAATTTTGGGTTTGACCACATAGACACTTTTTTTTTTTTTTTTACCCTAAATAAATTTCAGCTCTAACAAGGAAGTAACATGAATATTTTTTGAATGGCTGGAGTGGTCTCATAATAATTCTCACAAACACCTCTATTTTCAAATACTGAACTTTGGGCTTTGTATGAGACCTATGATTCTGACCTAGGACTATGTATGGCCTGGGGTGATGGAGAGCCCAGCAGCCCAGATTAGCTCACTTTTATAAAAAGCTGTGGTAACCTTTAAGAGCTTGTTTGCCATGTCCCTGGTGTGGTGACCACTTGCAGGCTTTCAGCTGGGGGTCCTTGGCAGCTACTGTGCTAAACAGCCTCAAGTTTTAGCTTGATTTTTTTATTCTCCCTCTCTGCAGCTCTCCTGCACACCTGCATTTTAGCTGCTAGCAGCATACAGGACTGTGTTTCAAGATGATGGACTGAGTTTAGATAATGATTTTAGGCCCAGACACAATTTAGGAATACAGAATATAACACAGAGCATCAGCTAAGAATGAGAGCCTGCTCTGCACTGACCATTCAGCCTGCTGTCACAGCAGCCCTTAAATACTTTTTATTTTTTAAATTAAAAATATTGCTGTTTATATGCAACTCTTGGCAGCTTTAATCTGAAGTGCCAGACTCAGCCACAGCATTTTGCAGCATTCAGTGGAATTGCGTGAAATTCAAATCAATAAAAACTGGCACGGTGTGATACATGTGGTGTTTAGTAAACAAAGCAGATGAGATTGACCTGAGTGAAAGCTGTGATCAGCACAAACACACTGAATACAAAATGTGGGGTTGATTTGTGGCACAGCTGAGCTGGATGTGCATTTACCCAGCTACTTTGAGAAGATCTGATAGTTTTTAATAGTGATCCAGTCTCAGGTCTAAAGCCCAGTGCCCTGTTTGTAAAGTCTTCCCATTTGTCCCCATATCTAAATAAATTAAAAAAAAAAAATAGGATGGACAGAGATCCTCTCAGACATTACTGCTTTGCTCAAAACCTATTGGACTCTCTGCCCTGCTCTTGCCACTTATAAAACCCCTCATCAGAAAAACAGGGTAACAGAATTATTTTTTTTTAAGCTAATAAATTGAAGACAGGCTTTTAGCTGGTTTTGGGTGGAAAAGCATTACATCAAAAGTCCTGTTTTCGTAACTTTGTCACATATGGATATCACAAAGAAAACTCCATCAGGTTTATTTGGGTTTTCTCCATCTCTTTCTCTTTAAAGTAAACAAAAATATGAAATGTAGATACAGGAGGGAGCAAATCTTTGGCACAAAATTTACAACATTTGGCTAATTAAATGTCTGTCTGTTTTCCCTGATATTAAATTCTAATTCTTGTCATTTAGGAAAAAACAGCTATGGAAAAGGAAAACAGGATACAGCTCCAGCTTATGGAGATTGGCAGCCTAACACACCTCATGCCTCACAGAGTCCATGGAAGTGTTTATTTCCTATCCAGAGCTGGGACCAAGGGACTTAATGAAGTGTCTGACAGAGGAAAAATGTTAATTGATGTGCATGGTCAGAAAAGTGTCACTGTATCAGTTTTATAGGTGGGCACCTGTGCCAGAGTAGCCACGTGTTATGAGGAAGTTCCTATATTAGGTCAGTGGAAAACAGCTTCCTTCACTCCCAGCTCTAAATCTGAATTATTCAAATTCTGCTAATAAATGCATTATTAATTAAAATACAACACCAGCTGATTCTCCAGGGCATTTGCTATGAAATGCTGCTTTAGTTCACATGCACTTGCTAAGCCTGTGAGATTGTCACCTGATGTAAAGATAAAATTAAATGCTGCTATGAATTCTGAGCAATATATTCCAGACTGTCCTTAAACTGAGGTGGCTAAATATTAGCCCAGTTTGCACTTTTTTTCTGCTAGGTCTTCTTCTGGATATTTTTTTTTTTACTTTCTAAAAATCAGATTATCTTTTTTTACATGCCCTCTCAAGCTCTTGTTTAGGTAAATTTTTAAGTTCTTAGACTGATCCAAAATAAGGCTCAGATGACTTTGGGAGAGATCTAAGAAATGAACTTTAAAACATCTGTGATCTACCACCCCTAGAGCCTTTTAAACTCTGAATTTTCTGCGTGATTTTTTTTTAATTTTATGTTCAAGCATAAATGCCTTAATCTTGTAAAGACCAAATATCCCATGAATGACTTTGGTATAAAAAGATTTCAAATCATTTACAAACTCAGAGGTTTTGATTTAATTAAAGTGTACTTAACTATCCCAAGCGGAGGCAATATATATTTTTATTATTAGGATATCTGCACTATAAAAAAAGGTGATACTTTATTCTTAGCAATGAAAATTATCTTTCAGCACACAGCTCTCCAGGCTCCAGTGTACACAGAAAATGAAATTTGAATGATTATAATGTTGCCATAGTATGAAATTTAAGAATGGATAGTAAAATCTCAATTTTTTTTTAACACCTTAAAAGGAAAGCTTCTGTCAATGTCTATTTAAATTCACAAAACTTTACATAAATTCAGGTGAAGGATGTCAGAGATAAAAATAGAGCAGGAAGGAAGATGGAGAGCAGGGGATCTGACCTACCACTACTGTCAGTGAACAACATCAAGACCATGGATATTTCTCCTTATTTCCTTTTTTATCCATTTTTGCCTGATTTGATAAATCCTTCCAGTTCACTGGCAGATGGCAACATTTACTCTTGTTCATCCATTTCTACCTCAGCCATGATTTTGTGGGGTTATCCAGAATGGCAGCAGGGGATCACCCTGTTCAGCTGGGGGATTCAGAGGCCTCTTGACTGGATGTTATCTGCACATCTGGGTGTCTCCTGCAGGGTGCTCCTACTCAATCCCCTGGAACAGGAAAACGGATTTGTCACCACTCAGGTCAGCAAAACAGAAGGGAGATTCATTAAAAGATAACGTGGCAGCATGGAGCTAACAGAAAACAAGGACAAAATTGATGTTGTAAGATATTATCTTATGAGACACAGGAGATTTTTACAAAACACTCTATGTTAAGATATTTTTCCATCACCTGTTTTTGTCTCTGTGCTTTTGAAATCAAGCTCCATTAAGTTTTCATGAATCTTAGGACAAGTGCTGTGTTCTGCCAGGAACTGTTACCTGGCAAATGGTGTGTGAAAAAAAAGTAGAAATCTGGACAGGGATAACTACTTACTGCAGCATATCCCAGTTCCTTAATTTATGAGGGCTTTTTGGTCCTCTATCCAGAGTTAGCTTTGGCCATCTTTCCAACTCAAATCACTTTAAAAAAACACTTTGAAATCTTAAATGAAGGAGTCATGGACAAATGACTTCTTTCCCAATCATGGATAAACTGTTTCCTTCCCAGTCCTACTGACTCTCACCTCACTGTTGTCTTTGGGCTCTTCATCTTGTGACTGGTTTGGACCAGGACCAGATGTCTCTCTAGAAGTTGCTAAACTAGCAAGCAGGTTAAAAAAAAAAAAAAAATGGCAAAAAAAAAAAAGTCATTAGACACAGTGCTTTTCTAGATTGGTTTTCTAACTAATGTATCATAGTAAAAGTCTGGATCTACATTAGCATGAATGAAATATCAGGCAAGGGAAAACAGACTGAATGATTTAATTTTCCAGTTTCTCAGGTGCCCACCCTTTTATTGTTTGAAAAATGTGATTATTCTCTCCTCTCATGAGGAAGTTGCACAGACAAGTTCACCTGTGCATCAGAGACCAACTCCAAGCCCTGTTGCCAACACAAAAAACTCATTATCCTCTGCCTAAAATTGATTCAGCTCATACAGCCAGGAAAGTTCTGCAATATGAGGAGACAAAAAATGACTTGAACCCTGAACAAAACAAACAAAAAAAAAAAAGCCATATTATTTCCTTGAAGGGAAGGAGGAATCCTCTGCGTGATCAAGGAGGAGCTGAGAACAGAGCAGGGCATTCAGATTCAGCTGCACCTTCCACTGCTAAAAGACAAACCTGGCAGTTCTCTGGCTTGGCTGTGACCTGCTCTCACTATTTCTCTTTAATCTACTATGGTTTTGTTGCTACGAGGGTCTTTGCATGTTCCCCTCATGTTGCAATAAAGCAGATGGGATTCAGTTTCTTCATGAAGGAAAAGCTAATTCTTAACTCACATAACTCATTTTTATACAGTTTTTATAGACTGTGTTTAACTCTAATTGGTTAGTACTTAATTCATTGGATAGTACTGGCATTTTACATTTTCATCAAATCTCTCCATTTGTGGGTTGTTTACATATTTTGTTCCCTGATTCTCATGGGACAGACCTATTGTTTATGCAGGTGCAAACAGTTCTCTTGCTAAAAAAGGTTATTGTGCTGTTTTTTCATTCTTCTAATTCCTCCTTATGGGAACTTGCAAACTAGTTGCTAGCTTAGCTAGAGTAGCAGGGCTTACACCATATTTTATAAGGCCTTTCTTTTATATCTTTACCTGTCTGCAACACTCTCATGACACTGGTTCTCTTTCAACAGCTTTTTCAAACACCCTTCCCTCTTCTTCAGAAGCTGCCACACTGACATCCTTCTTTACATGAACATCCCTCAGTTCTGCAGCTGCTGGTATCAGAAAGGGAAAAAATAACTCAAAAAACCCCCAAAGATAGGAAGTTCTCTTCATCCCCTTCCTGCTGTGAGGAATGTGATTCTCTTCCACTCTTCTGATGCTCACACAGGGCAGCACTCACAAGATTTGTAAAAGGTTGTATGAATGGAAGGAACAATACTACAAAAATGAGGCACTTTCTCTGGAAAAATAGGCATAGCAAGTGATATGGCAACTGTTTGTTCCAACAACACAGGGCATGTTTCTTTGGAGTGAAAATAATTAATCATTGGAACACATTACTTGAATCTTCCAGCAACGATCTTTGCTAAACTTAAAACTGAAAAACTATAGAGACAAACGTGGAAATGTATGTGTATGAAATGCAAATCAGAGTATGGATTGGAAAGATAAATTATTCAGTGAAGAATTACACTTGGAAAGTCTTGGTCTTCTGGTTTTTTTTGCCCCAAACTGCTGTATTCAGCCTGTGCTTCATGGAGCTGGGGACTACTAGCTAGGAGTCAGCAGCAGGTAAATAAGGAAAATATGTTATTCATAGTCTTAAACTTGCTAAAAGAGGAACTTTTCTGTGCTGAAAAGTACACAAGGGTGTGCAATCCTCTGTGATTGGAAAACACTGGACATGCAGGCAGGAAATGGCTCCTTTTGCCATCTCAGTCGTTTTCTGAATAATTCCAGCTATTGAAAAAAACAGCACAAGCCAACAGATAAACTAAACATGAATCTCAGCCTTCATTCAAAGCAAAGACCTGTCCCTTAGCTGCAGCAGAAAGATTGAAAATATCAAGAGTGGAATCCAGAAATCAAAGGACAGGTGGTATTTTTACTTTCCACCTTAAGTCCCTTGAGTCTACTAACCAAGTTAGCTGCCATTAGTTCATTTTCCAGCACTAGACAAAAAGGTTTTCTGGCCAGCCAGTAACATGTACATATTTTATAATTTTTATTACTATACCATAGTCAGATTTCGTGGAGCAGCCAAATGCATAACTTGACATTTAACATCTCATTGTAGTCTATTTCTGCAGGAAGTCTTTCCCCTTTTTTCTCCCCAACATGAAAAAAGATTACAGAAGTTCAAATTCCCCTCTTCTTCCTCTTCCCCCCACTTTATATCCCGAGCATGATGCCACAAGGTCTGGAACATCCCTTTGCTCAGCTGGGGTCACCTGTCCTGGCTGTGTCTGCTCCCAGCCCCTCCCAGCCTGAAGGAAAATGGGAATGGCTTTGGCTCTGTGTGACCCTGCTCAGCAATAACAAAAACATCTCTGCATCATGAACCCTGTGTTCAGCACAAACCCAAAACACAGCCCCACCTCAGATTAACCCTACCCCAGCCAGAACCAGCACGTGCAGTAAGACAGCTTGGTGGTTGATTTTATTGCCTTGATTTTTTTTTTCTCCATGTCACAGTTTTTCACAGAGATGAGAAAGGAACTCACTGTGCATTGCACACACAAACACAGCCAAATATTTTGGTTCTTCTCCCAGAACTGAATCCCCAGCACTGAGCACTGCTGTGAAGCAGCTGTGAGCTGGAAGTGCAATTTTGGTACTGGTGTAGCAGGAAGCAGACAAAGCAGCCCAGCTTGTGATCTCAGATTCCTGGAGCTGCTCTGAGTAACTCACAATCCAGGGCAGGTTTTTCCCTGCTGAGGGGCTCATTATTGCAGTCACCTTTTCTGTATTACAAATCTGCAGCTCTTGTACTTCTCTCTGCTTGTCCTTTAACTCACTCCTGTCTTAATCTCCCTCTTTGTCCCCCCAGGTTGCTTTTTTTTTTTACATTATTTCTGCTTTATTTTTTTTTTCTCCTTTGAGCCTTCTGAAGAAAAACAATTAAAATTTACACTGAAAATAGGTGTTCCATACTTCTATAGGAAGGGGTTTAGCTTGGCACAGGCACTGGGAGGGTCAAGGATTGTAGATGAATATCTTCTACTTAGCTGCAGTTTAAGCTCTAAGTGTATTTGTATTCAGAGCTGGCACAACTGGGGAAGGAAGACCTCCTATCTCCAGTCAGATAAAATGATAGATGACAGAGATAATGAAATGAAAGTATCAAAATTCAGTTATGTCTATTTATCTATTTTAACATAAACATAGACTGGTGCACATGCTGTTTCACAGTCTTTATAATACATAAAATTTCTTACATTAAAAATGAAAGAAAAATTATCTTCCCTCTGACCTCCATACTCCCACATTCTAGGATGTTATTATGTTTATAATTATTTATTACTATTATTTGTAAACTTTGCCTGAGTTTCAAATGCAGACAATATCTAATTTCTCTTTTCTTGCTGACTTTTGAAAGTGCTTGTTGCTGCAGAGATGTGGAAAGCTAACTCAGTATGAACATATTTGGTAATATATTTCCACATGATCACATTCTCAGTGTCACAGTTGTAAATACACAGCTGTGACAACCTACACATCCTCAGCCCACAGATCTGATGGCCATGGCTGGAGAAAGTGGAATTGGAAGAGATGAATGGGACAGGAAGGACCCCTGTGACCTCATGGCTCACATACACAATCTTTTAAGAATCTATTGTAGAGAAAGAGGAAAAAAAACCCCAGTGAGCTCGAAGGTGTGAACATCCAGAGCCTTTGTTTTGATTCCTGTATTGCAGCTGGCATTCCAGATGCAAATCTGCTGTTTTCATGCTAATATTTGAGATGGCCAACATGCCACCCAGAAAGACAGTGCTTCTGTGACCTGCAAGAATGAAAAAAAATATATATATGGTAATTAAAATGTTCAAGTCTAGAAGCTAAAAAAACCTGCTTTTCACTTAAAAGTAAAAATCCTCTCAAAGCCAGGAAGAGGCTTGCATGAGAGGTTTTACAATCTAAATAGAAATAAGAGATAGGAAAAAACTTTTTCCAGCGTGTTGCGTCTCCATTATGTATTTTCTCTGACCTTGACAACTTCAGTCTGGTTTTGCTCAGCTCACTTTTTTGCTTTGGCTTTTGCACACTGGTCTGTACATGTCCCCATGTGTGCCTGGTGCATCTGATAAACCCTTTATCTCAAACCCTTTCATTATCACTATCCCACTGCTCTCTGTGATTAAGTATTCAGAAATTGATTCCCACTTTTGCCCTGCCCATTGCACAAACATTCATTTCCAGCCTATTCAGTTTGCAGTTATGTTTGTTCATGATTTTTCCATGGGGAAAATGCTGGGAAGGAACCACCTTTTCTTTCCACTGTCCCTGATCAAAACCTCCTTTGAGACTTCCCTTTGTCCTGACACTTCTGAGAAATCTTGGTGGAGGTGCTGATGCACAAGAAGTCCAGCCTCCCTTGCAGAACAATAAACCACCAATATTTCCCTGTACTTCCCAACCTGTGCCACAGCCATCTGTTTCCTCCAGTCTCCTATAGAGATTAGAATCTGCTTTAGATCCACATTTTAAGAGTTCTTAAAGTCAGGTCCTGGCTTGTGTGAAAGGCCATTAAGTGTCACCACAGAAATTATGAGGATGGATAAAAAGGTGTTGCTATCTCACTCTTGGAGGGAGTTAAATCAGGAAGACAGCAAGTAACACATCAGTGACAGAGCTGCAACTTAGCCCCCATCTTCTGGATTCCAAAATGGGCTTTCTGTATGAAAACAGCCTTTCCTGCTTACTAAATATACATTGGAACTGTGCATTACCTCTCTCTGTGTTATGTAGGGTGTGATTAGTCATGCTATGGGACTTTCATTGCCATTCCTTTCTGTCAGTGCAGAGGTGTTTCTATTTAACCCATTGCCCATGCTGCCTTTAAGCAAATGGTATTGTTCTGCCACTTTTCAGAGTCCTACATTTATCATTCCAGGAGTCAAAGGCAAAACTAAACAACTTACTCCTTTAATCAATATGATGGTGAATTTTATTTATGCCACAGTTCCCTTCACTCTCTCTGCAGTTCTCTTCATGCTTTCAGAAATGCTGAACTTCTAGGGATTTTTTACCCATTTAGCTCTTGACTTTCCAGTGCCCTCATTTCTTTGCTTGTAACAAAGACAGATGTGTGTTGACTTCTGTGAAGCTGCTCAAATTTAGGTGTATGGTCATATTTATGTGTTTATTTTAGTTTATTCACAGCTACTAAAGTGTCAATGTGAGGTATGCCAGCATCTAACTTTGGCTGTCTTGGTCTTACAGTATTTTAGAAAACTATACATAGTGGTAAACTTTAATATTTCCAATTTGCCAATAAGCTAAGTTCATCTGAAGAAGTTTGGATTTGAATTTTATATCATTATAATTGTTAATAGGCATGCTATAGGCCTCAAATCATAGAAAGTATTTTTTTAAAAAGAAAAACTTTTCTCACTGTCAGTGATGAACTGCATCTGCACCATGTTATTGTAAGACCTGCTTAAGATTTATAACATCTGAATGGATGAATTTCATTATGTCTTTTTAATAACAGCATAGATTAGGCAGAGGGCAGCCAGCCAGCCCTTCCTGATGTAGCTGCTTAGCCAGTTCTGTGTGCTCTGAGACCTCACCACTTGATTTTATCTCTGGCAGTACCTATGCCCCATGGAGACTAATACACACAGAGAGAATCATACCTCTGATTAAGGGGTCTGAAAACACATTTAGATATCTACCTTCAGGGGCTGAATTTGTGGAGAACAACAAGTTCTTTGCAAGCTGTGTGTCAATGCCCAGGATGTCACATCCCACTGGCACTCAGCTGGTGCAAACTGGAAGGGTCCATTAAGTTCCCAATGGGGAGTAAAGCACTACCAAAGTGTGAGCTCTTGGAAATGATGCAGCTCAGGAGGGCTGTCCATGTGACAGTGAAAAGTGCACTTTTTTTGGTAATAGCAGGAGTGCTGGCAATTCAGCACTGTCAATTTTAAACTTGGATGGTGGTTTGCTGCCTGGTCTGCCTGACCAAGCTCTGACAGATTATAATCATCCTCAGCTTCCTTGGTACCAAACTGACCATTTTATAGACACTCAGATGTGTCTGTTCTTTCTGAAGGGGTTTCTGCTGCCTGTGGTGATGCAGAGCATTTCTCCCTGGAGTCTGAAATCAGGTGGAAACACTAGAGCTGAGTGCCTACACAAACCCTCATAAATTAACTTTACTGCACTTGGTGTAGCTCACTGGTAATGGCTAGGTTGGCTCCCACATCAAACACTTATTCAGGGCATAAAGCAGCTGTAAAGAGAAACTTTCAGCACTTCAGGTACAAACATCTACATCCATCTAATATTAAGTGATAAGACTCCCACAACAAATATCTAGAAGTGTGGCACTGAATTTGCATTAAATGCATAATTTCTGCAATGATCTTAATGTTGCCTCAAATGAGGAAAAAAAAAATAGATGAACTGGTGCTTTGATTAACTTTATTTTTTAAAAAATATTTAATCAATTCCATACAAGCTGAGGCTGCTAAATTCTATTGCAAAGTTTGTCCAATAGATGTTCAATGCAATATTTTCATTGTTTGGATTTCTGGGATCAGTAACACCTATGAAAGGTAGTTTGTTCCACTGTTCTCTTTTAAGTTCTGTTCTTACACAATAGCAAATAATCCTAGATATTTCTTAAGGTATATTATTTTCATAATTTAAAACTGAGCTGTACAACAGAAAAATCTTTCTTGTGGAGAGTCACCAGCAAAATATTTGCCAAAATTATGTATGTAATTAATCCTATAAATAAATTTTAAAAAATATGTTAAAGACACTGAGTGGCAGGAATTCTTCTTTCATATATAAGGCAATGTTTTGCTTGTCTTCATTGTAGGTTGATGAGATCTGCCTTAAACACAGAGAGATACAGATAATTTCCATGAGTTATCAATTGAGAATGAGTATTTTTAAACTAATCCATGAGACCATTTAGGCAATTTTAAGGGAAATGAGATTAATGTACTAGTGGCAGTAGTCCTGAATAAAACAAATGCCCACACTGTTCACTTTCTCAGTCACAGTCCAGATGATGGGGCAGAGTGAACCTTCAGCAAACTTGCAGATTATGCTAAAATATGGGAAGTGGCTGAGGTACCAAAATGTAGAGTTTCAGACCAACTGAGTTTGTTAGTCTGGATCACTGCAAGCCAGGAGACAACTTGCAAAGCCCACCAAGGAGAAATTGAAGTTTTTCAGGTGAACTGGGAAATGCTCCAAAATCTTGCACAGAACTCTGCAAAGCTTGGGAACTCCCTGCTAGAAAGGGCCTGAGAATTTCTGTGGATGGAGTGGGAGCTAAAGATACACTCTGGGAGCAGAACAAGGCTGCCCTCATTGAAGCAGCAGAATTAGTTCAGGAACAGCATTATACTGACATGGCTGCATTTCTACATCAAGAACTATTTTTTTTTTTTGCAGTTAAATTGAGTATCTCCCTGTTGGAAGAAGGTTTTAGAACAAGTAACAAACACTGAAAGCAGCAATTCCAGTACACAAACTCTGTAAAGTACTACACTAATTTTGTAAAAGAACAAAAAGAGCAAATTTTCTGCAACTTTAAACTCATTTTGGACACCACTGATATAAATTTCATTGCAGAGATATTGAACTACTTTAGTATTGAATATAATAAAGACTTTGAACAGGTATTTTGATTTATATCAGTATTGGAGGTTTATATCAGCATTTCTCTCTGAGATCCTAATTAATCAAAACAGAATTAATCACAGAATCACTAGGACTGGAAAAGACCTCCGAGGTCATCAAGTCCAACCTTCAACCTTGTTGGCCAGACCAGACCACTGAGTGCCACATCCTGTTTTTCCCTGGACACTTCCAGGAACAGTGACTCCACCACCTCCCTGGGCTACCCATGACAATGCCTGACCACCCCTCTCATGGAGAAGTTCTTCCTTATGTTCATGAAACCCCGGCTCAGGGTGCCCAGAGAAGCTGTGGCTGCCCCTGGATCCCTGGAAGTGTCCAAGGTCAGTTTGGACAGGGCTCTGGACAACCTGGTCTAGTGGAAGGTGTCCCTGCCCATAGCAGGGGGTTGGAACAAGATGATCTTTAAGGTCCCTTCCAACCCAAACCATTCTGTCATTCTGTGACTATATGATTTCCAGACACCTTTTTACACTTTCTTTATTTCAAGTGAATAAGTCAAGACTTATTATGGTTCATATGTTAATTTGAGAAGGGAAATCTGCTCCCCCCAGTCATTTAGCCATTGTCATATTGCCTCTTTGATGCTCCAGAGTCACAGGCTTTGGGTTGGCTGCACATTAAACACTGTGGAGCACAGTTTCCATGTTCTGAACTTGCCACAAGCACGAGATGCAACTTCTGTTGCTGCCCCCAGGGGCTATTACAACATCCAGCAAGATGCTGTGGATAAATAATGAGTTTTGCACCACATATGTTAAATTCTACATTATCCTCAAAGGAACTTACTGAATACAAAGTCTATAAAGTCATTTAGAGGCACAGTCTATCTAATTCTTTCTTTAAGATATGAAATCTCCTTGACTGACTGAGCATGGAAACTACTTCCAGGAAACTCAGCTGTTTAGCCATGATCCTCTGAATGAGTTCTCAGTTTTCAGTATAACAAAGTTTTTAAGCATGTGAATGCCTCCTTAGCTTCAAAGTAATTACTCTTACTTTTCAATTTATGCACAAAAGATTAAAAGCTTAAAATCTTTTGTCAGTCACAGTTCATCTCAGAAAGAATAACCATTGTACTGTGCTTTACCTTTGAGACAGTTCTCACAGAAAGTAGAATAAGGTATCATTTCTTTCTCCTTTGCTGCTTGAGCAGATAGTGGAAAAGTTAAGCATATGGTTAACTGCTGTAGCATAATATGAAGACTTGAGAATACTCCAACACAACCTTGTTTTCTGTAAGCCATCTGTATTCCTGTAATTGGCTCCTGTTGACCCCTCAGAATGTGTTTTCACACTCCTCTAAGGCTTCCATTTGAGTCAGTGGCCATGCTGACACCACTCTGCTGCAGTGAGCCACGAGCACGTCCCAGAGGACAGATCCTCACAGAGATCCTTATGGCAGCACACAGCAGTCTGGATACACTTCCAGGGCTGCACTGAGGTCACTCACACCCCTCTCAGATGTGTCTGAGAAAATGTGGCTGGTTGTGCCCTTGCCATGCTCCAGCTTCCTCCTGAGGGATGCATCTCTGAAACACCTCGCATGAGACTCGACCCTTTTCATTTTCTCAGTTGCTGTCCCCACACACATCACCTAACTCTCTGGAAGCACCAGGGAATCTCATGACAAACTTCTACGAGGGTGAGACTGATCACAGATGTGTTTACAGCCAGGATGGAGCTCTGCATCAGCCCCCAGAGGGAGCTGTCTGGAAAATTCAGTACAGCAACAAACTCCAGAAGCTTTGCTCCTTCCTTGACAGCTGTTTATTGAGTTTATAGCCAAATGCTCCCTAGGGAGGAGCTCCATGAGCCAACAGTCTTGGCTGTATAGAGGTTTTTTCGCCAAAGAGCTTTGATTTGGTTGGCAAGCAGAAAAGTCAAAGCCAAAATTGGCACCTAGTCAATACTGGTCGACAATCAGGAGCACAGGTCTCCTGAAGTTGGTGTAAGAAGTGAGAAGATGAAACTAAATTTGCCCCATGTGGCACAGCAGGGTATCAGCATTCAGATGGAAATTTTCAGCTATCTCCAAAATTTTGTCCAGCAGTTCCTGCTGTATTTACACCAGCTGGTAGGCATGGCTTGTATGCTCATATGTGTTAATTAACATTAATGTGGATGGAAGGTCTGACCATGCCAGAGATTTCTGAAGGAATTCCTGCTGCAAAATTGGCCATTATACATAGATGAAAAACTTGTAAATAATCTATAACAAGTATTCCTGCAGGTGCAGGAGGCCTTTAGAACATCACAAATCACTTCCACATGTGCTATTTACTGGAAGACTACAACTTCCCACTTTTGAATCTAAGAGGATAAAAGACTTTTCCAAGTAAAAATCTCACCTTAGGATTTCGGAAAACATTAAATACACACAAGTGTGTATATATTTGCTTTGACACACCATAGACCACGATCCTAAATTTGGCCAAGCTTGTAAGATTCTTTTTACTCATTTCAATGGATTTCTAATCTCATGTGGCTTAGTCTGGCAGGACTTAAAACTGTTACCTTTGATGGCTGGCCTTTAAAATCAATTTTTATATTGTAGTCCATACAAGGCCAACACTGTCCACGGTACATAAAGTGCCAACAAAGAGATAAATCAATCTAAATGAAGTCCCTTGGGACTAATGCTAATCAAGGGCAATGAGGTTTATGTACAACTATCAACTGGAAAGGTCCTGGAATGGGTGGAAATCATAGTATTTATTAGAATGATTGCCACAAACATTCACAAAAAAAGAATATTTTTGTAAGAAGTGTTGGGGAAAGAAGTCACTGGCTGGATAGTGGGTGATCTTGTTTATAAAATTGAAAATAAAAGAGAAAATGTTTGATAATAAGTGTTTAAGACATGTATCTTGCCTTGACTATGACCTGCAGCCATTGCTGGAAATATTAATAAAACACTGGACAAATGTTGAAACTAATTATATATTTCCTCAGGAGAAAGAAAGATGATGAAGGAATGCTCTTGGAGCGAAGAACTATCTGGGGTAGATTAAAGTTGTTAAAGAGCATGAGATTTTAAAAAAATCTTGCACAGTGAGCAGATGAAGCAAAAATGGTTCACAACAATCACATGAATGGAGTCCCTGAAATGATGGAGGTTCATCTTTTGTTGGAGAAACGTGGACAAATTAATAAGGGAAAACATGTACTGTACCAGAAAAACAATGGTAAAATCTGAAACAAGACAAAAGCACAATGTAAGATTTACCAAAGTGACCGCTTGTCACTTCTGCAATTTGTTATCTTCCTGTTTCAGCTTCATTTCGTCAGAGAAAGGGATATTTAATGATTCAAAAAGGGGAAAGAGGCAATTGGAGAACTGTTTTATACATATGACCTGAAGTTGTAGGGCTGGAATAAGGTAGAGGTTGATTCTTTGAATTATTGTCTGAGTATTTTTGAATACTTTAGATCCAGAAGCTGCCAGGAGGATGGGGAGGAAGGTGACAGTCTATGAGATAATGCAGACCGTTGGACTCCTGTGTTTATTGTAAGGCTGGAGACAAAGGACTGAGTGCAAACAATGAGGCTGATAAACATAAGGGTACAATTATAATTGCTAAAAATATAATTACAGCAAAAAAAGAGACAAAACTCAATTGACTAGATCTTGTATCCAACTACAAAATGAGCTGTACATTCCTTCTGAGAGTAATTTTTTAGATGGATGTAAGCAAAAAATACATGAGCAGAAGAAATTAGATAAAAAATTATTTGGAAAAATATGTCTTTGGGAAAGAAGTGGTTAGTTGTGTTTAAAATGTTCTTATGCAAGAAAAAGAGAATAACTAACTTTAAAGAGCAGTAGAAAATGGAAAATGTTGACTTTATACTGCTAAACTTGAGATATTTACAAGTATAACTTCATTTAATCTTGTTGTATTTTCTCCATGTGCAGCCAGCAGAAGTGGACTTTTCTAGGACACAATTCCTTTGAAGACATCCAAATTAGGCCAGATGAATTGCACTCAAGTAATGACTACATCATCCCAATGAGTACAAAGAAAATGTAAATGCCTCCCTCATGTGTACATATCTACATTTGTAGGCATTTCCAGCCATGGGATATGAATCTCGTTGTAAGACTTTATTTAGGGTGGCACAGGAGGGCAGCAGTCACAAGAAGCAAAAGCATTGGGTAAGAAAGGATTCCTAAAGTTACATTGCCAGACCCAGATTCGAGCATTGCTATGAAATTGTCAGATAACAATATCAAACATCACCAAGTCAGAAGAGTTTCTCCCTATGATATGGACCTCAAGCAGAAAAGAAATATTAAGTGTCCAAAATTTTAATGTAAAAAAAAAAGTGGGGGGGGGGGCCGAAGTTTAAGCAC
>JAOTQP010001652.1:64122793-64137289 GCA_026413545.1 Cichladusa arquata | reverse complement strand
CAGCACTTCTTTCAATTTCTTACAAAGTGTGCGTTATATTATGTATACAGGAAATATATAAAAAAAAAAAAAAAGGGAAAGTGCACTTCATCAAAAACTTTTTACATTGGTGGAAATGTTCATTTGACTGTTTTTGTTGAGACTAGCAAAATATATCAGTGTCTCCAACAGGAGCTGAGAAACAGCTGGGTAATTGAAAACAAGAGCAAAAGACCAATTTTTTTTGTTTTTTTTTTATTTTGGGGCCTAATGACTTCCACCGTGCCAAAACTATTTAAAGTGGGATTGGATCTACATTGCATTTTTTTTTCTCAATATCCTTCCCATAGCATCAGTGGACGAGTCACATCTTCCTAATCAATATTTTGATTTCCATGTATATGTAATCTTTCTGTCCTCTTCCCTCTCTCTTCTCCCAAGAAGTAGAAGAACCCTTTAGGAGAGACAAGCAGCCACCATATCACAAAGAAATCTGGGAAAAGGATGTGTAACAGTCAGATCCACACAGTCACACTTTATTTGTGTTGCTTTATTGGGAAAAAACAGAGATGTACTTAAAATCTTTATAATGGGAAAGTTTTCTTTTGTTTGGATTCCATTAGGCATTTGATGCAAACCAGATTTGGAGGAGAAAATGAATACAAGCAGGATTTAACACCTTGAAAATTGAAGTGTAGGAAACAAATTAATGGATGCCTGTGGAGTGGTCTTCCTCTGGCAATGAGAACAATCCAGTGCTGCAGTAAGTTAAACCACATTATTTCTGTGAATAGAACTTTTATTGCAAATGCCTTCTCTTGTTTTGTTAGTAAATAGCTTACAATTGGTTGTGATACCCTACAACTATGTTGTGTTTATTATTCATAAGAATTTGCCAAACAGATGCACTTTCAAGTAATTTCCAAGCTCTGAATCACTTGCTAGCTGCTTCTCAGAAGCTGCACTACAAAAACAGTCTGTTAAATTCTTAATCTGGGATTAATGGAATTTATTGTATACTGGATTTGGGGTCAAGCCATATTCACAAGTCTGTGTGCATTTTATTATGTTGGTTGCTCACACATTTTTCTGAGATTTGATTAGGTGACAAATGTTTTTTTAAAAAAAAGGAAAGAGAAGGAGAAATGTATAATAAATAATGCAAGTTGCTTTCTAAAATTTTAAAAAACCCACAACCTGTTGGATTTAATAACCTCTCAAGATTCAAGAACCTTTTTGCAAGTGGAAAGCACATGTTCAGATACAGACAAATAACTAGCAGCACTTTATGAATCAGGTAGACAGGATGTTGCCCTCTTTCCTGCAATAAACTCAGCAACCATGGGAAACTAGAGCCATGTTTGGCTTTGATCTGGGAAAGCATTAGATAGATAAATTAAAAAATCTGCTGCTTCAAAAATAAAATGTGCACAAGGAAAGAGATACAAGACATAAACATAGAAAAAGGAGTGAGGACATGTTCTATAATTTTATTTTGATTTACTACCTTTATTTTGAGGATAAGGTAGATTTTTTTTAAGGAGCAATAAATTATAGGTCAGCCAGGAATGAGTATGGAAGCCATGGAATCCAACCTTTTGATGACAGACCACCTGGTGCTCCTTGAAAACCAGTATCTTGACAGGTTTAGCTCTCCCTGGTTCAAAAACTTGCTTTTTCCTCTGTGACTATATTTGCAAATCTTTGGTTTCCTGCTGCAGGTTCATTTCTACTTTCTTTCAGTAGATGAGGAACTGCCCAACTATAGTGAAGGTGGTGGTGAGGATGTGGAAATTCCAGGTGTTGGGAAATGCAAATGGGACTGCAGAAACAATACTCTGCAATGTCTTTGGAATGATTTCACTGCTCCTGGAGCCACAGCCTGCTCTTCATGTGTCCAGCCTGCACATTTTTAGGTGTTCAGCTTCCCACCTGTCTGCTGCTCCTTTCCCTGGGACAGTGGTCAGTGTGGTGGACAGGTCAAAACACTGCACATGACCCTAAGCAGGGTTTAAAAAATTACACAGAGCTCCTGCTTTCACTGCTTTCATTCTGCTGACTCACCAGACTGAAAAAAATGTGTTTTTTCTCATTATTCCTATCCTATATTAACTGCTAAATAATTTCTGGTCAATTCAAAACTATTTTACTAGTAGCCCAAAGAATTATAACTACGTGGATTCACTCATTCCTTGATCCCTCCAAAGGCAACACGAGCTCCAAATAGTTCAGTAGAACACAACAAAGGTTTTTGTGATATGGGATGGTTGAACAATAAAAACTTGTGCTTGTGAAACTGTCATTACTTTCTTCCTCAAAGAAATGATTCAGTGATTCAAAATGCATGGATGGATGGGCCATCTGATTATATTGTCTTCATCAAATCCACCCCAAAGCAAAAAAAAAGCAAAGCTAATGGAGCATATAAAATGAAACTGTAAACTCACATAAATATAGGCAATATTTCACGTAAATGCAAGCAACATTTCTTTCCCTTTTAAGCCATTAATGTTGAATACCATAATGTATCAGTTCATAGTTTTGCTTCACTACATTCAGAATCAAATCACTTCACTTGTTTTGAATGAGGTAAAGTTGCTTTGCTTTTCAGGATGCTCATGGATTATCAAATAATCTATAGAAGATAAAGTAGGTTAGAATAAAAAGTATATCTTGAGTTATAAATACAGTATTTTGACCTAAATGCTGTGAATCTTTTTACAAGCAAAAATTTTAAAAGCTGTACACTTGTACAAAAAGTATTTCAGAGCATGATAGCATATATAAATTATTTTATATTTTCTTGAAGTAGTAAAAGAAATGTAGTATACGTCTATGGATGGAAACTCCAAATGTTAATGTTAATATTCTTTCAAGAAGTTATTCCAGAAAAAGAGAAAAAAATAAAAGGGGTACACTGTGATTTTCATATCAGGTTGCATTTTGTGTGTGACATATGTTGGTGCCTGTACATGCATATTAATATGGCACTGTGTTGTGCAAGAGCGTTGGTGAACATTCTGTCTTGAATGATGATATCCCTGTTTTTAAATCCATTGAAAATCAATCTCTAAGTTTTGTTTAAAAGTAGTGGTTCAACTTGTAAATAAATATCTCTTATTTCAGATTTTTCAGGAGATTGTGTCACTGTTGTAACTGTAAGCTGAGGCTGATATTCAGAGATTAATTTTTTAAAGGTTTTTCTTTTTAGTCTTCCTCACCTTTTGTTAGTACAAAACCCATCTCTATAACTAATTTTATTGTAAGAGGGAAGCCATTAATGGGGCAGCTGACGTGTTATACATTGGAAATATAGACAAGATCATATCCAGCCTTCACCAGGCAACCCCTTGGAAACTTTATATTCCTTTTAGCAGACTGGATGGTTTTAGATACTTTGAGTATCTAAATCATAAGATATAAGGTTTCTAAACAAGAATCTTCCACAGGACGGCTTCCACTGTCCCAGGCTGATCCAAGCCCCATCCAGCCTGGCTTTGGGCACTTCCAGGGGTCCAGGGGCAGCCACAGCTTCTCTGGCACCCTGTGCCAGGGCCTCAGAATCTTCACAGGGAACAATTTTTCCCCAAAATCTCATCTAAACCTGTCCTCTTGTTTAAAACCATTTGTCCTGTGTCCTGTCCCTCCATGCCTTGTCCCCAGTCCCTCTCCAGCTCTCCTGGAGCCCCTTTAGTCCCTGGCAGGGGCTCTGAGCTCTCCCTGGAGCCTTCCCTTCTCCAGGGGAGCACCAGCAGCTGTCTCAGCCTGACAGCCTTCAGGAATCATGGAAATGTGCATTTGAGTCCTAGAAGAAAATAGAAAATAGACAATATGATGGTGCACCAGGATAAAAGCACTCGGATTGGAGCACAGAGGATTATTATTGCTTGGGTTTCTTCCATTTGCACGGCCCATGTGAAAGGACATGATGAACAATGAACGTTTCTAAAGACTTCTTGTCACCTTAGGGAAATTATTTGCTTCTTTTGAGTCTAAATTGGTGTACAGAAACAACTATCAGCATTTCCCATTGAGTGCATTTCTCTTGTGTGTCTTTAGTGCATGACTGGTCTTTGTTATGTGTTATCTTTGTGTCATTTCCTAAACAATTCCCTGCTGACTATGAACCTAGAGAGAAGGAAAAACCCCTGAAATAATGTAAATAAATAGGTAGGGGTGTTTTTTATTCATGAATATGGTAGATACATTTTGCACATACATTTTAAACTTGTCAGAGATTCCAGTTTCAGTGCTCAGATGTTGTATCAGTGTTCTCAGACGTTGCTGTATTGCAGAAATGTCACACTCAGATGAATGACTGTGAGGGAGAATATTACATGAAATAATTCCAAAGGAGAATGTTAAACTTTGCATTTTCAGATGCAAGCAAAGTGATGGTTTGATGAAATGGTATCAGTAGAGCAGGAACCTCCAAGGGCCCCCTCAGCAGCCACAAAAGGGGCTTTAAAAAGACTGCAGTAAGTGCCTGCAAAGAACTGTGTGATCATTAACTGTTAACCTGAAACTTCAGTAATGTTTTATTTTACCCATGAGTGCTTTTTTCTCTTTCAGAGTGAGCTCTGCTGTACTGTAAATCCTCCCAGAAAAATCCCCTCAACCTTGCTGGTGCTGTGGTATCAAACTCCACCTGCCTCTGAACAAACATGGCCTGGCTGGTTGCTGGCACCAGCAGAAAATAGTAGCATGAAATCATCACTTATGCAGTGCAATTGAAAGGATTGCCAATAATAATATGGGGGTTTTTTTTGCTAAATTATGAGGAGAGGAAAAAAAAAAAAAAAAAACAAAACAAACTGGAGATGATTTTTAAACCAAGTTAACCGATTTTACAAAAAAAAAAAAAAAATACAGACGTAAGCTGTATTATATAGTTATCTCCCACACTCTCAGATTTAGCACAGATTTATCACAATATATAAGCAATGTGAAATTGTAAGTTTGTGTCCTGGGAACTTTATTGACAGGTTAGCAGGTGTATAGCAGCACAAACACAGCCAAATGCACCCAGGGAAGCTGGAGTTGCTACAGCAGTTCTGCTTCTCCCATCAACACTGACGGGTGTGGCAACTCTCTCCGTTTTACTGCAGCTCCAATTAGCTGAAATGGGTAACATATTTAGGTAATAACACTGCCATTAGCTCAGGAGCTGCCACATTTACAGAAATATGATTATCTCCTGGTAAATGTGCTCCCTGTATCAGGGATAATTATGCCCTTGTAGAATGCAATATAATAATTTGGTTTTTAACCTAAGGATGACAAGCATGGGCTTTGCTGTCTCCTTTGCAAAGGTTACAGCAGAAATTCAGATTCCTACACAAAAATGGCCACTGGCACTGCCATGTTATTGAAAATGGGTAAATAAAGTCATCTCCAGTTTGTCTTATTCACTAAAGGGAGGAGGAAGGGTGCTTAATAAAAAAGTTTGTGAGAAAATGTAGATTAATTATTTGAATTTAGGTTTCATAGAAAGATTAAATATAAATCCAAATTTGGGGTTGAATTGATACCCAGGATGGCTATCCTGTGTTGTTTTTCTTGTTTTGTTTTTTCAGAGAGCTTAAACCTAGGCAGTAATTTAATTCATCTTTTTCCTGTAGGACAGAATATATTTGTCCTCACCATTTCCTAGACCAAATAATCAAGACCCAGTGTTTTTTGATGCCTAAAAGGTAACTAGAGCATAATTACACAAACAGTTGAAATGCAACAGCTGAGCTAAGCTTCAAAGTCTTCTCTTGTTCCTTTGGGCTCTGAGTTCATGGGTTCTCACAGATGGATCAGAGAGGGGGAAAAAAAGGAAAAAAATAGAATACTAATACAATAGATTTAAACGTACTAAGTGAGAAGGGAGCAGAAACATTTTTGATTGCTGCAATTAGCAGAATTATGGAAATGCATCTGTTTATCTCATGCCAGTCTCTGGGGGTAGCCTGGAAGATGTTCTACTACAGGACAGCACAGAACACTAGTTAATGTAAACTTTTAACTTGCTTTTCTTACATTTTTCCCATTGAAAATAAAGTGTTTCACACACACTGGAAGTATTTTATAGTCTGAATTCACATCTCTGCTGTGAAAACCCTTGGTTCTAAGGTCAGAAAGAACTTCTTGGATTGCTGCTCTCCTACAATGTTCATATCAGTCACTCAGCATTTCTCAGAAACTGGATGAAAGAACAAACAGAAATATTCTCATGAATATGCATTTTATAATTTATAGTGCATATTTTAAAATAGAAATAGGGCCTAAGTTCCAAAATCTTACCATCAGAACAGACTGAACAGGGGTGTGTGTATTATGTGTGTATATATATGTGTGTATGTTTAAATAGAATTTTGATTAAATTTTTCAATATCAAAGAAAAATGATGTCTTCTAATTAAATTTACAAAACTCCACAAACCAATCTGTAGCTTTCTGGTTCCTGTTTGCAACAATACTGTTGAAAAATCATTACAGTTAATACACATAAAGAAGCTACACAGCATGCTAGGTGATAGGTTATAGAAAATCAAAAGCAATAAAATTAAGGTTTTAAAAAAACCCTTTTTATGTCTTTTTAAACTATTCAGCTAGTTAGTGATGAAGCCTGTGGAGAAACAGAAAAATAATTTTCTGATTGAGTTACCCAAAATTAGGCTGAATAAAGCTTGTTAAACAATGCTATAGAGAACAATTCCACACTAATGGCAGTGAACTTAGATGATCTCAGATTATCTTTTCCAAAGCTGATTCTTATGGGGCTACTTTTTTAGCTGACATACCCATTAATGGCTTATAAAGGAGAAATAAAGAGAGGGAATACAAAAGGCTATTAATCAAAGTTTCCCCTAATTGGTCAAGGGACCTTTTTACACTAAGACATCCATTAGAGTCTCTACCACCTTCATCATAGTGTTATGTTACATATTTGCCTTAATGTAAATAATTTATGTGTTTGTGCATTAGAAAGAAAGTTTGAAAAAAAGCAATGTAGAAGGTGTTTAATTTGTCATATGGTTTAATGCAATGGGTTTGTTTTTTTCTTTAATTGCCATGCCTTTTAGGTCCAGTAGGTTTTATAGTGTGATCAGCAAAGTGACTTTGGAGTTAGACCCAAAGCACAGCCCTCACATACAGCCAAGGCACACTTGTGCAACTGGGACCCCACTTATAACTTTAATAGTGCCCAAATATTACCAGCCACCAGAGGCAAGGGGGTCTGGGTTTTATCTCTGCTGCTGCAGTTAAAGAGGAGACATCTCAGGTGTGAAAAGTAACTGCAGCTATAAAGTCCTAAATGTCTGCAGATGTGCTGCAATGTACAACAGCTTCATGGCATGCTGGAAATTAAAAAGTGAGAAGAAATCACAATGTGAGCCCCCAAAAAAGGGCTCCTAAAAACCATGAAGGGCTGGTGTCAGGAGCCCTTGCTCACCATGATATTGCCCTGTAGCCACAGAGTATTGCCACTGGAGCATTGCTGTTGCTGTTGAGCACTGGTGCTGCTGTGGCTTCTCCAGACTCTTCTGGGCTGTCCCTGGGAAGCACTCTCCTGTCCTCATCAATAAATGAAATCACAATGAGAGCTGATGAAGGCAGAGCCTTTGTTCAGTAAAATCCAAGTGCCACTTTGGGTGTGCACTCAGTACAAGCATGGTTGGTTACCCACTGCAGATGATGGCTCAGGCAGGGACTGCCAGGAGGCCAAGTCATCATCATCTCTCCCCTGTGGGATGTTCCCCAGCTCCTCTTGAGGCTGATAAATGGATCCCAAATTACTTGACTTCCTGTGAAGAAAGCGAGCTGCAAAATCAGAATGAAGACAAGGGATAAATGTTATCTCCAGTGTATAAAAGGGTTATAAAAATTGCAGACCAAGCTTTTCCACTGTGCTTAGAGCATGCTTCATTTAGATTAACACTGCACGGACTTCAGGTCTCATCTGTTTGCTAAAGAATTTGCAGGGTTCTTTCCCACTGCCATTGCCTTTATTCATACTAATTGCTTTTATTTCAACTACCAACCACTCCAGGGTTTGCTCTAATAACTGGGAATCCCAGACACCCAGCTGAGCACTCACAAATTGAGCTAAAGAATAAAAGTCAAAACAGTAATTTTCTCACTATATTACAGCTGACTCATAACAAACAGTTCATCATAGAATCACCAGAGAATGGCTTGGGCTGGAAGGTTCCTGAAGGACCACCCAGTTCCAGCCTTTCTGTCATGATCAGGGACAACTTCCACGATCCCAGGTTGTTCCAAGCCCCATCCAGCATGGCCTGGAAAACCTGCAGGGATAGGGCAGCCACAGCTTCTCTTGGAGCCTGTGCCCCCCACCATCCTCACAGTAAGGATGTTCTTCAATCCTTACACATATTCAGGTGTAAATGTCATAACAACTTGAGTCCTTACATGGTAAAAAACAGAGAAATTTTTCCTGTTGACATTTTCCTGCCTTGTGCCTATCCAGAGCCTGTGTCTCCATCATTATGTCCAATCTGTCATTCTACAGAGGAAAAAACTCCCACCTGTGGGACCCTGCAGGAAACCTCTGCTGCAGAGCACACAGATCACTCAGTCCTGTGCAAAGCATTGCCTGCAAACTCTTTCTCATTTTTACAGTTAAAAAACGTCTTGTAAAGAGATAATCAAATAAAACAAATGCCTATCGGGAAGAGAGAAAATCATATTTATATTCCATTGTTTGTGACTTGTACAAATTTACACAAAGTTGTCAGCAAAATGGTGTTTTTCTGTTCTTTGTTCCTGCATACTTCATTTTGATGTTCTCACAAAAGAAACTTCACCACTGAAAGGACCTCAAAAACTTAAGAAAGAGTAGGCAGTCATTTATATCTTTATTTCTGCCACAAAAGACAAAATAATTTTATGAGATAGCAGACAATAAATTCTCCTTTGCTCTTCTGATATGGGAGCCACATTTTCTGGGTACAGAGTGTATTTAGTTACAGAAAACTTAAAAAAGACACCAGGTATAATTCACTCAAGACAGCAAGGCAGCATGACACCTTATTCAAAGTGGCAAAAGTGAAGAGTTGTGTTCTTTGACAAAACAAAATTGGACCTAAACCATGAAGTGTGTATTGCCTGTTATTTGAAATTGCCAGTGAGAACCCCGTGATTCCAAAGGAGAGTGGACGTTGTCCATGGTTGTCTCCCATTGTCTATGGGAGATGATAAGAAGCAGACATTTAAAAGGAGCAGAAGCAGCTCATTTTAGCCATCCTGCCAAAATCAATAGTGTTTTAGAGAGCTTCAGTGAGAAACAACTTGTTGTGCCAGCAACTGACACAGTGTGTGTCAAAGAAATTAAACTCTTCTTTTTACCAGCTTTGGTGTAATTTAGGGAATGTGAAGGAGGTATTCTGTGAGCTTTGCAGCCCTAATAGGGATGGAAGTTACCTCTCTGCAGCCTCCTGTTCTGCAAAATTGCCCTCAAGGTCAGCAAAACTTTTTTCTGAGTGAAGAGTGAAGGGCTGGAGTGAATAGTGTGCCTAAACCTGAGCAGAGTGGTTTGAGCACCTTCGTTTGGAAAGCTGCTCACAGACAGTGTGAGCTCAAGCAGCCCCTTTGCTTTGAAGGCAAGAGAAGTCTCCACCCCACCAGAGCCATCCTCAGGCGTGTGTGCTCCAAGGATGTTTGAAAAATGACATCTGTGAGCCCTTGAAACTTTACCATTTCCAGCTTGCATTAGAGTTGTGACTACTTTTGTACCTGTACACCTTGTCTCACACCTTCCTCTGCCCAGCAGTGCTCCTCTCCACCAGCTGGAAGGCAGGGGGGAGCTGGGGCAGGATGCTGCACTATCACAAGGGGTCAGAAATTCCCTGCTGAAAAAAATCAAAGTACGTAAAAATATGAACTCCCTTAAATCTCCCTCTCTAAGGCCATTACACTTTTGAAACAGCTTCACATTCCTAGTAAATGGTCCCAGTGCCTAAAGGGGCTGGAGAGAGCTGGAGAGGGACTTGGGACAAGGGCCTGGAGTGACAACACAGGGGGGAATGGCTTCAGATGAGAGAGGGCAGGGTTAGAACAGATATTAGGAAGAAACTCCTTACTGTGAGTGTTCAGACCCTGGCACAGGGTGCCCAGAGCTGTGGCTGCCCCATCTCTGGAAGTGTCCAAGGCCAGGCTCTGATAAACCTGTGAGAGTGGAAGATGTCCCTATCCAAATCATTCTATGATTCCATGAAATCACCTGCAATTAATGAAGGGCTGTGTGATCAGCTTAGCTGCCGAGACCAATATTTGTCTTTCAGGACTAAGATTGAGCTGTTTTGCCTCAATTTGCTAAAAGAGTAAAATTACAGAAACCCTATCACATTAAAGAATGAAACATTATAAAAAGTATAGGTTCTTATTTTTGCCCTGAGGGAAAATGATCCATAACAAAGCACAATCCTTAGATTTGGTGATTTCCAGCTATAAACCTCCCTTGGAGATTTTACAAGATCTCCCAGCCCTGTACCTGCAATAACCATGGCTCTAAAACATGGGACTGTACCTCCCATTATCCCCACATCTACTCTTCTGAGAAGAAGAATTTGTATTCAGCTTTCCCCATAATCAGAGGTTTTGTCACAGAAGGCACCTACTGTATGCAGTCTGATAAATTTCTTAAAAATCACCTATTTCCTTTGTTTCAGCATTCTCTGTTGACTGATGTATCCTGTATTGGTCTCCAGTTCCCCTTCCATCGTGACTCTAAGTAAAACAATAAAACAGAAATGTAAAAATACAGAGTTGACTAACTCTTCAGGTCTGGGATTGGAAAGAAGACCATCATGGCATGATTTAGCACCTTAACATTACTTTTTCCCCATAATTCTTCAGATGAAAACACTTCTGGTAAAGTAAATATTCCTAGGTTCTAGTGTAATTTAATTTGTCACTGTAAGTGGGATTTGTTCTACATTCTCTTAATAATTTACCTGGGAAGATTTATCTCTGAGTGTGTAAAGAAGTAAACATTTTAAAACCCACTTAGCCTGTGAGTAGCTTTTTTTTCTGAGGCATTCATAAATGACAACTAACATGTTTACAAGCATTGCACCATGATAATAATAACAATAAAGCCTAACATTGTGAGGCTTCTGAAAATGTCATTTTCTTAGAGAAAAACAATGCTACACCTGGTTTGTCCAGTTATTTTGGGGGAAAGGTACTTTTAGCAGCTTTAATAATCTGATTAATCTGATTTAAAGATTTATTTTCTAAAATAATGTTCATGTACAATTTCTGGATATTAAATGTTACAATGTAAAAAAAAAATCTAATGAAATTCCACTTTTTATCATATGGGATTTTATTATACAGCTTTTGAATTTACTTCTGCACCTTGCAAGAGGGGATAAATCAGTGTGCCCCAATAACAGCAGCTATTCAGTCACATACATTGTGGCTTCATGACTTCAGAATACTAATTTTGACCACTAGTTTTAAAGTGTCAGATCTCAGGTGATTACTTTCTCCATGTTTATTTTCAGGGTCCTTTTTTTAGACAGCACTGAATATAAATATAGATATGGCAACAGCTCAGCACAAACTGTGTTAGAAAACCATTTATCTTTGCTGGTTGAAATAGTTTTTGTAGATATCGATTCACATTCATTATTTTCCATACAGATTCCTTTTAATGCAACTACTTCAACAGCACACAATAAAGTGTGTCCTTACTGGAATAATTTGCATATTCTTTTAGATCAGTAGTCTATTTAAAATGGAGTTTATCAGGCTTATATCTCATTGCCTATTTGTTCTTTCAAGGTAAAAAGAAAGAAATAATAGGTAAGTAAATGAATACATAAAATTTGTGAAGCTCCACTTATTTGCTCCACAAAAGAAAGCCAAGATTCTTGCTGTCATTATGCCCTCACTGTACCTTGTTAGAAGATCAGCTGAAGAAAATCCTGAATGCATACTGGACATTTAAAACAGACAAACCCTGATGTGAATTCAGCAGCTGCATTGGTTTGGGTGGGATATACAGAGCTGGTACTGCAGTGGATTTCAAAATGGAAGTTCACTGTTCCAAGCTCTCAGCCAAGTCCCAGTAGGTTTTAAACTTCTGTTGAGACCTTCCACAGACTGCTCAGGTGAGCAAGAAGTAACTTAATGCCTTCATATCATTGATTCTCAGCCTTAACTCCACTTTAGGGATATCATTTTTCTTAAAAGGTGAGAATGGAATTGCAGTGAAACAGTCATCTGATATCTGACAATTCTGATGAATATTTTTAAGGACAGTAAATATCCCTTCCTAATTCCCAATGTTGCCTAATGCTGAACAGGGGAAGGTACCTTCCCTCTAATAAAGTCATAACCTCTGAGCACTGAAACACAAGGATTAACAGGTTGCTTAACATTGCCCTATCTCATGGAACTGAAAAAGCAGGGTTTAGCCAGGCATGTTTGTATTTCTTAAAAAAAAAAAAAAAAAACAAAGCCAAAAACAAAACCAAAACCAAAAACAAAAAAAACCAAACCAAACCAAAAAAAAAAAAAAAAAAAAAAAAACAAAAAAAAAACAAAAAAAAAAAAAGGAGAAGAAGAGAAATTAAATTATTTCTTCTAAAAACAGTCTGTTGTGGTGAATTCAAAGAATTAATGGATTAATGGCACCAAGTGTGGTAGCAGCTCTCTGTGAGGCTTGCTTTATGCTCTCTTGTTTATTTTGGGATTAACTATTCCCTGAGAGTGTAGTAGAACATGTGTGTAATCTGGGCAAAGTATAATATTTGGTTTACTGGTGCTCCAGAAGGCATTTCTTTTGTGCTGCTAAATGTTAGCACTGACTCTCCAGCAGGACTTGTGACCTTCCCTAGGGTTGCCTTGATACCTGTCCCAAGCACTGGCCACAACCCACATCTGCTTTTCTCAGCTTTGTCTAAGGCAATACAGCAAAACTAAAAGGGATTACTGAGCATCAGTAAAAAAAGCTGTAGAGTCCAGCTTTACTGGCAGTGCTATTCCAGCACAGAGTGCTCTCCTGCACTCCATGAAACATGAAAAACATGTTTACATTATGTAATGCAAACATTTATGTAATTACATAAAACATTAAAAATATTCCCACTTCAGGGGGATATGTATAAAATCACAGCAAGACTGAAGGACTCCAGATCTCAGTCCTAAAACTTTCTAAGTGTTCTAGTGCTTGCTTATATCTTGATAGCACATTCCTACACTTTTGCCATTGAAATCACATTTTCAAACCTTACTTTTTTCTTCCATGAAACAGTGCATGTCACTTAGGCATTGTTGAAACTACAGAGGTTTTAAGGATTTGTGTGGTTTCTAGGCAACTAATTAGTTTTAAAGAAGTATATTGTTTCTAGGCAACAAACTTTGAGGGCAATTGGTTTTGTTGCTGAAAATCATAGACAGGCATACTTACCTGAAAAGGAAAATAATATCTTCGAGGTATTTAGAGGTATTTAAAATACAATGCTTTGTTGAAACTGAAACATTTCAAAATAGTGGATATTGCTAGAAGGATTGTTTTTATTCCGCTGAGGAGTAAAAAACAAAATCCAAAACCTTGAAAAATGTTGAAAGCTTCAGCAAGCAAGAATCCTTTAAAACATCAGCTGTAGTTTTCTTCGAGGAAAACCAGCAGATAACCTGCTACTGATTCACACAAATACTGTTTGCACACACTAATCATATTTGTCTCCAATAAAACTTGGTCACTCTTCCTTCTACACCCCTGCCAGAAGTGTGTGGGGAGTGGTGAAAATATCTCCTAAACAATACAGTAAAAAGGGAGTTTTGTCATTGGGATGGATTAAAGGTTTTGACTGAATAAATTACATTGCTGAGAGGAGTTTTAAACTGTACATCTTCAAAACCATTTCTTTGACAGTCTAAGTTGTCATTTGTGTCAAGGTGCAGGTCTGCAGGATAGATTTAGCTATCCCCACAAAATCCTTTCTCTTCGCAGCAGGAACAGACTGTGCAGCACCATGAAGGTGTTCACAAGTGAGGGAATAAGGACATTTCTCAATACTCTGAGGAGAGAGTTATCAGGCAGACGTCTCTGATCATTGGAGACAAAGGACTTATTCCCTCAGTTCAGTTACTACCCTGGCAATCTGTATTATGTTGGTTTGAGTTTAAGAGCAGGACCCAGTCATAGAATCACAGAACAATTTGGGCTGGAAGGGACCTTGCTCATAACCATGTTTAAACAGAAGCATTTGTGGGAACGTCAGATGGATGAGACTGGGAATGGAATTTCATCATGTATTCAGAGTTCACATGGGTAAAGTGAGAGAAGTGTAGCTCAGAAGGAAATGAGAGGGGCCTGCCAGAAGGCTGGAGAAGGACTTTTTATAAGGGCATGCAGTGATAGGAGAAAGGGGAATGGATACAAACTGAAGGAGGAGAGATCTAGATTAGATGTTAGGAAGGAATTCTTCCCTGTGAGGGTGGTGAGGCCCTGGCACAGGGTGCCCAGAGCAGCTGTGGCTGCCCCTGGATCCCT
>JAOTQP010001652.1:64074410-64122693 GCA_026413545.1 Cichladusa arquata | reverse complement strand
AAGAGAAGCTTCTGCCTTTATTGGCAGACACCTGTCCTTCAAACCAGGACACCGTTCCTGTGCTCTGAAAGATGCACACCTCAATGGAGGGAGTGTCTGCTCATGGCAGAGGGTTGGAATGAGTTGGTCTTTAAGGCTGCTTCCAATCCTAGGCATTCTGGGTTTTGATGACCCCGGTCTGATGAACACAGAGCTTCAGCATCTCTGACTTTGGTGGCTCTCTGGCTCTGTTCCCCAAGCAGAGAGAGGACAGCAGTACCTGTATGCTCAATCCTGGGGTGCTCCACATGCTTCCCACATCCTCTGAGGCACTTCCATCATCCTGCCTCCATGGACACATCCCAACCTCTGTGCTTCTGCCATGAGCCCACCCTCCACTGCTTCCTACAAGGACACAGCCCCTTCCCAGCTTGGACAGGCACTTCCACTTGCACCAGCCACCCAGGATTCACCCCCATCCAAGTCCTCTTTGGACCCATGTCCTTGCTGCCAACTCAGAAGCAAATCAATCAACACCTCAGAGGCCACTCCACACTCTTCTTCGTGTTGGGCAATTGTGTGGCAGCCCCAGCACTGACTCCTTGGCCTGGAGTTACTCTTCACCTGGACTTTTAATTTCAGAGCTGCAATGAGGGATGGGAAGAATCACAGCTTCTAATTAATTACTGACTTCCCTGTAATTGATGCAATTTACTGCCAGTGTGCCTGGTTTATTGCACTGTGGGGAAGGTCACTCTGAACACTGGTTTTCCAAATACTCCAGTGAGGGGGCCAAAGTCCTGAAACAGCTCCACACTCTGGATCCTGAGGGAAGATTGCACTGGAATGTCACTGATGTTGGAGATAGGAATGCCACAACACCCCACACTGGGGTCATGCAGCACCAGCTCAGGTTTATTGACATTCACCCCCCTTTTATAGAGGCTTCAAAGAGGGGCTTTTATATCCCCTTTTATAGGGGCTCCCAATTTCCTGTGCCTACAAACGTGATTGGCCAAGGGTCTGAGCTCTGCCCAGCTCACTGGCCAATGATGTGGGTTCATTCCTGGCTCAAAGGGATTGGCTGGGAGCCCTTGTCTGGGTTTGAATTCAGCCAATCACGTTCATTCCTGGGCAGTTGTTTATTTCTATTATCCAACAGCTGGGCTGGTCAGTCAGTGTGTGCTGGGCCCAACTCTCTGTGCAGCTTTAGACAGCTGTGGCTGCCACAGCAGAGGGTGGCTGTAATCCTATATATAATCCTATATATAATCCTATATATAATCCCATTTATGTCACCAGAACGGGCAACCACAGAGCATCCTGGAATGGCTGCCTCTGGGTCCTGCTCCTCTGGGTGTTGAGAAGGAATTGTGCCGTGTGATGATGGGCACAGGGTGCCCAGAGCAGCTGTGGCTGCCCCTGGATCCCTGGCAGTGTCCAAGGCCAGGCTGGATGGGGCTGGGAGTGACCTAGGATAGCTGAAGGTGTCTCTGCCCATGGGACCATCAACAAAATGGTCTTTGATGTCTTTCAACCTGAAAAATTCTGTGATTCTAGGAAGTATAAAACAATGAGGTATATTGAGAACTTGACCATCAAAGAAAGAAAAAACCAAGCAAATCAGTCTTTTAACAAAAAATGAGTTTAGACTTGTTGCTTATACACTGTGGCTTGGCTTTCCAAATACTTGAAATTTTATGATTTTTCATTCAGTGATGGGGATTTTGTCAAGCTGTCAGAATTGACTTGTAACCTTCATTTTAAAACACTTCAATGATCTCAGTATGGGTAATCTACAAGCAAACAAATGTAGCATTTCTTAAATATTGTTAGAACTTGAAAATTTGCAAGAAGAAATAATTTAATAGAACTCAATTATTTCTTTAAATAGAGAAGCTCTGTCAAGATCCATCACTCTGGTATCAGTTATTTTTATTATTAATTTTATTTTTTTTATTTTATTTTTATTATTGTTATTATTTTATTATTAATATTTTTTTCCAGCTTTCCAAAAATTCAGCTTCACCAATAGCCTCTGATGAAAAGTTTTGGCATTTTATTTGCAAGAAGAGGGAAAGAAAAGAGAACAGAGCAAGTTGCAAGAATAGATAAGGAAGAAATAGATGTGTTCCTCCAAGTCCAACATCCAGCACTAGGTATTTACTATGTTAAGCATTAGCAGACAAAAATGTCTTTATTAACATTATTTACACTATTTGTAGAGTTCACAGGATATCTTCCTAATATCTGATGTAAATCTATCCAACGGCAATGTATGCATATCCTGTGCAAAGCCTGCTGGCTTTGAGATTTTTACAATTTAGGTAAAATAAGGCATTTCTGCTTAATTTTTAAGGATTTAGGAAAAGATCAAGCTACACTACACACAAAGCAATATAATTAACTCATAAACTGCAATTTTACTCAGCTAATTAAAGCTTCATTAATGAGGTAATCAAATAAAGGTCATAATAAAGATTAAATCCATGAATCAGTGTTTTTAAGCTTTTAATTAACCAGAATAATAAAGTAATTACTACATTATTTTTTCATTTAATACTAGAAAAATTGTTCCATTTTTAGCCTTTTCGTGGCATTATTTGGAGTATCTGGCTTCTTTTTATCTGAGACTCAGAGTACATCCTTTCCTAGCTGGTGTTGGGTCATTTGAAAAAAAAAAAAAAAAAAAAAAAAACCAACAAAAAAAAGAACATGGCATCTGTGCAAAGTCAGGCCTAACAGACTAAAATTTCCTGTCCTTTAACATTTATATCATCTAAAAAGAAGTAGATATCTGGCTTTTATTTTTAAAGGAAGTTAATAGTGGTGTCACTTCACTTTTCCACAAAGCCTCTTGTTAAAAACTTCAGGCCAAAAAAATGCACATAAGGTTATGACACTTTTGGTTTAAACCCCACACCTTTCATATGAATTCAGTCCTGGTCCAACTAATTGTTTTATTTAAGGGAAGAGAACATTATCTCTCTGTTAAAAGTAGGATAGTGTAGCAAAAGGATTGAGAAATGCACAGGATGAAAAAACAGGTGAAGGAAGAAACACCTTGTTAAAATCTTCTTTGCAACTCAGGCACCTTTCATAATGTAGCAACCTATATTTGCCTTAAATTGTGAAAAGTGGGGAAAAGATGAGGGGGTGGGATCAGCCTGCTTCTGTTGTGTGAGCTCATCCATGATTTTTACTTTGTGTATGCTTAACTTTGATTTGCTTTTATTTCACATTCTGTTGAAATCAAACTTGCAGACCTGATAGGTCTTTTCAAAAATGTTGAGAATCGATTTCTGAAAAAAAAGGAAACATGAAAAGGATGGACTTTGCCTCTTATTTTCAACCAATTATTTTTTATACACAAACCAATCCTATCACCCAACAAAACACAAGAATGTTGAATTAACTAATGAAGTCCTCTCTTCTATTTAAATACAGTTATTTTGCACATTTGACCCTTTTTTTTTAGCAAATCTTTGTTATTAGCTAAAGAATCCATTCATTTGCTTATAAAATTTTCACTGGCCAAATCTTATTTGCAGAATATGCTTATCTCATTAATTAATTTTTTTTTTCAATACATAAGAGAAATACCTGCAGCATTTAAGGAAACATCACAATTTCTGCAGTTTGGTGTTTGTATATTGATGGCCAAATTTCATGAGGCTGCTACTTAATGTTTTAATTTTTCTTAAGCCCTGCTCCATGGATTGAGAACTCATTTGAATATAGGAAAGAATCCTTGCATAGAAATGAGTTGGTCAATCCCTTCCACAGCACCAGCTCACAAATATGTGTGGATAATAGAAAAGATCCTGCTTAAATGCTTAGTGCCAGCAGAAACAAAAAGCACCCGGCTTAAGCCATTATTAAGATATAAATAGGCTTGTAAACAATTTAATTGCATAAAAGAGTTGGTTTCCTTGGGACTACAGCAATTTGCATAATGAACTGCAGCAGCAGCCCTTCAATATTCTCTGTTGACACCAAGTGAGGTTGTCAGCTCTTGCAAAGCTGGGCAATATTTGCTTTCAATCCTTCTATTCAGGGGAGGAGCCCTGAAATGGGGAGGTGTGTCTGAGGAACAGGGCTTGTGGAATTGTTCTGCAATTGTTCTGTTTCAGGATGGTAACTGGTAAACAGCATATGCGCTTTCAAATAATATCTTGATAAGAATGATTATCTTTCTTGCTAAAACTCAGATGTTGTAAAGAAATTCTCAGCCTATCAGGTCTATTTTTTTCCAAGCCATGCCTGAAGCTATGGCTTAGACCTGAAGGTTTCCCTTTTTATAAGCATCATCTGCTAAAGAGCTTTTTACTTTACAGTTATAACTGTGGGTTTGTCCTGTTCAAGGGAATGGATATTATTCCATTATTTAGTTGTCTAAACATAAGTGCTTAGCTCCTTTTTGGATAATCCAAGGAAAATCAAGACGTTGGAATGAGACTCAAAGACAAAGAGTCACAGAATTGGAAGGAGGTCTCTGGCCTGATACTCTGGCTCAGAACCAGGTCATGAATCCAGGTCAGGTTGTTTAAAGCTTTATCCATTCTGATCTTGAAAATCCCAAAGTGTTTTAATCCCACAACCTTCCTGGGCAACCTCTCACCCTGCTTCATTGTGCTTCAGCTCTCTTGTTTGGAAGGAGAAGCTGCAAGTCACAAAATTATATCCTAGAGATATTATAAAACCATGAGATGCACTAAAATATCTGAAATTGTTAATAAGGAAGTGACCATGGTCTTGCTGATGAAGATTTCACCTCATGACAAAGAGGGACTAAAGTTGCAAGGCTATTCAACTCCTCTTTCATCAGCACACTTACATTTTCCAGATGTTAGAATTTTACAAAATTTTTGTCTAACACTATGAAATGCTGGCAGTAAACCACATATATATTGATATAACACATATATATTGTTATAATACATTGTAAATTTTCTTCTCAAATAAGGCTCAAAAATAGTCTTGAGTGTTCCTTAATTTGGGAGAGTTTTTAATGATTGTTATGCTTTGTTGATTTGGTTTAATTTGATTTTCTTGGGTTTTTTTTAATCCCAGAACTAGTATGGGTTAAAAAAATAAAACAAAAACCAAAACCTTATCAGGTTAGGATGTTTTGCAAATAAAAATGTTCCCAGAATTATCCAGCTCTTTTAGCTATATTTCAGTGCCATCATTGTACCAAAGTCCCCATTTTGACTAACCAGGATTCTCTGGCCTAAGGTTCAGCATCAGCAATATAATTGCAGTAAATAAAAATATTTACTGAATACATTTTTTATTTGTACACCAGTGTGAACCTTGGATTCCTATATTCCTTTCTAACTATGTCTCTTGGAGGATGGCAGAAAGGGGATTTAGGGGAGGATTAAGGATAAGTCCTCTTCAAATATATTTTTACATGCAGCCTTGGGAAACTCATCCTTTTAAAAACACACCCAAGAGTTATGAGAGACACCATTAGCTGCAACCCTCACTGCTTTGGTCTTGGCTACCTCTGTTCCATAATTTTCCTTTTGTTCAGAAATATTAATTCTGCTTTCATTTTCTCTTCATAAACTCGAATAGTGAAAAATGACTGATGTAGGGTTGGGGTGGTTTGAGGTTTTTTTTTATTTCTTTGTTTGTTTTTTTTGTCTTTTAATTGCCCTTAATGCTTAACCTGGAGAATGTTTAGCAAGTGTGGTAAATGCCAAGCTGATGTTACCTGAATGTCAAGGGCCAGAATCTTTCCTGGGATATATAAAATATTTACTGCAGGTGCACAGGCCAACAATTTGCTGATGCAGCACATACAGTATTTTTGGGAGCTTTGAGCCCATAAGAAATTGGTAAGGACTTAAGGGTGATGACTGCATTAGCAGTGCAGATTTCAATTTCGCTGTTGTCCTGATATATTTTATTCAATTTCTCGGAATGAATGATGTCATTAACACTGAATTTCTTCCAAAGGAACAACACAAACATATCAACTAAATTCATTTTCAATCCATTTCCCTTCCTACTGTCAGCCAGTATTCTTGGTCAGACACTTTGGAAGATTATTTCCTGGACAGAAAAGGAATGAGAAATGCTATTCTGTCTAAAATTATGTTGCATATAATATTTCTGAAGGATTATAAAATTCATGCTCACAATAGCAGCTGATTGCTCCCTGTATTTTCATTACTTTTCCCTATTTTGATCTATTCATGGTGGCATTGGAGGGAGATTTAAGAATTTTATTTCTGTGTGGCTCTGGAAAGTTAGATAACTACTTTTTCAGCTTGCAAAAAACTATTATCCACTCCCATAGTCTTCTTAAATGGGAAACATCCATTTATAAACAACTCATGGAAAAGATAGGAGCAATATTTATGTGATTAAAGGTTCACACTGCAGTCGTGTGTCACTCTCTGGCTGCAGCTGAATTATTGGAGGAAGTTGCTGCTTTATTCTGTCCCCAGCTGCTCCTCACTGTGTCAGGAATTCCTGCAGCCTCCAGTTTCCAGCACACCGACTTCTGTGCTGTGTCCCTAGGCAGGTTCAAGCCCTATAATCAAAATTATTTATGTTTTCAATGCAGGTGTTTTCTAAACCATCTTTCACTATCTGATAGCAGAGTTACTGTGTGTGTGGCTGTGCTGGAGCACCTGAAGGAGCCTCTTGGAGGAAGAAGGAAAGGGGCTGAGGGGTCGTGTGAAGCAGGGTAGAGCAGAGCACAGGCATGCAGAACTTCCAGCTGAAACAGCAACACCCCAAATCTTGGCTCCAGTTGTCCCAGCTTCCTCCACAAGAAGAAATTTAAACCCCAGAGGGGGAAAATCTCTTTCTGCGAGAGGACCTTGGAACAACCCCAAGAAAACCCTGAGCCCTGTACATGAGTTTGAGAGGTGGAAGATAATGAACACCTGTTTCTTTCATGTTCAAAGTTTCCCTTTATCGGTGGCAGGTTCCTTTTACTCCTATTCCTTTGAAGAATTTAGGCTGATTCATTGTTTTTCATGCAGACTTGTGCAGGATAATGACAGTGATGATGATGATGGAATCTTCTGTAGGAGAGATTAAAGGCATTCCCACTGGGTTGTTAAGAGACAGAAGTTGGGCTTTTGTAAAGGGGCAATATCATTTTGTGAGCAATTTTATCTTCTCACTTCTCAGTCTTGGTAGTGGAATCCACCTTTGGTGTGAGTCTGCTGCTTTACATAAGCAGTAAATCAAGTCAACTTTTTAACAGTAGTTTTATTGATAATAAAATACTACATTCTATACTAAAAATAAAATACTATCCTCACTAAAATATAAAAGAGATCATTTTGAATAAAAAAGCATTTTCTGACTGGTTGAAAACTAGTAAAGCTGATTTTGTTAAATTTAAAATTATTCCTTCTCAGCTTGCCTCCATTCAAATAGTGTTTCTGTAATTACCAGGTCGTAGCAATTGTTAAAAGAGGGGGAAATAAAATGATTTAACTACATCTCTTTTTTCATAATATTAAAGCTATTTAATAAGAATTTTTTTTTTTTTCCCTGGGAGAAAAAACAATTAAATACAACTTATAAAATTATTGCAGAGATAACAATAGGATACCATTATTAAATGTGTCATTATATGAAAGTTGCATGCAGAACAAAATAAAATGAGATCAATATGACACCTTTTGATTTTTCTGTGTGGGATTAAGAATTTGTGAGCAGGTTTTAACAGATGCCACATTCCACTGCTCACAGCCCTGCTCACCCCTTTGATAACAGATTGCCCTCTGTAGGACTGAGTGCAGCCTCAGTCCAAGGGGAAATGCAATGCTGGGGGGTCTGGTGAGCCATAGGAAAAGCTCCCAAATCCCAAATCTAAATTTCTGTTGACTTAGCAGTCAGAGCTCACTGCTTCTGAAAGATTTTCTGGAAGCTTGTATTGATCTGACTCTTGTAAAATCTTGAGCAGTGTTACAAAAAACCTGAATAGCATCTTTGGCTATTGTGGGAAGATATTACCTAACTTTTTCTCTGAAGGTATTTTCCTTAAAATCATATCTTTGTATAAGCAGCCTCATCAAAGTTAGAACTTTTCAGAGGTACAGAACAACACAAAATCGACAGTTGTGTTGTGAGTGATGGAGATAAAGGGATGAGAATTCATAGCAAGAAGTGATTTTCCCTTTGATATTTACCAAATGAGTTTGATTTTTGCCTTTGTTGAATTTCTGAGAAAGAAAGTTTATAAAAATTGGTTTTTTTAGCTCTGTTTAACTGTGGGTGTCATTTTCTAGGTGGGTTATTTGACACGTTCGGAGATTTTGGTGTCTGTGGAATATTCACATTATACACTGAAGAAAAAGTGAGCATTGCAGAAGCTCAAAGCCTCTGACAAAAAAGGCTGAAGAGACCCCAAATATTGATCAAAGTTATAAAAATTACTTTAGTTCCAGCTCATGTGAGCTCCTGGTTTTGTCACTACAAATCTGGTACTGATGTCAACCATCAGTTTTAGTGGATAACAATTGTGCTGCTACTGAAAATAGTGTGTGAATAAACTTTTAACTTAAAACTCTTCTGATGTAAAATCATATGTATTTCTGTGATAGTGTTAAGAGTGATGGTGCTAATGAAAGAATAGAAAATATTAATATTATTTGCAATAATAACAAAGCATTTTTTTCTGTGAAGTTACAAGTCAAATGTTCTGAATTTGTAATCAAAATTATGAAAAGAGCTGAGGGAAAAACTGTTCACACACAGTATCAAAATCTTCAGGAATATCGTACCTTAGAGAAACTGATACATTCTCAAGAGTTATTTAATTAAAATGTTAAAGAAAATAGGAGGAAAAATTGAACTTTATAAGTGGGTTACCAAGGAAACCAGTTCAAAATGAAGTTCACAATTTTAGCCTTTAGCATTTGAAGACACAAATGCAGACATACAGAGACATACACCCCTAATTTTAGTGGCTGCAGTTATTTTTACATTCTGCCAAAAGCTAGAGTCTTCAAGGATTGATTTCATATGCAATAAAATCAATTTATATTGCTTGAAATGTACTTTTGACATTATATTAAACCATATCAATGTAAATTCATTAGATTGGATAAATGGATCATTTAGCTGTTCCACTAAAGTTTGTAATCTTTTATTTCTTTATAATAAATGCAAACACTACAAGAAGTAATTTTCTTCACGGTTGTGTCTTCAATACACAAACATACAAATAATTAATGGAAATCCTGGTGTCTCTGCAGCAAAGTAGCACAACTGATACTTCATCCATAAAGTTCCCAAAACATTACCTGCATTCAAGGAATTTTAGTCAGGAATTGTTTGAAGCAGTTATTTTTGCTAATGTAGCCTTCTTTATACGCCCAGGCAGCATTTAATTCTCATTTAAGCACAGTATTTTTTGCCTACCAATTTCTGGAGATCATTGATGTTAAAAAACACCTTGAAAAGAGCCCCCTTTGAAGGATATTTTAAAATGCTGAACAACATCATGGCAAAACCAGCCAGAAACCTCAGTGTCCCAAAGGTGAGGGGAAAACCACTTCTGTGCCATTTTAAGTAAAGAAAAATAAAATAAAAGAAAGAAATCAGGCAGAGGGAGGAGGTGAAAGAAGGAGGAACCTCATGTCCTTATTTCAGAAGGTAATGAAACAAAAACTGAAAGCAAATTGTGGACAGATGGACTGAGGATGGTGTGGGAGCAGAGAGACCTGGGAACATTATCCACAGAGTCATAAAATCACAGAACCACAGAATGGTTTGGGCTGGAAGGGGCATTAAAGATCACAGAATCCAACCCACCTGCCAGAGGCAGACACACCTTTTCTTTTCTGTACATACTAGAAGTAATCTCATCAATTTTTAACTCAACAAAACCTTAGAAAAAAATCCTCACAGCCCTTGGGCTGAGGTCAGCACCAGTCCCACCACCCTGGAGTGCCAAAAACCCCAAATCATCCCTTTTTACCACTGCCCATGTAGAAAGAAGCACTGTGTGTGTGCAGGTCCACCCCTCTAATGCTGGGCACAAGCCTGGGAGTGAGAGCAGAAATTCTCTTTTCTGGGGCTTTATAGCACTTTTTACTCCCAGAAGTGTTTCAGAAATCTTTACTTTGATATGAAGTCTGATTTTTCCCCCATATTTCGTGTGCAGTATATCATCAAGTCTTGTTCTGTCTATCACCTTTTCACATCTTCTCTTCCAGTGCACTACTCTGTACTTGGCAAGAAGATGCACTTTTCACATCTCTTTTTTTTTATTGCCTTAGAAAACCAGCTAAGACATTTTCACTGTCAGTTGCTTATTTGCTGTATTTTCCCCTTTGTAGTACAGACAGAACTCTTCAGGTGGAGAGACACAATGTGAAAATCTAAGTAACAAAAAGACAAGACAGACCTTCAGAGTCACTGCTTGATATTTGTGGCATAAAGAAAGACATATAAAGTTTCTAGCAGGATAAATGGCTAACTTTTCATAAGTGCTGTGTGCTGTACTGAAATTGTTTCAGTGTTTGGTTTAGATAATTAAATAGTATTGTCTCATTATTAAATTTTGAAATACAGTCCATTAAAAATTAATTTACCAGCCTTTAGCAATGAAATCCAGTTACGGTGCTGCACTGAATAATAGAGACTCTGGCAATAACTAATTAATTAACAGTAAAACAAGTTTCACCAGTTATACTAAAAATTTATTAACATTTAAGGATGATCACATAGAAGCCACTAATCCAAGATGTCCTCATTCAAGAAGTAACAGTTATGAATTTAGACAGACTTTTACTGTAGTAAGTGCAACATTTTATTCTTTGATAAATGAAACCATCTTCTTATCTTTTGTTGGGTCAGAACATCAAACTGACTGACCCACAGATTTAGAAGGTACATTCAAGATAGATACTCTTTATTTTATATTTATAGTTCTGAATACCATTTCAAGTGTCAGAAGAATATCCTGTGGATCTATTTATGATCTTAGGGCAGAATTCACAGAAATACCCACACAATGACTACAAGTTGAAGATTGTGGTTTTAATTCCTTTTCTACAGCAACCTGCTCTGATTTGTTAATTTTATTAGCTCAATAATTTGATACATATGATTAATTAATTCATATTTAGCCACTATTAAGTATTAGCAAATCACTAAGGGATTAAAACACCTTTCTGTATGAATGCAGCTCCATCTCCTTCATTGCTGCTATACTTGCTTCTTTTTCATTTTCTTCAGATTTGTTGTCCAGAATTAAAAGCTCATGGATTCCCTAATTACTTGAAAAATAATCAGGAATTAATTACTACTAATCAATACTGATCAATACATATTTATTTGCTTGGAATGAACTGTGTGCCTGTGAATCTACAACAAAAACAATCCCTTGAAAATTTTAGATTAAAGGATGACAAATAAGTAATTACCACTTTATGCAGGACTGGAGGGAAAATGAAGAGACAGCAGCATTCCACAAGAAAAAGTGAAGGTTTCAAGATGAAAATCGACAAATCCTTTCTCTATTTTAAACCTGTCTTTTTTCTTTTCTTTTTATCTAATTTAGTTTTCAAATAATAACTCCTAATCAAATAACTCTTAATGTCTTTCTAGTGAGTCAGGAAGTCGATGGCAGACAGCAGGAAAACATTTCTGCTCTTCTAGAAGAAAGCTGAAATTAGACTCTAATCCTACCATGTAGACAAACCTTACTGCAAAATTAAAATATAGGAGAAAATGTTTTGAATTAAAAACTGGATACAAGCAGCAGTGAAGAGCTGCATCATCCAGGAATATGAAATGGATTTCTGCTAAATCAAAAATGTGGGTCTTTGCTTTAGTCCATGGAAATACAGGAACTTACAAATTGGAATTCAAGCTTGGATTCCAAGATCTTAATCCAAAATTAGTAATGATACATGCATGAGAATAGGTAAAATGAAATAGGGTATTAAGTTAAAAAATAATTCTATCACAAAATATATTGCTGTGCATTCTTTACCTCTATAAATTCAATTTATTAGTAACCACACTACTGTATTAACTTTAAAATTACTTAAAATATTGTACTGGGTTGGTCTTATAATGGAGGATCTTCCTGCTTGGGAGGAAAATTAGGTTTGTGTCAGTGCCCAGACAAACACCCTTGCAGGGGGACACAACATGACCTGTAGCATCTGTCGAGTGGGTGAAGGTTTGAGAAATCCTGACACTGATAGAAAGCCAATATCATTACATCACAGGAGACTGACAGTTTTAAATCTCTCAGATTAGTCATTCCTATTTAATTTGTCTTTTAATCTTTATAATGCACAGCAAAACCAAGCAAAAAGAAATTTTGGAATTTAAGTTTCTGCATTTGTACCAAAAAAACATGATGCTTACTCCAGATTTCAATGTGATTTCTTGAAGCCACACATATGTAATACTGTTTTCTCCTAATAGTAATAATTCTACAAAAAAAATATATATCTTCATACTTTTAGTCTGGTAAGCAAGGGAGTGCAAAGGTTCTGCTTCAGCCTATCAGAAAGGTATTTTTATACTGTGAAATTGAGAATTTACACTCTGTGTCCTGGGGTGGAAAGAAGACATGTTGGGTATTTGCTTAAAAGAGAAAACTCTGGAATAGTGGGGAGGCTGCCTGGCCCACAAGCAGCCAAACTGGCTGCATTCTGGACACTGATAATTCATGAGAGGGGTCACTGGGGTGAATAAACTTCAAAACTACCAACATGATTTGTTTTGTACTTTGCTGAAAGACAAACCAGGAGAGAACTGATGCATGTGCAGTGTGAATGGTGTTAACAGCAGTATCCAGCTCTGAGAAATTCTTCACCTGGTCATGTAAATTAATTTGTTTTTACAGACCACACCCCCATGCATGGTTTTGTTTGCAGCAGAGATCCTCATCCTAAAGAAAATAATTGCAGAAATCTGGTTTTTTTTCAAAGGTTATTCAGGCAAAACTTCCCCAGTGAAATCAAAAGGGTCTGTGATGATGAAGGCTGTCAGGAACAGAGCCCCATCCCTGCATTTAATATCAAATGTGTTTCTCAAACCCTGTTACTGACTGGAGGCACTGACACCAGGACAGGCCCATTCCACAATTACTTTCAAAGCTTTTTTTTATAACATTGCTTTGTCATGGAAAACAACAACCAGTTTCCATCTCATTGTTTCTGCAGTCCTTACTGGACAGTCACAAAGCAAATATTAATCATATTAATGACACTGTACATCACTGAAATGTTAACCTTCAAGCCAATAACTCAGATTCAATGGATTATTTTGGTCCAGGCTTCTGAATTTGAAATGACCTTTCCCTGTCTGAGAAAAATTGACACTGTCCCATTTAAGTCACAGTTTGTCAGTCTGGATGGTCACAGACAATCAGTCAATGCAATTTAGACTGGCATCTATGGAGGCAAAAAGAAAAATAAGTCCCAGAGGATTCAAAGGGAAGCACACAATATAGTCAGGGCAGTGTGGGCTAAGCCATAACATCTTAAAGAGGAGCATCAGCCAAAATGGAGATGACCCACACAAACAGCCATAAATTTGCTGGTGAAACATTTAATGTTTTTAAAAGAGACAAAGATTTTAAAAATTACTCCCATTTTCATTTGGACCCAGTTCATTAATCCAGAGATGGTGAATCTGGACACACATTAAACCATGTCTTAAAAAACTTTCAAATTCTCTTTAGAAAGGGGAAAAAAAACAAACAGGAGGAAGCTTGCTGTTTGATTTCTTTTAGATATTTTTGTTGTCCTTTCTCTTAACAACTGTGGATTAGGAAGTCAGGGAAAGAGAGTTTCATTATGTGCATTGATGAACTCCTACTCTGTCAATGTAAAAAAATATTTCCTAGAAACCACAAGTGAAATATACCTCTGGAAGTATATATTAAACCAAGTTTTCACTTGGATACCTTTGTGATCCTCCTAAAGTTTGTTTCTAGGATTTGAAGTAGTAATCATAAAATCAGAAAATCATAAAAACATTTTGTTACATCTCTTAGTTGAATGGACACCTTGTTTTGCACCTGTTCCCAGAGGCTGAGTGGCAAGCAAGAAGCTAGTTTTAGTTTGTTTTGGGTTTTTTTCTTTTCATTGAGACATTTTTTTTTTCTGTTAAAAAGAGAGGGAAATTTTTGGGGTTTTTTTTTTTCAAATAAATGTTGTAATTTAACATTCTCATTAGATTAGAGAAAAAAAATAACCCAAACCAAACAAATGCAAAAATCCTACTTTCTACTACCATTATACTGGAACCATTAATTGTTTTATACTGCTTCTTATATTCTCAGTCAGCATTTTAATTGTAGGGTTAAAAAATAAAGAACCTGAAACTTTTTTGAAGAAGGGAATACTTCTAGTGCTCATTTTGTCTGAACAAATAATTCATTTGAAAACAAAAAAGGCTTAACTAATGCCTTAACTGGTTCTGTATTTCTGCAGACTGCTTTTCTCAAAGTTCCCAGTTGTGATCTACCTTTTGTGAATTTAACCACATCTTGCACCAATATTTGTAGAGAACACATCTCTAGTACCTGCTTTGGTAACAAACAGACATCAGGGTTGTAGAAAAGTAAAGGGGAAAGTGAAAATATATCTTAGAGCAGCTATCAAAGTCAACAATTTCTTCTTTAAGCCAAGCAAAAACATCCTTGCACTTGGCAGAGGGGGATGCTGGGCTCTGAGGCTGCTGTAGTGCAGAGTTCACATAAAGGAGATTTGTTCTCTTTAGCTCTCTACACTCCCAAAGCTGCATTTGGGCTGCATGATGTACAGGTTTGAGGGAGGAAAACTGATGGCAGATAATACAATGTTCCAGTAAATGCTGCAGAAAGCCACTCACCTTCAGATAATAAACTCCTAAAGAAAAGGGAGTATTAGATTACAGCTTGCATTAAAGTAGATCAAAGGAGTTATTCTTCATTCACACTAGTAAGATGGAGAAGTCTCAGCACCTATTTTTCACAAAACCTTCACTAAATCATAACACTGCAATTCATCACCTTACACAGAAATATAATTTGCTGGTGAAGTTTTGATCTTTGAATTCCAATGCATTTTTTTCCCTACACTCTCCTGCGAAATTCAGTTGCTCTGCAGCAACAGCAATATTGCATAATAAATATGGAACTAACCAGAAATTCTGTATTGGGTTGTTTGCAACTTTTGTGGGGAGGTTGGAAAACTATGGAAAATTTTAGATTAAGTTCCAGATACTGAGTACTCCAATAATCAATAAAAAGATGAAAGAAAAGAAAGAGAGTACTGAAAGATGAGTACTGGTCACAAAATTCTCATCCAAAATATGGAGATGCTGGACTCTAAATTTAAATCCAGAACTTGAGCTCAGTTTTATCATCATTTACAGAAAAAACCCAGTTCCTTTGACAAGGAACTGTAGGGATGTTCCATTCTGCTTTAGAACACTCTCATCTTCTTGCTGGAGATAGCCTGGGGATCCATGTACTGTAAGGTGAGAGAATAAAGGAAAACAATCAAGGCCAAGGTATAAAAGAGTAAAATAAAGGTTGTGTTGTGTTATTCAAAGAGATAAAAAAAACAGAGATAAAAAAAGAGACAATCTACTGGCTGTGTGTTGCAGTGGGAAGGATCTTGAGAGCATGACTGAGGGACAGCCTGTGGGAGTTGTTCTCTTCTGTGCCCATCCTGTGACACTGCCTTCACCCATTCTGAAAATTATTCCCAGAGACATCTTGTCAGGATGGTTTGTGAGGAGCAAAGCTCAGACCACAGCACATGGCAGTGTACAGAACCAATGAGGCTTTCGAGATACTGTAAATCTGACCTAATATCTGAAAAGTTTCCAGGGCTAATCTGCTCGGGTCTTTATCATTGTGGCAGTCATCTTTTTGTCTGCAACTCATTAGTGCTGAGCCAGGATTGCAACCCTCAAAGCAGCAGGAAAACATTTCAGCAAAAGTCTTTAGATATTGTAAATCTACAGCACAACGACTTCTATAATCTCTGTATGGAGCTGTTTAATGGAGTTTGCAGACCTGAAGAGTCTCTAAAGTCAGGAATTTAATGAGATATGGAGTCTCAGAGCCTGAAATTGCCTGGTGTATTTAAATACTTCAACTGAATAGAGTTTAGCTAATCATTCCCACAACCAGAGAAGCCCTCTCTAATGACCATACTATGAACCCTTTCCAGATTTTTTCTCCCTCTGCTGCAGCAGAAGAAATTAAAAAACCCTGAAAAACCTTACAAAAAGGGAATTAAAAGGTTCTCTGACCTGGACTGCAAGCACAAGAGCAAAAACGGAACTTTTCTTGAAATATGAATTCTAGATCCTGCTCCCTCAGGTTTCTAAAGGAATTTATATTTAATGGTTATTAGCGAAAGAACTAGAAAATCAGAATTGTAGACCCTTTATCTGCAGCTAAATGCTGACACTGACGCACCAGAAATTGAAATTCTTGTCTGCTTTTTTTCCTGGATTCCTGAGTCTGAACACAGGACTGAGCAGTGATGACTCCTGCATTTTCCCAGCATTAGCAGGAGGAGCATGGTTTCCATAAAGATTAACCCCTCAATTCCAGATGGAGGTGCTTTGGATTTACACTACACAAAAAGAGCAGCATCAAGGCAGCCCAGCTCTAGGGCCAACATTATTGTCACTAGTTTTTCATGAGAGGAACTTCCAGCAGCAGTTTTTTAACTCAAGATTGTTTTGTGCAAGTGAATAAAGCATGGAGCAAACATTGATGGCAGATTGGGCTTCCTCTGGATGCAGAGCAAACACTTACCTGTGTTTTTCCATCATTAACAGGTTGGAAGGAGGAGGATACTCAGACACCCAGTTAAGCAGAGGTGGCAATTTAGGAGGTCTGAGAAACAGCACCCAAAACTGGAGGTGTTAATGGCTTCTTATACATTAGGTAGGATTTTCCCAAATCATCCTTTTAGCTCAGGCTTCTGTTTTTCACCAAAAAGGGCATGTCAGGAACTCGAGTGCTGTGCCAGACACTGTTTCTGCAGATGAGGAGCCAGCACTCAGGGCCAGATGGTTCTCATGGCTCACAACCCTCTCAGGCAGGCACAGTGAGCAAGAGGGGGAGCAGGGGAGGCACGTTCATTAATTCATTACCTTCTGCATCTGCTTTTCCACAAATCAACACTAACACAAAGGTGCTGCCACACTTTTCCAGAGGTAGGAGGCAGACAACCACATCCATCACCTGGAGAACTTCCTTGGCTTACAAATTGACTGACATGTCAACACTGAAATTGTGCAGGATCCTATCTACACAGCCAGGAAGGAATTTATAGTGGAAGTTTAGTCATGATAAGGCAGTCTCTTTTTTTTTCAAGTAAATACAGAGAGTGGATTAGGTTGTAAAAAGAAAAGGTAACGTGGTAGAAGGCATCTCAGAGATACCTTTAGGTGTGTGTGGATTTTAATGCACTTTTCCAGACAATGATTTTAAACAAGGGGATTAAAATAGCCATTCTTAGTCAAAAGAAGAAACAAATGCTGGACAGAAACAACATTCAGAGCTGCTTTAGAAGTATAGGGCACTTCTCAGTCTCACTGAGCTTTAGGTGTAAAGTCTTTGCTCACTTAAGCATGAAAATGATGAATAAATGTAAAACATTGTTTAATTAATGTGCAAGAAAGCACGTTACAGCTTTAGACCAATGGAACTTCAGAGCCTTTTCAGATTGGAGATCTGGTTTTGGAGTGCCCACTTGGTCCCAAATTTAATCCACTAGGAGCATTCCCTAGGGATGAGACAGTGTTCAAGGGAAGGAAATAACAGCAATAGCAGCAACAATTAGCAAGCTAATTCATTAAGAAACATTCTGAACTGGACTGCAAAGGAAATTACAGTGAATTACAGTGAATAACTGCCTTTGAGTCACCTTTACTCTCCAAATGTGCCATGGGATCATGAGAGCTCATGGCAGAAAGATTAAATTACACTTCATTATAAACCAAGCAGCTGAAGTCTGAGAGCATTTCAGAAGTGAGAATTAGATGTTCACATCACCTGAATCCAGACCTTTCCATCTACTGAGCTGCTTTAGTTCCAATCAAACATAGGTAATTAGAGCAAGGTGTTCTTGAGGGTATTGATTTCATGTGAGACAAAGGATCTTCATTATAAAATTGGTTAAACACAAGAAGAGGGATGAGCAATGGGGGTGGATCTCCATCCTTGCAGCTTTTCAGAACTTGTCTGGGCAAAATCCTGAACAACCTGCTGTTCACATATGTAATATCACACCTGTGCATTTAGGCATAAACGTACTCATGTAGGAAATAAATATAAACATCTATAAAATTTCAAGTACGTTTTGAAACTTTCTTATTTCATAGATACCTGCTATAAAGAATATAAGGTACCAGCCTTAGAAAGGAATGACACTATAAATTTTTATTAGATGGATCAGAAATATTTGCATGCTGTGGGCAGTATGGGCTCCTAAGAAGCACAGATAACTATCTGCTATAACAAGGAGCATTAACTATGATTAATGAGCTGACTTTGAAAGTCAGACCATCTCCACAATATAATCTTTTCTCCTCTAAGGCAATTTTAAAAGAAACTTTTAAATATTTAAATATTTCAGCAGTCTTCTGAAGTTGGTGCTGTCTGAATGTCTTCAGACATTTCTTTCTAGGCCTAAATTGAAAAAAAAAATATGATCTAGTTGTCCCATTACATTATGTGAACAGAAATAGAATATGTATGTTAATGTAATTACATATTGGGGAAAACTCAGGTGTGGTAAAAACATTTTGTTAGCTATATTTAAGCTGATCTTTGGAGAAGTTTAGTGTTTAATTTATTTTTTTTTCTGTTAAAAAGGAGGAGAGTGTCACTGACTCCTTTAAAACAGGATTACTGACCTGGTGATTGGAGCACAGCCCAAAGATCAAACAAACCTGGAAGGAACTGCACTGCTCATGAGTGCAGAAAGAGCTGCTGCCCTGCCAGAGCAGGTTAAAATGTCAGGTTTCTTAAGTCCCAGATGGGAGCATGAGGTCAGGTGAGCTCATACAGATTAATTCCAAAATGGACTGATGAGAGGGGTCAATCACACCATTGGTGCAGGGCTTGTAGTGCCATTCTCAAATATGACTTTTGAAACTTTGATGTAGCTCCTCAAAAGTATTCAAGCATTTAACTCTCCCCTAGAAATCTGAATTAAATGGCCAGTGTGTTAAACACTCTCTGGTTTATACTTTGCATTAAACTGTTGCTGGATAAAACACAGGAGCTGCTCCCATAGGAGTGATTGGAGCAGGATTGTCCTCACCTGCAGTGTGGACATCCAAGAAAATCAGATTGCTCTCACACAAAATGTTCTCTGGGCAAGAGAAGAAATTAACCCACAGACACTGCCAGTGAACACTCTAATGCTCTAATCATCATATAAAAATATAGACAGATGTGCACATGTATGAAAGCTGGTTTTTAGCTGCATTAGACTAAAAGGAGATATGCACTGCCTTTGTAGATATGTGTTACTCAAACTGTAATAATTTGGATTAATTTCCTCAGGGGATCCAATGAAAACTGATCTGTGTTCTGTCCTGACAGCACAGTGACAGTTTTATGAGTTCATCCACTATTTATTTCCTTGTCTGATGGCTGTCTGGAAATCCTACATGGGTGGAATGGCCTCGCTGACATGCAGTGAGTGATGTGTATTTCAGATCTCCATGAGCTCTACTCAGTTCTGCAATCTGGGTCTTCTCAGGTAATCCCAAATATCTGAGTTACCACCCTGTTAGCAACACAAACAGTGAATATCTCGAGTGTGCAGCTACAGGAGCCAAAACACACCAGAACCACACCAACAACCCCACTCAGTATCAACCCCAAACAGTATCTTGCAAAATTATGTAAAAACGGGTTAAATCAAAATTGTTCAAATAAGGAGCTTGCAAACATAGAAAAAAATAATGACCCTGGATGTCCTTGAGGAAGTTAATTAAAAAGTTAGCTATTTAGGGCATGACCCCCAAAATCATCCATATTCGCAAAATGTTTGGGTTTATGCTTTGAATCTGAAAATTTAATGACTTTTTACTAAGTGCTAATAAACAATTATTGCTGTTCACTCTCAGAGAAGCAGACATTTCAGGGGAGAGCCAAGGAACACAGCAGTATTTAGAATTAAAAGTTAAGAATATGAGCTGGATCATAATTTTCAGAAAAGTGTTCCCTGTCATTTCTTCCTAACATGCAATTTGTTTGTTTTCTGCAGTGCTATGGGACCTTTGCAAATGAAGGGTGCTAAAGAAATGAGGGTGATAAAATAGTTATCATGTCACAGTTTCTTACAACTTTTCCAGCTTCTTATGTCTATTTAGACAGTTTTGTCAGCCCTTACTGAAATATTCCAACTGGTAAATTCTTGTTCAATATTTTGATTTTGCAAAGAAAATATTAGCAAACCTTTTTAATATTTCATATTGGTCACAGGAGCAAGCAAACAAGGGTGGCCACAACTGCAAATGTGCAAATCCCTGTGTTTTATTTCCTCAAACTTTTATTTAGTTTTTAAATGAAAACCAGCACCTACAGCAAAGTGCAATACACTCCATGACTTATGCTGTCCATAAAGCCTGTGGGATTTACACTGCCATGGGAAGGAGGCTATTTACATGTTAAAAAGCCATTTATGATACTAATAAAAGTCCACAGGATTTACTTTACAATGTGTGAGAAGCCATTTATGATGTTAAGAGTCAATTTACAATGTCAACAATTGTGTTAGCAGTAAAAATGCAAAGTGGATAAACAGCATTGATTTTTTTTTTTTTTTAATTTGTATTGTTGATATTTCCCTGGCAGTGGTTCATGTCTCCACCACAGAGATTTTCTGGTTTATACTTTAAATGAGAATGATAAGGCTTAAATATTTGTTTTCCTTTAGTGAGTTATCTTAAAAAACAACTGTTTATACAGATGTGTTTGGGATACCTCTGCAATATGGCAGAGATTTCTGACCTGTTAGGCAACTGTTTCTGGCTTCATCAATTTGCTACAGGACCAAAGATGTTCTCAGTCTTTACACACTCATTCACTTGGACATTGAGTAGTTTTGATCTATCAGCAAACTTTGAGTACTCGTTCCAATTTTGATTATATATATATATATATTTTTTTTTAGTATTTCTTGAATGACATCAAATACCAAATACTTCTAGAGTAGATTTTGCTGCCACTTTTTGTTAGTACACTGGGTAAAGAAAAATAACATTTCTTAAGTTCTACTTAAAGGTTCTGAAGACATTTAACCAAAATCTTTATGTAGGTTTTGATTACCCAACATCAAACCTACTAGGTAATCACAGTAATAATTGCACATAACTGTTCACATAACATCTATTAGTTCTTACTGTTGTACCAAAATCTCATTTTCTGTTTGTTTAATCAGATCAGATTAAACATTTGTTTAATCAGAATTTGGAAGGATTCTCCTCTCCAGGCTGAGCAGCCCCAACTCTCTCTGCACAGGAGAGGTGTGGGAAATAGAAAAGGTAGAAAACCCTCAGAAAGCTGTGTGGAAGCAAATCTTAGAATGGAAGAATGCTGAAAATACAAGGACAAAAAACAATAAGGCTATGAGCTGTGTAGAGATAGGCCTTAGGAAAATGTTAAGCAAGATAGTAGAAATATTTAAGTTTAATTAGGTTTATTTGGTTTATTAATGAACTTTTCCCTTTTTTTTAGCTATTACAAGCAAGCATTGTTCAAAGCGAAATGTAGGTGCAGCTTTAGTAATTGGCTTAAGCAAACACTTGTCAGCTTTTGGCTAGAAAGTTGTTAAAAGACTTTGTAACAAGGAGAATTTTGGCTGTTGTCATGGCAAGGACTTTCACCATCTCTGGTGTCTCACTCTGTAAAATCAGGCTGATGATGCTGATGAAATAAAAGCTTTAAAACCTCTGTACCTCTGTCCCATTGTTGCTGTATATATAATGTACATAATATCATAATAACAGAAAAAAATCCAGTAGAAATGGTGCCTCATGAAATGGTGCCCGTGTGAGGACAGAACTCACCACCTTCAGATTATTCAAGTGATTATGGGTGTTACAGCATCTGATCCTTCCTGTGGCCCTGCTCTAAGAAGTTTTTTATTGTTAGTGTAATGAAGGTATTAACAGTCTAATTCAAGAATCTTTATTAGTCTAAATCTAATTGCAACAGCAAAAGAAAATATGGAAATGCAGGTAGGGTATTTATTAAAAGAAAAGGTCACAGGAATAGCAGTAACACTGTTAAAATCTGAACATGCATATCTAGTTACTACTCCTACTTTGGGGATTATTTCCCAACTCACTTCCTGCTATAATTTGTGTTTCTTATTTTACAAAATGAGTTGTTTCAGCAAAACATCAGTAATATTCTGATTGCTGACATAAAGGGCAAGTCTGAAATCTTAAATACTGTAAAAGACGTGTTTACCCTTTCTCTGAAATAAAGCTCTTCAAATTTTCTTCTTGGTTAAATGTTCTCAGGTCTCCTTTCTACAAACAACTCCCCTAAGTTTGTGAAGAAGAAAAAACAGCAGGTTTTTTAATGGCTGTACTTAAAGAGTCGAAGAATTAATTAAGATTTTAAAAGTGCACCACGAGGCCTGAAAAGCTATAAAAAGAAAGGATTTTTGGATTTAATTGAAACAGAATCCCAAATGTAGTGTAACTCAACAGATAATATATTATATTCAATTAAAGACTTTAAATTTTTAAAAACAGAGGTTTCTTCTGCCATAAGAACATCAGCAATTAAAGTCTGCTGGATGTGTTTGAAGCAGAATACAAATCCATGAAATTAAGATGTTTTTTGGTTGTTATGACCAACTCCTAAGAGCAACAAGCCAGGGAAACAAGAACTAAACATTATGAACTACAGACATGGATAGGCCAAACACATTTTCGTGTTCCAAAATAACCTATGAAAAACAAAGGTTGTGAAATACTTGCAAGCAAATTAAAAAAAAAAAAAATTAATGCCTAAATATCTGAACTTATCTGTTGGGTTTTCAAGGATGAGTAGGGAGAAGTTGCCTGAGTCAAAAAATAGAAAAATATTCATCCCTCTTTCATGTGCTCCCATTTTCAGTTTTACAATGTGTGTCATTTCCCATTCTGTTCAATTCCTCAAAAAAGCAGGAAGCCAACAGTTGAGGGAAAAAAGCCCCACGGTGACAGCAGAGAACCTAAAAGAAAACAGCACTCCAGTGCAGGTGACAGCATGACTGGGAATTCAGAAATGTGTTGGCAAAATAAAGCTGGAAGTCATGGCAACTGATCAGATTTGTAGCTTTTATTATTGATTTTAGCAGAATAAAATAACGGTACTGAAATTCAACTTCTACTCTCTGCTCCAACAAAGCATCAAATTCACAGGCATCATGAACTTACAATCAAAAGTGACAAGAGATTTTTTGGAAAGTACATTTTTGATTATGTCATACAAGTTGCCTGCAGAGAGGTGCATGTCTACATGTCAGCCCTAGAAAATAATCAGAATGCCAGCAAACACAGCAAGCCCCAGTTATGAAGTTCTGCCTCTAAATAAGAGTTAGGAGTGCAGTAGATCTGTGTTGATGTGCCAAACAGAAGCTCTGAGGATAACAAATCCATCCAGCTCTGAGAAAGGATGGAGAGGGTGCCTGAAAGTCTGTGCCTGACAGAGTGCCTGAGAGTGTTTAGCAAACTGATAAAGGCACATTTTTCTCCCTGGGGTCAGCCTGGAACAGCAGCACTTATATCTTAACAGCCAAACTTGCTTCTTTCCCCAAAACACGGTGGTGATGGAAAAACTGCCCTGTGGGAACCTCTCCTGGCCTGTGCTGCCCCTGGGACGTGCCTGGGAGTGGTGGGGTTACACCAGGGAGGAATAAAACCACAGCAGTGACAAATGACAGGGGCTGGACACCTGCCAGTGAGTGCAGAAGAGTTTTAAGAGCTTCCTTCTTTGATGAGTGCAAACCAGGCCACGGGCCAAGGGATGCTTGGGGAGCGCTGCACAGCACTGAGGGGAGTCCCCAAACATTAACAATATTCTGGAGAATCTGCCATGAGAACCTGCAGAATTTGATCTAGATAATTTCTTCTTCAAACTTCAAGGAATTTATAAAACTTCAGATGGTTCACTGGGGATTTAAGGGAAAAATAAGACTTTCAGAGCTGCTGCTCATTCTCAATACTCCATTTTCCCTCCACAGCTCCTTTCTTCCCTTCCTCCTCAGTCCTTCTCCTTGTCTTATTCAGATCAGTAAAATTCATGTTTCCTTCTCTGTTCAGAGACACAGAGTGCCTGTGTTCAACTCCCACAGAGCACAATATGAAGTTTTCACTGAAGTAGGTATTGACTGTTTTTTTCAATTAAAAAAAACACATTTTTCACATCTGTCACCCCTTTAAGACGGTGGTAATTATTTTTCTAATCTGATAATGTAATTACTCTTTCTCATTTCTTGATCCTTTGGGTTTGATTCTGATAATGATTTTGCTAGTTACACTTGAAATGTCATAGGAGAGTCAAAATTACAGAGAGAAATATCCACTTTTGTTCAAAGAAGATAAGTGTAGCATAATCAGCCACATCCTTCAAAGCCATTTTCTGGATTTGTAGTAGCCATCAAAGTAACTCCAATGATGTTAGTGGGGTCATATCACCATCACTACAAAGTAATGAAGAACTGTATCAGTTTACATCACTGTAGGTTTGCACAGACTCTCAAACTTTATTGTGATGGAGTCATATATGAAAGCTGAAGGAAGATAAAGAGGAAGGAAATATTAATTCAGAATTATGTGCTGTGATCCCGTTTTAATTTTTCCTCTGCTGTGTTTTGGAAAGTAAAATGTCACTGCATTTGAAGTCTCAGTCCCAGATGCTTCCTGAAACACTTGGAAAAGAATCCATCAAAGAAAGTTCCAGACATTTAGTACTGTCTGCCTCTTTTTCTCTGCTTTTCTCTGATCTCTGAATTTGCTACCTCAAATCCTTCAGCACAGGTATGAGGCTCTCTCCTGAACATCTCAGCTATTCCTGCTGCTCTCCCTCACCTGTGGTCATAATTCTCTCCAGTGATATTCCTGAGTGAGATGTCACAAACCTCAATGTGACTTCAGCCAAAGGAGAAGCAGCAGGAGTAGAGAGCTGCTAAATCAGACAAGACTTTTTCTTGAACTAATGATGTTTGGGATGGGTGATGAGGTCACTACAGGATACTGTGTGTTCTGAAAGCCCCAAAAAAGAGGCATCAAAATAATATAAAATGTGTAATGGCTTTAAAATGCTTGAGTACATTCAAAAATTTTATTCTTTTTCACGTTCCATTACTGTACATTCCTGTGATTCAAAATATGACAGTCAGAATATTTCCATGTGTTTTTAAACTCAGTTGTGCAGCTTCCCCCACTGTGATGAATCTCCCTACACACTCCTTGACTCATTCTGAGAATACAAAAATGAAGTGCTAAGAATAGAAATCCGTGGCATTGGGATTTCCCAAAGAACAAAATCTCACATTTAGGTTCAGTTCTTTTCTATTTTTTGAGTTCTCTTAATGCCATTTTGCCTCACTTGAACTTATTTTCTCTCAGTGAATTCCCAGACAATGCCTGAATCCTCACCCAGAAGGATATTTGTTTACCTAGCCTTCATCCTTCCCTGCAGGGCATTGTGAAAAACTTGCATGGGCAGCAGCTCCAGGTGTTTATTGTGGTGTTATCATGACACACATTAGGGACTGTTCTCTGCAGAGTTCCAAAATTGTCCCTTATGAAGTTACATCAAAGGCAAATGAAGCATTACAGTCACAATTTCCAAGTAAATGAAGTTGCAGGACACCGAGATTCTACTGGGCTGTGTCCTGTCCTAGAATATAAAGTTGCAAAATAATTAGGGAAGGAGTCAGACAATAACAAAAAGGAGACCAAAGTGTGCTTAAACCACGATCATCTCCTCCCTGGCTCTTTCCAGGAACAAAGAGGGGTGACCAGATAGAGATGTGGGTTGAGCTTGAGGAGCATGAGTTCAGTTCTTGGCTTCATCCCCCTCTGTGTGTGGCTCTGGGAAAGCCTCTAAATCTATTACATGTGCCATTCTCAGGCTATCCAAGCTATGAGAGCATTTTCCTGTCTCACAGGGACAAAAACCATTAACTACAGCAAAGTGCTCTGCTCTTACAATTAAGGGGATTGTGTGCAATGAGTACCAAGACCAGGGGCTTTGAAGCTGATATTGAAAGATATTTCGGTGTTCAAAAATGCTGAGCAATTTAATTGAAACCTGGGAATTAAGAGCTTTTGAAAATCCCAATATAGAAAAATCCCTAATTCTTCCTTTACTGGTTAATAAAATACAGCCAGAGTAGGAATCACACCATGGAATTTGCCATGACAAGCTTTCCATACCCGAGAATGCAATGTATAAATAGGAATCTAAAATTCTTTGGGCTCTTGCTTTCTTCAACTGATTTTAAAATCTCTCTTAAATGCTTATGAGTGACAGCAAAAAAAAAATTAATTTAAAACTCTTATTGGAAAATAAGATTCAAGGTTTAGGGTTTATTTTTACTGACAAACCTACACTTTGCAAGACTATCCACCAAACCTCAATGCTGTTGAAAGACCCTAGTCCATTCCTTACAGATTTAATCTATTTCCCATTTGAGGGGCACTATGTATAGAGGTTATTTTTTGTATTTATTTAGAGGAAAAGATCTGCATTAACTTATTGAAAGAATCAAAGTATAAAACTCTGAAAAAGCACATATTTTGATTTATTTGTAGTAGAGGCAGAGACACATACAATCTTTGAGAATGACTACAGAGAATGACAAACACTGACCAGAAAAATCACAGCCATGGATTTATTTTTATTGCTTTATTATAATGCACCATGTAATGTACTTCTAAAGAGCACACATGTTTGTATTAAATAAGAATATTGTATTCTATGTACAGCAGTCTTATTATAATGGATATTTTGTACTCTCAGTAATCCATCCATCCATCCATCCATCCATCCATCCATCCATCCATCCATCCATCCATCCATCCATTTCTATGACAACAAAGTAGATTTAATGATAAAAGGAAATAAGTAATGGACATAAATGTTATGACTTCATTTTCTAGCAATATTCTAATATTATAGCTGTTTATACTGTTTTTCATAGCTTTTAAAATATTTTTTCTATATTCAATAATTAAATTATTTAGAGCATTTTTTGGTAGAAGGGTTGTTTCAGAGTGGCAAACAACACACGATCCACACATATTCTGAACTGTTTTCCTATTGTTATATTTTAAGATTTGGGACTTAGACATTAAAAAGTGATAAAACAATCAGCCTATTCACCTCTAAAAAGTATTAACTCATTTCTCAGTGCTTGGCTGGTGCCTGTATATCTGCATTAGTTCATATGATAGCAAATTTAGTGCATAAAGAAGTCCAAACACTTTTATTTAATTTAGGTATGTATTGATGAAATGAAGAACTTAATTTAATCCTAAATTGAATGAGAAGAAACTCAATGTATTTGCCTAAATTATACTGAATATTATGAAGTGCAAAATAGAGTCTAATTTTTTTATATAATTGCTCCTTTTCCTAGGAATCATTCTTCAAACTGCTGAAGTGATAGTTCAATTGTTTTGCATAGGAAATTTCATTTTGATTTTTGCTAACTGAAAATACTCAAATATTTCATTTCTACCTACACTTTTAACTTTTCTCAGAAAACTTCCTTATTAAGTTCATTCAGAAATGGAAACAAATGAGAACGTTATTTTGATATGAGGAAATTTAAAAGAGAATAATTTACAATGCAAATATTTTCAGGTCTTAATGAAAATATATGGTTTTCCCTGAAAGAGAATATTTTTCAAAAAAGAGAAGCATTTTAATTGTTTGATGATACCTCTCTTGGAAAAACACAAACAGAACAATGAGTTCCAAACAAAAAGAAAATTAAAAACATTTTTAAGTGTTTAATGAGAAAACACATTCTCTTTTCTTGATAAATCCAAGAATCTGACATTCTTCATAGTCTTATCTACAGTGTCAAATAGATGTAACAATTTTAATGACATCAGAATCTATTTTTTAGGTTTGTAAAACCTAAAATTTTACAAACCAGACACAAGTTGCTCAAAAACAATAATTGGAGATTTGTTTAATCTCATGAAAATAAAATATCAGGTCGTGATATCCTTGCTGGGGACACCATGTCAGTCGTTAAGACAAAGTGGAGGAAAGATCAAATTTCTTTTCCCCATCCATCAGAAAGGAGCTGCTTTTAAATGCTAACTTTTTATTATTTTATTTTTTAAAAATAACCATCCTCATTTGAATGGAATATTTCCTGTAACACACACATGCATTTGGGCTTTTCAGCTTCATCTGATCAATCTCTTTCTCACTGTTTGGCCACACAATTCAATTATTAATGCAATTTATCTGTGCACATTTCCCAGAACAAAGAAGCAATTAACATCTGGACAGAGCTGCCACCCTTCTTTATTAGAGTGATCCATGGTCCTTTATGAAACACTGGGGTATAAAGAAACAGATCTCAAAAAACCCCACCGTGTATCCTGAAATATTTGCATCAGTGGAAAACATGACTCACTACGTTTATTTACCAAGCTTAGTGTCAACATTATATTTAAATGGAAGATTAGAAAACTAATCTTGGATGGTTTGGTTTGGTTTGGTTTGGTTTGGTTTGGTTTGGTATGGTTTGGTTTGGTTTGGTTGGTTTGGTTTGTTTTGGGATTTTTTTGTTTCATTTTGTTTTGTTTTAAACTGCTTTAAATCTATTTATTTTCCTCATCTTAGGAAAAAAAATCTTAAAAACCTTAAGTGCCAAATTCTTCAAGTCATTGAGAAACCAGAGCTTTTAATAGCTTCCTAATTTTTACTTTATTTCTACAAATATTCTTGGTGGGAATACCCCACAGTCAGTAGGGCAAGTTCTTCACACATCCTGCTAATGCCTACAGCTCATTATTAATGCAGCACGGACCCTTTGAGATTCACTGAACTAATCAAAATAATGTTAAAAATTGGCAGTAGGTATTGCCTCTGGACAAAGAACATTGCACACAAATTAGTGTTTACTTAACTTCTGAGGCCATCAACAAACAGATTTTCCCATCTTCTTGATATCTCTCCTGGTTTGGGATTTTGGTTTGTTTGTTGTCAGATCACACTGGATAATGTGAAACTCAGAAAGTCCATGAACAAATCTAGAGTTGGAAATGGCTTCAGAATCTCAAATACTGGTGAGTGGAATTAACTGAATCTTAATTGCTGAATCCTGATTAATATTTTGAGGTGTTTGGTGATAACCCACTATTCCAGATCATATCAGAATATGGGAATCTGAGATTTTGCCTCAGGCAGGGCTGAGTGTCCTGTTCCAGTGGGAGCTGTCCCTGCCCATGGGAGGGGAGCTGAAGGATCTTTAAGGTCTCTTCCAACACAAACCTTTCTCCAATTCTGTGATTCTGTGATTCTATATTTTGTGAAAAAGGCAGGAAAGAGCATTTAGATCTACTAACCAAACCATGCATGTATTGCCTACATCTCTTCACCTGAACAGACTGATGTTTCAATAATATACTCTATTCTTAAACTTTCTCTTCACCTGAATCAATTATAATTATACTCTATTCTTAAACCTTCTCTTCACCTGAACACACTAATATCAACAGTAGCTATACTCCATTCCTCCTTACACATGCTACCTGCAAGACTATCCCAGCACCTTTTATTCTGAAAAACTGCTGTCCAAAGGTTTATTAACAGTTGCAGTCACTGGGCGCCATGTCTTTCTCCGTTGTGCCTTGCAAATAAATGCAAATTTTTGGAATTCATAAAAGGGAATGGACTGTAAAATGTGCAAAGCAAAAATCTTTAATGTGGTGCTTTTTGTTTAATGCTGTGGTGTTTTGTTCCCCTAAGTGCCTGCTGTCCTTGGTAAGAGGCATTGTGGCCATACATTAGAGAGCTGGCTGAGGACTGTGAGAACCTGATTTCAATTCATGGCTTTTCTGGTGCTCTGTGGAGTGACCTTGAACAAATGAATTTCTGTCTTTACTCCGTGGTTTTACCGTCCATTAAAAAAGCCACAGGGATATTCATTGTGACCTTCCTATAAAATGCTGTAAGCTGTAAAGTTTTTAAGTGATATTATTGATGGTGTCATAATAATATTTTCAATTGCTATAACTGCTGTTGTTATTATTATTTTATTTATTTTATAATGATAACCTGCAACTGAACTGAAAACTGAGGCAAAACTAGAAAGATTGTCACTTATTTGAAAATAGCCAACCAACAATTTTTCATCTTTCTTTTTTTCCCCACCATGCTCCCCTGTAGACTTTCAAACATCAGAGAATTTCATACTGATGACCAGAAAGACCAAGGCTGAGAAATAGATAACTTCTGTCTCCAAGGAGAATCATACAATGATGGGGATTGGAAGGGACCTTAAAGATCATTTAATTCATATACAGCAAAATATAACAGTGACAAAAACAAATAAATTTACAAATATTATATTCTTTGTCAACAAATCCTCTGCACATCTCTTGCTGCTAAGAAGAAAAAGCCATAATCACTGCTGCAGTATTAATGGTCTTAAAAACAAAGTGATAACTATAATGGCTGAACTTGCTCTCTTCTACCAACACAAAGGTTGAATGAGTGAGTAAGTAGTGAACAGGAGGTGTGTTTTGCATCTAAATTCAGAAAAAGCTGTTAAAGCAAGTCATACTTATGCATTTTTAAAACAACAGCTTGAAAGTTTCCCAAGAAGGCCTTTCAGTCATTACAAGCAACTATGAATATTTCAAATCTGCAAGAGTAGAAAGCTTTAAAACCCTGTGAGAAATGCCTGCAATTGGTGAGCAAGCACCACATTTCTCTGGAGTGGTATCCCAGCAGCTGTTGTAAAGACCCCCACAGGGTTTAAAGGGACTAACTGTGGCCAGGTTTAATCAAACTAAACCCACTGAAACCCTTCTGAATCTGCTTTAACTTTCAGCATTCCAGAAAGGCTCAGTGTTTATCCACCATAAATTCACACACCTGAATTCCCCAGGTATATACCTCCAGTCTCCTATTGCTTCTAGAGCACAAAGAAATCCAGAAGTTTGGGATTCCTGATTCAGTCATGGGATGCTCCAAAGATGCAAGAATCTAGGAGGCAATTCTAGTAAAACTTCCAGGATAGTTATCCAGCTGTCCCAGCTGTCCCAGGGTTAAAGTGAGCTGGGAGGCTTCTTAACATCTCTCAGGTGCTGTTCTAGGAAAATGCTTAAATTATTGCAGTCCCATATTACATTCCCATAGCCAGTGCTCCCCAGTTGTGATACCAGCCCATGGAAAAAATTCCAGCTAGTTCCAGTAGTAACACATGGGCTCAGATTTGCACACACACCCCCCTGGGTCAGCAGTAGCATCACTGACACCTCTGCAGTCAGTGCTGAGTTTAAAAGGGAATAGATAAAAGAAGGCTTTACCATATATAGGTCGATGTAACCTAGTTTAAGTTTTGTATAATTCCATGAACTTTACTGGAGTTGCTCTGTGTTAGCTCAGGCAGGAACATGCTGCTCTCATCTTGACATAAAACTGCTTTGGGAAAAGGGATCTCTTTTGGTGACAGGCTGCATTTGCATCTGGCAGCTGTGATTGATATAGTGCTGGCCAGTACATAATATCACTGAGCTGCAAATGCCACATCCTTTAGAGTCACTAATCACCTGAGGTAGGACCACACAGAGGGGTGCATCAAAAATACAAAATACCTCTGCTAGGAATACCTGCTGCAGCCAGGAACACCTGCTCATACTTTTTTAATCTCTTTCTACTTTTAAAGCCACAGCCAATAAATTTTGCTACTGGAAAAAAAAAAACAAAAAACACTGTGAAAGAGTTTTGGCTGTAAGGAGTGAGGTCTGTCATGAAAATGGGATACTGTGATGTGGTGGTTGGGCCAGTGTCCATGGAGATACTGAAAAGATGTGAAGATGGGATGCTGAGGGACATGATTTAGTGTTGGTGCTGGGTTAACTCTTGGACTTGACAACTTTAAAGTTCTTTATCAGCCTAAATGATTCTATGATTCCATGATTCTATGAATAACAGCAAAAGCAAATATTTTCATGTAATTCTGACTGGTTTATATAAAAATATTTCTTAATTTCTTGCTCCCTTTCCTGAATTACTGGCCAGGCAACTGGCCAAAGAGAAAAGCATCTCTGTTAGCCCCCCTACTTAGTCTAAGAAATCTAGATAGGCTTCATCCAAAAACTAGATAGGCTTCATTTGAAAAGCAGTGTGGATGATGAGCTTGGAGGAATTAGCACAAATAAGGTCAATTAATACTGTTGTGAGCTGCAAAAAAAAACCATGGAGAACTCAAGTTCTGTAGGAGATACCCAGTGCCTGAAGGCCATGGAGCCAGGCATGGCTCCTGTTACCAGACTCATATATTTATTAAATATGCCCAGGTCATGTTCTGGGAGCTTTGACAGAAGTTTGGAAGGGAGTGATGCCTTGTGTTTACATATAACCATGGCTAAATCCAGGAGACTTTTTTCCACTGCCTTGCTTCAGACCTCTAAAGGGGCAGATGCAAGATTTTGTGGGTGTGTGTGCACAGTGAGTATTGCTTTGGTTTGCTTTTTCTTACTTTTTACCCTCCAGCAAATGTGAAGGATACGCAGTGTTAGAAAAGACATCAGAAATTTTGGCTCAGCACTGGTCCAGATGTCTGCATCCTTGCTCACAATGGAATCAATTGCATCTTTAAAAGACAAGAAACAATGTCCCATCCACTTTGGGGATACTCTAGATGAGAACAAAAAAAGAAAAAAGAAAAATAAAACATTTGCTGGCAGAGGGTGATTCTATCATTGGGCCAAGTGTTTTTTAAAAGCCTCTGGGATTGTGAGTTTAATTTTGCTGTAAGGCTCCAAAGCCAGCAAAGCTATCCCTGGAATCACATTTGTGAGGGCAATTGTCTCAGGATGACTGGATAGACATTGTGCCTTTCAAGCATATGTCTCTGAAATGGTGGTTGCCACCTGGCAGACTGTTAAATTTCAGCAAGGGATGGAAAATTTATGATTATTTTTCTTAGCCTGAAGAGGAGACTTTATGATTCACCCCTAAGATGACTTTACTGCTAATATGCAGATCTGGTATCATTTGTGCAGGTCCCATTTAAAAATCCACAAGAATGGGATAAAAATCAGGCCCAAAGAGACTTTTGCATCATAATCTTGCTGGTGGAAGAGAAATATACAACAAATCCCCCAAAGAGACATCTGCATTAATTGTCAGATCAGCTTTCATCACAATTAGTCCTGTAAGATGATGAGCTGCTACCAGATGGTGCAGTTGAGGATGATCTTGGTGTTATACAGGTTCTTTCAATCAAGTGCACAGGAATCAGCTTTCTAAAAATTAAGCTGGCAAGTTGTGTTGACTTCTGGATGATCAGCATAAAGTCAGTAGAATTCAATCTCCTTTTTCTCCTCTCTGTCCATCAGGGATGAGAACTCTCCCCATAGCCAGACTGGGCACATATAGAGCATGGATTTAAACACGGGCTGACCACAAGGAGGTCCTGAAGCTGGAAATTATAACAGCATTCTTTATAGAACTGTCTCTAGAGTAAGGTGTGGAACTGATTTTAACAAATTTCAGGCTAGTGCAACACTTCTTCACTGCTTCCAGGGTTATTTCTTCCAGCTCTTTTCAGGAGTTCAGGAACACACCAAATTTTCACAGGTACTACTCAATTCAAAATGAATGTTTCTTTTAATTTTTAATTTTGTCACTAAGTGAATATTTTCTTCATTTTTTTTTCAGTTTGGTTTGTTTTGGAGCTTTTAGGCTGTAAAAGAAGCTTCAATGTCACTAAAAGATCATTGAGCTTTCATAATACAAATATTTGCAGGATTTTTCTTTATATATATATGTACACACATACATACATATATATATACACAGCTATACATATTTATGAACATGTACATATATATATGCAAACACATGTATACATGCATACCTGTATATATATATATATTGCATGGAAACAGCAATAAACATGAAAAAAACATGTCACGATACATTATAGAATTTTTTCATGGGTTCCATTCCTTCAGATCCTGAGGAATCAATTTCATAAGGTGATTTAACATACTTATTTGATTTTATTTTTTACTATGCTTCTGCCATTTGTTCTCATATGAATGCCAAGGACTCCAATGAAATTTATTATTATCTTTTTCTTTTAGAAGATCTATCCCCATCTGATCAAACCAGCAATTGGTTTGACTACATCTGAAAGACAAGATTTGTGAAAAAATCTCACCCACACTGAGGTGTCTACAGCTCTTCTGTACAGCCAAGGTTCTGTGGAAGTGGAAGGAAATAGAGGTTGTTAAGCAGAGATTCCTCTAGAATATTTTAGACTGTGGTAATTTATATTATTTTAGTACTACATGTAGATATCCACATTTTATCAAAGGAATCTCTTTTCTTCTTCCACCATATACAAATAAGGCACATGGGCAGATGATTCATCTGACCTGTGTTAAACACCTTTTGGGGATGAAGTGACTTTGTCTCTGAAGATTTCTCTTCCCACAAATTGTAGAGGGATAATAAATTACTCCAATGGTTTATATTTGATCTGATTTTTTCCAGTTTGTTCTGGTAGTCATGGTTATCACCAGGTACATCCATTGCTAGAAGAAACAATAGATAGAGTGGCTGTTTAACAGATTGCTGTTTTTATCATATTTTTGGTTTGCATTTTTATTGTAAAGCATGCTTTTCCTCCACTTGAAGAAGCAGCAGCCTTATTATTCCCTCCCACAAAATTGTTTCCTTTCAAAAAAATACTATCAAAACTGCTAAAGATTGTAACTGTGCTGACAACGAAGGTACAAGGGATCAGTCAAACACCTCCAAATGATGAAATCACTTCAACTATTCCTTGTTTGTGTACTGCTTTCCAAAGGCCAGGTTATTCCCTTCTTTTATTCAAGGACATTTTATGGAGTCAATCAATTTTACTTAAGCATCAGATTTTCCACTTCTGTTTCCACCTCCAAGATTAACTGGCATAATTAAAGTGTGGTTGCTAAGCAAAATGCTGATTACCTTTTTGATGGGTAGAAAGCTCCATCTGGATGTTTCATAGCTTTTATTAATTTTACACAACTGATTTATTTACCTTTAAATAGTACAGAAACATTTTATGTTTATACAGTGTAAAACAATAGCAAATTCCTGCAAACACCCAGATTTTTTTAATCCCTAGATCTAGGAGGAAGGGAAAGGGGAATGAACCAGGATAAAATCAGCAAGTACAGATCAGTGAAATACTATGTTAAGAACTTCAAAATTTGCTTAGGGAATAAAGTAAAATCAAACTCAGTGGTAGATTTTTAAAAAGTATCAAGTATTGATCTATATCTAAAAACACTGTCACAAATTTGAGTTTGCAAAAAATAAGACTGAAGATCATCAGTTATGAAAGAAAACAAAGTAAAAAATATAAAAATATAGTTATTGCATAAGAAAAACTATTTTTACCTCTATTTAATGTTTGGAATTTTACTGCTGAATTAAATTAAGTAAAATGCTATTGAATTAAATTCAGTTGATATAAATCATCATATACAGGGATGGTTAGTTAGTGGATATCTACAAATGACAGTGAGAAATTCTTCTGAGTTACATCAAAAAGATTGTAAAAATTCAATGTTTTCATAGCACTGAAAGAAATTCAAGAATTGAAATCACATTCCAAATAGCAAAACCACTAAATATATACTGAAAAATATGTTTGAATTTTCACTCTGATTTTATGGAAAAAGATAATAAAAGAAATTACCAGGATGTTGGGAGTTCCTTGTTTTGAATTCCTTTTTCTATATTAAGAAGCATTGTTTCAAAGCACTTGTGAAACACTTCATTCCATACACAGGAAATTTCTTCTTGCTTTGGTAAACTCTTAACATGAGTTATGACAAAGCAAATACATTTTGGCAGATGGAGTAAGTGGAGGCAGCTTTTTCCTTCTCTTTGATGATACACCACCAATCCCATCAACAATTAGAATAACAATATATTCAATATATTCACTCGCATTGCTCTGGTGCTCTTGGGGTCACACTGCTCCAGCAGCAGAACATCCCTGTGCAAGAAAGTCTTGTAATTCTGCTGTAATTCTGTAATTCTGCTACTCTTGCTGATAATTTCAACCCCAGCCTAGTCAAGATGAAAGCTCAATTCTGTGTGCCAACCCCTTGACACACAAACCCCAGTAACCATTCAGCAAGAGCATCCTCCTTCCCCTGAGCTATCCATTGCTCTGCCACAAGGTCCTGTTGGAAAATCCTCTGCAATTTAGCACATTATGTCTGTTACAAGAGTTTATATGCTAATAATAAATTCCTTCCCATTCTAAATAAAGAAATAAATTAATTTCTTAATAAAACAAGTGTGAGATGTCACTGTGTTGCTGCAAAAACGTGTGCACTGAGGGGCAAGCCATGTCTGTCCTCAAGGGTTTTAAGAACTTGACTGGATAATTTCCTCATAAACCTGCCCTAGCTTTGATGTCAGTCCTGCTTGAAAAGAAAGTTGGAATAAAGACCTGGATTCCCTCCTGGCGTTGCCCTTCACCACAACTCCCACCTCTCCCAGTCACCTCTGGTTGTCTCACAGGTCACTTCTGTGGATGGGATCAAGTTGGTTTCCTTCACATTGTCTTGGCTTCTCCTGCCAGCCAAGGCTAAAAAACTTTCCAAGTTCAGACTTTGCTGCTTCCTTTTGCAACAGTCTCACTGACTTCCTTGGATTTGCTCCCAATCCATAATTGCTTATGGAAGACAGTTTATTATATGACTGAAAGGGATAAAACCCAAAGGAAAGGCAATGTAGCTCCCTAATGAAAAGGTATTCTACTGTGCACTGGGGAAATCTTTGAAGAGGGACTCCTTCATCCAGAGCCTTAAAGCTCAGATTAATCAGGTATCATCAGGCCTCAAAGATCTGGCTACTTGTTGGGTATTAATAAAAACCTGAGCACACAAATAAGTGGGGGGAAATGCTATTTTCTCAGCTATATATCTCTAGTTGATATTATCATTTTTTTCTGATATAAAATTGCTTTGTGTTCTTGGCCAATGTTTCCATACTACCTGGAAAGTTACTTACCTGGAAAACTAATTAACAGGCACAATGTATTGCACTGCAGGCTTCCTGTGCTGTGTAAATTAAGATGATGGTGAACTTCTCACTCCCATCATTGTTCTTACAGCTCTGTTACTAAACCTGCTGCCACTCTCCAAGCAAAACATGAAACTTCTTCCCTTATGTTTCACAGGCCACATTCAAAAGGGTGGTGGTTTATTAAACATGTGATTAGAACTCAATTTTCCCAACAAAATCAGATCTTGGTTTAACCGGACATACATTCCAGGAAAGGTATCTATCCTTATGAATATAAAAATATGGTAATGTGAAGTAGTATCTTTACAAAGAGATTTCTCAAAGCCAATAACAGGGATTGGATACTAAATTGCCCTTGAGTATAAATGGAAATTGGTGCTTGATTGTCCTCTAGTTCTTTAAAACTCCTCCCTTAGTGATATGAGCAAACCTGAAGAGACACCTTGTCTCCTGCTTCAGGAGCAAATGAAGCTCGATCCCAAACTGACATAAATCAGCACAGCTCTGACAGGTCTCTGTTGATTTATACCAGAGAAATTGTGTCTCTGCACAGATATCTATTGCTGAGCTGTTGAATGATTAAAATTCACATCCTTACTTAGCTCTCCACCTTTGTCTTGGGTTTGTTTTTCTTCACATCAATCAGATGATTCCTGAAAAGGTATTTTGTACTAATTTATTTCCACCACATGCAGTTCTAAGGTTGTCTAAAACTGCAGTGAATGTTTCCCGAGACTGTTAGAACTGAAAAGGTCTAGAGAGCAAAGCAAAAACATTTTCTTTGCTAAGCTGGTTTGGTTTTTTTCCAATTTGTGCACACAATATTATTCATTTGAGAGCAGGGGAAAACGTTGCCGGCCAACAGAAAAGGAAAACATTTATTGTTAATAGAACCTTAACGTGCCCATATCACTATATTTCTCTAATTTAAATTAAAGGAACAATATTTGCACTCATCACAGAGAAAATTGTCCATTTTCCATAAAAAGAGATGGTTTAATTATCATCATGTTGGCACAGACCTGCAAAAAAAGGGACAGAATAGGACTGGAGGACATAGTAGCATGTTTTAAATACTGCCCTTTGCCCCAGACCTAATTAAAAATTTTTGTAGACCATCTTTGAACCAAAAGATGCAGATGTTCTCCCCTTGATGAGAATTGGATTGCCAAGTGTTTTTCCTTATCCACATGTGTAGGTCTCTATATAGGAACTCCTCAAAAATGCAGTGAGGCTCCAAAAGAGCAAACTGTATCCCATTATTATTAATAACGATTATTATTATTAGTGAAATAATACAAGGAGTGCTTTCATTAGAAATTATGAACTCTTCCTCAATACAAAAAAAAAAAAAAAACCAAATCAAACCAGAAGATGAAGATAGAGACAGTGGCATTCAGAGCTGTTGTTTCTAAGAAGAAAAGAAGGAGGAAATAAGTGATGGTGTCAAGCCCATAGGCCCACCCAGGCACGTGGAGGAGCTGATACTTTACAAATAAGACTCTAAGCCAGCTACAGTTCAATTAAGTTCCCTTCAATAAAACATCTGCCATTGTGGAATTTGCACAGGCATCCTGCTTCAAATAAATATGCTTACTTAAATAGAAATTAGATCAATATAAGTATTTTATGTATTTCTTCCCAGATTATGTGCAAGGTGCTGATGATTTTCTTGAATAATTTTCTTCAGTCTGTCTCCTGTGAGTGATTCATAATGAAAAGTCTCAGAGAAGCTATAATAATTCCTTAGGGTATAAATACAACATCTGCACTCCAACCTGACTGATAGCATGGTGGCAGAAATTTAATGTTAATTTATGTATATGGGAGATTCAACTTAATATTGGCTCAACTTTTTTATCAATATTTGTATTTGCTTGCCTACTGAAATGTAGTTGATATCAGGACGTGCATAAATTCTTCCAAATGAGCCAAAGAAATCTGGTAACTTCCATTGCCTGCACATGGAATTATTAAACTGTTTTTAAATCCTACCATTCCAATTTTTTAAAATTTAATTGGTTGGAATACAAACAAATGAAAAGCTTGCATAAGGTGAAACTCATCCCTGTGCCTCTGTAGCTATTTTAATTATTTAAGTGTCATTTCAGAATTTGTGTTTGGGCATTATTCCAGTCCCTTCCTTGGGGATTTTCAGGACACCTGTAAGCTGATTATAGCCACTACAATTTTTTTTTTCCCTGCACAACAGGTGAGGAGCAGAACCAGGTATATCTGTTCATACAGAAGAGACATGGGCCTGGTTTTCCATCCCTGGAAGTGTCCAAGGCCAGGTTGGAATGGGGCTTGGAGAACCCTGGGCTAGTGGAAGGTGTCCTGTCCCCCAGGGGGAGATGGAGCTGGATCTTTAAGGTTCTTCCAACCTAAACCATTCTACACCTTTGTAATTTAATATTCTGCCTCTCAAACTGCAGATAAACCCCTGGTGTGGTGTTATATATAATTTGCTGTTTGGTTGGCTGGAAGAGATCTCCAGAGCACTCCTCAACCACTAAATAAGGATGGGAAATGGAAACCTCTAACAGGCAAACTTCCCCAGGTGCTGGCCTGAGTGGAGATGGAAAGAAAATCTGCAGAGAGGGGAAAGTGCTGCTGTGGCTGTGCAGGTAAAGCAGAGGGATGAGTGAGCTCAGGGCACAGCAGCATCTGAGGGGATTGGCAATGTGTGGGGAACTGGGGCTGGAATGGAACCAGGATCACCCAGCAATGGGGGAATGTGGAGTAAAAGCAGCTCAGCTGCCCCACAGGCTCAGGGTGAATTTGGCTGGATGCTGTGCAGTCCTGCCAGAGATGAACAGCACTTACAGCTTCTGCTGCTGACAGAATAGATAGGGGAATAGAGAAGGAAAAAAAAAAGGTGGGGGGGGGGCTACCCTGCATGTTATTTGAATCCTCCCAATGACTCTGAAAAATGAGAAATTATTTTGAATATTTTCAGCATTACCACACGTTCCAGTGGTTGATTGAATATGCACCTCTGTGGTTCTGCCCTGCTCTCCTTTTTCTGCAGCTATGAAAGATAAACCTGAAAAGTGTTCTTCTGGCCTTCACTGCTTTTTAAGCTAACCTAGGAGATTGAAGGTTCTGTAGTCCAAACAAACTCAAAAGTCTGATTTTTACCCTTTTTTTTTTTTTAATTAGGAGCTTCTCATTTATCTCAGATGACATTTTTGCTGCCTTTAGTATTCTCCTGCATTTTCTAAATGTTTTTCTGTTAGAAGCTTGCAAAGCTTGCTTGTGTCTGCATTAAACCAATCCATCAGCCCTGGCACTCAATCATGGTAAGGGAAACAGAACTTCTACCTGCAGTGTCTCCCTAGAAAGAGCTACAAAGAAACCTGTTTTCTTTGACTGTTAGCACTTCTTGACTGGCCACAGTATATTTGGAGTGAAAACCTTTTAATTTAACTGTTAGTAAGAGAGGAAATAGCCCATCTACAATGCTGACTTGCTCAAACAGGACTCCTGATGTCCTCCTTTAGTTCTCACCTATAATATAAAATGGCAGATTAAAAAAAAAAATCTGACTTTTTCAAATTTGAAAGTGTGTATAAATCCTACTCAAATATTTACAAAAACATTTTTGAAGACCACTGATTAAATGCCCAAATATTGGCATTGCAAAGTAGCTCCATTTTTGGTTTTGATCATGCCTAACTTTGTTTGATTTCACCTTATTCCATGAGTCCAGTTTTGGAAAACACAGTTGTCCAGTGGTGCAGTCCTGCAACAGGTTTTTATCAATGCAAATATTAGGGATAATGACATAGAAATACCATAAATTAAGAAACAAGCCCTAGTGCTGGCCACATCATTGGTAAGTTTAAAAAAAAATAAAATAAAATAAACTTCTATAGACCCAACACCTGCTTCAGAAACAACTTCTGACTTAAATATAACTACTGGAAAATCAATTCTAATGATTTCCAAGGTTGTTGTGGTGTTTTCCTTCTTTCACTCAAAACCAACTTGCATTTACATAAAAAGCCCATATAATTTCCTGGGTTATAAACCATTATGAGATTGATTTGCACAGAACCAAGGACCAGCTGAGGCTGGAAGGGACCACTGGAGACCATCCAGCCCAGCTAAAATCCAGCCCTGATCCAGGTAGGATTTTTGGGAGCAGGCTGCTGAGGATCTTATCCTGATTTTTTTTTTTGAGCTGGGACCTCGTCAGGTGTGGGTTGTCAGTATGAAAACCATTCAATACATGAGTTTTTTTAAAAGTTGAGGTGAGTGTCTTCAAGGACAGCATTTCTCATAAGCATTTGGAAATGTCAATGAATACAACTTATCTGTCAAGCTTACAGATTGAGTGTTTTAGATCCAAATAATGCATTAAGCACAAGCTTTCATCAGCTGATTTGGCTTCTCTGTCAGCTCTGCACAGTGCTGTAATGTTGCTATTGGCCTAAAAACTCGATATTACTTGGTCACATTCTTTTGAGTCCATTCTCTGTCAGGAGAGAACATTGAAAAACTACCAAAATACAGTTTTCAAGGTGGGAAAAAATGCACTTTCACCAAGGTAAAAAAGTTTAATGGGAAAGGATTGTACTAGAAAAAATGAAAATTCAGAGCTGGGGTTTCAGCTCTAAATTTGGGAGTACTGTATAGATTTCAAAGCACTTTAGATAACTGCTAAATATGACCCTTCATGTGTTACAATTGTGGAAAGACCAAGTCAAACCCCAGGTTGTTCTAGCTGGGCTCTCAGGTACAATTTTCAGCTGCTGAGCAAAACCAGCTGGGTTTGCAGAAAGGCAGAGGAACCTGAAGAAGGCTCATTCTAGGGAGCACAGCTACAACTCCAGCCCAGGCCAGACTAATCACAGGATCATTTAGGCTGGAATAGACCTCCAGGGTCAGAGCCCAGCCTTTGGCTGGTCACCACCTTCTCAACCAGACCAGAGCAGTAGATGTCATGCAGATCTCAGGCTCAGTTTTGCTGCAGCACTGATAAATAACAGCCTGGGGCTGAGGGAGGGATGTGGCAGATGTGTTCTGGAAGAGGGAGGAAGGGCAGCTGGTGCTTTCACAAAGGGCTACAGCTGCCATCACATCACTTGTTCTCAGTCTCACAACACTCCCTTTTTCCTAGGAGCAAAACACAGGGAATCCCTGTTCTTGGCCTGCTCCCACCCAGCTCCTGCAGCACTCAGCTCTCTCTTCTGCCTGCCTCAGGAGCTGATAACCCTCTCAGCAATGAAAAAGACACAAATCACCTGCCAGTCAGTCCTGCCTGTCACCACTCTGGTACCCACAGGTAAATCCACTGTGACCACACTTGTCACTGTCCTGGAGGTCACAGCTGATGCAAACCAAAGGGACCTGGTTTATGCCTCCTGAAAATAAGGCCCATTCCATCTGTCTATTTAAAAACTGAAAGACATGAACAATTACAAACACTTCAAAGATGTCACTGTCCTACCTTGTAACAAGCTCCAAAGTTTATCTATGTTGATAACAGACTTCTCTCTCTCCAGGCTGATTTGCTTGCTAGACCCACTTTTTCAACACTTTCCCTAAAGGTAACACAAAACCTTTCTGAGTTGCTCATGCAACTTTTGATCATATTTAATAACCAGGACCTCCTTTTGAAAGCTGTGTGAGACTATTAGAGAAATCCCAATGGCTTTTCATTGTCCAAGGCATTATTTGCATATTGGGTCAGGCAACAGATCTCAGCAGCTCCATCTCTCTCAGTCAAATATACAGAACTTGAACAAAAAGATGGGATTGGCTTTTTATATGTGTGATCTTATTTTTTCCATCATCAGTAATTGTCAGCTCTGCAAACAGGTGGGATTATGGATATCTGATAAACTGCAATGTTTATGTTTTAAACTAAAAGGTGCTGGAGGGGTTGGCAGACACAACAGGGGGCTCCAATGTTTCTATCCTGAAAACCCTGTAAATCACACAGCTGTCCTTTTTAGCTGACAGGTCACACTATTGACTCATATTCAACTTGCCATCAGCCCAAACCCACAGATCTCCTTCTGTGGAGCTGCTCTCCAGCCTCCTGTCCCCAGTTTCAATGTAAAACCAGGATTGCCCCAGCCCAGGTGCAGAATCCAGCCCTCTGGAGCTATTTGTGTTCCTTCCAAACCATGAAAGGCATCTGTAGTGCTTAGTTCAAACTGTAATGCTATAGAATGATAGAAACAAAAATGGTTTGGGTTGGAAAAGACCTTTAAAGGTCACCTAGCTCAACCCCCTGCAATGTGCAGGGACATCTTTAACTAGATCAGGTTGCTCAGAGATTTGTCCTGACTTTGAATGTTTCCAGAGATGAGGATCTACCACCTTTCTGAGCAACCTGTGCTGGCCTTTCACCACACCTGTTATAGCAAAACACTCATATCTAGAGAGAATCAACATTCTTTTAGTTTAAAACCACCACCCCTTGTCCTATTTATCTTTTACACACGTAAGCTGAAGCAGTCTTTGTGTACCAAATTGCATTCAAAGCCAGTGAGGCAAATGTTCATTAATATGTAGTAAATATTGGTAGTATCCTGTTACATTTTTTAAATGTTTATTTATTATGATTTTATCCTGTCAGCTAAATGCCACATTGTCAAGATTTAGTTATGAAGCGGGGACTGATATGGTAATGATGGCAAAGCAAAGCAGAAAACAAGCAAACAGCTTTTTTTAGCATTTTTTCTTTTTATTGGAGTTTGTGAGATGTTATTTGAAGTCTGGATTCAACACCAGTGATATATAAGTAGTTTTCTACACAGGAGGGAGCTTTCTAGATTCTTTGCCAATGCAGACCAAGTCAATGCATTTAATGGAGTATAGGAAGATTTCAGCTGACCCCAAAGCACAAGGAGTTTTAGCCCCTGAGATAAGATTCTAGATTCCAGGGTTAGCTGCTTGAATGGAGTGACAGAATCTCACCTGTAGTAAAAAATCCTTTTTGTTTTCTGGAATAAGTCCTTGTATTTCTGCACTCAGGAGATGTTAGAAATCCTCTGTTGAGGAGGGCTGGGAGGTCAAGAACCCATGAGGGGATAAGGGAGAAAGGGCTGTAACAGGTGACCTACTCAGCAGTTCTGATATTCTCAGCTGGGAGCATCAGGACATATTTCCCTGGTGTCAACAAGTTAATTGGAATTTCTGGGGCTAATTAGTGAAATCACTTTAATGGATGACTCTTTAAAATAGGAAGCAGCAGAGATACATAGAGTAGAAAACCTCTCAACATTTCTGAGGCTAATGCAGAAGACAAACATTTCCTGAAAATGTCTCATTGTGGCTTAAATAAGTTCTAAAATTCTTTATCTATACCTCCTCATACTGAACACAGGGAATATTTGACTAAGGGAGATCTACAAGCCTATATTTTGGATTTTTGGGGTAAGGTGACATGGATCTCAACCACACTGGTCAGGTGACCAGGGATAAACCAGAGCTTTAGGGTTTAAAACTCAAGTGAAACATTCTAATTAATCAGTATGGGACTCAAAGGAGCCACATATTTTTAGTTTTAAATATTTAAATTGTCAATCCCTTTTCAATGAACTTGAGATGTCTTATTTGTTGGCACTTTATCTCACTCCAGCTTCTTTTCTTTATCTGCTCCTCATTATTATGCTGAAAGGTATGAACCCAAAAAGATTTGACTTAATGTAAAACCTGATGTCATTAAAACCTGAATGAAGAAAAAGTGGGGGGAAAAAAAAAAAAAAAGAGTCCAAAGTGCTTGGTGAAACTTGCACCAGGGTATTCCATATTACCTTTATCTACTCAGGAAATGTAAATGAAAAATAAGCCAATGAAGGTTGAGAAAAGCCCATGTTTAGAACAGAGCCTAATAGTGCACTGCTGTCATTCATGCAAGTAGAAGTTAAATTTAACTATGCAGAGGTGATTTTTGACTAGAGGAATCATTACCTGAACAGTGCTATTTCTTGGAGGGAACTTAAAGAATGAGTTTCACCTGAAACAGCGACAGGAGGGTTTTTCTCTCAAAAAGTAAAGCACAGTAAAGAATGCTGGAAGTCAGAGCTCTTACTAGGACTTAGCTGCAGGTGAAAAATGGAATACAGCTATTGTATTTTACAAGGAATCAGCTCCTCCTCTATCCCACTGACTTTCAGGTTTAACAGCAGAGGACAATTCATAGCAAAAAGGCATTAACTTCATTTGCATTGTGAGTTAATAACAGATGAAGTTCTTGCCAGCCACTCTTTCAATGCACTGAGTGAAGCATAGAATTGATTTAGTACGCCCAGTAAAATTAAGTGGACATTTTGCAATGCCTGAATTAATTGCAGGATGTATTTTTGTTTATTACTTCCGAGGGAAACTTCAGTGGTTCTCATTAAATGCATGGATGGATGGATGGGTGGGGGAATGATTGATGATACAGGATCAAATATAGCCAATTATTTTTCCATTTCTTCTAGGCATATTGCTCTATTAAGAACCAGAATATAGCAATAACAATCAAGCTTAGCAGAGCCATCCTTATTTGCTCTTTAAGGCTGAAATTCAGCCCTGTGAATGTGCACAGCAAGCACCCTTTTGCATTTCTCCTTCCTCCCCACAAACACTTGTATTCGTTAACAAGACGCTGACATTTACAATGAGGGCAGATTTTCAAAAGTGTTTGCTTTTAAAACTGCAAAATAAGCAATCATATTTTCCAGGGAGTTTGCTCATATTGGTCATTCACAGCAAATCCCACCCTGCTCCAAAGAACTCAGCCCAGCTGCCCACTCAGGCCAAGGAGGAGCTTCCTGCAATCAACAATAGGAGAAGAATTTCATTACCCTGTTTCAAACCCTTCTTTAAAATTTGTGGTGTGAAAAGGAATAGATGAAAACGGTGGATAAATGTATCTGTTCAATAAGCAGGAAAGGGCTCAGTCAGTGTTTTTTTGTCCTGGTGGGGCTCAGCAGTGACAAGGGGATGCAATTCACACGATGCATTCCAGCACTGAGTCAGGGCTACTCACCACTGTGCTCACCACTAGGCACAGCACTGATTGGAAAGTTGTTTTGCCATCTAAACAAACAGAAGGATACCTCAAAGTGGAGGAAATTGCTGTCCTGGGTCAGTATCCTCATCCTGGTTAATATGTGTGGCCTCACAGCCTCTCCCACTCTGTCTATACCCAGCCTTTGCTGAAGACCTAAAATGTCATTTTCAAACACCAAAGCCCATTTTTGGCCCTGTCTTTGTACTATGGTGGAATCATGATCCAGTAATTAATTCTCTCCAGCCCAATTAAGAGCACCCAGAAATCTGTGACTGATCACACTTTGTTTTCCAGTCCTCATTCACCCAGACTAGAATTCAGTTCAAAATCTGGTAACTGGCAACTGCTGTAGCTGTCATTTGAAACTTCAGCTTACTTTTGTGTGGATTTCTTTTTAAATTTAACCTTACACCTATTTCTAGTTTCTAAAGTTTGCTTTAGCTTTGTGTTCACCTCCTCAGCAAAGGTAAGCTTTCCTCTGAGTTGACATTCTTCTCCTGAAAAAAATTTTCCTTCCTCCCAGTAGGTTCCCACTTCCACCTTATAATCACTATCATGCCTCTGCAAGGATATAACAGTATATACATTCCCAGAAAGTGTCTTCATTCTGCCTGAATTTCTCACATTTATGGACTTTAAAAAACCCCACTAGATATTCTGTATTTCTCTCTCAGAACTGATAATCTTGCTTTATATGATTTTAACTTTTTAATTTTATTTTTTTATATTCTCCAAGCCAAATCCAATTGGTCATGTACTTTGCATGCACTCACCTTAAATATAGGCGTTGCAGAGCTTATAAATATGGTTGCTTTGACACCACCACCCCTAAATTATCTGTAAGCTGCTCTGACCACATTTAAAATAGAGATTTCCAGGGCACTGCACATATGTGCAGCATCAACTCCAGCCATGCTCTTGTTTTAGTACCTCAGTGTAAATAAGAAATAAATCTGCTTCATCATAGCAGGGTAAAAAGGAAGCAACAGAAGGTTTAGTAACATTAGAAACATTTTCTCAGAAGCTAGACCTAGTAAGCTGCAACCCCTACACACTGAGCTGTTTAATCAATTCTGCATTGACTTCACTAGTCAAAACATTTATTTTGAATGTCATTTATGTTTAAATTGATTCATTTTGTTTGATCCTTTTCTGAACTGATCCTGAGTCTTTAAAGATATGAGTTGTTTATAAACATTTATTTAATAACTGGGATGATTAACTTGCAGAGTTTTTCATCTGTTGCATTTGGAGATTTTATGCTTTCTTTTGCTGTTCAATGATGATTTCTAAGTCTACTGTCACTGATTTTTGCTGTCCAAAAGGAAATGGAAATGTTTTGGTTGAGAGTCCAGACATTCTCATAGGAATCCTTTTGAAAAACAATGATCTTGAATATTTATTTAATCAAATGGTGCTGAGAAATCTGTGAAACATTTAGGAGGGGTGAACACAAGTCAGGGGAGGAGTTCAGTGCCCACCATGCTCAGACTAATTACCATGAAACAACCCCAGCACCAGGACTGTACCCATTGCCATGCAATGTGTGTTCCCAGTACAAACATCAGTGTTGGGATGGAAACACAGAGCCAATCATGCACTGCAGCTCCTCCCTGCCACAGAGCAGGTGAGGAGGAGGAGCCCAGCCCTGCTAAATCCATCACTGCTGGTGCTGGGAGATGACAAAAGCCAAGTTTTAACTGCATCTGCCTGGGACAGCTGAGTTTGGGATCTGGTGCCAGGAGTTAATTGGAACCAAATGATCATCCAGCTTGTGTCTTGATCTAAGTACAGCCACACAAAAGTGTGTTTGTGTCCCAGCCACTCCCACGTGCAACGTGAGCAGGTGATGAGGCTGAAACCTGTCAGCACAAAACCAGAATGTGTTTGACATTTGATGGTTGTTTAGCCATAACAGAAGTCCTAGAAGCTGTCATGGTTTTTTGTGTTATGTATCCAGATAAAATACAACCAATTTCTTTTTCAAATATAACCAAAACCTCATTTTA
>JAOTQP010001652.1:64049223-64074310 GCA_026413545.1 Cichladusa arquata | reverse complement strand
ATATAAATAATAAATAATAAATATATAAATAGTAATAAAGTTTCTTTGAGATTAAAAAGACAGCCAGTCTCCTGAGAAATATGAAAACCGCAAGGGAAAAAAAATTATAACCTGTATATAAGAGAGTTAAAGTTGTGATGTTGAGGTTAGAGTGAAAGCAACTTTAAAATAAGATTCCTGAGACTCACACGCATTCTCCATCTCAGGCAGCATCTTTTGAACTAAGTCTGCTCTGTGGAATTTCCAGCCTGAATGTCACAATCCTGTGAGCCCCAGAAGTGGGCTTCTGTTTCCAGTTAACAAATCTTTTTTTGACAGCAGAAGGGAGTGATCTGATCTCTGCTTTAGAGCCTCCAGTCTTTACAACTGGGAGACCTGTTGCTCCCCTGAGGAGCTGCAGAGCTGCTGCTCTTTGTGCTCTCAGTGCAGGCAGGAGCTGAACAGGATCTGATTTGGGCTGAGTCATGCTCTGGCTCTGCCTGCATTTCTCTGTTGTCCATGAGCGAGTCTAAAACAGAGAGTTTAGGCTGTGGCTCTCCAAAATTAGGTAAATAGGATAAATTTAGGGTTTTTTCCAAAAAGTGAATAGACTGGAACAACCATGGCAATGTCGCCCAAAACTTCTGCTCTTATTTTGTAAAGACAGAAAAAAAACCCACCCAAAAACATTCATTGTAACCAGATAGAAAGGAGCCTCTTTTCAACTCTCTTCTAACTCTCACAAAAACATCAACAGTGCATGAAAAGGTTGCAGAAGATATTGACTTGATCTACTGACGTTTGTTTGCTAAAATCCTCCTCCAGCAATCAATGACTGTGCTCTCTGGAAATGCAGCATCAATTCTGACCTTCAATCATGGACCAAACAACCTTGATTTTTATCAGAAAACCAAGAAACAAATGGATTCAATACTTATCTGCTAGAAATTTTCTCTTTGACATGAGAATATATTAGGCTAACACAGGGTTTGGTAGCTGCAGCACTTCATCATTTTTTGTTTGGGAAATAACAGAAGAGAAGGTAAAGTTGCATTATTACATGGCAGAAATTATTACATGGCTGTCATTTAGATGTGACAGGCTTCAGCCTGTGCCAGCTTCTTTCCCTTTCTCAAGCCAGATTTTCCCAGTGTCTGCAGCCTATTTAATATATTAGTGATGGAGCAAATATTGCTGCTGAAGCAATCACCCAACCATAGGAACATCTGCATAAAAAATTCATGTGCCTACACAAGTGCATGACAGTCTCTAATAGGAATCCATATCCCCTAATGCTGGAATCAGGTGCATTGCTAACAAGCTGCAGGTGGAGACATGAAGAAATTAATTACAAGGCCCTTGATAATTGTTCAGACTTCATCTTAAATACTTTGGTGAATCTGTCATTTTTTGGTAATTTATTTTTGTTGGATCCACTGCTCACAATAAAGAGCCTCTTCTCTTATCTCCCTCCAAGGCATGTGATGGACACAAAAGCTGTCCATGGAGAAAAGGAAAATGAAACACTGAAAAGGAAAATGCAGATTGAGGTTAGGAGATAAAAGCTGTGAGAAGAAGAAAAAAAAAAAAAAGGTACAGAGATGTGATAGGGAGGGAAGAAGCAGGAATCTAATTTTGGGGGGATGGAAATCTGCCAGCAGGGATATGGTGGGACACACGTGTCACACTAGAGATTTTACCCTGTGCAAAGACTCAGTGCCACTAAGTTTAAGAAGGGGAGCAAGTAAACGAGGATTCAAGCTCCACCACACAGCAGAGCTGAGTAGATTTTCTGATAGCCTAAAATCAAATCCCAGCTCTGAATTTTTTTTTTTTTTTTTAATTCTCATACCACAACAAAACATTGCTGTTTTACCTCCTGTGGGACAGATAAGAGGTGCATTGCCAGATCCAACCAGTGAAGTAGCTGCAGATCTCACATTTCTCCCTCTTTGCCCCAGCCTGATGGCTGTGTCCTTGATTGCTTCTCTGCAGGGGCGTCTGATGATCCCGTTTCCTTGAAGGATGTGAAAGTGGAGTGGCACAGAGCACTCCACCCTGCAGAGCACAGCAGTGTGGAGAGGTGCCCTGCTGGTTTAAAGGAGGCAGTGTCTGCCACTGCTCCCTGCTCAGCCTGGCACAGCCCAGCCTGGGGCACAGCAAATCCTCCCCTGAGCTGTGTCCAAGCACAGCAAGCAGAGACAGGCCCTCCCTGAATGTCTCTCACCTCCAGCAGATTTAAATTTGTGTGGCCCCTTTCCTGAAGCATCCCAGAGCCTCCACTGCTGTGCTCAGCTGCATCTGCTTTGGGATCCAGCTGCTGGGAAAGCACAGATTTCCTGCACATCCCACAGACTCAGGGATGCTGTTCTCTCCATTTGCTTGGGATTAGCCAGGATTCGTCACCTACCAGAGCTGAGATTCATCTCAGCAAATCTGTGTGCCTGGCATCTCAGTTTGGGTTCCCTCTGGGTTTAACTGAGCTATTCAGGACATGACTCAGCTCACCTACCCTGGATATTATTTGGGGTTTATGTGATTAATCAATCTCTGCTGGTGTTCATCTGTTAACTGGTGCTTGATGGCTGGCATGGTCTAACCACTCAGCCAGGGGACACCAAAATTCAGCTGGGGTATTTCACATGAATGTGACAAAATATTCCTGCTGCTCACCTCCATGAAACCATGCTCAAGTCAATGGAGTTTAGAATTTCAGACAAGAGTAGCAGCTCATGGGGAATTTTGGGCTTTCACTCTGCTGAGGGGTTCCTCTCTTGTCACATTCTCCTGCCAACAAGCTTTGACTGTATTGCACTCTTCAAAAAAAACCCAAACAAAAACCCTTCAACATAATTTAACTGGACAAAAGTAGACAGATGGAACCTCTTGATGTGCAGAAAGAAGGAGTCCTCTTGTCCAGTCCCAATGATGTTTGCAAACCGCTTCATTGAAATAATTGATGAAGACACAATTTCCTTGTTGTCTGATGAACCTTTATCCATCTTTTTCTGTAAACTGCCCTCAGACGTGGTCTCTCATTTGGTACAAAGCCCTGAGGAGAAGCAGAGCTGCTGAGCTACAGCCCCGTGCACCAGCCTGCAGCCTCACCTGGGAAGTTTTGCTCTTAAACAAACTGGAAATGCCCATGGAAATCTTCTCAAATGCTACTTTCTACAACTACCTTAAAAGTTTCTGTCTATTTGAGTTGCAGAAAACAGATTTAACATCCAGTATCTGATTTTGTTTGTTTTCTGGTGGTTCTTTTTTTCCATAGTCATTTGGTTGTAGAGCCAATAAAAATATATTTCGCCTCAAAAGGTGTGACTGCAGAAACTGTTCCAGGTTCCTCTAAGTCAATATTCCATAAACCTCTTTGTAAAATGGGTTATGAACACTGGCAGAGAAGAAAGTGGGCAACTGCTTTCTTTACTATTTATATATTAAATTTTACTATCTGATGACCATGTGAAGTCTTTGGGGATTACTGCAATAAAGCACTTTTATTTTACTTTGCTACAGTTAGTATTGGATTCAGTTTATGAACTGATATTACCTGCTTCAGATGCAATTGAGAGAATGCATACAGAGGAAAAATATGTTTTTGCAAGGAAGACATTAGATAAATATTGTATCTTTGTCTTTGTAGTCTGGTTTCCGTAGCAACTTGAAGTTGCACTATCATTTGATCAGCTCTTGACTGGAAAGCAAAACATTACTTTGGTCCAGAAAAGAAAAAAATAAAAAGAGTTATTACCATCTTCAGTAAAACATATCATGGTATCCTTGGTAACAGCACCATCAAAACCAGAGAGCATGCACTTATACTGAAAAATCAGCATGGATCCTGAAGTTTTAAAATATGTGAAAGGGGAGAGAAGGTGGGGAAGGACTAGGAAAAAGAGCCTTTTATAAAAACTAACACTGGACTGAGGTGCCAGGGCCACCTGGCAGAAGCTCAGTGGGTCTGTGTCCTAAGGAGCTGTGAGAGATAAGATGGGAGTGGGAGGGATGGCACAGAAATCAGATGTGCCCTGTGCAAGGCACAGCTCCCATTTCTTGTTTTCAGCTGGAATAATTGCTCCCTTTTTTAACTGAAAGCTTTTGGGTCAGGTTTATTGAAAATGAAGCTGCATATTCACATGTCTCAGTTTCCTACATACTGAGGGAATGGAGTTCTTTCATGTGTAAATCTGATTTCAAGAAAGATGTTAAACCCAATGAATATAGAGTTAAAATACGTTGGAAAATATTATTTTCTCCACTTAGTGCTTATCCATTTTTGATCAAGTCTTCAGAGCCAGATTAATAGATTAATTTGCTAAAAAGGACTGTGTCAGAAAAACCTTTTCCTTGGGAAGCTCTCTGCTGAGAGAGATCCCAAAATATTTCTTCAGAGTGGGACTGTTTGATAATGTGCAAACTTTTGCAGTGAAAAGGACACTTTAAATTCAGAAAGCAGCTTCCACAGCAATTGGGTAATTGTGTAAAACATTTTGTAAGTGTGTTTCTGGTTTTCTGGCCTGTGTTGCTTGAACACACCAGTCCTACAACTCTTAGGAATATTTAAAATCAAACAAACTGGACAGAAAATGTCAATCTTCCAAACATGCCAGGCAATGAACTTGTTTCTATGGCATCACAAATTATCACTAGACATGATCATAACTTCATTTATACTTCCCAGTCCTCTGCCAATGAAGGAAAATTCCTGGCAAATCAGTATTGCACTTGCCCACTCTCTTTCTCTTTTTGTCCATCTCATTTTCTGCTAAATGCTGACAAGGCCCAATTCATGGAACAGATAATGTTGAAGCTTTGCTAAATGCATGACAGTTGTAATGGTTATTTACAACGTTTTACTTCTGAATTCAGATGAGCAGTTCTGGAGCTAATCTCTGATATTTTGCATTCATCATGAGCTGATGCTTCCTAGGTATTCAATCAGGATGTGATTTACATTCACAATGATTTTCTATAAATGTTGAAGTTTTGTGACTGACACTGGAATACTTTCTCTGAACCTGAAAATAGACAATTCATGCTTAAAAACAGTGAATAGAAATTTAAAGTCAACAGCAACAATTAAAAATTATAATTTTTCCAATTTCCAGAGAAGAATATATGCAAGCATATGAAATTTGGCTTGATTGTGCTATTACACACAGCACCAGGGAAGGGGCTCTTGTGTACTTACAGAACAAGTATCAGATATTCAGACCTCAATTTCCCTCCAAGGCAAGCCAGTTCAGTGTCTGGATTTATTTCCTCCTTTCCCTTCCCCATGTCCTCCCCACCCTGCTATACAAACCCAGTGCATTATTCTCTTGTTACAAAGGAATTAACCCTGGACATAGAAGACAAGAACATGCTGTTTAAAAAATCAGCCAATACCTACAGTGTTTCTTTCCCAGCAAATCTTTCTTTCTTTAGATGTGGCAAAAACTCACTCATTTAGCCAAAACACTTTTCTTTAGTCTCCTCCTTCCCTCAGCTTCTGACAAACAACACTGAAACTGTTGAATGCCAAAACAGCCCTTTATAATATTAGCTCTTACCCTGGCCATTTCCTATCAGAGAAGAAATGTGTCTTAATCAAATGGGTATCAAAGCTAATGGCACTGCTTGCAGTCACCATGCACGTCTTGTAGCCAGTGTTTAAGTAATAAAGGGCATCTCCACACAGCAAAAAATCCCCTGTGTGTGCTGAGTAAACAAAGCTGATAACAATCATCATCTTTAGCATCCCAGGGAGATAACACTGCCACTCAGACTCTAATAAATGGGTTAAAGCAATACTTTTTGTCAGTTTATAGGACCTGGAGCCATTAAGAATAAATTACTTTTTTAATTAAAGATTTTTTTTTATTACCTAATGAATGAATTTAAAATGTAAACTGCTGATTGAAAAAGGAAAATGGACGTCAGCCAAGACTGTGAATTTCAGGATATGGGAAAAAAATTGATGAGACCCAGCCACACACTGCATTGACCTTCTCCAATCTGAGCAGGTAGTTAGCATGTTTAAAGAGAATGGTACATTAACATAATCTGAATTATCATTATTAAAATGCTGCTTCAGGTGTAATTAGTATTTTATTATCATTACTGTTATGACTTAATTTCTGTCCTAGGCAGATTTCATCTAGTGTTACTTCTCTCCTGTCTTCATGAACTGTGAGTTCAGTAACAACTAACAGTGAAAGCTGTCACAGTTGTCTCACAAATTAATAGATCTCTGAGTCAGATGGAGCTCTCCCAGGAATGTATTCCCCAATCCAATCTGCCTGCACTGCCGTGTAATTCTGTGATTCTTCTCTAAGGTTCCCTTTCCCAGTGCTCAGGACAGCCTCACCCAAGCGCTCCTGCCTTTGGAAGAACAGAAATTCTGAGAAATCCTCTGAAACTGCTGTGCTGGTGATCAGCCCCACGAGCCTGCAGCCTCCTGCCCCCCAGAGTCTCCTGCAGCAAGGAGCATTTCCCTCATGCACAACAAACCTGTTCTTACAGCTTGCCTTTGTTATGGTTTGATCACCATCATGCCATTTTTACACTCCCCCTCTCTGGTGGTGCACTTTAATCTCACCATCTTGCCCCAAGTTTTCACTCTCAAGTTTTTCTCTCAAGGTCAGAGATTCTCACACCAAACTGTGTGAGAGGCTCATCCTCACACTCCTCGTGTGCTGTACCACAGCCAGCCAGGTTTATTAATGTTTCATTTTTATTAATGTTTTGAGTGATAATTAAAACCATCACTTCCCTGGGGATTTATTCTTGGCTTTGTTTTTCCATTTTCCCAGAGCTCTGCTTGTGCAAGCCCTCAGGAGCCACCACTGGGCACCCACCCAGAGCACCACTTATCTTGGTAAATCCATATTCTAGGCTTTTTTTAATCTTGCCTAAAAATCCCAACATATCTCTTCTAGAAAATCACCCTATTCTCACATAAAAAATCACCATACTCAAAGGTAAACTGTTACCCTGGTGAATTATCTCCTCCATTTAACTTTTGCCCATATTTATTATGTACCTGTTTACCTTTTACTTCCAGTAACTTGATGTAATGATTGGTTTATTCTGTTTTATGTGCTGGGTGGTTTTGCTGGATAAAAAAATCACTTTGCCTGATGGAGCCAGTGATAGGCTGTGAATTGATCACCTCTTTATCTTCTCTTATATAAATGATATTTATATTATATTTCATGAACTTGAAGGAAAAGAAAAAAGTAAACAGTGTGTGCATATATATATATACATATACACACTTTCAATTTTTGCTGATTTTTTTCAAAATTCTGACCTTCTTTCCATTTCCAGGTGGAGTTTTTTTATTCTTTAAATTATTTAACCAGTAGGATTTACCAAGATCAGTATGACAAAAGCTGAATGACACTTCTTGTTGTTCCTAACATCTTTATTTGCTTATAATTTGCTAAGGCATTTCAAGCAAGATGTTACTTGATTGTCCTCTCTGAACTCAAGAGAATGGGTTTATCCTACTGAGGTTATAGGTTGTGATGTGCAATCATTAAGAATTCATGAAGGTTTCTAATAATATTTTTTAGGTTGGTGTCCCAGGATCTTTCTGAAACTTTCACCTTTCTAAATTTTTCCAAGTTCCTTCTCTGCCTCAGGAACTTTTCCTTTCTTAAAATTTTTGAGCAAACAGAATTATTTCTTTTTCCTTAAGCAAGAAGAAGTGAAAGAAGGGAATCTCTCCTGTTGAAAAATAAAGTGCCTAGAACTTGTTTGAAGAGCCCTGTATGCTTAACATTTGAGGATGAAAAACCAGTTTGTCATAGAGAAAATTTAAAAGCTTCCTTCTTCCAGAACAGACTGAATGACATTTGAGGCACTAGAACTTATAAAACTCCAAAGTAAAACTTTTCCATTGCCTATTCTGAGTTTCTCCCTTCTTTTGATATATATCTGGCTATGAGCACTTTTGAATCAATCTGAAACTTCTTTTTTTTCCTTTCTTTTAAATCTTATCAAATTGCACAGAGAAGCATCATATTTGAGCTGCTGACTGTTAAAGCAGTCAGCTGTCATGTTGAGTAGCTGACTGCTTTAAAAAGTCAGGATTTTAAAACCTCTCTGGTCTCTCTGGTGTTGCCATGTGGTGAGAGTAGCAGCATTCAATGCACAAGGAAACATTCACAAGGTTTGTTTGGTTTTTTGGTTTTTTGGTTTTTTTGCTTGTTTTGTTGTTTTGGTTTTTTTTTAATGTGGCTTTTCATCCATTCAACCTTTGGCTCTGGAAGTTCCATCACAGGGTATTCCTAATCCAGAGGGGCTTTGTGCTCTGCCTGGACTCAACAGCCTGATCTGGTGGAAGATGCTCCTGCTCATGGTGAGGGGTTGGATCTGGCTGATCTTTAAGGTCCCTTCCACCCTAACCTGTGGTTCTGTGATTCTACAGCTCCAGAGGAAGCACCAGAGATGGTACACAGGAAAAACACTGGATCAGAGCAAGGTCTGCACATCCCAAAACCCTATTTCCATCAGTGACCTGTCCCTAATTCCTAGAGAAAAACAAATTACTGGGGCTGTGCCCAAAATTATTGCCCAAAACCCTCTCAGCTTCCAGCAGCACTCTCCATAGACACCTTGAGCAACTTGTGCTGTTCTTTATAGCTGTTAGCCACAAAACTACATTTTTTTAATTATAAAAGTATCCCTTAAGTATCTTCCTTCCATTAAATTGTCCCAGCATCTCTAAAATCCTGGGCACTATTATTGTGCATGGCACTTTGTGACAGATTTACACAACTTAATCACAGATTATGTGGAGAAGCAGCTTCCCTCCACTTCAACTGAGTGTTCTCAACTCTCCCCTTTCTCTTAACACTCATCCCAAGTTCCCAGATTCCTGCCCAGGAGTTTAGGAGGTGGCTGCAGAAAGCTGTGCCAGCAGCCCATGGCCCTCAGGCCACAGCAGCTCCAGTTTGTGCCTCTCCCTGGAGAAGTCAGAGTTCAGCCTTTAAAGCCAACAGCCCAACCCAGCACTGATTAAGTAAACCTGCACCCATGCCAGGAGCTGCAGGTGTCAGCCAGAAATACAAAAGTGCCTTTGGACCTGTTCCTGCCACCCCTGGTCCAGCACAATCACCTAAACCTTAGTCCCTTCCTAAGACATTCCATAAAAGTCACACATCAAAGAAATTTGCACTTTTCTCATGACCCGCTGCAACCTCAATTTTGCAATAGTCAGAGCAACCTGTGGAATATCTTATCTATTTCTGCATAATTGTGGGAGATACTGAACATCCCAAGTGTATTTTATATAAACTGAGACACAGTAATCAAAGTTTCATGCAATTTTGGGTGTCTTTTTTTTTTTTACTTTTCTGGGAGGAGCGATAGCTTGTCTATTTTTATGTGACTGTATTTCTAATTTACAGCAGAATCTCCTAGAGCTTGGAAAATGTACTTTCTTATAGAAGACTTATAAATCAAAACACTAATAAATAAATATTGCATATACCAGGCAAGCAGCAAGTCTGCAAATCATTTTTTTTTTGTAAGTGCACAGTAAACCTTACCTTGACAAGGTTGTACAGGTGAAGTGTCACAGAGATTTGTAGGAAAAAAAGTATGCTGGCATATGCAGAATTTGAGATTGAAGTTTCCATGTCCCAGTGCTCTCAGCAGTCACTTTTGCAGGGTGCTCTCATGGTAAATAAGGCAAACTGCACCCTCATCTTCCCAAGGAGGAGTGGGGGATCAGATCAGGGGTATTTTTCATCCCTATTAGTGCCAGTGAAGCTGCACCTGAGATACAGGTCTGGTTTTGGGCTCATCACTTCAAAAGGGATGTGGAGGGAGAGGTTTGAGCAGCTGGTGAGGGAGCTGGGGCTTGTGACCTGCCTGGAGAGGTGAGGGAGCTGGGTCCTGTCCTCTGGTGGAGGAGACACCAAGGAGGTGATTTAGAGTCAACCTGAGCTACTGGAAGGGTATTGCAAAATAAAAAACAAAAGGCTGCTTTTTCCCATTACTAGCAATGCCAGTGGTCCCAGGCTGAATCCTGGGAGGTTCAGCTTGGATTTTGGGCAAACCCTTCCTACCAAGGGGGAGATGCAGCACTGAACAGGTTCCCCACAGGTGTTTTTGATCTCACTCTTGGAGATTTCTGGGCTGAGTCAGACAAGGCAAGGCTGACCTGATCTGCTGATGGTGCTGCTCCTGCTTCAAGCAGGAGTGGACTGAGTGACCTCTGGAAGTTTCTTCCAACCAACATCTCTGTGAATCCCTGAGGAAATCCATGATTTCTTAGCTGAGGCTGTTGCAGGTCCTGTGTCTACAGTGAATTTAGCATGAAGCATTATTTTTTCATAGGGCTTTGCTGTAATGCACAAAAGCAGCAGGTGGTGAAATACCAGTGCAAAGGTTTTTTTGTCACACTCTGCTTTTCTGGAGGTATCAGCTGTAAAAACACCCTTTCCTCTGTCTCCAGATTCAGGCCATTCTCACCTGCCCCTACCCAGCCTCTTTCAGTCCTTTGGAATTTGCTTCTTAGGATGAAGACACTTCCACAAGCAAATAATATTCAGTGCTCTCCTTTGGGGAATATAATTGTTATTGCTCACACTTACTTTACAAACAGCTGAGTGAAGAGCCACATAAAATCCAGGCAATTTACAAGGCAAAATAAATAGGATTTGCAGGTGCAGTTTAATTTACTGACTGAAAACAAAATATCACGTTGGAATAACTTGTTTGGGAGCAGGAAAAGGAAAGTTAGAAAACACAAGCCCTGGTGCCACTGCAACTTGGGTGTTTCTGCATCATGGAACAGAGGGGAATTTATGCAGTTTATGTTTTAATTGATGGGACAGGGCAACAGGAGAAAAATCACAACAACCTGATCTGTTTTGATAAGACAATGGATAATTAATGACTGATGAAACTAAAGATATGGGACAAAATCTGGCAAAGAAAAAAAAAAAAGAACAACATCTTCTGAAAGCTTTTGAGTTTTCTCACTCATAGCTGCAATTTGGTGTCACTGAGACTCCCCCTCCTAAAACCACAACTAGAGCTGATGGAAAAGTTCCTTTAATGACTTTTATTTAGCATTCCCCAGACCTGTCTCTCAAACCAGCAGTACTTATATGAGGGCACAGTTTCAAACCTTAATAAATTAATCAGGGAAGAACCTCTGGGTATGGCAGCTGTATTTTTCAAGGACTTGTATAATTAGTCCACCAACTCCTCTGGCCAGAAAAGCTGAACTGAATGGACAAATTCCAGGTGGTATGAAACTGCCTAAGTTAATACAAAAACTAAGATGCCCCATTTGCAACCTAGACTTTTTATTCTTCTATTAAAAAAAATCTACCAGAACATCTGTTCATCTTTGTAATATACTCTTAGGGCTATGAAACAGAGAATGGATGTGAATTAAATAAAGTGGAGAAGAACATTTAATTTTATTAAATAAAAATACCTATGAGACTCTTTTTCTATGTCTGTCTCTCTTTTGAAATTTTCCTCCATATCCACACTGTTTGGGTAAGTCTAAAAAGAGGCACTGACAAATTGCTGGGATAAAAGTGCATGCATAGGTAAATTCAAGTCACTATTTGCTAAGAAAGAAAACGACCTAATTTACCTTAATTTACCTTTAAATTAGGATAATATCCATCAATTCTAGCTGAATGAAAACAATGCAGACAATGCTTTCAGCAGATCTGCATATCTGTGCAGAGATGTATATAAAATCACAAAGGTTTCCATCACTGTTGATTCATTATTTTTAAAAAGCTCATTTTTCCATCTTTCTTTCAGCTGAGGGGCAAAAAGAAAATAAAGGAATAGCACAAGACTATATTACCCCAAAATCTGTACTGGTAGGCAGAACTAGTTCTCATGAGGGAAGCTTACAGTGATACAACAATAGTTGCAGCAGTCAGACCAGCTCCTGATCACTGGACAATCAGTTTATTCACAAGATGCAATGGCCTCCTGCAGACTTAGTGCAGCCTTCAGGCTGAGCTCAGATTAAGGTGCTTAGTCCAAAAAATGGACGCTGAGTCAGAGAGGCAGAGCTGGTTGATCTTTATTTCAGATGTGTGTAGGTGTCTCCTGCTGACCCACTGTCCTGAACTAACACTGCACAAGGTGAGAGTCAGTGCCATGAGTTTAATTTCAGGCCTAAACTTGGGCCAGTCCCCAGATCTGGCTGGTGATGGGCTCAGAAGTGAGAGACATGGTTCTACAGTTTTTTATTTCTTCTCATGAAGACCAAGATGAGGCATTTCAGCACCTTTTCCAACCGAAGAAAATCTTCAACAGACAAAGGAGCTGCAAAAAGTTCCTTCTTTCCATAAATTATAAGTAATTATGGATTAAAAACCTTTTTAGAGCAAAGATTTTTGTCTTTTTTTTCTGAACCACTTGATGCATCTCTGGTGCTGTGCTGTAATGGAGTGAAATGAGCACTTCTGGAAAGAGCCAAACAAAGCTGCTGATGATTCTCAGGAGTAATTTAACAGCCTAGTCTTCGCTCTCTGAGATTCCTCTGTTCCCTGATGAAAATCAACAAAATGACCTTTTCCTACCATCAACCAATCTGGATTGCTACATTTCTTTTTGCTCCAAATGTTTCTGTCTCTCTGCATAGTGGTGACATTGTTTGCTGAGGATAAGCTAGTTCTTTCTAGACACAAAAGTAGCTTGTATTAAAAAACTTATGGATCATGTAGGATCAGAACTTTATTGTATTGCCTACTTGCAGTGCAATGAAGACACTGAAATAAAGCAGTACAGAACAGCATAAACAATTTCAACAATTTTAATAAAATCAGCTAAATATGTCAGTGTGCTATAAATAAATACTTAGCATTTAACAAGATGTAATCAGGAGCAATTATGGAATGAGAAAAAGAACAGAATTTATTTTGAACTGATATTCTCCTTACAGTAGGCAGTGTAAAAGATTTATAGATTTTTTCAGTTCTTTGTTTCTTACTCACAAAACTAAAGGAAATTCCTTCTACCACCTTCAAAATAAACTTCTGGGTGAAGTTGCAATTCTCCCTCACCATCCATGAAGTTCTTCTCTCCAGTTTAAACATAGGACTAAGGTACACTAATAAACAATCTAAAACATATGAAAGCTTATTTAAAAAAAACTTATAAAGCTTATAAAAACTAATATCAATTTCTCCCACACTTCCAGAGGTGATCATGACACAATCCCTCAGAATGGACTCAGATTTGCTGTGGAACAAAACCTGTATCGTCTCTTCTTGTTGCCTTTTTTTTTTTTTCTTTCCAATCTTTTTCAAGATTCTTTCCAACCAAATGCCTGGAAAATGATCTTCAGAAGTCAAAAACCCTCAGTGCAACTTTCAATTTCAAACCAATCTCTTTTTTTTTTTTTTTTTTTTTCATCTGCCCATGGTGGTTTCCTTAACAGCACCAAGGAAGGAGGAAGATGCTCAGCTTGAGTTTGCACTTGGAAAATTCTGATTGCCCCAGGATAAACTCAGAGCCCAGCTACCCTACAGCAGAGTGCTGCTACTGGAACTGCAGGGAGGTGTTACTGGAATTTTTAATGCCATGAAAAATGCTCATGAGAGTGCCAAGAATTGCAGTGATGCTCCTACAAGGGGTCAGTGAGGTTTCAGAGCGGGTTGGGCTTGGGGAAATGTTCTCTGCTCTCACCATTTTCCAGCTGCCCAGCTGGTTTGGCCCTTCCAAGCAGACTTCACTGCCCTGGATAAAGCTGTATCAGAAGGCAGCACTGAGGTTACTCTTTCCTCTCACTCTCCCATGCAGCAGCACTGATTTAATCTCAGGGGACACATCCCATCAACCTGCAGCAGGGTTTTGCCTCTGCCTGTGGCTGTGGATGGTGAGCAGCACTTCTGGCTGCAGCAGGGGGAGGGTGCCTGACCCAGCTGAGCTGGGATGACAAGATCCCCACGGGGGGACAGCAAAGAAATCAAAGTGGTGGAAATCAGGGCACGGTGTGGCAGGTGCAGTGTCAGACTCCAGTGCCCCTGTGCCTCTCCTGTTTGTCACCTTGAGCTCTGTGTCACTGCTGGGCTGTCCCAGAGCTGGCTCACAGGGGTTTGGGGGACAGGCTGAGCAAACTCTGGACAGCTCTGGAAACACCAGCTTGGCTTTCCCTTGAAGTGAGCCTTCCCTCAGTGGGGATGTGATGGATGCTGAAATCAGGACTGTCCAAGGCAAGCCTTTCCTGTCTGGGATGTGCCAGCATGCCCCCAGAGGAATCTCAGAAGTAACAGCAGGGCTCAGTAATGCCTCACATCCACACAGGCTCCTCTTCTTCCCTAGAGCAGATTTGGCTTCCAAGTCTGCAAACTCTGATATGATTAAGTCAAAGAAAGCTCTGTAAACACCAGGGAGCTGTTCCAGGTCATTCAGACTTGGCCACATCATGAATCTCATGTTTTGCTCCTCCAGAGAAGTCAGACTATTCATTTCATCAGTCACTTATGTGCTACACTGGCTTGCTCTCACATTTTCTGTTTCAGCCATCTAAATATCCCTTTCCTACAGCTAGTAATGAAAGGCTGTGAAGGTTTTGTATTATCCAGTTATTCAGCAGTCTTGTCACTCTCCTGATGTCTCCCTTGCCAGAATGAAGGTAGTCCCTGCTGAAAGGGATGGGATTGTTTACTGTGGTCTGCAGTTAATTGAGTGGCTCTGCCCTCCACTCTGCCTGAAAAAAACAACAGCATCTCACTTTGCTCTACCAGAATCCAATCACTGCGAATTTCAGGCAGGAGGGAGGTGGACAAGTAAGAAAATGTGACCCTGAACAAACAATTTCCAAGGGCAGAAATTCTTTCCTTCTGCCTCATTAAACCACACCCATGATTTGCCCCCCTTAAACACAAGAATTACCATTTGAGCACAGAGCAATGGCCCATCCAAAGCATCCTCATAATCTGGCCCTCACAGAATGCTTCAAGAAGGAATGCAAAACCCCATCATACACTTAATTGGACAATAATACACCACAGGGAGACTTCTGACTGACTTTAGCTGGTGATCAGGCCATTATCTGAAATATGAGGACAGACACCCCTTGTATTTTTTCATTGCAGCCACTGTGTTACTGCAGCTGTTCCTTGCCATGGAAATAATTGTTATTGCTTTCAGTTGGACAAAACAGGTTTCCTCCTATGCACTCATGCTTTAAAAACAGCCACCTTGTGTCACATTAGGTTTCTCTCCTGGATCCTCTTATGCTGTTTTGCTGGTGTGTTTTGTTAGAATTTGAAATGTGGGGTTAAAAATTTAAGCCATTGATGCTCCAGGTTGTTTTTTGTCTTCTGAATTCTTAAAAAAAGCAGGAAAGAACTACCCTTGATTAAATAAAAAGGAAAGTAAAAGCAAATGAAACAGATAAATTAAAGTAAATCTAAAGAAATGCAAAATTAGTCACATATACTGCTAAAAGAAAAGATAAAATTAAATACTGATATAGTATATGGTCAAACATTTGCAGGTTTTTGATGTGACCTCAGACTAAATTCTTGCAACTACATTCTTCTGCAGATATTAGATATCAGGGATGCTGCAGCAACTAATCAGAAGATATTAATACATGTCATGTACAAATAAAGAGCCCTTCTGTGACGTCTTCCCCACCCTGAATCCAGCAGCTCTGAAAATGAACTCTAGTTCTCATATAATGTTTTGAACTTTCAGTGGTTTCCCTCATAGACATTGTTTAAGCCTTCCAGTGTTTAAAGAACTGTGGTGATGGAAAACCATGCAAACAGCCAAAAGAGATCAGTCTGAGGTTGCAGCAATTGCACAAAACCACAGAGTGCAGGACAGTGGCTGCAGCACAGGGACCCTGATTTGTCTTGCCCTTCAAGGGCTAAAGATCTGCCCACCTGTCTCACCTGAAAACACAACCTCAGTATTTTGGCAATAACTGTGTCCCCATCTACACCTGTATTTGGAGGTACAGGCATGGAGAGAGCCTGCAATATCAGTTCTGTGAAAACATTTAGGGTATACATGAAATTCCATCAGTTGAAACATTAATAATATTTTGAACCCACTTTCTTTCATGATCCACAGAAGGAAAAGATCAAGAGAGAAGCTAAGCTTAAGACTTCAAAATTATTTAACAATATTTTTTAACTTTACTAGCATGCCTAGGTATCAGGCATCAACATTTTAGGCTTAATTCCAAAAATCCAATGTTTAAACATCAAATTAAACTAGAATTTTGGATGACAGATCTAATTGCATTCAGGAAGTCTTGCACTTATGTCTAGCAGCTTCTCCTGTATCATCCTCTTTGTAGTCTGGGGTTCAAGAATGAAAAACTTTCTAAAACGTGTCTGCTTAAAGGTTATACACTAGGTATGAGGCTGAAATAAATGCCATCATGCTTTGGGAGTCTTCAAAATCAATGGTTTTCCCTTTGGGAAATTATTTTAACTGCTTTTAACATCTTCACTGTTTTATTGGCAATTACTCATAGAATAATCTCTTGCCTTGTCTTAGTATACAAAATTACAGGGAGTCCATACACAAATATAATCTGGGATAACCCAACTCCTTGCTGTCTTTTTTTTTTTTTTTTTTTTTTTTTCATGGAACTTCACACATTTTTTCAGCTTCAGATTAGTCCAGATGGAGCCTGGTCCCTCTGCAGCCCCCTGTGGCAGCTTGACCTGGCTGGAGCAGACCCAGCTCCCTGGGGGCTGGGACATGGTGCAGGGAGCACACGAGAGAGAGCTGCCAGCTGACACACCCCAGAGCAGGAGATTTTCCCCAATGCCAAGAGAATGTGAGGCAAAACATGGTGTCAGAGAACCCCTGGAGTCTCCTGCAGTGCTCAGCCCCTTTTATTCAGGATGTGCTGGCAGAGGCTCCTGCAGAGCAGAGATCAGTCAGCCCAGGAAAGCTGCTCTGGCAAACCCGCGCTGCATTTTCTGCTCACTGCTGGGATGCTGCTGCTGCTCAGTCTCTAAACTAACCTGGGCTGTGAGTTCTCCATGGCCCTGGGGACAAGTGGCATTGCAGCAGTGCCATTCAAGCACTTCACCAGTTTTTTGTCCAGAATAGAGACCAGGCTATTGGAAGTAGTTCCTAAATTGTCTTGTCCTCCAAATGAGGCAAAAATTTGGAGCTAGAATGATCTTGACCTATTGTATTTATGAATGTATCTTCGAATCATGCATTCAAATCAATTCACCAGGATTAAAAAAATAATTCCACCCCTGGTATTTATGATTTCTTACACACCCTATCAACTTAGATCTATCAACACTTAGAATCCAAGCCACCTTTTATCATTTTTCCCTGCCCTAGAAGCTGTATCAGGACCAAAACAGCACCAAAATGTCATGGTGGGATGCAGTTACCTTCTATCAACACCAAGCCCTCAGGAATGAGCATCATTTACACTTTTACTCTCTGCCAGCTTCCCTGCTTATGCAACTGCTCAGCTGGAGCTGCATCAGTAACTTGATGCCCCCAGTGAGAAACAAAAAAAATCCCAAAAACCAGGGCACATGTCTCAGTGTCTGCTCAGGCAAGTGTGTTATTTCTGAGGTGTGAGAGCTGGAAGGGACAGCAGCAATAACCTGCTCTGACATCCTTTATTACAGAGAAAGATCAGGCAGACATCACCCTTTACTTAGACATTGCTGCCCTGAGCATCTTCTGCTTGAGCTAGAGCAGACTGCCAGAAATTGCTTCTTTTTAAAGGCATGGCCAAAGCCTTTAGAACACAGCAGGAGTCTATTGGTGGCACTTGGAGTTGTGTAGTGGTGGCTGAGATTAACCAGAAGCATGTCAAGCTTTGCATTTGTATAATTTTTTTGTGCATTTGTATATAATGTGAGCATGCATTCGTATATTTTTCTGCCAAATGCTAATCTTTCTTGAGGAGGATAGGAAATAATCCCAGCAGGCAAGTCTGCAGTCCCTTTTTGGAGCTCATAGAGGCTCTCCAGGGGCTTGGTGAATCCAGCTCCCCACAGATTCCTTTGCTCTAAGTAACTTTTAAATAAAAGCATTCTTTTGGAATTACTGCTCCATTTCCCATCACAACAACAGAAGAAAATATTTTTTAAAAGTGCTGTTCCTCAAAGAGAATTTTGTTGTGCAAGGCATTACTATCTCAGTATAGTTGGTCAAATAAACATATTGATATGACTTTTTTTTCTTCACTCAAATACCATTTTGTACAATTTTTCCACTATTTTTGCATATTAAAATAAATAGCAGCAAAAATAATCACATTTTCATTTTGCAAGACTAGCTAGAGACTAACTTTACAAATCAGTCTGAATGTGATAATGGTGGGATTAAATTCAATGTCACTACAAAATGGCAACAATGAAATATTTAGCTTGCATGCAGAATTTTGTCAAGCAAAGCTCCTGAAAGCTATGAAGGTACTACATCCCTCTTGATTTCGATGAGATTTGTCATCAGACTAATTTTTGGGCACTGAACATGAGCAACCCAGGAGATCCCATTACTTCTAGTAGGATTTGTTCCTCTCAATTAGGCATATTTAAAATAATTCCATCTCTCATCCTTCAGAAATGTGGCACATGTGACCTACTTCAATGCTGAGGAGCAAAGGAATGTTTCAATTTTTGAAGTACAGGATTTGAGACACCAGACCTGAGGCAGGGCTGTGGTGCTGCCTTGCAGATAATCCAAAATTCACCCTCCTGGCACTGAATTTACCTGAAAGGCCATTTCTAATCCGGGGCCATTTGCCACTGGGCAGTGGGAAGACAATTTTGATCTGCAACACCCTAATTACCTCCTGGCTGCTTTCACTCTCACCCTCAGCTGCTTCTCATAGGACAGGAAAATTCTGAATAACCATGAGAATCTACTGACTCTTCATTTTAGTGTTTCTTTATGAACTTTAAAATATTTTTGAAAAGTTTTGAAGGCCTTAAAGCAAGTTCTCATGCACTTCCCAGCTCCCTGTTATGCTGTATCTCAGCAAAAATGCCCCAGCTCACTGTGCCTCCCACTGATGTTTCTGTGGCTGAATTCTCTCAATTCTCTTTCACTTGTCCTTAGGCTCCTACCATGCACTTAAAGAGCAAAATTCCCATTTTACTGGGAAGGATCTGAATCACAGAAATGTGTAAGGATATTCTGAAAATCTGCACAAGGCAGGGGATTCAGCTCCCTGCTTCTGAGATCTAAGCAATGGGGCTGAATTAATCCCAAAAGATGAGGAGCAGGTCTGGGCACTGAGAGAAGCCAAAACCTTTCTGAGTGATGGAGACACAGGAGGATTAGCTTGGCTTGGCATCAGAGACTGTCAGGGAGCCATTAATCTCCTGGAGATGCCCTTAAAGGACATCCCACCCCACATTAGCACCAGCAGATGGCTTTCAAAATACATTCCTGAGCTGCAGAAAAGAAAGAAATCAGGCAGAGGCTCCTGGTCTCATTAGCACCATATTTAGTAGAATAAGCCCCTACTGTACCCCTAGAATTATTTTCATTAACTTCACAATGTGTGAAGCTGGATATTGGAAGGGAGAATGCTGATTTGTTTGGCTGACAAAAGGTCTGTCAATGGAAAAAAATAATAATAAAAAGAATACAAAATATTCCTAATACCTGAAAATATTTGATCATGGTCACTTCATAGGATGAAGTCATGCTCGAACATTTAGACAATCGCACAAGTCTGTGTTTTTTTTATATATGTAAAAGAAGTATATGACAAGGCCATATAACCCTATGTAAAAGAATTGATGAATTGATGAATAGGAAAAGAATTGATGCTGTCAGCATCATAGTTTCAAACTAACACCTCAAATTTGTAGTTGCTTCTATGGATATCTATTTATCAGCATTTATTTTCAGAACCAAAATTAACCTGAAATACCATTAGTGTTACAGTATGTCTTATATTTTTTTTTTATTTCAGCCCACCATAATAACTCAGTCATTGCCTGCTGGATAAAAGCAGAGATTCCCTCTGGTATTTGTGCATTCACTGCTGCCTTCCTGCTGCAGCAGATCTATTACAGCCATGCCTTATTTATTTGATTAGCAGTTCTTCATGGCCCCATGGCACTGGGCATTGCACACATGGACAGCAAACCACCCAAGAGGGCTTTCTAAAATAAAATCAATTATAAAATCTCACCCTTACCCTTTGTTTGTTCCTATTTTTTTTAATAAGCCTGTCTTAGATTTCACAAAAACTACTGAATACAGACATTTTATTGAACTTTTTTTTAATGTTTCATCTGATATCTTCAACAAAATGTCAGAAGATGCCTGGTCAGCTTTTCTTGACACAATCTGTTGGGTGGGTGAGGCAGACTGAAGTGCTGGCTTAGTAGGAAAGTTGGATTCTTAATTTGATTTTTGTATCCTTGTGTCCACAATAAAAGGCTCTGGATTGACTAGGTATTGTCACTTTTCTGAAATGGGCTCATCTCCACTCCACAGCATCTCAGCCTAGAGAGAAATCTGCAACTCACTGGAGGCAGCATGCAATCTGCTGTCAAGAAAGATGCAAGAAATAAACACTTGCTATTTAATAATTAAAATATATTAGTGTTTTCAGAGAAACATATGAAAATAGCACTGATTCATAATGGCTATATAAGATGTATATGACTTTAGGAATTTTTCTCAAGGGATTATCTTTAGCTCAACTTAGTCAAGCTGTGTACAGTATCTATTCTGCTGGTTGGCACAGTACACGGAACTTTAAGATTTATAGTGGAGCAGGAGGAATTAGGGTCCCTTCCAACCCAAACCATTCCATGATTCTATGATTTGCATGTATGAGAAAAGACAAAATGATGCCTGGTGTGCATTTTCTGTCAAAGTGAGGTGGAACTGGAAAGATTTGAGAACTCTGCAAAACCAGACACCCTTTTGCAGGATGTCACCTGTTGGAGTCAGTGAGTTAGGGGATTCTCTGAATTCTTCAGAGAGAAATCAGAGTACAAGGATTGAATTAAAGCCTGTGGATGGATTGAGGTATATTAAGCCACTCACACATAAAGTAGAAGTTTAAGTTTAGGTGTAAGTTTTAGTGTAAGTTTAAGTTTTAGGCTAAGTAAGTCATTAAGTTTTAGTATGAGCTCTAATGCTTTTAGTAAGTAAAAAGTTTAGAAGCCAAAGTGGAAGTGCGAGTTCTAGTGAAGGTTAAAAACCATGCTGATGTTTTGGCTCCAGGACTGTGGTTGTAGACAGTGCTTAGACACAACAGAGCTGTAGTAAGAATATTGCTGACATTTTTCAGATAGAACAAGATAGGTTGTATGTGTAGTCTATACATAACCTGGCGTGCTAAGAAACTGGAATTCTAATCAGTTAAGGAGTGGTGGTCTGACTTTGTGTCTTAGCTTGTTGGCAAGATTCTGTATAAGAGTTGGTATTGGGGAGAGTTGGTGCCTTTTCTGCTTTTCCTGCCATTGCTTTTTGCATTTGTTTGCCCTCAATACCCAAGGAGAAGACAGGAGCTGCCGCAGCAACATCAGCTTCCTGGGACCTTTGAAAAGATCAGCTTCTGCTTCTGTTTGGAGCTTTATACCAAAACTTAGCATGGACTTTGCTGCCTGTGACTGTGCCTTTTGAGACTGATGTGCTTCTGCAATAAACAACCTTTTAGCAACTACCAGCTGCTTTGCTCATTTAAGATAACCTGATGGAGTTGGTGCCTGGAGCACCGGAGGTTACCAACCTCACATCACCAAAGGTTTTGCTGTGACCATTCTCCAGAGGTTTGCACTGCTCTGGCTTGCTCTGTGATGGGCCTAAGGACAGGCAGCACAGCTGGTTCAGATCACAGCCCAGCCTGGGGCGGGTCACAGCAGGAGCTGCCGAGGGCAGTGGCACAGCCAAGGCTCTGCTCTCACTCTGCTCATCCCCGTGCCCTGGGGGCTCTGCTGTGGCTGCTGCCTGCCCAGGAGCTGCAGCAAGCTGGCAAGGGTGTTCCTGAAGAGATGCTCTGTTGGGCAGTCTCTGCCTTCACCCCTCTGCCCCTCTGACAGCAGCAGGAGCACAAGCCTGACTCCCGGAGGGTTTTTCTCTTCCACTTCACTTTTCTGCTGTTTTCTCCCACTTTTCCCTTTTTGCATCAAGCCCACCAGGGTGCCTTCTCTTCTGCTGTACATCAATATTACTCTGCCTGAAACAGCCACTCTCAAGTCCAATTCTGTTGTTTCTATTTTAAGGAAAGAGGCTTTTTTTTTTTTTTTTTTTCCCCTCCCCACTTAGGCTTTAATTCCAGTCCTTCATAAATTTTGGCCACTGGAAGAAATATTAACTTTCAGGTTCTGGAATGAGGAAGACTGAGGTTTTCCAGAAAAGCTGCATGCTATTTTTTTGCATTTCCAGCAGTAATTACATTATCTATGGCACATCTTTCCACCATGTGACTCTAACACCGTGTGAATGTGTATATTTTACATTCTAAAAGACACCCAAACCCTTTCTTTCCTGTTTCCTAGGATACAGCCACGCAATCCTTTTCAGTTAAGCAGTGAGCAGTTTAGTTTCCATTGTGCTAAAATGATCACCATAATTCAGAAAGTCCTCCCTGGAAGAATTACATCACTTTCAGAAAACAATGCATTGAAGAGTAGAATATATAATTACATTTTTCAGAAAGAAATTTTTTTTTTATTGTTTTTTTTTTCTTCTTTTCCAACTCAGAAGTAGAACTTCCAGAACATTTTCAGCAAAACATGTTGGTCTGTTGAAACTAACACATTTCACAGGGTTTTGTCAGCTTTTATGACATTTCTAGGCAAAGAAAAGAGACTTCCAAACCTTCCTGATCTTTTCATGACCACACTTATTGTGCTGGATACAAAGCCATCAGGGATGGGTTTTTTACCTGTTTTTTTTTCCACTGGAAATCCAGCCTTAGCCTCAAATCACAGTCTGCACTTCCACAAAAAAAAAAAAAAAAACGGGAAGTCAGGAAAAAAAAAATCCCCAACCTAACCCATAGGTTTCAGTCAAAAAACAAATTTTCCAAAACCATTGCAGGCAGAGTGGAAATAAATCAAAGTCCTTTATTTCTTGCTAAAGAAAACATTTGTACTCCACTAAACTTTGCCCAGGAACATTGCAATGATTAGGGCAATACATTACAGCAAGTAATAGAAACTGTTTTCTACTGGATTATCATGAAAGGCAGACAGTGCTAAATCTAAGATAACCATAATTTTCCAGAAAGGAAGAGGAATAGACACTATGGAGGGAAAGAAATCACCTTTTCTCTTTTTTTTCCCCCTGAAGCTCTTTGCCTAGTGATGTCTCCATGGTCTTGGAGCATCCTCTGCTGTCTCACAACTCTAAACCCCACTCATGGCACCAGGACTGTGTCTTTCTAATAAAGAAAAAAGCCTTTTGTGGTGCTCCTAAAGTGCCTGCTCCCCACTCTACCTCTAGGCACAAAGGTTCTATCAGCCCAGCTTCAGAGTAGCCACAAACCAGCTCTTCTTCATCCTGGAAACAATTCTCCAATCTTCCCAAACAGTCCAGTTTTCCATCTTTACAATCCAGCCAAGAAAAGGACTAACAGGATTTCAGGTGAGGGTATTGAAAAAGGTCTTCTGAACTTATCAAACTTACTTGGTTTTTCTCTGCTTCCACCTTTTTTTATTTTTCTTTCCCCCAGATTTACCTTCCAGCTCAGCACTTTTTTTTTTTTTTGGCCTCTGACAAAGAGTGCTCATCATGTTCCAGCATGAGTTGCCAATCATCAGTACCATCAAAAAAGGAAGACTGGCAGGCACATTTCCTCACATGATTCATGTCTGGCCACCTGGGGTTTTTTAGGTTTCCAGGTGAGCTTTAAACCTATGCATTTCTGATGAGTCATCATCTCTTTGAAGAGGAGAGTCTAAAGAAGAATTGTCAATATTCCCAAATGCAGGAGACATAAAACTGTCAGTGCTCCATTAAAATGAAGGTAACACCCTGTATTTTACAGTGCCCCAGCCTCCTCCCACTTCCAATTCAGGTTTACCAAGTATTCAGGAAAAATATTCTTGAACCAAATTAATGATGTGATATATTTATCATGCAGGTATGAGAAAAAAAATATATAGTTAGCTTTTCATTGTCTTTTCCAAGTCAATTCTGAAAGAACTGAAAGTTGCATATTCTTTTTGTCCATTTTTTTACATCAATCCTATTTTTTTTATTTCTATGTTCTTGGTCCATCAAATTGGTTTAGCTTGACTTTTTTTTTTACCCACACTTCACTGTTTGTCCTGCTGTCTCCTACCCACAAAAAGCTACTGTGTGTATCTACCTTCTCCTTTAGGATCCTTATCAAGTCTGACTTTTACCACATAAATAATTAGCCTGATGGTAGCTGATTCTTTCAGGAGACATGTCATCCCACACAATTTATTTTTGCTAATTTCATTTGCATAGTGATCAGGGAATTGCCAAGGCTGTCACAGAACTGGTTGATATCAAAACATCCTGGCAAATACCAGTCTGGATAAATTGCTAGTGATGATTTAGGTGTTCTGGGAGGGGTTTCTGGATGAATAAAAGGGGTGTCCCCACCTGCTTCTGATGAGCTCTTCTGCTGGCTCCAAATGCTTAGGAGAATTCACAAAGTGGAAATTGTGGCTAAGGGCTCTCAGAGAACTGATGCAGTGTGGAGGGTTAGGATTTAAGATTTTAGAAACAGAGGTAGCTTAACAGTGACAATTCTTTATAAGAGAATAACTTCACCCACATTTGGAAACATTCAACAGCTGACTCAAGAAACCAGTTAAAACAAAAAAAAAAACAAAAAAAAAAAAAAAAGGAGGGGGGGCTGGAAATTGCATTATGTCTTTGCCTTATCAGTGTCTGATTTATTCACTAGACCATCTTTTCCACATTAAGTCATTCTCTTTTCTTTCAAGACAAAAATTCACCATTAATCATGATTAGGCATCATTCTGGAAAGGTTAGAAACCCAGCCTCACTGGGAATGCAAATGGAATTTCTCCTAAAAAAATAGTACTTACTACATTGGAACAGGAGAGGAGAGGAGAGGAGAGGAGAGGAGCCACTTGAGGAGCTGGTTATCCCTATGGACCTTTGGAGCAAGTGTAACATACAGTGGGTGTTTCCAGAACATATC
>JAOTQP010001652.1:64008181-64024342 GCA_026413545.1 Cichladusa arquata | reverse complement strand
TGAAAATATTAAAAAAAAAAAAAAAAAAAAAACCCCACCCCCTCCCCCCCCAAAAAAAAAAAAAAAAAAAAAGCTTGCTAAATAGTTAATGCAAGATTATACATTTATTTATAGTGGAGAATAGCAGAGAAGCAAACAGAAAGAATCCTGACATCTGTATCATTTTGACTTGCTTGCTACCATTTCACAGCAAGTTTTTCCCTTAAGAGCATTTATTCAAGATAGTTCATGATTAATTCATATACACTGGTTGCAGACAGCATATGTCTGGAGGAAGATCCCATTGCATTTAATTATTATCATTTTTTTTCTCAAGTCTTTTAGTCAGTTTAGTTGAATTGAGCTCATTGGCTGAAGACATATAAATATAATTGTGCAGAGACTGGGATGTCTCTCATGAAGATATAAAACACAATGAAGATTTGTTGGGAGTCAGTTTCTCAGGTCTAACCACATTCCCTGGAATATCTGGTGTATCCACAAGGGCCTCAACCACCAGCAACATTTTACCTATACATATTACAAAAGTCATTTTGAATTTTTTAGTTCCCATGTTTTCAAATCCTCTCTCCATTGGGAAACTCAGGTGGGAAATGAAGGTGAAGAAGAGCCAGGACTTTTGCCTGTGATTATTTCCAGCCCTGCCACTGCCAGGTTCCTCAATGCCCCCCCCACTAAAGGAATACAGACCTGGGGGTGTGCCTGTGGTGGGGAGGGGTGAAAAGAGAATGCCATGAATGAAAATGCACTTTTCATTTTCAACTTACCCAAAACTCGAGTCTGTTTGGGTTCAACGAACACAACCCCTACGTACAGTTTGGGCTGGTGCAGCTGAAATGTGACATTCCCTGCTGGCAACAACAGCACTCCTTACAGGAGTGTAAATACCAGCTATGCTTCTGACTTGGAAATTGGACCTCAGCACTCTGCTGGAATAATTTTAAGTGACTCAGGTCTCCAAAAAACCTCTGTACAAAATATTGCTCTGCTGAAGAAATTTCTCTTTTAAGCTTGCCCACTCATATCCCTAAGCCAATAGGAAATGAAAACTGATTATTTTCCCTTTGAATCACATGTGCTCTGCTTATTCTCTGCAATAATATAATTCAGAATAAAATAAGGGGAGGGATACAAATTTTCATTGACCATATTAAATTGAACAATGTACATACTTCTGTGGTGTTAGTTCTCATTACAAAGGAAATTGAACTGCAGAAGATGGTTATTTGAAGCTCTATAGATTTTTCTGCCCATTAAGCTGCAAAGAATGTGTTTGAATGTGTTCATCCTTTCTTTATATGTTTATATGCTTATATATTTTTTAATATATGTACATGTGCAAACATAGACACACAAATAAATGTGCTGCATTTATGAGAAAAACAGACTCTTGATATTTCACTAGCTGGGAAGATGCACATGTTTAGTTCTTGTGTATTTCCCCCATGTTTTTAATTTTTTTGCTTTTTCAGTATATTCTAGCCAGATCTTGGGTGTGGGGAGAGACAGAAAAGAGAGGAAGGAAAGCAACAAATGAAAATATACACTGAGCGTCCTAATTAAGATTTATTTAATCCAGCTACAAAACAGTATTTAGCATCCTGATGGGAGCAGATTGCTTTCACATTTGATGTGATTTCCCATTTTTAAATAAGAAAAGTGGCACTGTATTTGACCTGAATCATTGCTGCAGTGCTGGGATATTTGGGATTTCAGAGCATGCAGCTTCTTCAGGGGCTGGTTTGCCCTGAAGCCACAGCACAGAACCCAGCAAAGCCTGGCTGTGACCTGCAGCAGGCAGGGATGGGCTACCAAAGGCAGCTTTCACCTGCTGGGTGGATCTTTCTTACAGCATGACCCTGAAGTATCATGGCAGGCAATAAAATGTCAAATGGGACCTGCTGCTCTGGGTCAGAACCTTGAAAAAGTCAGCCCACTGAAATAAGAGCAGGATGGAACATCTCCACCTGTTACAAGTCAGAGACCTTTTACCACCTGTAGGTGTTTGGGATTCAGTTTCTTCTAACCATACTTAGCATTCCCTAGGGAATACTGGGAAGAAATTGGAAAGATATTGGGAAGAAATAAATACTGGGAAGAATATCCTAATATTTATTTAGATATTGGGAAGAAATTCTTTCCTGTGAGGGCAGTGAGGCACTGGCAGAGGTTGCCCAGAGAAGCTGTGGATGCCAAATCCCTGAGTTCAAGGCCAGGTTGGGTGCGGCTCTGAGGAACCTGGTCCAGTGGAAACTGTCTCTGCCCATGGCAGGGGGTTGGGAATGAAGGATCTTTATTTCCCCTTCCAACACAGACCATTCAGTTGCACTTTTACAGCATCATATTAAATCCATCCTTGCTAATACCTATCACAGTGATTCTTTAGGTGATCCAAATCACCCACTCACAACCACTAAGCACTTTTTGTTTTCTAAACCTGCACCAAGAAACCCCCCAAGCTCTCTGTATAGGTCAAGCATAGGAAAAAGTGTTCTGTAAGTTCATAATCTCAAGGCAATCTCAATTAAAAATTTCTGAAGCCTTTCACTATTACATTACCAGTGTTTTCCAAGGAAAGAATATTTGTGACCAGGCAGCCTTGATGCAGAGGTATATTAACTGGGAGGTTTAATACATTTTGACAAAGCTCAGCAGAAATAATTCCACCAGTACCAAGGAATAAAATGAGAAACATAATGATGCTGTTTAAAATGCCAAAGAGCTCTAGGTTAAAAATATGAACATAAGGCCTGATTCAAAGTCATGAATTTAATAGAAAGAGTCATGATGAATGCAGTGATCCTGGAACAAGGCCCCAGAAGAACAAAGCTCCACCGTGTACTGAGCTACAGGCCAGCCCTCTGCACATTTCCAGCACATGAACCCATTTCCAGCCAGGCTGCCTGGGTCAGTGCCAGGCTGCACATTGCCCTGGGAGCAGGACGAGTCACTTGGAGCATCTGTCTCTGTTTGACCTTTGGGACAAAAAAACATCTGGAGGGCTTTGGGGCTGCACAGAGCCCAAGAGTTTTGGTGTGGAAAGGGCTTTTGAGGCTGAGTGAGGCAGAGTCTGTGAGCTGTGTGTGTTGTTGTCCTGCAGGCACAGGGCACAGGAAGAGCATCCTGCCCCAGGCTGTGCCAAGCTGTCTCACAGGATATCACAAGGTCCTTTTATGATAACTCAGTGTGTTCCCAGTTCAGGCCCAGTCACATCTGCTGAAATGTGAATCAAGTCCACTACCAAACCCTGTGAAAAACTAGGAAATCCCTTGTTCTGAAACTTGCCATAAAGTTGGGATGCAATTAAAAAGTGAAATATTGAACTGTTTCATTGACAGGGAGCAATCTATAGCTGATAACTTATCCACAGAGTTACCACATCTATGAATCACATCTAAAATATTTAGAAACTTTTTTAGCTTTTCTAAACCACAGTTCTAAAAATATCCTCCCAATTCTGTTAATAGAATATGTGGGCTTATTAGAATAATGTAACCAGCAGGAATAGAAAGTAGCTTTGTGATCATATAATGGGTATTTCAAAAATATCTGTACCAACTTCCACACTCTCTATCTCTCTATTTCCCTCCACCTCCTCCTCTGAGCAAAAGAAAAAAAAAACAAAATAAACCAACAAAACAAAGCAAAACAAAAAAAGGAGAAAAAAAAAAACAAGCAAGAAAAAAAAGGACACAAATAAAAGGAATATATTTCCCTAACTACTACTAATTTCAGTGAATTAGGTCTTCAGCTGCTGCTTTTTCATTCAGTGAGCTTTCATGGGCCTGAGTTTGCTCAGCCATCAATTGCCCAGCTTTGTCCAGCTGTCCTTTAAGCAAAGTGAGTTTGATCCCAGCTCTGGCTGGTGTCTCACTTGGTGTCACTCAGCAGAGCTGCTCCCTTTCCACATCCCCTGAAAACACAGCTCTGTGCACGAGGCACCAGAGATTCCCATCTGGTTATGTGGCATGTGCTGAATTTTACCTGCTTGTTTTTTTGTTTTACTTTTCTACCAGTTTTTACTGCCTTTTACATCTTCTAGGACTTTTAGGGGCACAGACTGTCCTATTTCTGCCTAGAAAAAGGTACTTCTTCTGCTTGAAAAAAAATACTAGATAGTTGTTTATTTTGGACCTCCTCTCCTTCCCCCAAAATTGTGACAAACAACATCTGTCATGACCTGAAGGATTACCCAGCATAGAGGTGTGTGGAAATCATGACCATGATTTCATAACACAGGATTCCATAACAGACAAGGATACAGGACTCTGTGCACTGAATGTCTCTATTTTAATACAGATTACTGCAAATTTATAGTCCAGAGAGGGATCTAACTATCCCAGAAGCAAGCAAAACCCAACAATGGGTCCAGAAGGAAATAAATCCTTGGACAGATTCCCTCCAAAGAGAATCCATGGCACAGTCTGGAGTCACACAGGTGTCCCCAGTGATGTCCAAGATCCTAAAGAAAGCTCATGTGGAGAATGCAGCCTGTTTAGGTACAGGGTGCATACAGCACAAAGAGTCCTCACAGAGAGAAATTTCATTTTTGATAAAAATTGACCCCTTTTTATACCATAGAGACATCACAGGGTGCAGGACACCATCACTTCAAGCAACCACTATGCTCTGTAATTTCATATTTCACCTGTAATAGCCAACACATGATGCTTCCTTTTCTTTCAGACCCACTTGATTTTCTCAATTTCCACTTTTTCAGACAATGAGTTGTCACTACAGTTTCTTGGGTTTGTGTTTATTGGCAATACTTCTAGATGTCCAGCTTCCAGATAGCCCAGCTGTACTTCAAAGAGGCCCAGCAGCACTTCCCAAGGATGTTTCTGATTTCCAAGCTGGGTTTCCAGACTCTCAGCTCATAGGCTGCCAGGTCTTTCTCTGTTCAGGAATTGTCCCTCTAAGCAGGCTGCTCACATAAGAGTTGACCACATGAGGGGGAAAAAAAAAAAAAAAAATTTGATATAGTTTTTTTCTCTCTCTTACTTTCCAGGATTTTGAAAAATGTTTTTGGCAACGACAACATTTTTGTACTGCCTGAAATGTCCTGTGAGAAACAAACTTACCTTCGAAGGCCTTTATCCTCTAAGGATTTACCAGTCTCAAATGTGTTTTTTGTGAGTGATAAGAGCTAAAGATAGAGGAAAGAGAGTGACAGGAGAAATGCCAGTACCACAGGGAAGAGAGAACATGAGGACCCCCTTTGTGCTGCTCTCCATAAACCCTCACAAAATGTAGCACATTTTAAGATTTCTGGATACACTGAGATCCATATTCCTTAACGTGTGCCTGCCCTGCTGTTTGAGGATTTCCTGGAGACTGTCCCACACTTATCCAGATCCAGGCTATGCAGCAGCACATCCTTCCTTATGCAAATCATTTATGAGAGTCTGCACCAAAGGCCTTTATTTCAGTATAAATTTGGTGTCTGCTAAGATCGTTTGTGCCACGCATGGCAAAACCCTCTGGGAATCAGATTATGGATTTTCTTTTCCCTTCTGGCAGAGTTCAAAAAGATGGGGGCAGAAAATTTGGGGCTTTCTGTTAATTGATTCAACGTTTTCATCATCTGTGGGATTTCTTTCCAAACCTGACACTGCAGAACATGGCTGAGCTGGGAACCAGGCAGGGAGGACATGGATTCCATGGCCGTGGAAAATCAGAGTTTGCAAAGCAAGGATAAAACTGAATTCCAAGGAATGGAATTTCCAAGCAGGTGTTGGAAGCACGTTTTAAAGGCTGAATAGTTTGTGATTAATAGCAATCCAATCTAACCCTATTAACGTTATAATTCAGGATTGTTAAGAATATCTTGTTAGGAAGATTTTTTTTTCCAATGCTTTGTGTAAATTTGCAGATAATCAATTCAACAGCTGTCTTCAGGAACTTAAAGTACTTAAATAATTTTAAGAACTAGAAATAAAAATGCTAATGACAGAGATATTTGTTTTATTATCCTTAAGTAAAGATGTACTTATGTAATGCAACTTTATGGCTTGTTAGCAAATGTTAATGTATTTTTTTAAATCTTGTACTTTTATCTCTACGTTTTTAATAGATTATTTTCAGTGTAACACAGGTAACAGATGATCACTCACAGTCATCTGCTTCCCTGCTTTCCAGTGCTAATAACTGAGAATTACTGAAGCAAAAACATAACTTCCTATTAGCAGTCTGTGTTAATGAAGAAGGTCTAAAGCACACATACCACTTAGCTCTTAAATAAATTACAAGCCCTGGGTGTTAAGTAGCTAAATGAGTATTTTTAAACAATATTTGAATAGCACCTCTTTTTTACAGCTGCAGGTGTTTACAAAATGACTGTCTTTTACCTGCATTTTGCACTAATCTCTAAAATAGCATTTTAAAGCAGCTGTTAGTTTTTCTGTCGATAGCTCTTGCTTTGTAATCACCAGTAATGATTCCATGAGATTCCCACTGCATTCCCTCAAGCTATACTGTGCAAGGAGGCAGTTCTCCAACTTATTTTTATTTAAGCAGCATTTCAAGCACAAAACTTGAGAAGATTTCTCAATGGCATTTATGTGAAGGAAAGGGAAGTTGTTGTTTGAAAGAGATGAAAATTGGTTCATCCCTCACCTACCAACGAAATGAAACAATTCCTGCAGGTGGGCTGAGATTCCCTCCTTTGTACCCAGAGATAAAGTATTAACAAGCTCCCAAAGAATCTGGAAATAGGAAGGAAGGAAAAAAACCCTTTTATGTATGATTGGAGATGTTTAACCTCATCACAATTTATTTGTTTCAACGCATTTAGTGCCATGGAAAATTCAAGGATCTTGCACTTTTATTCCAGGACCGTGGCATTTTTCATGTAGCTCCTTGGAAATTAACAATAATGTTAAAGATGCACATTTATTTTCGATGTGAGAGTTGTAAAATTAAATATGAAAGGAGTTAGTTGTGGCACTGCAGGTTAGTGGAGAGATTTGACAGATCTGCTCACCTTAGAAACCCTGAGCCCTCAGAGCTGAAGAGCGTCAGAAAAGGCACAGAAATGTGACCCCAAGTGAGTGATACAAAGCACTTAAAAGCCTAGAAGACAGAATAGTTCTGAAGAGTTGAAAAGTATTTTCACATGTGTTATTTTTGGTTCAGTGCTCCTGACAGCACTGAAATAAAAGTGCCTTAAAAATGAACCTCAGTATAAAACTTTTCTCCTCAAGGAACCAAGCTGTGGGAATGATGGACAAACCTCAAACAGAAAGTTTTGAGTTTTAACTCAGACCTCCAAAAACTAGAAGTATAAGCAAATCCTGCAAATGTCTTTGGAGGTGTAAGAGTATTTACTTACGTGGGTGAGTATCAGAGTTGCCACCCCTTCCCTGTTGTCTGCAGGACTGTTTTCAGCACAGTTTAAGTGCTGAATTTGTGGAAGGAGTTTGGTACAATAGCAGCACACCCAAGTTTAGGAGTTTCTGGGTGAAGGTTGGAATGCTTTTCCACAGCTTGTGCCTGGCACTGGGGTGACATCTCCTTTTTCCAGCTCTGGCTCTCATTGCATCCACAAAACACCAATGTAGGGCACAGACCACTGCTGCTGAGACTCACTAAGAGCCAAGCTCCACCCCACAGCCACTTTTCCATTTGGGATCTCCCAGTGGGTCCTGGAGGACTTCAGGCAAATTCATAGTTTTACTCACAAGGATCCTATTTTAGGCTTAGTATCATAAAATGAGATTGAAGACAATGCATAAAATGGACTAGAATTACTAGAGCTGCAAGGCCTGAGATACATTTTGTGTCTCCTTAAAATTGCTTGGATATAAACCCAAACTACCCATGGATATCTTCAGGCTTTTGTGCTAGAATGAGCCTGACACTTACAGATCTTCTGCTGAAAATATGATTTTATTACCTGATTGAACTTGCCTGTTCTCAAGGAGAAGGATCTGGAAGATGAGATGTTGGCTGAATGAAAACTTGCTGACCTCAGAATAAATTATTCCCAGTTGTTTTCATTCCATCTGAATAAAGGGCAGCACTATCAGTGTCTCTCTTCATAGTCCAATCACTTTAGTCTTGCTCCTAGTGACACTTGGCTGCCTGCTGTCTACCAAAAAAAACCCAGTAGGGTTCTTTTGAGTTACACTGGGGAGGAAAAAAATCTGTATTCTAAATCACAACCTCATATTCAAAAATCTGAATTTACTGACTGCACAAATCTGAATTTATCTCAATATTTTAAAAGGCCATACAAAAAAAAGTCTGTTGTCCAAAGCCATAACCATTAACTATAAGCCAAAAAAAGTAAGTCTTGTACCACTAAAAGAAGCTGGAAGTGAAACAAGGGGACAGCTGTGCAAGACTACATAGGATTTTTAAAAGGATTAGTATTTTTACTTTTTATAATGATTATATTTATATTAGGGTGGGGTTTTTTCTCATGAAGTTACAGAATAGACCTAATTAAACACAAAGAATTATACTGAAGTACCAGGCTGTGTTTGTAGGAACAAGGTGATAATTTCTGTGTGTTTGTGTAACACTGAGAGGTGAAACAAAAAAACATGTAATATGCAAATTTTCTGGAGTTATATTAGATTTGCATTAGAAGGCAGAGTCAGTGATACCACTGGGTCCATTAGTCATGGCCTGGGTAGCAGTAGACATCAATATGAACACAAAACAATCTTTACTTGGTCGTAACACACTTTTTACAGACAAAAATTGTATAAAACAGTGAAAAAATGTCATTTAATTGAGGCTGCTCCTTCCTGTGCTTTCTCAGGAGCTCTCTGAGGTGCCCACAGCAGGCAGGATGCTCCTAAATGGTTTTGATGAACAGTTCATGGAACTCCAAGGTGAGCAAAATCAGCTGAGAGCTGCATGGATGATGGCATGGATGTTCAGGGAGCCGAGGATGGGCTCATCCCGTGAAATCCTCGCCCAGGGAACAGAAAGCACTTCAGCTCTCAGGACTCTCACACCTCCTTTCCTGTCTGTGCTGGGAGCAGCTTCCACAAAACAGGATTTTCTGAACAAACAGAACAGCCTGTGCTTCACAGCAGGGGAAAGAGGTGGTTTGACACTGGGGATAATTATGTCTGATTCTTAGACAGAGGTCGGGTGGGTTCGGGTGATTCCTTTTCCACACTGACAGTGATTATTAAACCTTGAAAACTCTTCTATCTTTGGGCCATTAATGTGTTCCACAATAAAGATTATTCTCCTTTTCCATCCTTTTTAAAAATATAACAGGGAGGAAAACTTTCTTTTTTCTTATCAGACCAAATTTTATAAAATACGGTCAGTTACATTTGACCATTGACATATATAATGTGAATTTTTTGAGCATATGCCTCTTATGACTTCCTGATTGGGCCATGTGCATTCAAACTGTGACAATTTGGGAAAAAAATTCAAATTTAAAGGATTTAAGAATAAAAAGTACACATCAAATTAAATGTTGAAAATGGCCTTTTCTCTACGTTGAGAACCTGCTCTAGAAACAACTACTCACTATTTTTCCTGAATGTTTAATTGATGTGATCTAGCATACAAAAGAATCAGAGTAAGATTAATGACTAATTTGAATTTGAAGTTGTGTTTTTTTTTTCTTAGCCCAGTTAGTGGATCTGTGTTAAGCAGCTAAAAATATCTGCAGATGGAAACTCGTTAGAAAATTGACAAAAAGGCTCATGGAAGCTATTTTAATCTCTCAACAACACCTTCCTCACAATGAACATCTGGAGAGTACTGTAACATATGCTGTACTTAATAGTGAATTATCCCACACGTTTCAAGAAAGGGAGGAATTGTTAAACCTTTCTATTTATTTTGCCAGGCTTTGCATACTTCCATAAAAGCAATTTTTAAATATCCTCTCTAGTAAAGTGGCATTTCCTTCCTCCTTCCATCATGAGCATATGATGTGTGCATGTGCCATGTACTTTGCTCAGCCATTCCACGCCTTGGATTTATTCCATCATTATTTTGTTGGTAAAAACAACATTTTAGTTCCACATGAGGTCAGAGTTGAGCTCCCAGGCATCTTTGCTTTCACTTTATTTTCATCTAACCTTAACTTTCATTTAAGGACAGTCATTGCCATGCCTACTCATTGAGAGCATTGTATGTTGTAGGTGGGTTTTCCTGTGCACAAAACACAAATTTGGATTTATTCCGTAACCTGATGATCCTTTGGCACAACTCTTAGAAATACATGTGTGCACAACTCTTTTAAAATTCTTGCTATTTGTCATTTTATGGATTTCTACTGACCTGGGTTTGATCTTCCTGAAGGAAAACACCCCACAGAGCACAGCAGAGGGTGTTGGCATTCCTGGTGTTTTCTCTGGGTAGTTCAATCCCCAGCTGACACTCAACTGCAGCAGGACTCCTATTCAAAGGAAATTTGGGGTGATTGGAGACTTGCCTCTTTTCCAGGAGTAGAAAAAACCTGCAGTTTGAATTTCAGCCTCCACTAAACCCATTCCTATTCAGAGTAATTTCATTTCCACTGGTGAAATCAAGAGCAGAATTATGCCCAGATTGTCTAGCAAAGAACAGGATGTAATGAAGGCTGGATTTACTTTCAGAAATCCTCTTAGGGTATTGCCTTGGGAAAGATAAGAAAAATAATTTAATTTCATGAACAGTTCAGCAGTTGTAAAATCCCATGCTGTGAAACAGAAAGGAGACTTTTGGAGAGAGGCTTCCTTGGGGCAGCCAACTGCTGAGGAGCATCAGAGCATCTCCCACACCCAGGCACATCTCAGACCAGTGCTGCATCTCACACTGTGCTATTCTGAAATGAAACATGCTCTTCCTTTGACAAAAACATCACCTACACTTGAGAAGTTAGTCCTTTCTTTCCCCATAACAATGAAATATTATTTTTGTTACAAAGAGAGGAAAGATTATTCTCTGTGTTTATTCAGTATCTGAACCTATAAATTGCAGGTAAACTATATAATTCTGCTTTTTTTTTTCTCCCAAATCTCTTGAAGTATATCTTTATATTGCTAGAACAAAATTTATTTCTATTTTAAGCCTGCTTTTGGATTCTGTACCTACTCAATTAATTTTCTGCTTTAAGGTATTTTAAATTTATTTTAAAATTAGACAAAAGACAGTGACTATGAACCTTCAAACCAATTTGAGCTCGTATAATGAGCATAAATCATTCTAATAGAGCAATTTAAAATCAATTATGACACCATTATTTTTGAGCTCATTACTGATTTTATAAATAAACCAGTAACCTTTCATCATTATACCATGTAGATGGCTAGACTGCATTGTGTAGTGGGTGTCATCTTGCACCCTCAAGGCTGTACAGTTATTTCCTAGGTTATTACAGTGTTTGACAACCCTGTGAAGTGCAATGCAGAATAACACCATGGAAAGTGTGTATCATTTCTCTCAAGTCACAGGGAACAAGGAACAAGCTTTCCCACACTCTCTGGTAAATCATATTCCTCCCTAGTTAATGAGACACTCATTTCTTTATATTACACTTTCCTGCTTTTCCAGTTAGACTTTTTTCATATCATCTGAAACTCAAATCTGTGTAGGACATCCCAGCTGAAGACTCAGTTGTTTCATTTGAACTGTTTGTTTTTAGGTATTAAATTTGTGCTTCATTCCATCAGCAATTTGCACTGTAAAATGAACATGAACCTAATAAATGCACCTTTCCCAAAGGTGCAGGTGGGGTGGATAAAGTGGTGAAGGTCCAGTTCAGAAGCAGAGATTAAAACTGAAGACCCCACTCCCAAGCCAGTGCCCCACTAACCTGCATCCCCTCACAACTCTGCTTACAGAAAAAAAAAATAATTTAGGTAAATTTTAATATAATTAGAGTTATATTCTTCAAATGTCTTTGTATTTTGGTCTGAAAAAAATCAAGTTTTCTACCTCTTTGGACCACCCCTATTCATGTAAAAGTGTTGACCTTGAAAATAGCTATTCAGATAGCCAGTTAATTATTGAATATTCAGATAGCCAGTTAATTATTGAAATAAGTTGCTTTTATAAACAACTATGTGGGTTCAGGCTGCCAAAGGAAATGGGAATGTCATTGACACGAGGATGATGACACATTTCTGAGCAGACATCCAAGGGCAAGCACAGGTTAGAAATGAGGAGACAGAGAATGTGAAACTGAGATCCTCCCTGCCAGAAAAGGAGAGTGAGGTGCTGTACAAGGAGAGATTGACTCCAGTGGCCCCTCTTGAGATGTGGTGACCCTGCCATACTCTTCACTTCATTTTATCTGCCCAGCATGTAATCACAGAGCTCCTCAAAGCAGGTTATGGAAGAAATGCAGAAGCCAGAGCTGCAAACATGACAGCAGCACAGTCCCTGACCTCTGCAGTGCCTGTCTGAAGCTGTGCCTATGCTGCTAAATAACAGAGTCTGTCCTCTGTCCTTGAAACCCAGTGGTGTCTCACGATGGCTGAACTGTCTTCTCTCCTTTGTGTTGCCTTGCATGTACTGAATACTGATAAATATCTCCAGCCACGCTGTCCTGCAACTCATATTTGGGAGAGCACTTGCAGACCCAGGCCAAAGTCGTGCCAGGGAGCACACAGGTCATTAAGCATTAGGTTCTGAAGGCAGCTCCTTGGTCCTTGTCCCTTCACTGTGAGTGAGTGAGTGACTTCACATCTTCAGGAGCTCCAGAGCACAAGCACAGCAGTTCAGGTCTGCACACTGGACCATAAATCACAAATCAGCTGGAATGTTCCATCTGTCCCTTTTCAACAACTGACAGCCAGCTACCGAAAAGAAGTGGTGGTTTATAAAAATGACAGAGAAAGGAAAGCACAGAAGAAAGGAGTGTGGGCTGGAGGCCCCTGGGAAGCTCTCAGCTCACCAGCACATCCACAGAGGATTGCTGCTGGACTGGTGAAAGGCCAGGCTTTCAGCACCCCCCCAACATGGCATTGCTGGCACTGTAAGACAAGGAGGGGCTTCTTTCACAGCTCTCTTTGGATTTCCAGGTGGGCACAATGACAATAAATCAGGTGTGCACTTGTCCTCACTGTGCCTGCAGAGAGCCAGCTCACCTCAGGCACCCCGCGCTGGTGTGGTGCATCTGCTGGGGCTGTGGCACATTAACTCTGCCCTGTGCCCATCTTTGGGCCTTCTTCCTCTTCAGAGCAGTCTAAATCAGGCACAGAAACCCCAATAATGGAGTTGCACTCATAAGTGCCGGGTGCTTGCCAAAGGATACTGAATATACTTGGTGAGGCCACTGAGATCTGTGGAAGGAATTAGGTGATGGAGCAGGTAGGAGACTTGAACTTTACAAAGGGAAGCTGATTGTTAAGAAAGTCTCTAACAACAGAGACTGCTTTCAGGCCTCAAGCCAAGGTTAGAAACCTTGACATTTCTGCTTTCCATGGCTACAAAATAATATATTGTTTTAAATGCAATAAAAAGAGGAGGGTGTGTTACTTGTGCTGAACTACATCTGTGATGGGGTTGAAGCAAAGATGACCCATCTGTAATGATTTGCAAGACTTGGCATAAGCCTGGTGTCCCATCTGCTCGCTCTCCTGCCACTGAAGCTTTTCTAATACAAGGCCGAGTATCATGACATGATGCTGTTAATCTCTAGTAAAATGAAGTGAAAAGTAGCCCTAGTGAAACTCTTGGTCACCGTAGGACTGGCAGTGTAATTCAGCTTGTGAGTGAGGGTTGAGTGAAATGGCTGGGCTATATGAGTATTTAAGAAAATGTGCTGGAATCACTTAAATCCAACACATTAAAGATATACGAAAATGTTGCATAAGCTGATCTGATCAAATGTCCAGGTGTGGAAGAGAGGGACTGCTGCTTAAGGAATAATTTAATAATGAAGTGTCTGGAGACACTTAGTGGCTATTTGAGCACAGATTGGTTGTACTTCCACCTCCAAAGTAATTTAAATCCACAAGACAGAACTCAAGAGAATTTAGGATTCCTGACTGTGTCTGCATCTATCCTGTTTATCAAATGAGACACACTCAATGGGGACTTGAATTCCAATGGATATGTCAAAAGATTTCTCTAAATAAATAAAAATACTATTGTTCCCACATTTGTTCAACCATGAGCCTACAAACTCCTATTGTCTTTTATCTGAAGGATTTCTCTTCTGTGACTGGTGAAGAATGGAATGGAAAACTTCAATTCAAAGATGTGCTGAAGGCCAGCCTTCATATCATCTTCATCTTCATATTTGTATCTTCATATAAGAATCTTTCATTATTGGCTTGGCTTTCTGTTTAGATTTAACTGGAATGTTTCAATTAGGTTTTAGAAGTTCATGAAATATTTGAAGCATCAACACTTGAAAGATGCAGTGTGGAAGGGCAGAAGGGAACGTGCAGAAAATGCAGGAGGTGTGTTTGAAGTGCCCCAGGGCTGTAACACCACACACCAGCCCTTTACAGCTCTCCTGTGCTTTGTGCTCAGCCTCGTGGTGAAGGAGAGAGCACAATTTATGCTGAGTGCTCCAGCTCTCTGCTGTGCCCTGCACTCAGAAATTTTCAGACAATTTCAGAAGAATTATGACACACAGGGCATGAAATTGGAAACAAAAAGCCACAGCTAAATTGTTTGTAAAGTTACTGCTACGGAGGTATAGATCCAAATCTTCTGAAGGCATAAACTGATGGAACTCTTTTCATCTTCAGTGGAGCAATAATCTCACTGGCTCACAGCAAATTATCCTCTCCCCATTTGAAAGGTAGTGCAGCAGCATAATCAAGGCAGCCAAGGCTGCCTAAAACCTGGGATCTTTCTTCAAAAGTGAAGTCAGAGAGTTTCTGAATGCAGCTGCATGTGGGGTGTCCTAAGCTCCCTCACAAAACTATTTGAGTCATCTACAGCTCAGCATGGGGTGTAAAGAAAGCAACTAGAAGGACTGAATTCAGTAAGCGCAGGAAGGAAAATTTTTAGATTTTTTAAAAAATATTATTCACAGCTCCTTAGTGAGTTCCTAAGAGACAAAGCACTTTGAAGTCTTACATTTCTTCATCTTTATCCCCTCCTCCTCCTCCTCCTTCTCCTTTTATGTACATAGCAGGGTTTGGCTCTGAGGTACAATGTCAAATGAATTTTAGTGCTTTGCAACCAAAGACAGGAAAAGGAAGTTTTTCCTCAGCCTTCTGCTATGCTTTAAACCATCTCCAACTGCCCCATTTCTTTTTAAGACTTACTAATCAGAAAAAGTAGCATTTCTGTATTTGAAGTACATTTAAAATGGGATGTCTCAGTAGCACAAAGGAACACCTCACCTGAAGGCTGACTTCAAAAGGCACAGAGCCTTCTGTGAGTGCATCAGGCTCGATGGCCACATGGAGACATTCAGTGTGGTTTGCATTATAGATTTGACAGTTCTTTACTATAATTCCTTGAAGCCATTTTTAATGAAGGTTTTTTGGCATTTCATTAAGCATTATTGCCACAGAATGATTGCTAGTTATTTGTTGGCTGTAGTAGAAAAGTTTCCTTACCCAAAGATCAAGGATGGGATCATTGCTGTCCCCTGCATCCAGCCTGAAGTAGGGATTGGTTTTAATGGTAACAGGTGGGGTTATTGGATCCCATCTCCTTCCCATTTTCTTCAGGAGTGAAATATCCAAAGAAAAAAGTTCATTTTTGAGGAAAAAAAAGCCCCATCCTGAATTAATCTATTTGATATCACTGCAATTTTAAACAAGCTCAGACACGTGATAAGCTCTGACCTGGTGCTTCTTCCTCTGGCAATTTTCAGTGGTCCATCAGTCACAAGGCAGTGACATTTATTTCCACACCCTGGACATCCAAGGCTCATTACTAACACATGAGCAGAGAAGAAAGCACCCAACCCAAGGTCCTACTCCTCTGTTATGTGACACTGAATTTTCTCCTACATCTTCTAGACTTACCTGCTACACAGAAATTGGGGGGAGGATTTTATACAAGCAGGAGACACCCAACTTTCCTCGAGCCTGCAAGCACAGAAGAGTTGAAGCCTGTCTTGGCTTGCAAAGCAGGATATAACCAGCAGTACGTATTCTATCACCATCTGTTAAACCAAGTGGGGCAGTGATCTTTATCTTTTCCATGACCCATCCTCCCTCCAGGAGATATCTCCTGTTAATGGCCATTGAGTCCCAGGGCATGACTGATAAAATTACATCATCC
>JAOTQP010001652.1:63945176-64005059 GCA_026413545.1 Cichladusa arquata | reverse complement strand
AAACATTTTCATTGCTGTGACGTCCTTTCCCTTCATATTTCTCTTTTCTGATTAAAAAAAATATTATTTTGCTGCTGGTGCCAGTACTTGAGTTTTCTTCTCCTTCCTAAAAGAAGTTGATTTGCTTTTAAATATCATATTACATTCAGGGCTGGAGTTTAACATAACTTCTAAAGATTGTCTAAGGAATCTGTATCAAACAGAACAAAAAATCAGTTTATGTAATTGTGGACAACATATTCTGGCACAGTCACAGCAAGGAAAGAAAATTTACTAGTAAATAACATTTTTGCTCAATATCTTCCTTACAGGTTGTGAACAGCAACTCTCACAGCATTGATCAGTAGACTTTGAATTAATTCTCTTAGAGGAACACTTGTGCTGTCCATGGTCATGAAGGAATGGAAACAAACAGGCCCATTGTGGATGCAGGGGTAAGGGAAACCCTCTCCTTCCCCTTGGAACAGTACAGAAATTATTTGGAAAAATATTGCATCTTGAAGTTTGGAGGGAGCTCTATTCCTATCAATGATAGATTCTTAAAATGTTTATATTCTTTCCTGCTTTCTGTTCACAGATGTAAAGAGCCATTACTTTTCTCTTTCTCCATGTGTACAGTTGTCTCCAGAATATGTGTCTTTCAACTTTCAGCTTTCCGGAGGAGCTTAATTATGTCTGAAACCTTTTTACATTTGTGTGTTTGGCTCCCCCAACTCTCTCCAGACCCTGCTTTCCCCACCACAGACACACAGTAATTGCATAATATTGATGTTATTCTGCCGTTTTTCAATTCTAATTTTGTGCTGTCATATTTCAAAATACCAATTTGTTTCTTAACATCTACAGTGTATATGGAATAAGACTGTACTGTTAGCCAAGCTGTCCAAACTGATTTGCTCCTTTTCAGGCATTTTTGGTGTTTTAATTAGTTGAGTTCCTTACAGTGGATACAAACTTTCTCTCTCTCTCTCTTTTTTTTTTTCCAATTTACAGTCTCCCTATTTAGCACATCCCTTCTGCCCATTAAATTCTTCCTGGTTTTTTATAATTGAATCATTAATAGTATCCCTGTTGGATCATGACAGCTTTCCTTGTTGTAGTTGTCATTGTCATTGTACCAGAGTTGACACAGAGTGTGGCTGAGAGTGACCCTGCTCTGAAATTAAAATTAAATGGGGCTGCCTGCTGGATAGATAGTTTACTTGAGAATATATATGTTCAAAATAACTAGTGCTAACTCATGATGAATGAGAATGGAAAATAGAAAATCTTCCAAAAGGACATAGGTTGCTTTAACTGTGAATAATGCAAAAAAAAAAAAACATATGGAGACATAGAAATAGAGTGAAATAAGTGATATTAGCAATGCTGTCATTAATAATTCACATTGTTAGTCATAAGAACTGGTTATGCAGGATGGCACCATGAAGTACCATGTTGTACAGGCAGAAATGTTGCCCTGAACAAATTCTAGTCTGGGTTTAATGGTAATCTGTTGCCAAAGTTAAGTACTGCAGCACAAAGCTGTTTTGTGAAAAAAAAAAATTGTCAATGAAAAAAAAAAGCTGAAAGGAAGATACAGGAGATTGGAGACTGCCTGAGAGAAAGATGGGAGAAGAAGGGAATGCCAAATGAAGGGAGTCCCAAGTGCTGGAAAGAGAACGAGGGACTGAAGTCCTATTCTGGCAATATGTCCTGATATCCTTCCTAGCACAAGAAAGAGTATTTGGGAGGAAAATTTGTCCTTGATTTGAGTTATATTTTAATATATTTGATGGTCAAAGATGTATTTTTCTGCATGCCTGGACTCTGTTTTCCCTGGGAGGAAACATCCCCTCTTCACACAGAGGAAAAATACACAGAATCAAGCAGAAAGCTGCAAAATACTGCAAAAAAAACCAAAACACAGCTCCAAGAAGGATAACTGGTTCATCCAGACCTTTATAGAGAAGGTCAAGCACATGGGAAAAAAATTTAAAAACCCATCATAATTAAGTGCTCTGTGGAGGAGAGGAGGAAATGCTTTGGCATCTGAATCCCATAACCTGGAGCCCACACCAGAGTCAGCATCAACACTGACCTGGGGAGCTGAAAGGTTTCTTTTTTCTCCCCCATTAACCCAGTTAACTCAGTGTTGATTTCAGACCACAAAACAGTCCTTATAAAGATGAAAATCCAGCTCATGTTAAAAATCTAAACTTAAAGGTGAAGTTATTTTTTCAAATCTTGAAAATTTAAAAGAAAAAATCTCCTAAAATAAAAAGAAAAAAATCACATGTCAGTAACTGCATGGAAGGTCTTATTTTATTTTCTCTTTATTCAGATGGAAGTTTTTATGGTTTATGAATAAAAAGGTGTAATTTATTGGAAGATACATACATGTGCAGATGTGTGCACACACTTTAACCATTCATTTTATCCTCTTGAGGGAGTTTTGTTGACGAGGGTACAAATTTTACTTTCATGAAACAACTCAACTGATAAGGATGGTTATGGGAAAATATTAATTAAGCAAGATCAGGTCTTCACACAAACATATTTTCAGTGGAAGAATAGGAATGATTATCCAACCAGTGAAGACTTTTTTCATCACTTATCTCTATGAAATGTCTGAAAATTTGTTTAGCTTCAATGCACAAATATTTATTTTGATCTTAATAGGTTTTACAAACAGTAGAAGATAAGTATGAGTGCTGCTGATTCCTATCCTGGCAATACAGTTCACTTTATAGAATGTTATATTAACCAAATTTTGACTTTGAATCAGCATAGAGGGAGGGAATTGTTTGCAGCCATGACCAGAGATACCCTAATATCAAACTCAGTTTTTTCATTATTGAAAGAAAATTTTCTAAGATCTAAGAAATCCTAACACACACTCAAGTTTTGCAGTAGGATTTTCCTTGGTCTTATTTTCACTGCAAATGCTGAAGAGAAACGAACTGAAACAAAGACCTACTAAGGGACTAACTGTACTTTTTCAGGGGATAGAGAATGGCTTTTACCTCATCTCTACTCTGGGCTCCCCTTCTTCCCTATTCTTATTAATGAGCTCATGTTTAGCAACAGAAGTTGTTGTTAAGGGACAAGTATGATGTCACAGGACAGACACCTGACAAACCAGACTTTTGCTTAAGTAAACTAAAGACTGAGTGAACATGATTCTCGGATGCTGCTTAAATAAAAGCAGTGCTCCTTCCAGGAAAAAAGGCAAAAAGCACTGGGCTGCTACAGAGACATCACTGTGCACCAGCAGAGGATTTGATCTTTAATTCTGTCAGCAAAGGGAATGAATTCAAGAGAATCCTTATTTTCAGCATGTGAGTCCTGCTCTGTGCAGCCTTAGCAAATAGTCTTTGTAACAAGTGTGCATTTCATCCTGCTTTCATTTATTCCAGCCATCAGGGAGAACTTGCACATTTGTATCATCAACCTCATATGGAAAATTATATAGATATGTTCAGTAAGATCCATTTCCCCAAACCTGCAGCAGTTAAATTTTAAAAATATTGTCCCACTCTTTTTTTAACTTGCTTGGAAAATAAACGTAGGAGAAATGTGAAGTACTGGGATGTCAGCCTGGGGTCTGCAGAGATGACAGAGTGAATATTGTGGCTTTAGAATCTCCTCCACTAATCCAGCTCTAAAAACTTTGAGCTTCCTCCTTTCTAAGGTTTTATCCTGAGCTGTTATTTTCTACCTATCAACCATGAGAAAGTAACAACTTACATTTCCATTATATTAAAAAAGTTGATTTTCTATTTATTTGTTTAATTTGTTTTTAAAGATTTTTTTTTCACTTTTTCTTCCCCCTTTTTTTTTTTTACCAGAATCTGCAGTTTGACTTTTCACCCAAAACAAAGCAAAAGTCCTTGATCCTTTACAGAAGTGGCACACGTCATTAACATGTCTTTTAACATCTGCTCACCCTGCTTATCTCCTGTGTATGATCCAGATGCACCCACAGCACTGAGTCAGCACAGCCAGGTACATTTATATCAGGTGAGTTCTCCTCTGATCCAATATTGTGTAACCTGAGTCCATTTCAGTGCTGGAGGACACAGGTAAAACAAGCTGGACAGTTCCATCACACACTGCTGTTCTCAAGGTAGTTCTGCATGTCAGATGGATAAATAAATATATTTTTGTAACAACGTGGAAAGTGACTTTTCCTTTTAGAAAGGAAGGTGCTGACAGAATCTGAAACACAGTTACTGCTAAAAAGGTAAAATTGATGCACATGTGGCACTGGACAGAACATTTCCAGTCTGAGTCCCCTTCCCAGACTGAGGGAACAATACCTCCCTTTGCAAGTGCAGAGATCTCCTTTGGTACCAGAGTGGCTCCCACTTTTCTCTCAAAGCCAGGCAGGGGTGGTGCCACCACTACTCAGTGCCAGCCCCGTGGTTAGAAATCCCAGGACAGGGAGCTGTGGGTTTCACTGAGGCAGTAAACAATTAAAAGCACAACTTCTCCCAGCAAGGACAATGCACCAATTCCTGCACAGGCACCAGGCTGGACCAAAGACATTTTTCATCCCTCCTGTACCACACTGCTACTAAAAAATCAAAATTAAGGTAAAAAGATGAAGAGTTTCCAGACAAAACCAGAGTAACTCTGGAACCTCACAGCCAGTGCTCCCTTTCTGGGGATGGCAGTGTCAAACTCTTTTACCAACACTGCATTAAATAGTCTTTGAATACAACATGTGAACAACATCAGGCACAACAACTAAACCCCATGGGAGTCACTGCATCACTGGGCTACAAATCCAGCTGCTTTTTCCCTGTATCTCCCACTGTCCTCATGAATCCTGCACTGCTGAGCACAGCAGCCCAGCTCCTGTGTGTGCCTCCACACACAGCCAGACACTCTACAGGCAAGGCTGGGGACAAACTGGAAATACTGATTCCTTCCAGAAGTGCTGCTGATTTTATTGCTCTACAATAATCCCTCACAAAGGACCCTGGTGTGTGTCCAGACTTTCCTCTTACATTGATTTACTTTTCACATTTCAGCTACAATAAGGGGAAAGATTCATGTTTTCCATGTATTTCTTCCCAGCTGCATTAGATTGAATATTTCAACACTTTTTTTAATTGGCATTTACAACTAATCTATTTGTCAGAAGCATCAGCCTCTCTCTATATGTGTCTTATTCAAGTGCTTCATACTGACAGAATATGCAAATAACTCATCTAACCTTGTATCAATCTGGCAGAGTTGGGCTGCACTCAGTAGCTGATGTATTTAATAGTTGGTTTTGTTGCCTGCATTTCTTATGGGAAGAGATCACAAGATACTAAGTGCTGTCTGTAAATAATTAAGAGAGTGATAGTGTATTTGAATTATTCAATTCCATATTGTATTGGTCTATTGAATATCCAACCCAGGAAAGAAGCCTTGGATCTATGTTCAGTCTTTGTTTCCATATTGATGGGTTTTTAACTGTCTCATTCCTTTGTAACTTTAGATCAACCTGTTTACTTATTTATATTATTTTATATATAAATAATCAAGAGCAACCTGATTATTTATTTCTTTTAAAATGTTACTCAAAACATTACTCTCTTGTCCTTGACTTCATGGAATTTCAGGGAAATCTCTTGTTTCTGAAACTTAACTCCATTAGTGCTGGTCAAAACTTGCATTTTCCAGTAGTTTTTTTTTTTAAACATGTAAATTATGTAGACATACTAAGACATACACATAAATATTTCCATGACAATATTTTTACATGCTCATTTTTATATGGTCATTGATTTAGAAACGTTGGATGAAAAATAAAAATAATCTACTCACACAAACACAATGAAGACGTCAAAATCTAGAAGTAATTTTCCAAAATGAATACTATTCTCAGCACCCATTCTAAATAAATATGCATTGCAATTTTCTGAATGGAGCAGCATATTTCTCCTGTAATACATTTTACTATGCTAGCCAATAGGTTTCTGCAAGATGATGTTTTGTAAATAAATTAAAACTTAAAATTATTTTTGACACAACTGTTTATTAAACAAAACTTATGTGTATACTGCAGTACTATAAAATATCTGTATGCACTTAAACACTACAAGCATTCGCCCATGAGTTAGAATGTTCATTAAATATTTCTTTTGTTATTGTCTTTTGACCTCCTGCTTTCCTCCTGCCTTTTTAAAATACTGAGTGCTTTTAAAACTTGAACACTGTAAAATCCCCCAAGCAAAGATAAGGAAAGTGAATGTTTATTTGGAAAAAGGTGAATGTCAGTATTTATAATAAGGATATTAAAACACTTTAAAAGGGAAGTAATCTCTCACATTCCAGCTCGAAAGCAAACTTCTCCCTAAGAAGTAGTTGCAGGAACATTTCCCCATGTTCACTGTCATGTTCATGTTGTTTCCACAGCTTTTATTATGTTTTCCTCACAAGCATCTGGGACTGGCATCAGGTAGTGCCAGAACCATCTACCAAGGAATGTCCTGCAGACCTCATAGTCTGAACCTGTCATATCACCTGCAAAGCAGCTAAATTTCTATGTATTCTTCTTCACACTAATGGCAATAATTTTCAGCATAATATGCCCTTTGAACTCTCATACATCTGATAAGACTCAAGACAGGTAATTCTGCATTGCAGGACTTGATTATTCTACAGTGACAGAGGGGATGGACAGGAAGGCACCAAGAAAAAAACAGCTAAAAAGTAGAACTCTCCACTTTTGCTTTGCCATAAGCTTCAAGTGCAGAAGCACCAAGGTCATCTCTGTAAGGATTCCTTAGCCTTTAACCCACTTTTGGTTTACCCAAATTGATCACATTTACATGGAAGGGATAGAAGGAAAGTATCTGGTTTAACAACTTTAAAGGTTTTTTTAAATGTAACTCTCATGTTTACATGAACCATTCAAGCAATTTGACATCCATTCTTTCAAAAATGTGCTCCAAAACCTTAATCCTACAAACATGTAAATAATTATTTATTCCTGAGGGTACACTGCACACAGAGATAGACATTCTCTCCATCAGAAAGATACAAAGGGCCAGATCCCTGCTTTGAATAAATTTTCAATGATTAATTTGTTTTAAAAAATTCAGAGAATGTACTCCCCTGAAAGAGGGAGCCACAGCTATAATCCAGTAGAAGTGGGCAACTGTGGCTTAGTAAGTGACAGATCCTCATCAGGTGAGCTGCAGTGTCTCACCTTTCTGCATTTTTGTCTTTTCCCAAATGCAAAATAAGACACAGGAGCTTAAATCACCGTCCCTAACCCTTAGGATAATGCATTTTATTTGTGCATGCTGTATACAGGCACTCAAAGACCACAGTCCAGCTGATGAGTCCCACTCATTAAGTTGAGCTAACTCATCTGAGTCCAAGTTGATGGTGATTTGTGAGGATCACTGGCGCTGAGTTTCTGCTTGAGACAGAAACTCCTGTATAATAGTAAACAGCAGTGAATAAAATGTTCACATGTACATGGCTTCATCTGATCTGACCAGATGATTCTGTGGAGTCTCCATCTGAACCTCACTGCTATCAGGGAGGGTCCTGTCAGCTGAGTTAAGAGAGCTCAGTGTCTCAGTTCCATTCCCACACACAGGCACCTGCAGTGTTTGATATCTGGATGGCTGCCCCGTGCCTGTGCTTTCTGTAGCAGCAGTCAAGGGCCAAGCAGGAATCTTAGAAACCAAAGTACCTCTGTGTGGGGCAACTCAGTGAAGGTCTGCATGCACCTGTGTCACCAAGGGAAGGGGTCTGCTCCTCCTACACATCCAGTACTGTCTACAGCCAGAGACAGGGCAGTGGATTTAGTGGATCTTTGATCTGACTGGATGGAACCCTTTTTCATTTTCCTGTTAAAATGGCAATGGAATTTATTTTAAGGTTGAGTCGTTACACATCCCATAATTTTCTATGCATTAATTCTCTGCTGCAATATGTTTATGGGCAGAGTGTCACAGGCAAGGGTTTACTGTTCAGAAAAACTTTACAGCAGGAGCACAGACAGCAAAGCACCAGACTAGCAGGGTTTGGGCTGTGAACCAGGCTGCAGTGCAAGTGTCTGCACTGCCCTGCCAACTGAGACCACGGCCTCAACCTCCTCCTGAAACCTTCCTCCAGCCATTCTCCTTCCTGTGCCTTCTGTCCCCTCTTCTGGCACAGCATCACCATGCTTCACTTGTCCCCAGCAATCTGCTCACTCAGCCTTGACCACAAAGTCACAGTCCCTCTGCATCCCTGTGTCTACGGTGTATCCCAGCCCGGGTCCTTCCTGACAGTCTGGGACCTGCTTCCCAGAGCTCCTAACTCAGAAATGCCTTCACATTGCTGGGTTGGGAAGAATCCCCTTCAGCTCTGCCAGTTACACAAAATGCAACACTTTCTGTTCCTCAGGTTTATTTTGTCCCCTCTCCTGGGTGAAACTAGCCCCCTGCACAGTTAATTTATCCTCTCTCGTTTCCTATCCTGTAAAACACCTTCTATATCCCTTTCTTATTTTGACCCTGTTCCTCTTTATTCTGGGGATGGTTTACTTTGGGGTTTTTTCCCCAAATACAAGCACTCATATTTGCTCTGCTTATATTTTTAGTTTATAGTTGAAAACTGAGTGCTGTCTCGAGATTTTTCACCACATTTCCAATTGTTGTTTTCTACTTCCCATTTTAATTTTGCTGCTGCTAGAGCTAAGGCCACATGCAGAGGGACTTTGTTGGAGAATTCAGCTAAGCTGTGTTTTCTCAGATGAGCAATGCTCTTGCTATAAGTGCCTGTCATCACAAGACTTTAGAAAACAGATCATGAAAACAGGGAGTGACTGGGGAAAACTAGAAACAAAATAAAAGAGTATAAGTACATGTGCTTCTACTTTTAGAATTAGAAATGAGGAAAAGACCTTATATAATACATCAAAAGACTTTTATATAAGTGATTTATTAGGTTTAGTATAAGTGATTTATTTGGTCTATTTTTGTTCCAGTCTTTCAGTGTTATAAATAACAGCAAGATCTCTTTCAAACAGAAACACAACACACATCTTAGTAAGACAGAAACTTTCCCAATTCTCATGTAGGAAAGATGAGGTGCTGCTGGACGTAAGTCATAATTCTGGCACACTGTCAAGTATTCCTCCAAAAATAAGACTTGGAAACAATAATTTACAGCTTTGGAAGTTAAAGGGTAGTTGCAAGTAGAGAGAACGGTGACTTTCTTCCAAAACTCATCCGAATTCCTGGTGTAGTCTCATCACAAGCCCCACAATGCCAGACTCTCACATAATATGTCCATTATCATCCAAGCTGCTCCCTGCTTCCTCACCCAGGAGTGGAAGCTGTGCTGGATCACCCACAGCACAGGGACAGTGTGGGAGCACACACAGGAGGAAATAGCAACAGCATCTCTGATGGAAGAACAACTCCCTGTGCCAGCTGCTCCCTGATGAATAATAACATTAATGATGCCCCTGTGGGGTATGCAAGGCTGCTTTTTGCTTCCCTGTCTCTCACACGTGCCCACAGTGACAGCTGCTGGCACAGGGTAACCTTGTTCTGAGAAGCCTCTTCTTAGAACCAGTTCCTGCACTTGTTCTTGCATCTATTCAAAGTTATTCCTGCCTGGAAATTGGCAGTTTTTTCCCCCTCATCTCAGGTTATTAACAATACACTTACAATCAATACTGCCCTAGAGCCTTTTTTTACTATTTTATTTGAAAATTAAGGAATAAAAAAAGGTAATTTCAGAAGATGTTTCTCACCTATCCCTGGAAGTGTTCAAGGCCAGGTTGGATGGGATTTGGAGCAGCCTGGTCTAGTGAAAGTTGCCACTGACCATAGAAGGGGCTTGGAACAAGATGCTTTTCACAGTCCCTACCAACCCAAACCAGTCTGTGATTCTATGGTTCTGTTCTCACTCTGGACAATTGTCAGTGATTGATGAGACAGGGCTCATTGCATGGATGCAAAAAGACAGTTTATTGACTCTACAAATCAGGTTTATATACTTTTCCAGCTATAGCTAAAAATAGCAACAATCACACACTTGGTGTTTCTAAGTAACATTACTTAATCAGAACCTGCAGACAGTTTTTGCACTGACCTACACAGACATACACAGTCTTGCGTGGTTTATCTTAAACAAAGCATACCAACCACACCTTTTGTGTCCTCATTCAGGGTTCTGTCTTGACTTGCCAGCTTGTGGCCCACTAGACTTTCCACATCCACTTCAGTCACGAGTTGAGCAGTGCTCAGACCTGCTCTCCAGTTGTATTCCCATATTTCTCCCTTTCTGTTCCACAAGTAAAATTATCTTCATAGATAATTTGTTGATGACTTGTCTATCAAATTTCTGAACACATTGTAAAATGCATGGCAAGCAAATCATCAAAAGCAGCAATATGGCTAAAACATAAATTACTGTTTTTACTAAATTCTTAAGTCAGACAGCAAACCCCCATACCCCAAGTATGTGTCCAAGCCAGTCTCTATCATCTACAGCTCTTAGTTTGGTGACACTATCTAGAAAGGCCTGCATGCTAGCATGGATAGATTGAGAAATGCTCAGACAAATTCATGTAGCAAAAGCTTTTAAAAGTCTTTACAGCCATATCTTGGCAGTCCTACTTCTGTTCTTGTCTTGGTCACGAGGGCTGGATGGCAATTAGGTAAATTTTCCTTTCTCTGGGATTCATTTTCTTGGAGACAGTTGATGTTTGTCTAGACGAGCAGGTAACTACTTCGGACATATCGGTGACAAAATGCATGCAAACCTTCTCCCTAGGTGAGTCAATTAGCCAGGCCTCATCATTTTACACTCAATTAAAGATCTTTACATAGAAAATTTTAGAAATTGCCTCTGCACATGCAAATCATCAAAGCAGTATCATTTTGCCAGGGATCCAATTTGATTTGGTTGATTTGCTTTTAAAATTTTTAGTGCAAATATTAGTGTAAACGTTCTTGAGGAGCCTTACTCCCACTTATTTTGTTTTTTTTAACATGTGTATGTTTCATTATAAACATAAAGGCAACATAAAAAGCAAAAGAACATGTGGCAAAATAATAAACTCACATTAAGCAGAAATAAACTAGATAATACATGCAATTAGGAGTACACGAAAGATAGATTGGTGATATAAAAAAATGCATTATAAATTGCCTAAATACTGTACCATCACCCAGAGTCTGCAGTAACTGGAAAGCCTCATGTTAGAGTAAAGGCTTGGGGAACATTCCCAGGTAATATTTCCAAGTTCACTTCAAAAGGAGTTCCAGCTATGATAAATCAGTCCAAATTCGGCAAGTCAAAATGACCTGAGTACAGTTTTGGTGCAGAGAACACCTGGGTTTGTTCAAACACTTCTTGACCAGGTAAGGCCAGGGCTTGGCCAGGGCCCAGGCCTTTACTGGAAGAGCCTCCATAATATGTTCTAAAACCTCTCAGTAACAGTAGTTGGGAAAGTTTCTTGAAATAATACATGTCTTGTAAAGAGCTATACAACAATATGTGAAGCTTTGTAAAGTAGCTAGCTTTGTAATGTATCCTTAGCTAAACAGCAACAAAGAAAAAAAGTATTAAATAGCTTACAACTAAACGAACACAGAAATATTTAATGCCTTTTCTATGTTTTCACTTAACAGAAGGAGGGTTTTTAGTTGTTCCTAAGAAAATCAAACTTATTTTGCCCTCATGTTTCTGGATTATTTTGACATCAGAGGGAAAACCTGAAGCTCAGCCACATTGCTGGACACAAGAAAATCTGTCAGGTGGAGCTTCACAGAAAGAATCACAAATACAGCTTCTCACTCTGGTGGCTATTTTCTGCACTCCAAAGAGTTTTTTCAAGCCTGAAATGTGATGGTTGTTCTCTGGAAAAGTTTTTTTTTTTTTTGTAGTTCATTAATAAGGTGAGTTGGCTCAAAAAGACTGCAGAGTTGCCTTGGTGAAAAAAGTAACCTGATGAGGTTGATGGTCTCAAAGAAGATTGTGTTGAGCTAAAGAGGAGCAGGCTGAGTTTGTCATTTTCTCAAGCATATGACAAATGTGTATAGATTTTTCTTTTTTACTAGTTGCCTTGAAAAAATAAACAAAATATGAGTTGAACTGATTTTTTTTTCTTTGTTTTCTTAGCAAATTTAAAGTAAGTTTAAACACTTTTTTCCCAGATTAAGTTAAATATTTTCTCTTCTTTGGATGTCTTTTAAAAATGAATGTCAATACATTTTCAGATAAAACCATTTTGAAATACTAATGAAAACGCTTCAGTTAAAAATGTCAAAATGAAGACATTTATTTTCCATTCTTTCTTTCTGTGATGACATTTGAAGACAAAAGTAAAATGGGAAATGAACTGTGCTTTCTTAGCTTATTTTGTCATTGGCTGACACAAGAGTTTACACCTTTTTTCCACCATTGATTAGAAAGGCTTCTGAGGATGATTTTCCACAGAGAAGATTATAGAGAAGAATCAAATCAATGTATCTAAGAAAATACATTTTGGTGGGAGCAGAATAGAGAAACTCAAGGAGAACAGAGACCTCTGCTTTGTAGAATGTTTCTAGATGATCACAAGCAAATACTATATAAATGTGATTAATTTCTTAGAAATGGGTACAGTGTGAAAAATTTAACTCAATCTCTAAGCAAATGAAATCTCCTTAGCAGTTTTACCTGTTCAAGTTACTTGTTGGTGAGTTAAACTACAGATTAGGAGCATCAACATGTACTTTCCAAGCTCAAAGGCCATGCTGAGGTGAAATAAGTATCTTCATAACCTGACATTTAGATTTGAAGAGTGTGTGACAAAGAGAAAACAGAACCTAAAGCCTCAAAGGAACAATAGAGCTTGTTTCCAAAAATATTGATCGAAGCATTGCTGTTTGAAGTCAGCTTGGCTCAGGCAGGTGGCTCATGAGCTGAAGGATCGTGCACTGTTTTGACAGGAAGGCAAACATATCAGTTTAAATTTAACAATCCCTCTACTCAAGTTGTCATTTCAAATCTTTCTTACGCCATTGACCTGACGTTAGATCAATAAAATTATGACATTTTATGGCACATCAGTGACATAGCAAAATATTGATTGAAAATCCTAGAGGATGGAAAAATACCAGAAAGCATATATTACATATCTGGGTTTATTTTGGTTTTTTGAGTCTTTTTCTGTAGTAATGATCTCTTCTACACAAAACATGTTAACTGGTTTCATCTTTGCCATATAACTTCATTTAGTAGTTACTGACATTTTTAGGAGATCGTTTCTGACTGAAGAAACTTTGACTAGCCCTAAAGGAGGCCAGTTAGCTGAACTCATTACTTTTTGTCTGAATATACACATTGAGAAGTATTTGTTCTTGATTGTTTTACTTCAATCTTATTTTCATCTATTATTTCTATATGTGAGAAAGCATTATTACAATTTTTCTTGAAGCGTAGCTCAATACCGCTCTATATATAAAACTAAATCTTTATGAATGATGCCAGAAGGTGTGTTAAAATGTTATATTTTTAACAATAGTCTCAAAATCCAAATGGGAAAAAATAATCTTATTTGAAAACTGACCATAAAACTTCCTCTTCCCAAGACAGTCTAAACTAGCACAAGTTTAGAAAAGTACACTAAAAAGCCCGACTTTGTAAGACATAATACCTGGCACAATATAACTAAAAGCAGATTTTATTTTTTTTTTTTTTTTGTGAGGTTAAGAAGGTGTAACAGTAACAGAGGTTATATTTGGTGGAGTCAAAAATTTGGTTTCCATTACCCTGGGCTTTTTGTAATTTGAAAGAGTGCAGCAGTGTCCAGATTTTGGACATTGGGAGGTTCTGTCTATGGCAACAGGATTCATATTATCTCTGTAATTACCTCATAAGTTACTCTCCCAAGAGTTGGTGGGGAACGACGGGTGCTTAGTGGTGTGATTTGCATAACCTATTGTGGACATATGCATTAGAAAAAATTAAACACATTTATAGACAGCACTGGCCACTTTGCCCAACCCATAATTACAGACCCTGGAGTGTCTAGCACAGCTCTAGCCATCTGGTCCAATGAATCCCTGCTTGGATCATTGTCCAAATAAAGCAATCCTCCACTTCATATTATTTCTAGGAGAGATATTCCCTTAGAGTGCAACATTCCCATCTGCACACTAAGGATCTTCTGAGTGAGGGAATAGTCATTAAAGAACCGATGTGCCAGATTAGATTGAGACTGAAATTATGGATTTTAAAATTTTCCTGCAGCTATGCAGAGCTTGACTTGAACCACTCAAGGTTAACCATGTGTTTCTCCATGGTAACTCTTCTTCTGTATAATTATGCACAAGCAGAAACAAAAGTTGTGTCCAAGGATTCAAAGAACAGGAGCAACACGCTGAGCATGCCCAACCCTGTGATCCCTGTTAGGGAACTTAACACTGTTCATGGGGAGGGGAACAAAGAGACTCCTGATGCCCATTCAGTTCCAGGCTTTCCTCAGCTAGACTCAGAGTCAGGTATTGCTAACAGGAGCCAGGCTTTACATTTTCCTATAGGCTTAACATAGACACAAGCCCTGCCAAGAAAATAGGGTGAAATTCAGTCACTATTTAAGTTAGTGATGAAACTCCCACTGATTCCTCTAGATCACATTTTCTTCTCTGAGCTTTACTGCTTTATCCCAGTGATATGATTGAGACAAAAAGACAGAATGTCAATGCCTGGTTTTATAACCTGACCAACTTTGACTGCCATAGGAGCTACTTTTTACCTGGCCATCAAGCACAGGGCAGATATAGGAGTAAGCAGACTCAGGGAAGTGACCTGTGTCTTATCCTTGTCCCCATTGGTGAGCAGATTCAGTGACCAGGCATACTTCAGCTCACAACCTTTCTGTCCCTTTCTTTACAGTCTATATTAAACAAAATATGAGCCACACAGTAAAGCTGGAGTGGATTTGAAATTGGGCTGTGCAAGTTCACCTACCACTTATAAATCATCTGAAAGGGTGCCATTTTTCCTTAGTACTTGACTGTACATTTATCCAGAAAATAAATGCACTAACCTCAGGTCAGTTAGAACAAAAATTGTCCTTTTAGAAAGCATATCTCACATTGAATCCTCATTCACAGCTTGTATTTAAAAGCAAGGAATCTTACTTTTATGTGGCTGCCTGGACAGAGAGTACATTTAAATGGATCATGAGGATATTTTCTCATGAAACATTTGACTGAAATACTAGTGGGGGGATTTTGAGCAATTGGATGCTGAGGCTGCTCCTGTGGCCATGCCAGAGAATTTTCTCTAATGTACTGAAACATTTAGCAGTGTGAGGACAACATCACATATTTCCCTGTTATACCTTTCCTTTGGCATTTGATTTTGACCACAGAGACACAATATGGATCCAAAGATGAAACTTGTGCCTGACTCATTAGCACAGCCATTTTCATGTTCTGAAAATATATTGTCTCCTGTTTCTTATGGCAGCTGGATGGCTGCCACTAACAAGCAGTTGCTTATGAAAATCGTTTCTCCACATGTTCTTAAAATAGAAAAAGCAAAGTATATGCTGGCAGAGTTTGAATTTCAGGCATTCAAATCTCAGGGCAATACTGCTGCTTAGTGAGCAGGACAAGGCACATCTGTAATATACTATAGCCCACATTCTGTCCCTCTGGCAATTCATTTTCTACCATGATGCCTTTTCCATTCCAGTTAGTGGTGTGAACAAATGGGAAAAGGGCATCAAGTTATTTACGGGATGTGACTCAGAAAGCAGAATCAAATTTCACAGCCAGGGAAGGACAAATGGGAAGCTGATAAGGAACAATTTTCTTGGGACTTTGTGCTGAATGATGGTTTCTCCCAGACCCGTCCCTCCTCTGGTCTCACAGATCCATTTATTCCATCTGATTTACCTTACTCTTTTCTCTTCTTACCTTATCTCTTCAATTTGCACTAAATTCAGGTCTGTGAGATATATTACAGCAGTTGATTCCTTTGTTATTTTTCACTTGAATGAGAGACCAATGCTGAGCATAGAGGGGGCAAAAGGAGAGAGGTGCTGCTGTACACACACTGTCAGAGCCTGCTACAGCAGAGACAAATCATTTCCCAAGTTAATTAAAACCCTTTGTATTCCATCACCACCCAAAAAAGGTAAATTCAGGAATAATACAGACCATCTATCCAGAATGTTTAAGGATTTCCTGTCCCTCATCCTAGCACAGTCTCAGTAATTCAGTTTTTAACTTGTTGGACACCATGAGATTAGTTATTCTTTAGGCACAAGAATAATAAATATTAATAATAATAACTAATGTGTGTAAAGCTTTCTGCAAAAAAATAGCTGCTATAGAAACAGTACACTGTTCATGTATATGCAACCATTATTGCAACTCATTTAATTTGAAAGTAAGAAAATCCATACATGGCAGAGGTTAATTTTACAAGTGTCTGTTGTTTTGTTTTGTTTTTTTCATTATTTGTTGTTGTTGTTGTTTTGGTTTTGGTTTTTTAATAGTCCAGACACCTGAATGTATTTTATTTACTTATTAACTCAGAGATGACAGGTTACATTTAGGATTGAATTATTTCAGTCTCATACAGCTATTAAATCAGTCTGGTTTGCAGCAGAATATGGCTGGAACAGCACAAAGTGAACCACATCCATAATTGGTGCTGTTCCTTAGGGAATCCTTGTTGCATTTCAAGGCCATTGGCAAAGCACTGGTGTAGGGAGTATTAAATGCTTTGCTTACCATTATTTCTATCTACCAGCCTGTTAACAGATAATTTTGGTGGGAAAATTCATTCTGTAAAATCTTCCGAAGAGGTTTATGTGTCTTTGTCTATGTTCTAGATATGGGTTTGCACTGTTAAGCACAACAACATCTGAAAACAAAAGCACATATGGATGAGTACTTCATTCCTTCCTTCACCTCCATATTTGAAACAAGAGTGACACACCAGAAGAAAATAAATTTAAATTCTCTGGTGGAGTGGGCTGTTGCTTTTGGAGAATGATGAATGTGGTGAGCTGTGACTGAAAATACTACACTGATAGAAAATGTATCAAAGGCAAGATTTCTTCTCTTTCCCCTACCACTACTTCTAGGACAAGAAATCTTAGTGAAGTTCTTAGGTAATTCAAAATTCTAATATTTAATTTTGTTTTTCCTGTTGCATTTGGGGTTTTTGTACTAGATTTCAATTCACACGCACAAAAAAAAAGTCTGAAGATATCTAAACTCATCTCAAGGTCATCTCTAACACTGTTATCACAATTCACAGAGCCTTTGGAAAGGCTCCTTTTTGGGCTGAACAAATCATAATTTGTCATCTCAAGTTTTACAGCCATCTGTTTGAAGAAGCATTAAATCTACACTATTTTTATCCAGCAACTACAGCATCTATTTTTATTTTGTTATGTTTTACAGGAGCTCTATTGTTAGCTTTTTCAAAGCCTTCTCAAGAGGTTTAAACTTTGGATGACTTTTTATTTTTAACTTCCTGAATTGCTACCTGTTCCTAATTTACCTTCAGTTCTCTATTAGGAAGTGGCTCAATATGTTCAGACTGTTTGGTTTCCTTAAATCTTAGAGATGACCTGTTTCCATTTGATACATATTTATGCTGTATTTACATATAATGTTCGAAATGAAAATTTGGAGCCCAAAATTACATTTCTGTATCACATCACAGTGTGTAGCAGATGCAACAATGGATTAGTACATATTCCAGTATATCCCAGTTTGTTTTGACTCTGTGGGTTGGCAATAAGAAACACAGAATGCACATCAACCTTCCACAAAACAAATCTTTTTTTTTTCTTGACATAAACATCAGAAGGGATCATTTCTTTTAAAGAAGCAAATGTCTGCACCAAACATGAGAGCTCACTTGGTTTGTAGAACAGAAGGAGAAGGACAGTCTTCCCTGAAGAGAAGGAGGAAAAAAGGTAACAGGAAAATGAAGCAAATAAATAAATACCAAAATAACTTGGCAGGTGTTGGAAGAATGATGTCTGAAGTATACGAAATAGATAAGTACTTTTAAGTACCTACTTGTAAGTACTCCTTTCTATTCCTTTCCTATTTTAATTTGACTGGAAAAAAACTGTCTTAAGACTGATGATATTTCAGGAATGCTAAAATGTACTGGCCCTGAAAAACAGAAAGCAGCTATGTGTAAAACTCTGGGACTTCTGGTGCATATCAGGTTTTTAAACAAAATCATAAATAAAATATATGGAATAGATCAACCAGTAAATTAGCACAGAGTGGGGCAGCTGGGTGTAGTGAAAACTCCAGTGCCAATAAAGAAAATAACAGTCTTGACATTGATTTCACAGGCACCAATAACTCGCCTGAGAGTATACATACTTCAGACAGTAATTTTTTTATAAAAATGGATGAATTTAAATGAAAAGACTTCTGGTTTGAATTCCCACTCAGCCAACATTGACTTATGATTTGATGAAATAATTCAGATTCGAATTCTAGCATTTTTCTTTCTGAACACTTAAAAATGTACAAAGGGTGATATAAACAGTGCAAGGGTTGCTGGCCTGGGCTTTTACTGATTAAATATTAGGTCTGAATTATTTTACTGGATTGCTCATCTTAGGTCCTGTGCAGGAGTAACGCTTGCACTCAACCCTTGTGGGTCTCTTCCAACTCAGCATACTCCATGATTCTGTGAAACAATGTCTAAAAAAAGCAATTATTTTTATTTAGTGTAAACATGAAAGTAAGTAGAAAAAGATCCCCAAAAGGAATGGGCTGGGTGGTCATTTCATTTTGTAGGTCATGGCTAAACTCCTGGTAAAGAATTCTTCACAACAGGCATTGGTGACATCGAGGCAGTTCAGCCTCAATTTCTGGAGACCAGCTTGGGCCAGTGTCTACTGAATGTGAAGTGCCAGCCACTCACCTGGCATAGGAAAATTACTGAGGATGCAAAAAGTGGCAGAAACTTTCTCCTGGCGTGATCCAGTGCCCCACTGGACTGCCTTTCTTGACCTGATACAAGCAGTAAGGAATAATCTATATGAGATTGCCTGGACCAGGGTTAGAGTTTCGGGGTTAAAAACAAGGACTGGATTATTTCTGAAAAGTTGATTAGGGTCCTGATATGTTGTGTTATGTTCTGTATTCAGCCAACAGCCATGTTTTGGATGTACAATACATATTTATGAGAGTAGTACAAATCTAATAAACACTTCCTTTCCTTCTCATTATTAGCCATCACTTTCTCACCCTTTTTAATCAAGGCTCTCAAAACATTGAAGGAGCTCTGTTATGTTGTCTACATTTGTTTTATTTTCCAATAAAAAGTAAATTACTGTTTTCCTTTTCTGGTTAAAGGTCTACTTTTTGGTTTTTTTTTTCTGGATTTAATTTGCCATTTCAGTGCTGTCAAATGTTTTGCTATTAAAACAAATAAAAGAGAGAAAAAGATCAATAGATAGACACATCCTGTGTTGTCTGCCTTGATATCATTTGCCATCCACAAGAATAGAAACTAAGTAAAATCTATAATTTGGCTGTGAAGGAAAAAACCCAAACAAACACAAAACACTCGAAAATCTCACCTGAATTATTATTCTGTTCATAAAAAAAACTACTGATAGAACCTACAGTTACCCAGAGCAAATGTTCTGTCACCATCTCATTTACAAATCTGTGCTGGATAATGTCTTAGAAAAGAAGAGAGAAGAAATAATGACAAGTTCCACTTCAAGTATTGAAAAGAGGTTTGAGATATTTTTACTCTTAGAGTTCAGACCCCCTTCATTTGCAAAGCAAATAATGCAAAACCTCCAAGAAGCACAAGATTAGATCAGAGCTCTGCTCTTCTACATCCTGGGCAAACACAAATTAAACATTAGAAGTCTTAACTCTACACTGCTGAATGGAGGCAAAACCAGAAGGGTAGAAATAAGAAAAGATCAGAAAGCAGATCAGGAATAAAGAGCTTATTTACAGGAATAAATCCATGTATGGGCTCAGGCACAGCAATGCCACACCTCACATGCTGATGTGACAGTACCCAGGACCAGACTTTAAGGAGCTTGATGAAGGGTTTTGTGACGGCTGAGTTGCTCCAAGATATCATGGAGGGAGTGTTAATCTTTATTTCTGGATTGGAGGATTGGATCCTTTCCGGTGCTGTTTGCTGATCTTTTACTTCCTCCTGTGATTCTCACCCTGTATATTTTTATATATATTTTTATATTATATTAGGGTCTCATCCTAAGGACTGACTGGACTTTTCCTTCCTTCCTGACACCATCTTTTAAATTGCAGTTTGGGGGAAAAATTAATGTTTCTCTCTTTAACTGCGAAAAAATGGCCTTTTCATCAAAAAGATGGTGTTCCAGCATTTAAGGTAGTAGGAGAAAACTTAACTGAAAAAGCCCCTGACTGTCAAATTCTAAAGTGCCAGTTACATAGCAGCTTTATTCATACAATTCTGTCATCCTGCTAAGCACTTTGCAATCTCTGTTTCTTTCTTCTCACCTTCTGCAGGCCCATATTAAATCCATTCTGTGTCTCGTGCACTATTGAAAGCCTCTTGGGATGAATTACAGCATCTCAAAGAGGATGGATGGCAAGTTTTACCTCCTGGCTCAGCTCGCTCTGAACACAAACATGGACATTGGCAAAGGAGGTACCCCGGCCATGGCTACCTTTGGCTGCCCTTTGACAGCCCTGTCTCCCAAACACCTGCCACTGTCAGTGCCCAAAGCCTTTTGGAGGGGAAATTCTAATTTTAACTGCTCAGGAGTAATTACATGTTGTCCCAGCATTTCTTATTTGTGTAATGCTGTCTCTAACTTGGAATAGGAAACACTTGAGGTGTGTCCTTGTTACTGTATGGGACTGTGGAGCTGCAAAAGGACACAGTAACATGACCCCTGTTGCATGGTGCAAGAAAGAGCAATTTATTGAAGAAAGCCATGGCTTTAAATAAAAGAGATTGTGCAAAACAAAACAGAAAAGACTCTTTGGTCAGAGAAACAATACCCCTGGCTTTCTCGTGGTTCCAACAGGTGTTTATCTTTTGTTATAATTCTTTCTTTTATGTTTACATTAGAGGAAGGTCTCTAGCTTGGGAAAAAACCCTGAGCCTGAGAAAGTTAGACTGAGAAAATCCTCAAGATTTTTCCCTGGGCCTGTAACAGTCACATGTGCTAATGTCCCTTATGAGGCTGGATGTGGTGACAAGACACAGTGCAGCAGCACGTGGGATGTTGGTGGCAAAGTCAGACGTTAGGAGTGAACACAAAAGTCACATTTTGGGCATCAGCCATCCCAAATCAGAGGCTCTGTGGGTAAAGGAAAGACTTGAGCACAGCAAACCACTGCAGAGCTCTTTACTCACAGGCACACATGGAATTCAGCACTCTGGCATTCACACTTCAGTGAGTAGGGATAGAACAAACAGAAAGGTAAAGTCTACAGGCTCAGGCAATAAAGTTCTAAGCTTTATGTTCTTCTCATTTTCTTACAATTTTTTCTTTCCCTGAACTGAGACAGAAAGCTTTCTTCTCTCCTGAGAGGGGGCGGCCCTGCAAGGGGCAGGACATGCAGGAGGTACATTTTGGGGAGAGGTTACAGAATCTACAGCAATTTCAACAATCTGAATCAGACCAGACCTCCCACTGAGCAGCTCTGGCTAGGGAATATAAAGGAGTTTTTGAAGGCAGAGTGGGTGCATGGCTATCAAATGAGATCATAAAGCCAGTGCAGAGAGCCAATATGAGCCAGGATGCAGGTTCAGAACTGGGTAAGAAACAAAGAAACTTCAGTCAATAAAGCACGAGTGCTGGAGTAGCAGGCACTCTCAGGGTTATATTTTGAGAAAAAGCAATTGCAGAGACTGAATAGAAAATAAACTCTGATTTCTGAACACTCACAGGTAGATGATAGCTCGGAGTTTTAGCAGTTGTTTCCATTACAGCCATCTCATGCAAATACGGCAGGTGAATCATTATCATAATCGCCCAGTTTGGAATACAATCATCTCTGTGCTGTTCCACGTGAGAAATATTAATTCTGTTTGCCTGTCTCTCTCAGTGGTGCCAGATGAAAAACTCCACACTATTTTCTTTATGTGTGACAATAAAATCAATTGGATTCCACAATTGTTCAGAAATAAGCAACTTAAATATTTTAAGAGAAGCTGGTCTAAAATAAGGCCAGGAAAACAACTCTCTCCAACTGTAATTTCCTGCCTGACTGCACAACAATTTTCTACAAACTATCTTCTTCTGTAGATTCAGCTGGAATTCAGCCAGGATGGATGCTATTAGAAAAACACTTTACATCCATCTTTAAAACACCTGACATCAGCCCTATTCAACAACTCTCATCCTTTTGGGTCAGGCAGGTTGGATGAATTCTAGGGGGCATCATGTGTTCCCCTAAATGAGGGAAAGATGTAAGAAAAACTGACTGTGGTGGGTGTAGAACTGACAAAACAAACAGGCAAAACAAACCAGCAGGAATAAGCCTCCCCACTCAAATTCTTGCTTCAGCCCAGAGGTTGGAATCTTTCATGGAAGTAGTTCTCCATCTTAATTGTTGTTCCCCCGTGATAAATTTTAGTCTTCCACTACTTTTCCAGTCTTCAATCTCTTTTTCTTGTGAAACCTTAAGGGATGAGGCTTTGAGCACTGCAGTCTTCTTCTTAAAAAAAAAAAAATAAAAAAAAATGAAAAGTATATTGACTTAGTAGCTCTTTTTTCTTTCTTTTCTTTTTCCCACTAGGAATCTTGACAGGACAGATCAATTGAGTCTACTTAAAACCTTTTTATTTCTAACCATATTATTTTCTGTTCAACTTAGCAGAGACAGGTCTCTGGGCTGCAATCTAAAAGCATCAAGATGCGTTTCTGACCTACACAGGTGAAAAAAGCACCATTTTTCTTAAATGAGACATATTCTCTGTCACAGTGCCTAAAAAATTGCATAGTTTTCAAAACTGCTTCTTCTAAATTATTGAATAGACACCAAGCAGTAAAGTTGTACAATGTGGAAGAGTTTTCAGCTGTGTTTGTCAAGTAGTTCATTGAATTTTATATAAATGTAACTTCTGCAAAAGGATATTGACAGGAAAATATAAAATAGTTTTGAACAAAAACTTCCTCCATCTGGTTGTACTGTGGAAAAACAGAGGTGAAAAACATTGAGGAAAATGTGTCCATGTGCATTTGGTTAGAACTTTGGTTAAAGTTTACTAAATGCTGAATATGTCAAAAATTAATATAGTCTAAAGGGCAAATTCATAAACATACATAAGTTTGTCTTATAAAACAAAAATATATACATAGAAAACAATTGTGTTCATATATTTATATACATATAAAAGAATAAAATGTATTTATTTCTTCTTGTAGACACTGACACAATCTGGTTTTTTATTGATCATATTGTTTGTGGTTTGGGGGTTTTTTTTGATGGGTTGGTGGTTTTTTGTTTGGGTTTGGGGGTTTTTTTGGTTGGTTGGTTGGTTGGTTGGTTGGTTGGTTTTTTTGTTTACATTGGAAATTGCTTCCCAAGCTTTCTAGGTGGAATTATAAAAATGCAATTTCTCCTATATTTCAATTAAGATTTTCTGGAGGGTGCAAGTAGACACCCTTTTCAGTACCTATTCAATAACTTCCCGTCCAGTTCCTTCTTTGCAAATGGAATTGAGCACCAAGCAGTAAAAAAAACAATTGGAAATCAGTAAAAGATTGGAGGGAAAGCCAGGAAGGGCAAAGCAGTCAGAGGATGAAGTCACAAGGAAAAGGCAGTGCTGTGTGTAAAAGGAAAGTGCAGGGAAATGTTGTAATGATCTGAACAGCAACAGCAAACAGGAGAGAACAGATGACACAGAGTGTGAAGCCTAATGTTTCAGTGTCATTATAGGAGACCAAAACAGCTGCATTTTCTCATTTTTTATATGCAAAATATTCCAAATATTTGCTATTTTCAAAATGGAACACAGAGAAGAAAGGTGAACAAAATAGCTGAGACTTGTTTCTAGATGTGTCAGTACACTCGTCAAATAAGTCAATATATTTTTGAATAAGCATAAGTCAAAACTTTTCACAGCTATTCTGAGGAGTTATGCATGTATCTGCATAGTAAAACACAAAATAAACCTTTTCTTCCTAATTGCTGTTACAATATTTGCATATACAATTCAAGTACTTCCACATTCAAATAAGCAGTTAAGCTTGAGCTTCAAGAACACATTTAATGATTTACAGGGCAATCTCCAGTGGGAATATATTTCTTACCAATCAACAAGTTTTTAAAAACAAAAAAGGATCATTGAATATATTTGTGAAAAATGAGTGACCATTTCAGGCAAGCCTTTTCCCTGCACATGCAGGACTTCAAGAATTTAAATTAAGTGTACATTTTTTAATTAGGGAAACTATTTTCTTTTCTTCTTAGTGATAACGAGATTATCAAGTTAATAATTACTTGATCTACAATACAATCTTTGATTGACAGTCTAGTCCAATGATTTCCTTGAAAAGTGTTCTATGATGAGAATTTCCATCGGAAACTCTAATATGCCCTGCAGCATTTCCCTACCTGCAGCATAAGCAGTAAATACAGTTATACCACTTCTGGAAATAAGATTGTCTAGTCTAGTTTGGGAGGTAGTGAAGTTAGAAGAAGGAAATTTAAAATTCTGTTTAGATAAACGGAGAACCAGCAAGAAACACAGGAAATACTAGTGGTGATGGCAATTCCTGAAAAGCCTCAATTAAAAGTATTTTAATCACTTCTTCTTTTCAATTGCAATTGCTTTAACTTTTTTTGTCTTGTTTTCAGGATGCCGTAAGTTCAAGCTAATTGAGAGGCTCCACAAAAGGAGGAAGATTTGGAAGGATACTCTTGAAAAGAGGCCGCTTGAATGAGGAGAAAATAAATGCTTTCAAAATTAATCTGGTATATGAAACACCAGACAAACGGATACTACTTTGTGTTTTTCCCACTCAGCCCTGTGCACTTGCTGGGTGTCTGTCAGCAACCTTTGATGGACATGATGTCCAGGAAAAAACAGCTCCTAATGTTCTGAAAATAAGGGACCTTTCATGTGCCTTGATGCTGACAATCAAAATCAGCAATGCTGGAAACCTTAAAAAGCAAAGGATAGCTTGAATTTCTTTATCTAAAGGAAATTTTGGGGATTCATCTCTTTAAAACTTTTTCTTTCTCACCTTTGGGTCCCAAAGACATCTCATATAATGGGAAAAATAACACACAACTTATCCCACAACTGCTTTCTGAGGATAATTCTATTGAAACATGAGGGTTGCTTGAGAACTGTGGTGATGGTTTACAGGCTAGTGAAGGGTGGTGGGAGCTGAATTCCTCCACAGCTGCACTCCTCCATGTCTGCCTAACTGGGAGGATATAAGCTCCTCAGAAGCAGTTTGCTCGCTGTGAGGAATCTGTCTGAGAGATGAGCTTTGTGCTTCTTGCTTTCACTTCCTGAGACCTCTCCTCTGTCCTCCCAGACTAGAGATCCACCTTGCCCTCCTCTCATGGTGGCTGTGACTGGGGGGTAGTGATGCAGAGGAAGGCTGATTTGGGAAACTTCACTTCACAGTCCCTGACTTTACAGAACTCTGGTGTTTGTCTGTTTATTGCCATGTGACATTCTGCTAATACCATTCCATTCGCCTCATTCTAAAAGTTAAAGTTCTTCAAAAGTCAATAGCTAGATGCTTGGACTTCCTTTTGCTTCTATTTTATTTTATTTTATTTTGGGATTGTTTCTCATTGCTATTGAAACCAGCAGCAGATTAAAGACAGAATGAGTACTGGTGCTCCTAAAACACAAATCTATATAAGTCACAGAGCATCTGCTTGAGTCTAAACCTGAAGCTGTGTAATTTTTCTCACAAGGCAGTAAGATGCCAAAACCACTCATATCAAAGCTATATTTTGGTCAAACAGCATTCACCATTTATCAGGAGTTGAGACTAGTAAATTATTTGTCACTCTCTCCAGTGCTCCCTAAGCACTGTCAACTTTCCCTACTTTGCTGTAAAACCTTTCCTTTCTTAAATGACGTTTGAAAGGGTGGTAAAGGCAGCTTTTTCTTTTTGATATATAATTGCATATTTTTAATATTTGGTGCATCATCCCAAACAGTTAAAAAAGTACAGAATCTCACTTCCTTGCACGGCCAGTAAGGGGGAAAACAGAGGGGAAAAAAGAGTTGTTAAGTGCTGTTGTGAACAGATAATTTATGTTCTACTTCAAGAATAGATGACAGTTGCATACAGCAGACACACACCTAAGCTGCAAAGAGTGTGAAAGTTAACATACTTATTCAGTCTCACCATGGGAATTAAGTTACATCATCCATATTCCAGAAAAGTATTTGAATTATTGAGCTATTTTTACATCACTCTATTTGATCTCATCCCAGCTTATGCTAGATCATTTCAGCCCAGTTTTGGTTAAATGAGTACATTCAAAAACATTTAGGCTTTTGTGACTGACATTTTCAGAGAAGAAAAAGTCCTTTCATCAAAAAGCTCCTCAGCTGGAGAGCAAGAAGAGCGAGAAGAGCTGTTGCTTTCAAGGTTCCAAACTATATGGTATAGAAAATCTCCTACTTCAATCAAGTAAAATCTGTACCAACTCCAGCTGCAACACCTGCTATTAAAAAGCCAGCCTCCCTGAGGATGGAAAGTCGATTTCTGGGGAGAGTACACAAAATACAGGGTTCTCTGAGGTCATTAAGGATGTTTCTCTGATGGCTGTTTCTTGCAACATTACAACTTGGGTTTCTTCAAACCATTGCTGCAATAGAGTTAACAGTGGATTTGGGGGAAATCTTCCAGCTATAGAACAATAAAACATGTATTTAAAAACTAGGAGTGAATGGTCTCCCCTGTGATGGCACTGAAGGATCATTTTTATTGGAAATCACAGCAGCAATTTAAAATTGATTACATTTTTTTTTGAGAAGGGTGAATCATAGCAAATTTCACTGTTCCATCTACAACCCCTTGTGATTCATCCTGCCCAATTTTTAAAAGCTCTATATGTCTGTTTCTGAGGCAGTCAGTCAGCCTTCCTTTGTGATCAAAAGAGAAATATGCATCTTTTCAGAGCAGAGTTTATCTGACCTATTTTAGATGTTCACTTCTGATTGAGATGAATCAAACCCCAGCTTCCATTAACTACCCTTGCCTGTAACAGGAACACGAGTGAATTGCTCTGATGTTGATACTCACCAGGAAGATTAAGCTAAATATATAACCAAAGTTTGGAGAAGAATCTCTGTGACCTCCAAGTGATCTGCAGAGCAGGTCCTAAGGAATGCTAGTCCAAAATGATGCATCAGTCTAACACACTGCCAGGAGTTCTCCCCAAGGATTTTGGGTTCTTGTACACTGAACTGTAAAGAATTACTTGCAAAGCTATAACACTGATTGAATGAGAAAGGAAATAAGGATATTTTTTACTCTCCTCAGTCTTCTTTATCTAATGTCATGAAGATCAGGGGAATTGACAAGACTTTTTGCTTTTCCTTTACTCCTTCTCCCTGCATCACAATTCACAGAGGAAGGAAATGCCCAAAAGGGAGATGTGCTATGCTTTGATTAAGTTCACCATGCAAATAATTGAGGAATTAAATCTTTGTTTTGTCACTGACTCATCCAGTGACCTCTTGCAGGGGCAAGTGCTAACCAAAGTTGTTTTGGTGACATCAGAACCTGCCATTTGAAGCTCTGTAAAGAAATGTGCTAATGAGCTTTAGTCAGGTGTAACACAAGTTTCAACCACAATATGTTTTTGTCTGTGTTTATACTGAATGAAAAATTAATGCAATAGCACCGTTTCTCTACACAAATATAAGCTACAATGTACCTGGCTAAGTTAGAAAATTTAATCACTTCTAAGGGTTAGGTCAATATTATTGAGAAAACAAAAGATATTTTATTGTCCATATTTAAAACACTTCCTTGTTGCATGGTGTATATACACAGCTTGAAGGTGACAGGAATATTGTCCTAAGAAATAATTAGAGCAAAAACCAAGCAATCTCTAAGGGCCTGTCAGCAATTAACTAGGTGATCATATCACAGTGGCAACGCACCACTAATTTGGACTACTTCCATCCTAATAGGGCAGCCAAGGGATTTAAGTGCCAGATAAAAAATCTAACTAGGGAGTATGATCAAGGAGGTTATTAGGTATATTTTTTTTCCAAGACACATAGTACAATTAAAAGTGCTAAAAACATTAGTTCTGCACAGGACCTGCATCTTCAAAGGAAAATTAGAGGAGAGTTAAAATGAAATTTCAATGAGGACGACTTCAGATATCAGGGCCCATAAGGGTGAGAAATGAGATGTTTATAAGGAGGAGAAAAGTACTAAAAACACTTGTAGGCTTATGGGTAATGTAAAGACCTAAAGAATGCAAAGTGTGATGCTACACGAAGTGACTGAGCCAGAGGCATGACTGTGACTGCAGCAAGCACAAAAAAGGACTGAACCAGACTATAAACATTCTCAGAGCAATAGAAAATCTTTTAGTTAGGAAATGGAATGGATTATTTAGTTAAATACTGAAGTCTCTCATGCAGTGATGCTGTCCAATTTGAACCCATAATAGTCAAGATATCAGAAAATTGTGGTAAATAAAGAGAAGAGCTGATCTGACTGGAGTGGAGGAGTTGTTTATACAGCAGTTGGAGCAGTGACTGAGGTTAATACTCACAATGGAGGAGTTGCCTCAGCTATGAATTTCTCCCCCAAAACAAGTAACTGGCTCATAGACATAAACAAATTTCATGCAGAGTTAACAGTGCTCACTCTTTGAGTAATATAAATCTCTTGTTCAACCAAAGTAAATGTTTTCAATACCAAAACTTAACCTACACAGGCTGGAGGGTTTGAGCCCACAGGAGATGGATATTGAGGCTTGATTTGTTTGGCATGGGCAGTTCTCCTTTCCGTGAGAGGTCACAGGCTGCATCTGCAAACACTGAACTGCTGCTGCTGCAGGGAACATAAGGACACTGCTGATTACCCCTGAAATCCCATCTCTACCTTGTAGGTATTCATCTTGCTCATCACCAGGCTTCTCTGTGTGGGGTGGTCACCTGAATTTCCCTTTGCAGTCAGGAGACAAAAATACACATCTCCAGGATGCATTTCCCCTGAGAAAATCCCTATGTCTGGTACTAGCAGGGTCTGTTTCCTTCTGCTGAGAAACTGTGTGGGCAAGCCACATGGAGCCTTCCTATTGTGTAAAAACTGACTTTTCATGTGGGAGTGACCAGTGTCAGAGGGAACAGAACAGTCCATGGGGCTCCCTGGAGTATTCCCAGCCACAGGGGCAGGGAGGACTTGCAGGCAGCCCAAACTCAGGGTGAAGTAATATTGCTCACAAAATATGCTGTGGATACCAGTTCTTCATAGGATATTCTATCAGCCCTGGGAGCAGGGGAAGAAGAGAGGTTGGGTTTTGCTAATTCCCAATAAATTTGCATTTCCTTGCTGTACTAAGGAATTGCATAGCCATTCTGAGATTTGTCTGATAAAACCACTATATGATCACAAAAAAAATTGACTTCATGATTGGTTTTTTATACCACCTTCTTGTTGGGAATTGGTGTCTGCTGTCAATACACATCCTTGATCTTTTGTGTGCTAGTGGCTGGGGGTAAAAAAGGAGCATATTTCTCTTTATCTTTGTTATTTTGGTTCTACCCAGTGAAGCTTTCAGCTTCATCAGATAATGTCCACATGCTCTCTCTGTTGTGCTTTATTTACCTGAAGTCCAAACATTCTCTTGCAGTAGATCTTGCTTTTTCTCCCACCCATTTTGCTTCTAATAAAAATAATTATGGCTTTTTTTTTTCCAGCAGTAAAAATAGCTAATGAAAACAAATGAAGAGAAGAAACAGTAGAAGCCAAATGATCACAAAAGCCAAGTGTCTCCTGTCTTGCTGAAAGGGAGGGAGGAAGAGTATTCTTTAATCCAAACTTCATGGTTCTCTGTTACATTCAAGCTGTGAGGTAAATGTTCCCTGATGAGCAATTAGCAAAAAATCTGAGACTTGGAATCTTAAATCATACTTGTCTCTGATCTACAGGGTTGAGAAGTGTGTCAGGGCATCAGAAGCTGCAGACATCACCTTAATGAGATCTCCTGCTTAACTGTAAAACTTCTTTGAAGAGTTTGATCCCAGGGTGTGCTGGGAGCCTCCTGAGCAAGCTTCATTCCCATCAAGGCAGCACTCCTCAAGGATCTTCAGCCCTCTTCACCACACAGAATACTGACTGATGGAAAGGTCCTTCCTTTACCCACGACAGGAACAAATGCAATGATGACATTTTTGTCAGATTTCTGTCTAACGTGCTCTCAAAGAATGAGAATCTCTTGCTCATTCTGGGCAATCCACACTGGTGACCAACTGAATTTATCATCAGCAAAAATTCCCTATTAACTTCATCCTTCCTTTGAGCAAGGAACTTAAGCCGATTATGTTTCGTCCAAGGTGCTCCCTGTCCTCTTTGCAATGATTTTTGTCATGTGTAGGTTGCACAACAAATAGTACAAAACTCCTGGGGTTATGTTGAGAGTCTAATGAATGGAAAAAAAAATTGAAGAATATAACTACACTGCAGCATCCAAAACAACTACAGGACCTTGTTAAAAAGAAAATAAAGAAAATAAGAATTGAGTTGATTGGGTCACTACAGAGTGAAGCCATTAACCCAAGCAAGTATGAGTTAATTGTTTGAAATTAACTAGTTAATTAACTAGGACTAGTTTCTATCTAAGCATACCTTTCCGAAAGAAAATAACCAAGCAATTAGAAGAAAACCCCCAAATGAAATAATCAAGCAAGATATAAAGCAAGAAAATTAGAATTAGAATTAAGAGATTCAGAGAAAATTAAAGGATGATTCAAAGCTGACCTAGGTGTATGCACTGTCTTTATGCCAACACTGAAGTGATTTTAAAGAGCTGTAAACTCAATCATGTATTCAGAAAACAGAGCTTGTTGCTTGTGCAACAGCTGCTTTCCAAAATGTGTTCCAAGGACTTACAGAGCTAGAGCTAAATAAATTCACAGGCTGCACAAATGGATTGAATTTTGAACTCTAATTGATGTCTCATGGCATTTGGATCTCTTAGAGATAGAAAAAACCCAATATATATAGACCAAGTTGCCACAGCAGTGTTTCTACAAACTACTGTTCAGGATGAGATCTCAAAGCAGCTCAGCCATTAGACAGCAACAGAAATTAGGTACAGAAAAAAGAAGTCAAATTATTCAGCTTTCCTTCTACGTAAACCTTACACCTGTTTTCTTTTTTAGGAAAAAAAAAAAAAACAATCCACAAATCAATGTTACCCTGATTTAAAAGTACCACTTCCATTGATTGCAGAATACAAATATCTGTATTGATTATTCTACCTCCCAATCCTCCTTGCATTTCAAACCTTTTCTGACTCTGTGTACCTTTCAAACCTGAATACATGTTGACTAATTAGTTGGTCAGAGAAGTAAGTTGCATCTGATCAAAATTTTGTCCTTCTTCTTCCATGCCATTTACCTTTGACCAGACACCTGAATTTTGTCCCACTTTGATGGAGGGAACAGGAGAGAACTGCCAGGTTAAGAATCAGGAGAATTCTGACATTCTAAATCATCTTCAAGAAACTGCAATGCAGGTATAAATTTGGTGTTTCTTTCCTCCAAATTAAGTAGAAATCAGGATGAAAAAATTACTGCCAATTTAGAACATAAGTCTGAGATGCTATAAAGTGGAATATAATATCTCCACAAACCAGAAATGTGGGAGACTGGCATAGCTGTAGGCTGGACAAAAGTCATAGAATCATAGAGTGATTTCAGTCGGAAGAGACCTCAAAGGTTGTCTAGTTCCAACTAGATGATGAGAGTGAGAAGGTACCTTTGAAAATTTGAACATTAAACAACAGTTTAAAGCCATTATTGCTTGTCCTGCCACTCCAAGACCTTGTCCAGAGTCAGTCTCCAGCCTCTTGGAGCATCTTCAGGCATTGGAAGCTGTCAATGTTCCCTTGGAACCTTTTCTTCTCCAGATGAGCACCCACAGCTCTCCCAGCCTGTCTCCACAGCAAAGATTCTCCAGCCCTCTGAGCATTTTCGTGGTCTCCTCTGGACTTGCTCCAACAGCCCCATGTCCTTCTTATTTTGGGGACCCCAGATCTTGACACAGCTGTGCAGGTGGGGTCTCACCTGAACAGAGCAGACAGGCAGAATCCCCTCCCTTGACCTGCCAGGGCATGGTTGGTTTCTGGGCTGCCTGTGCACTTTTCTGGGTCATGCTGAGCTTCTTTTCAGCCAATTTCCATCAAATGTCAATCATACTGATTTAAGTGGTACCTTGCAAGTTATTCATTATATTGTTTTGCTTATACTCAATAAATTATAGCAGCTAATTAAGTCATCAATTTCAGCACTGCTACCTGTCCCTTGTTGCCCTGGAGGTCCTTTTGTTATTTGGGGGAAGTGGAGAGTGCAGGGGGGAAGATGTAGAGAAACAGCACATCCAGGTTTTTGTTGAGCAGCACTTATATGGGTACCATAAAAGAAAACTGAATGCTGCATTCAATCTCTCCTCTGTCTTTTCTCTTTAGCAGTTAGTCTCTTCTTTCATTATTTAAACTTAAAGCATTTTAAAAATCACTGGAAATGGAAACTGTGTATAAAACTCTTCTTACAATTTTTTCATGAGAGAAAAATGCCATCCTGTTGTACGGAGTTTTCATGGGCAAACCATTTTTGCAGGAAGAAAATACGGTTTTTCAGTTTAAAAAGACCCAGGTGAAGTGATGCTAACTGTATCAGCTCCACTCAGGACATGGGATCAGAATTAATGTCTACCTTAGGTAAAAAGGGGGTTGAATCTGGGCACAAATATTGGGGGATTCCAAGTCCAAAACAGGGACTTTCACACAAATGCCAACATGATGGAAGGTGGCCAACTGCTTAAGAACAGCAAGTCACACAGGGACCTAAATACTGATACCAACATCTTCAATATATCCCCTTCCAGTGCTCCAGCCACCTAAACACCAAATGGGGAAGGAGGCACAGCCTCTGTCTGGCTGGAATGTGGCTTAGAGCCAAGCACATCCAAGCGCACCCAAAGGCCACCAGCTCAGTGTTAGAAAACCCAGAGGCTTCTCATCAGTGCAGAATAATCTGTAAGGCTCCAGAATGGTTGGAAAGAAACAACCATGGGAGCTTGTGGGGCTTTTGTCTGGCTGCTTCTGACTCATACAAAGTCAGCTACCAAGTTTTGGGAAAAAGACTAAATGTGAAAGTCAAAGTGTGTGAAAAAATATATATACATAGAGTTTATGTCATATTATTCAGCCAAGATGCTAAGTACAGCTTTATTCCTCAGCAGACATAATTTCATTTGCTGGACTTGGAGGCAAAGGAAGGCTTTTATTAGAAAATTATATTGTCTGTAATCCAACATTCTTGTACTGAGAGAAGACAACACACCATAAATCTAAATATATGTGTTTAAGTGTTTTAAAGTAGCAAAAAAATTATAGTCATTTTTCTATTTATCACAGCCACGAAAATACGTCAGCCAACTGACTCCCACCAAACAAGAATGAAATAGATTTTCCATTTTTTATGCATAAGAACCCTTTACATCCCTTCATCCCACACCCGTGTAATGATCTGTTCCTTTTTTATTCTTATATTCATTTATTTTTCTCTCCACATAGGCAGATATTCCATGCTTTGAAACATCTACTTCTACTACTACTACTGGGCATATAGACCATTAATTAAATTTTATCTTTATGCTTTTTTTTTTTTTTTCAAACTGTTGGGCATCTCTCTATACTCAATATGCAACTTATTTTTCCTCAGGAGAATATGTGTCTTATTTGCAATGCAGGAAAATAATACAGTACATTCCATTCTTCTCACAGCTCTTCTAAGAGTACAAAGCCATCTTCCAATTATTTTTCTGGGCTGAACTCAGTTTTATTTACTCTCCTTCTCTCCCAAGAGAGTTGCAACCACACTTTTGTACTGTTTCCTTTATTTGTTGTCTACCCTGCTGTAAAGATGATTGTTTTTCAAGGCACGGTGAGAAAAGGAGAAAATTCAGATTGAGATAGCCCTGAAAGCTTTATTTGTCTGAAGGAACTTGCTTTGGAATTCTTTTCCTCAGTGACCAACACTCTTCACTCTGAGTTGGATCTACCCTTCTCTAATTTCCTCTGTTGTCCTAAGAAACAAGGAACTGCAAAGACTTTACTCCCATAAGGAAATATTTGTCTTTCCTTGGTGAGCTGTGCAGGAAAAGATATATCCCCAAGAGAGACCCTACATGAGGTGCTCAGTACAGGTTGGACACAGCCTTGTTTCCCAGTCCAGCAAAGAAACAGACTGGGACCCATGGAAGTGATGTCAACTCAACAACATCACTGAGAAACGCAGAGAGGGTGTTGGAAAGGGCTTATTTTGAGTATGGTGGGCATTTGGCTCCACCAGGCTGTTTTATCCATATTTCTTGAACCTACACTCCTGGGGAGATCATCTGTGCTCAGATTGTTTGGTTTAAAAAAAAAGCATTTGAGATGGCTCAATGCAATATACTGAGCAAATATTTTTCTTAATGAACAATCTGGCAAAAGCGAACATATTTCTACTGGAAAGAAAGCTCAGTTTTAGAGAATATTTGCAGTAAAAAGTCAGTAAATGATTGTAGATTCTTTTGCAGAAATGTGACCCTTTAGAAAGTATTTTCATTTCTTTGCTTTGAAATATATTATTTTTTTTGCTGTTGGAGATAAGATGAAAAGTTTTCAGCCTTGTGCAGACACAAAAAAGAGGATTTTCTGTGTATGAGCTCTGTGAAGATTTCAGTTTTCTGCATCCAAATTTGAAATGATCAAGGGTTATCCTTTGGTCATGAGAAATAAGCCGTGCATTAGTCAGCTCAGTGGAGGAGTTGACTGCCTTTATAACCCCCATTTCCTTTTTGCCATCCCAGAAAAGGTTATTTGTGCAGCCCCCATGGTAATGACTCTGCCTGACATTTCAAGGCACATCTAACAAACACCAGCACAGAGACACAACCCTCTCAGCACAGTTTCAGGCCATTGATTTGTCTCCATCCACAGTAACTAACTTCAATGTCACAAGGATTAATTAATCAATGTTGGTAAACTGGTTGTAGGGTGAAATTTGGTTTAGAATGTTTTGTTTGAATTGGTTTGTTTCTACACCCAGGTTTGTTTTGATTTTGTTTGTTTGTTTATTTTTTCTTTTTGTTAAAAGCATGATAGTTTTTGTCTTGTACTTGAAAAGGAAAATAAAAAACAGGGTCTTAATGCAGTCCTAGTCCTACAAAATCAGTGAAACATTTGTCTTACCCAAAGGACAAGCCCTTTTGGAAGTCATACTGAAGTAGAAATGTCCAGATTGTTTTGGGATGAAAAATGTGTCGTGAAAGAGACTATGAGCTATTATGACACAAAATAGAACTATACAGGCACTGGGCTCTGAAACATTGCTTCTCATAAATGTACAGAGAAAAAAACCCTAAAACAACTTAAACTGGAAAATTATTCTTTCCATTGTAAATATATTATAACTGACATAATTCTCACTGTTTTGATATCCCTTAAAGAAAAGTTTAGTGTCCCAAATTTACAGTGTACCATTAGACGATTTTTTTAAGTTAGTTACTGTCTCAACAGAATCAGAATCACTGGATCACAGTGAGATTTTCGTTTCTCCGTTCAGACAAAAGTGTAATGATTTTTCCGTCTCTTGCCTCTGTAATTTAGCATATATCTGACAAAGGTATAAAGTGTTGTTGAGGGAGAACAGAATTTTCCACCTATTTTGTTGTAGGTTGTAATGGGTCCACTAAGAACAGGACAATCAACTTTGAGTACAGTAGTAAAGAGAAAAAAGAAACTGAGAGAAATCAATGTTTTCAGGCTTTATTGTGAAAAACTGGAAAAAAATAAACACAGGGGATGATAAGCCCGGGCTGGATGAGGCTCTGAACAATCTGGTCTAGTGGAAGATGCCCCTGCCTTAATGCCTTTTCAGACTCAGACCACCATGTGATTCTGTGATAAAATTCCAGGCCAGAGAAGACCAGGGAGAGTTTTACCATTCACTTCAATGAGGTCAAGTACATACCCAGTGTCCTCTAAAATCTGATGCTGAAGCATCTTACAAGACACATTCTTGTAGGGGCTATCACAGAAAATAACCTTTGCAGCAGAAAAAGCATCATGATCAAAAGTGCAAAGATATTATTTATTCCTGGAGAAGTCTGCCATGCTCTCTTCTTTGTACCAAAGCCAACAAATAAAATCTTGAGAGAAAATAAGAAAAATAAAATCCAAAACCACAGCAGCAGAATACTCCTGAAGAGAAGGAAGCTGCATCACCTTTAGATCAAAACTCCAAGCAAACCTGCATTCCAAAGGGAATGACTAAGGGATTCAGCCGTGTCAGAGGGATTATTGTCCCACCTCCCCATGATCCTCACTTCAATTCCCTCCAGTATTTGTTCAAAAAGCCATGTGTGTAGCTCAGAACAAGACACTACTGCAATTTTTCTGTAAATGGATGTTTTAAAGAGTGTGCTACAGACAGTGTGATGAGAGGAGGGTGACACCATTCCCAATGAATTTGACTTTATGTAACTGAGAATCAAATTTAGTCAGGTACCATGAGGCAGCTCTTGGACAGCCACTGGCTGTGGTGCAGCCAACATTTGGGCTAAATAAAAGTGAAACAGTGTCAAGCAATCAATTTAGAAGTTTTATTTATGGCAGCAATGATTAAAACCTTATGACAAGTTGAACAGCGGAAAGGCTTTAAACATTTCTGAGCAGCCCATGGATTAAACTCCAAACAGCCCATGGCAGCAGCAGATTCGACTTCTAACCTCATTACACAGGCTGAAAGGTGATTTAAACTTTTAGGAAGAAAGGAAGAGGGGAAGATAGGAAAATAGAAATAAAGAGAACAGATTTGGGTCAGCACCTTTGGGGCCCAACACCATCCCAGGTCTGGTTCTTGTGATGACAGGAGCACTCCTAGCCCCTCAGTTCTGCTATTTTTCCTCACACAAGCACATTTTTATATTCTCAGACTTCTCAGAAGGGATTGAAGGGCTCTGTATCCAACTTGTTTTTAGAGAAAGTTACCTGAGGTAAGGAAGCTGGTCTCAGAAAATCACTGTCCTGCCTCCCCAAGACTCTCTTTTCAAACCACACCTTGTCTGGTTGGCATGACAACATTCCTGTTCTCTCTGCTGAGTGTTTGAGGCATTGACTCTTTCTGGTTTACATTAAGTCTTCCAGCTTGTCACCCTCCCACAGCCATCATTCTCATTTAGCATTTTTTTCATTAAGGGTAGTAAGAAACACTCTACCTGAATTCTGTTCTCCTGATGCTGTTGGATCTTCCCATTAGATTTATGCTGTAAGAAGGATTTTTCTTCTTGAAGGAACATATACATAATAATAATCATATCTTGCTTTTTCAGTTCTGACTTATGTTTTGGCTGTTTAGACAAGAAAACAGCAGAAATATCCTCATAAAACTTCTGTCACACAGTTTTGTTCCCATGTCAAATTTGTATAAAGACTTCACTGTCTATTTTCTGTCTTCTTCCTTTCTTTCCTCTGGGGGATGTAATCAATATGAATCAATATAATCCCAGAAAGATTAGTTTAACTATACTGTACTTCTCAGCAGTAAAAGTTGGTACAGATTATTTAATCATCTGTGACAACATTTTTGGAGTTATGAGCAAGGAAAACACAAAAACTATTCAAACAGTGAAATGCTCATTGCCTTCCTCTAAGCTGATTGATCGACAACCTGAAATAAGAACTTCCCCAACTTTTCAGGCAGAAGAATCAGGGGTGGAAAAACTACTGGAAAGAACCAAGTCAATGTTCTTACAAACTTCAACAACTCCATAGTATGGAGAAAGAAATGCAGGGAGGACTGAGTCATGGCTTTGTGTTCTTTGGCTCTAAAGTGGAAAAATTCTGTGTAATCCATTCATTTAGTGTGCAGACTGGGGGAAAACTGTCAAGCATGCTTGTTTGCAATACTAATATGAGGAATTAGTTCATTTGCAGCATTTTGGCAGAATCTTCTGGCTCAGCAGAGAACCTGAGTACATGCTCACTTTTGGTAAATTTTCTGTTGTGCAGTTAAAGAGTTAAGGACATGCTTGAGGCTTGGGACAAACAGAAATCATTATGATTATGAAATCAGCATGTGACTGCCCATTCTACTCCCAGCAATGCTGAACCAGAATGGATCACAGGTTGTTTGACTGCTGTTATTTTCATGTGGTCACATGTCCTGAGGTTCTCCATAAATTTTTATCTAGTTGTGAATTTCCATTCAACCCTTCCTGTCAACTTTTGGGGGCATTTTCTAACATTCTTAGTACCATCAAAATCTCAACCAATCCCACAAACATTAATTCAAGGCTTCATAAATTTATTAAAGGGATTTCATGATGATCTGGTACTTACAGAACTTTGAATTGGATGTGCTTTTCATGCCCTTTTATTTTCACATCATTTTATTCCAGTAAGCTGTGGCTACCATTGGTGCCTAACCTTCATCTAAAAAATGTAGTTCCTGGATCAAGTATTCAGTCTCAGCAGGAGGCACTTCATTAAACTGATTAGTTCTCTTCCCCTTCATCAAACCATGATTGATCCCACTGTAGACCTGGCTTTGTGTGCCCAAGAATGGAAAAATTACATATTTTCTGGGGACTGGTGTGATTCAGATGCTCAGAAAGGAAATTCTGATTGAAATCTACACTCAGACTTTCTGTCTGATGTTTGTTCAGACCATTGGCTTTCTACTACATTATTTGATGGCAACACAAAATCCAAGGGATGAGACCCAGCACCCTGAGTACGTCATTAAAGGGCCAAAGTCAGACTTTTTTTGCTTACTTAATTCTCATGATAAAATTTGAATTCTTTCCTGTCTTTTTCAGGAAAAATGGTGAATCTTCCACCATAAAATCGGGTAATCTGATGGGCAGGGCAGAACAGCTTGAACCTGTTTCACACTAATCCAGAAATCAGTCCCAGGTCTTGTAATGAGGAATTGTGAAAACCCTGGGTGACAGCCCTGCCTTCATTTTAATAACTGTGAGTCTTCATTAACTCAGTCCTCTGCTCCATCTGATCCTCTGCAGGCAGAAACTGCAGAGCTGGTCACAGAATCCAAGTTTGAGTGTAAATTAAGTGAACAGAGGTGACAGAATCTGAATGCCTGGTATGGACTGACATGGACTTTACCCATAAAATTAAAGCCTGATTGCAAATTTTATTTTTTAATTAATTTTTTACTGCTATTATTTTTTTTCAGTCCCTAACTCTGATCACAGTGGCTGGTTTCAGCTCAATTTTCAATAACAGTGAGTGTCTCAGAAGTCACCAAAACCAAAGAAACCCAGTAAAGGGAGGGCTGAAGATCAAATACTGGTAAGTTTACACTCTAAGATAACTTGGTGAACTAGTGGATCAAGGAAAAGACAGAAATCCACAGTAAAGCAGGTTACATTAGTTCTGATGCCCACAGGACTACTTAGTTATTGTGATGCCTGAGTTAGAGGTCTCTAATCAGCTTCCTCTCTAATTGGATTGCACAACTAATTGGGGAAGCAAGGGCAGGAGCTGAAGCCCAAACCACTCTTTAGGGATCTCTCTCCCTATGCATTAAGCTCTCAACTTCTGTCCCTTTTCTAATGACACCAGCCAGTGCTGCTGTTAATACTCAGAGGAAAATTAATGAACAGTCGTGATGCTCTTTTACTGAAGATATTCTGTGTATTAAGATCACTCTAAGTCCTTAGTGTCTTTTCATTTTCAATCTGAAGTCCACAGGACTCAATGGAAAATAAAGACAGAAAAAAAATATTAAATCTTTCTCCCTGAAAAGTCTTCTACTTTCAATTATTTTTTATTTCAAACTGTGACCAGAAAAAATTCTTCCCCTGAAAACAGAGGTTGAAAAATCCATTTCAGGATTTTTCTTTATATTTCAAGTAAAAATTTAGCTTCCTGGATGCTTGTTTTGAAGAATACTGTCAGAGATTTTGGTGGGTTTTTTGTTTGTTTATTTATTTGGGGGTTTGTTTGTTTGGGGTTGTTGTGGTTTTAGGTTTTTTGTGTGTTTTTAATTTGATTTGGTTTATTTGGGTTTTTTTTTGTTTGTTTGTTTGGGGTTTTTTTGCCAACAAAATGAAGACAGGAGATCTTTTTGGACAGCTATATATTTTGCTAACAGTTTATTTTCCATCAAAAACCAAATCCCATGCCAAATTCCCAACTGGATCTCAGAGAAATCTTTCTGTGGGAGTTGCAGCCATGCTAGCAATATATAAAAGGAGCAGTGATGTTACACAGTTGGGCAAAGCTTTATCACAGGAAAATGAGCCTGTAGGACATGGTTTTCTGTCTGGGTGATATCTGGAGCGTGTCTCTAACTGGAATGAGCACTCAGGAGGGCTCAGAGTTGAGAAGGTCTCACACAGTTTGTGTCCCTTGGCTGTGTCCTGCAAAGTCTTATCACGTCTTCATTCTGCACCACTTCCTCCCATCAAAGACATTAAATAATCTCTCATTTTTAGTGAAAATGCTAATAATTGTTTCAGCATAGGCATGTTTGAGTGGAGTTGCCAGAGAATGTCACCAAAATGTGAGTCCTTTCCAAATTCCCATTTCAGAAGTCTAACATGCTATGGATAATGAAAGCTCTTGGACAATATAAGTGACTTCATACTGTTAATTGTAAAATAGTTTTCATAGTGACATGCAGCAGAAGGCATGGGTAAAAGGCTACTGAAAATAATATAACTGTAAGGGACGAAATTAAAAGGGTTTTTGCTTGAAATTTAGTCTCTTGTTTGATTTATTTTGTTCAGTGATACAAAAATCAGCAGGAGAGCATTCAGCACTTTAGAAGTAGAAGTTTTCTTCTGCAAACTCTGCAATTTGGTTCAAAATGCATAGTACATTTGAAACCTCAAGCTAGCCAAAGTACAAAACACTGACTCTGAATTTCAATCTGATCATTGTCCTACAGGACATATTCTTTTTAAGAAAAATTTCCAGTGTTGGTTTAGAAATATTATCACAGGACCAGGAAAATTGCTTTTCCCATTGTGATTTCCACTACAACAAAACTCTGTATAGGCTGCCCAGTATGGGGATCTACCCAGTATGGTATGTGTGTGTGTTCAGAAATGGGAAAATAAATATTTAATATCAGGCAATTATCACAACAGAAATTCTTAATTTTGCTACAAGCGAGAAGAATATGGCTATGGGTGCATTTAAAAGATATTTTAAAGCACATGAAAACAGTAAAATAATCAAGGTCCCAGTTTTCCTGTTTTCAGGCGTTTCCTTACAGGGTATTCAGTGATATACAACTCCCAGCACACACTCTCCTGGAATCTCAGACTGCTAAAGCTGCATGGCCTTTGTTTTTTTCCCAGTTTGTAGTTAAACCACTGAGGAATTCCCTATCATACAGAAAGAGGGGGGAATAAACACTGGATGCTGTAGCAAGCATTTAGGATACCTGTAAAAGCCTTTCACACACTGTGCTGCTGCTTTTTCCTAAGGATGCTCCTGTTCTGCTGCACCCAGTTCAGTGTCTCTGGGCTCTGCCTTGGTTTTGTGAGAGCTGGTCTGTCTCTGCAGCTGGCATCACCTCTCAGGGCAGGGTGTGCCCAGGGTGTGGTGGGAGCAGCAGCAGCAGCAGCAGCAGCGGCAGCAGCAGCAGCAGCAGCAGCAGCAGCCTTCCCTCCAGACTCCTCACCCTGCAAAGCAGCAGCAAGGTCCTCAGGCTCAGCAGCTCCTGCAGTCCTGAAATCTGCCCATCCCGTCCCAGCTTTGAGAGATGAACATGCCCAGCCCCTGTGGGAGGCTCTCCACAAGCCTCTGGGTCCTCCAGCCAGGGGCACAGGGCTGTGAGAAGCTGCCTGACCTCTTTAACACATCCCTTGGTACAGATTTCAAGTACAGCACATTCCATGAGTGCGGTGAGCACTTCCTTAAAATCAAGATGTTTCTCATTCTGATTATTTCCATTTTTTTAAACCATTTCCAGAACTTCCCTCCTCCATCTATTAGAAAAACCTTTCCTACAGATCAGATTGTATCTGTGGATGGTCCTACCAAGGTGTGTGAACACTCACCTTCACTTTTAGCTATCACCTTCTCCTCCTAGACGAAAAAAGAACATTGTTAACATTCACAGCAAACAATTCTAGGACATTGTTTTAAAGGGCAGGTTGAGTAAAGTAGTTTGATCATAAAACCACATAATCTGGCTTAATTTATTCCTAATGGGTAAACATGTAAGTAAGAAAATCCCCTAACTAAAAATCAATGAGCTCCAACTGATAAAAAACCACGTCAGAAATTCCATTGCATAGGGGCACACAAGAGAGGAAAGACCACACACAAATATACAAGACTAAAATGACATGCATAAATGAGACCAAAACTCCATGTACACGTGATTCTGTGCAATTAATGGCAAAGAGGGTGGGAGGATGGAATGTCTGATTTTTAACTGTGGGTTGAATGGACCTGCAAGACACCTCAGGGATTTGATAGCAGGTGTGTGACCAGCAAAACACTCAGAAATGTTGATACAAATCAGTGACAGCAGCATGGGCAGTGCAGAGGGAAGACACATTACAAAGACATCAGGTAAATAAGGTACCTGTAGCTGCAAGCACTGCTCAGTCTTCTGGGACTGAAATGCCCTGACTAAACATGCACAGGATAATTTTTAGTATCAGCAGCAGGATTATGGCAGTGACTGTGACAGGCTTAGGGAGATTAGAAAGATAGAGCAGACAAAACTAGGTGCCTTGCTGACCCCTTCAGGTAACAGGTTGAAACCTTGAAAGGAAATTTAGCTGAAATTGTTCTGTTAATGCTGTTGTAGGAGCCATAAATACGCTGAAAGGAATTCAGAGGCTCCCAGTTTCCAAGCTCAGAACAGAGTGATGTGTTAAAGAAGCCCAGCTCCTTCTCTTCCTAAAAGCCAGAATAGCTTGCAAAAACAATGCAAAAGCACATATTTGACAACATGATCACACTTGAAGGGATCCCAGCAATTCTGAGTCTAGAATCTCAGTGAGCTTTTCTGGAGTTTATTTTCTTTTGATCTCCTACTGAAAAAAATGTCCAATTTATATCCCAAACTGCTGTTTTATTGTTATTTAAACTGTCAATCTGAAGAGATTAAATCTGCCCCTATAAAATCTGTTCCCATCCTTACTCATCAGCAGACCCAAACTCAAACACATGCCAGCCTTCAAGGACAAAATAATTTCTCAAGATAACTTTTCAGAGAGGTGATCTTTGGATTTATGATCAAAAGCTTCACTGACACCATGAGCATTTATGGAACATCTTCTCCAGTGCATTCTGAGGCCTTTATGCAGCATTGCTTCCTGTAGTGGTACACCTGATGGAAAGAACTCTTCCATATCTGGATTTTGAGACCTTTATTGCACATCTAAGGACTAGCTTAGCATTTCAGTATTTTTAAAAATTCGTTTCAGTTCATACAGAGAGACTTTTTCACGACAGTCCACAGGTCTGTCTCTAAATTAGCATTTTTCAAGTAGTTAATGGTAGTTAGTGCATAGTTGTTGTTATGGGGATCATGTGTATGGTTGTGATCAGGGCAGGACAATCAATTATTTCTTTTCCTACACCTGTTCCAGGATCACTGTTCTGTCAGAACAGAAGACAGGCCTGTGTCTTACTTTGTGGTGTTTATTTAAGTTGTATTCTTCCCTGGATGGATTTTTTTCTCCAAGGACAAAGGGACGCTGCTTAGACTTTCTTCTATTACAGCTTGTAAAAATCAAAATAAATAAATCATGGGCTTCTTTCATCTTTAATTTCTGTTCTTTGGCCATTTACAGTTCTTGGTGACATGATGGATGCTATCACTGTTGGAAAATGGCAAGGAAAACTTATGCTTGTGTTTAGCTGCTTGGATATCTCATTAAACTCAAGAGAATTGTGACAAAACACTGATTTCTTGACAAGGAAACTTTTTTATGCCTTAGTCTTGTTGAAACTCTCATTTATAAAATATCCATAAATCTGAGTAAAGCTAGGAGGAGTTTCTCCTGAGGTATCACTGGCTGAAAACAGCATTGTCAGGGCACCCAGATTTGCACCTCTTACATCTCTGATCTCTGATGTGTGTCCTGATCACAGCATAGAGGAAAGAGTCTTTTGTTTGAACCCTGGAACCTTTGATTTGAACCTTGGAAGGGGAAAGGTAGAAGGCAACTATTCATAAATATCACATATCAAGAAGTCCTTTTCTCATTTTTATGCAAAGTAAAAAAACAACGAACCAAAAACCCAAACTGCTTGAACTTCCTTACTGTGTTGGAAAACAATTGTGAGTGACCTTGACCTTGACTCCAGAACCAGGGAGCCCTCAGAGACAATCTCTTGCTGTCTTGAGCCAGTCCTCCCCACATATTGACAGGGCTGCAAAAACTTTATTAAGCCTGTCTTGTGAATTCAGAACTACTCAAGTTAATTCATTTTATTCGAGCAAGATGTGTTCTGCCTTAAGATGATTCTGGATGTACAAGTATATGAAGAAAAAATGAAAGTAATCATGGCTCCTCCTACTCCCAACTTTGTAAACACTGGAGTTTATAAGAAAAAAAAAAAAAAAAACAAAATATTTTACCAGTAAGAATAAATATCCATGTGGCAATTTGCAGTCAATGCCTAATTCTCAAAAATCAACAGAAGGAAAGATTGTTTGAGAAAAGTAATTTTCTAAGTTCACCAATATGAATAAGCAAGTTACTACTGCCTACTATCAGGGTGAATATGAACCTGTCAAAATAACAAAGCCTTATAGCAGTGCAAATAATGAAGGGAAAACAATAAAATGGCTAAAGCTTGATAGCCTTCACCTGCTCTTTTCCCTGAGAAAGTTAAAGGAATGGAAAAAATGCAAACAAAATGCAGTTCTGCTGTGGGCTAGGAGTGATGGAGACATTAAAATAAGACCTTTATTTGCAGTCTGGCTGCACCAGAACTTGTGCCTTGATGTCTGTGACACCTCCTGCTCTGATTTCTGTCACCAAGGCTGCAGGCAAACTGGATGTGACATGGCAGAATTTGAATGTGAGACGTTCACATTACAGCAGTAAGAGTGCAGATGTAAATGCCATGGTGGTGCTTTAATGCAGTTTAACCCAGCTCTGTAAAAATGCAGTGGTTAACGAGGAGCCTCGTTCTGTGCAACACAAGGTGCTGCTGCTCAGCTTTGAAAGCTGCTAGGAGCACACAGATCTGCCTGTGCTCCTTCGTGGCTTGTGTTTGCATGTTATTTATTTCCTTGGCCTTGGAAGTAAGCTGTGCAAGACATAAATTTCACCATGAAAATGAAAAAAACCCAGCTATTTTCACACTTTCATCAGCTGTCCCAGCAGCTTGTAAAAGAGATCTGACATGCAGCTTGCTGGTGGTGCTGCATTCTGATAGCACAGAGCTGGCAGGGTCACTCCTGCTTTCTGCAACATGAACATTGGAATCTGTATTTTTTTTCCCATTTTTGTCAGAGTGCTGTTCCCCACAATCCAGGATTTTCAGTGTGAACACCCATGTGCACGCAGGTGCTCTTGTTCATGTGGCTCAGTGTGTTTGCACCTGTTGCATCAAGGCTTTTGGTTTTTTGTCTACAGGAACAGAAATCCCCTGCTTTAATTACATGCTGCATAAAGTGGGAAGCTATTAAATGAGAAAACAGCACCTCTGTTCCTGTTGTCTTATCCTCCAGGGGCTCCAGAGCTGAACTCTGCTTGGCTCCAGCTCCTGCAGCCCATCAGCCACGCTCACTCTGCTGCAGGTTTCAGCTCAACACAGAGCTGACCCCTCTGCAGTCTGCTCCCCTTCACTCTATTTGGTGGCCTCGTGATGAACATTATTCAACAAAATGGATAATGAAAGTTTGTATCTCCTCAAGGCAAGAGGAAAATTAAATAATGATGTAAAGCAAAAGATTGATTAAATTATCCTGAGCTTTTCAAGGCACAAGACCTTTCATCATGGAAAGGTTTTGTGGGAGACCTTCAGGCCAGGTGAGATGTCCTAAAGCATCTCTAATGTACTAGAAACTTTGCATTTACATGCAATTCTCAGAATCTTCTGTTTGTACCATACCAAAGCATTCAGAATTAAGGTAAAAACATGTACACAATTTAATAAATTTGCATCAGTAGAAGTTGTCTGAGCAAGGACAAAACTTCTTTCTTTTTTGACCTTGGAATTTGGAAGCTGATATTTTGACATTGCCACCAACTCCAGCAACATTTTAACTTAAATTGGCAAATTAATCCAAAATTGGAGGGATTAAATAATCTAAAAATGAAACACTTGAAATAACATAGATCACTTTGGTGACTGCAAATAGTCCCAGGAATATTGTTGATATTTTCACTTGTTGCAGTACCCATTTCCTCCTTCCTACTCCCAGCATTTATTCCAGTTATAGCAAGATCTTTTCCACATCTCTTCTCACTGATGCTCATTTTTCAGCATGGTCAATGAGTGAGAAGCAGATTTTTCACCAGGGTCGAGAATTAATTATGACCATTTTTACATCTGAAAATTATGGAGCTTCCTGTGACATCAGAGACTGTCTGTAAGAAAAAAAATGAGAAACCAATGAAACAAGAAAACCAATGAGAAACAAAAGCATATAAATTAAAAGTTTTCAGGCAAATTAATTAGCATGATTCCATAAATTATACTAATGTTTGGGCTTTAGCTTTTTAAGGGTTTAATTGTCTTTTACTGCTTTTTTTAGATAAATGGTCAGTAGATAATTATCTTTATTTTTTATAAAAAACTCTTTTGTGCTGGAGAAATTGTTCTACTCTAGGATGAATGGGCAATTCAGAATCACATTAATATACTCAGTCTTGTAAAGTTCCAGACTGGGTTAAGGAGGGTATTGGGGTGAAGATTCAGAAGGTTTTTTTGAGTGAGAGAAACTAGATAAAATTTCAACCTACAGAAGTATGCCACAAAAACATGACTGATTTTCAATCTGATGCCAGAGCAAAGCACATAACTGCAGTTCCCTGAACTGAAAATACAAGCTGCTTCTATTTTACTGGGCATTTATGAGGTAGAAGGAGCCATCAAGGATGCTACAAAATAGAGTCTGGAACGTTTAAGTCATATAAGCCACAGACACAACTGCAAGGAAGTGATTTCTGTGGTGTTTTGGAAGATATATTTTATCTTTCTTAACATACTGAAATTATAGTTTGTCCTTCCCTTCCCCTTTGGATGTGTTGCTACATTTTATATTTCCATGGCTGAGACTTTAAAAAAAAAAAACCAAACAAATCTCTTAAGAAAATAAGATAATTTCATTACTGTTAAATATCTTTCAAGTTTTTCTATGTACTTTATTAAACAGAAACTTTTGCAAAATTTTTACAGAACCCTAGTTCTTACAGGTACATTGTCTTTGTGCAAATTTCATGCAAATTTCTATTCAAAATTTTAATTCTTATATTTCCTGATACCAGCTCACCTTTCAGTAAAGAAAAAAGGAAGTGGGATTAACATTTTTATCTTTGACTACTATCACTAGCAAATAATAGACCCAGTTCAGGCACACAGTTAGAGGCAAATTTTGCCCCAAAGAATTTGCCATCTGTTCAGGCAAGTCTGACAAAACATCAGAGGAATGGGGACTGATCTCCTCATTTTGTTAGAAAAAAAACATAAAAAGGTAAAAGTTGCTCCCAAAGGAAACTAAGGGCAAAGAAAGAAATGCATTTCCTAAACTGTCTTCCAGAACCAAAATATAAAATATTCTCTCTACCTGTCTTAATATGGGAGATGATGATACAGGGACTATTTCTGTTGATCATGATGATGATAATGTTGATGATAACACTTGGTTTTAAAAATACAATTACAAATTTAACCTCTGGGGTTAAAGGTGGAATGGGTGAGAAGGGGATGACACTTTGGAGCAGATTTTATCTAAAGATATAAGTCAGTCTCAGCTAGGGGAGGCTGAGCTGACTAAATTTCAAAATGTGAAAGAATTAACAGCAATGAACATTATATTTTCAAAAATCTAGGACACTGGCTATTGATCAGCAAGCACATACTGCTCCTTACAAAATGGAAGAAAAAGGAATTCACCAAGTCTAGACCAATTAAGCTGACCTCAATAATATGTTAGTAATGAAAAACCCATTTTCAAGTGAAGAATTAGTGAAAGATATGAAGGTAAAAGGATTATGGGGTAAAATGGAACTTGAATTTACCAAGTTTAGACCAAGCCAAAAAAACTCAGTCTGTTTTTATTCTTGTAACAGAAATTATATTCTGCAGACAGGCAGTGCTCTGGCTCTCATCTCTTTGGGCTTGAGGAAAGCATTTCATGTAATGAGCCACATGGAGAATTTTCACCAGGACAGAGTGAGATGGAATTGCTAAAAAGCTGTCAGGTGCAAAAGATCCCCTTAAATGCATTTGGGAATGGATCATATGATAGGAGGACCTTCCTGGCTGGAAGCTCTCTTCAGATGCACTTTTTGAGGATCAGCACTGGGACCAATTTTACTTGATATTTTCATCAGTGACCCTGACACAAAAAAGGTAGGAAATTGATCATTTGGTTTGGCAGTAAGTAAGGAAGTGCTGTCAATAAACTGAGGAGAAAAATGTCAGACAGGAAGAAACAGACCTGCTCAACTACTGGGATAATGGAAATGAAGAAAGTGTAGTCAGGAAAGTGCCAAGAAATGTGCAACTACTGAGAAAAATTATTGCAGATCCTGAGAGGTTATTAATGGGGCATGATAGAAGATGAGAAGAGCAGGAAGCTATAAAAACATTGATATAATATTTTTTCTTTTTTTTTTTTTTTTTTTTTTAACTGTTGAGATAAGGAATTATTCATTCTGCTATGTGTGACTGTGGTGAAGTGCCAATAGGCATACAACACACAGTTCTGGTCAGGTTATTTGTGAAAAAAGAGGCAACATAACTGCAACAGAATCAAGAAGAGGATAACTGGGAAGAGAAGATTTACCACAGGGATTTGGAGAAATATGTGCTCCAGCACTGTTTTACCAAAATGAAGATAAAGAGAAGACAGGATTGCCCTTTGTAAGTGACCCTACAAAAATGATCTTTCCTTAAGGGAGGGTATATAGGAAGAGACACACGAGATAAAGTTGAAGTAAACTCTAGAATCATAGAATGTTAATGGATTGGAATGGACTTTAAGGATCATTTAATCCCAATTTCCCCTCCCAAGGGAAGAGACACCCTCCACTTGAGCGGGTTGCCCAAGGCCTTATCCAACCTTGCTTTGACTGGGGCATCCACAACCTCCCTGGACAACCTGTTCCAGTGTGTCACCACCCTCACAGGAGAGATCTTCTTCCTAATATCTAACCTAAATCTCCCCTCTCCCAATTTGTATTCCTTCCTGCTTGTCTTATGACCTAACTGACTGTAAGAAATTTAGAGTGGAGATTAGGAGAGCACTTCCAAAGATGTGAAGTGAGATGATGAGGTGGTTTCCCAGAAGCAGTGGAAGGATTTACACTGTGTCTGTGAGGGAAGGAGGGGGAATCTCTCTCCCTTTGACAGGGAACAGGGTAAAGCATCCTACCCTGTGCCTGGGATAGGACACCTGGCACACCAGCAGGGAGGGACAGGGAAAGAAGGGAGCTGCTGTCAGTGCAGGACAAGATCCCATTCTGTGTGTACCAGGGGAGATGTCAGCCTCTACTCCTGTACAAAAAGGGGCTGGGGAGGGAAAGTTGAAAAATGCAAGTGTAGCCTTGAGAAACCCTGAGCCACCTCTGCTGGCACTGAACACAGGGAATGCTTACAGCTGCTGGCCTGTGCTCTGACTGTGATTCCAGCATGAACAGAGTCCTGTTCATCCAGCCAGCACTTCCCAGTGCTTACAGCTACCTGAACCAGGGCTTTTTGCACCAAATTCTCAGTTGTTTGGCTGGATTGGCCACATTTCACTCCAAGTGGATCCAGTGAAGAACAGGCCAGGCCAGGATTAAACCTTTGGTGATTGCTTCTGAAAACACAGGCACTGATTCTCCTGAATGAGACTTTAAATGGGAACAGGATGTTTAAGTTGAATTCTCTCATAGGAAATCAGCTTATTACTATGGAGAAAATGTTTTTCTCAGTACTATTTTATTGGTTTTTTTTAAAACCAATCGCAAGAAAACAGCAATGCCCCAAAATAAAGAGCTCTGTGAAAATGGCTGCGCCAAATGCTTCTCTGACACATTTAACACCTCTCTAATAATGTTTCTTATAATTGTTTCAGAATGAAAATGTGCGCCGTAACAACCTGAAAGTGGTTCATGCATATTCATACCTTCCATGTGTTAACTGCTGGGGAATGTTCTCAGATTGCTTCTCTTTATAAATTGTTACTTATTTACCACGCCAGTTGGCGACTCTGGGGTGGCATATGCGAAACAAATTTGCAGTTTCTATTACAGCTTGTTGCAATTTTCCAATGAAACACTTTTTAAATTAAGAGGAAAAACAACAACAACAAAAAAAAAAAGGAATCACCCCCACCCATTAATCTGGAAGGCAATGCTTTGTGGAACAGCATTTGTTCAGATCATCCAGCAAAACATGGACAGGGTTTTACAAGAAGCATTTTCCAAATATGCAGGAAGATGACATGGGGGATTTCTGGGTGCTCCAGAACAGCTCCACATGGGAGTAGATGCCACATGGCTCCAATCTGGCAAAATCCCTGTTGTGGACCAAGAAACTGAGTTAGGGAATTCCACATCTTGACAAAAGTCACCTCCTGGCTCCATAGCAGTACCCTCTTGTTTTACTGTCAAACCTCCCAAAATCTGAGCTGCTGGCTCAGCAACCAAGACCTTGCAGCTCTGGCTTCCAACCCTGCTCACATAAAACACAATATGCAAAAGTGATAATATATATACATATCATTAGAGAAAATAAAGTCTTTCGGGAAAGCTCACAGTAATTTCCTACCTCTAAAAGCAAATCTGGTTGAGAAAACCTTTCTTCTTTTCCTTCCATGAATAAAAATATTTCACTTCCACTTTACCACATTTATTTTGTCCTAAAATAATTAAAAATCATTACAATTTCCCCAAAGTGGACTCTGAATTTGAACACAATCATAAAACAAGCTGCTGCAAATGTTTTTAAGAGCCTGAAAATCTGAAATATGAAATATGAAATCAGAAATACGAATCAGATTCCATGGTTCCCTCCTTGGCCAGGTGGTATTGAACTGATTTTATAGCAGGAAAGGCAAATTCTTTCGAGGATCCAAACCCCTTTGAAAGCAATGGGAAAACTACCACATTTCTAATAAGGCCCTCTATTAGCAGAGCTGGTTTTATATGTATGTGTACACAGACACAGACCAAGAGCAAAATTGTGCACAGAATTTAATGGGATGGACTGTGGAGTAGGTGGTGTTTAAAGTGTCTCCTGTGCAGTCTCTAAATGTGCTGTATCTCTTGCTGTGCAGAATATTCAGCACATAAAAATAAACTTTCTTCCCTTTTTTGTTCAGATGTTTGCAGGTCACCTTTCCACTCGCTGGGAGAACTGAAACTTTCTTTTTTTCTCCAGTCATGTTCCATCTATCACACTGTACATCGAGAGGGGAGGGAGCAGATGTGTCAGACACAGAAAATGAGAGACAGAACAAAGAGAAATAGGCCCCTGAAGGAAAGAATGAGAGAGGTTCTGAAAGCAGAAACAGAAGAAGTGAGAGAGATAAGGGACCCTAAAATAGACATAAATCGACAGAAAATCAAGTCCCTTGAAACAGAAGATAAAAAATCCCCCCAAAGAGAGAAAGGCAGAATGGGACATCTGTCCATCAGAAGGACATACATGTCTACAAGAATTTTAATATCATTCCAGCCACAATATGAAAATTCATCTGTATCATTAATGAACATCTCACTAATTAGCCATTTCAAGTGCATAACACAGATTGCAGGATGAACAGACTCTGCTCCAGCTCATCAGCCCTATGGTTCTATGCCCACCTGGGAAAAGAGAAACAAATAATCAATATGAGATGCATGAAGACCTGCTAAAGAGCTGATTGGAAGAACAGGTTTTGGTTGCTAGATAATATTTGATTTACTGTCTGAAAACCATTTTTGCACAGCCCTTCAGACATTCTGCAGTCCACTGTAATTTCATCTGTGATAGATTGCAAGATTTCCCATAAAATGACAAGGAGCGATTGAATGAATCCAAACTCAGCTGAAAGGGTCATCTAAGGCTGCTGGAAGTGAAAAGAGCAAAGGGACAATGACAGTGCCCTGAAACAGATGCCTTTTTTATTCAGCCAGATATCCAGGATCATCTGTTGTTTAACCACCTGCAGAGCTGAAACTCAAAAGTGGAGTAAACTTTGGGTGGCTGCTGTTCCTTTATTCAGAACCCATTCCAGCTGAAGATTGTCACTAAAATGTGACAGGTCCCTGAGACAGGTAAAAGTGCTCCTCCCTCTCCTTTTACCTTGTTTTTTCATCCAGCCTTAACTTTCTCATAGTTATTTTGGAGTCGATTTTTTTTTTTTGCACTCACCTACACCATTTGCTTAGATAGCTGCTCCCAAAACAGAAGTGGAGGATGGTGAAGGGAAATGACCTGGATATCCTTGATTTTAGGTCATATCTTAAGTCAGCTTGTTAAATGGCAGATGACAGAAGAGACCTGAAGGAGAAAGATGTGTCATTAGGCAGTGCTGAGGAGCAGCTGAGAGTAAAAATAGCAAACAAATATTTAAAAACAGAAGAAAAACTGGACCTTCATCTTTTGACATGTTTGTTTTAACTCAAGCTTCCTTCTTTGGTAGGTACCTTGTTGCATTACAGAATATATTCTTGACAGAGGTTGGGACTTGGAGGCAGAAGCTACAGAGTTGTTGAAATGATTAAAAGAATGGCTCAAGCACTGGTTGGCAGCATTGACAGGCAGCTCTAAGCAAATGTATAAATTACTAAATGTCAGTTATCAGCACATTGTAAACCAGGGAAATAATGAAAGAATTAATCATGAAATTGAAGCCATTCATTTATTTATTTATCAGCACTGGAAAATTCCTGAATGTCCTTGAAAGAATAGAAACTTGGACTTTATATTCTCTCAGATGTTACATGCCAGGCTTTGGTAGAGGAAGGAGGAGGGAGAATAAAGGTCACTTTCAATCTGCTTCTTATTCATAACATTCAGCTTGAAGACCTGGCCGACCTGGCTATGATGGGCTGTTAAATGTATTGGCCTAGGGCAAGAAAATGAAAGTAAGTGTACTCTAAAAGTTTTGGGAACTTGGATCAGGGATTATTCCATCTGTTTAATGGCAGGACAGACACAATGTGGTTGATGAATGGTGGAAGTGCTTTATATCACTGTGGTGTTAATGACATAATGAAGGTCTTTTAAGAGTGCAAATGTGGTGTTCTATAAATCTGCTCCTATACATTTTCCTTCATTTATCAATTATTAAGGGGATTTTCGCCTTCTGTTCTAGAAATTGCTGCAGTTACTGCATTGATTTGGGAGGGCTTTTAGCTGCTTTGATGTCTATTATATTTTACCACATTGGTGAGCAGGGTTTATTTCATCACATATTCTGTTTAAAAGGTTTCAATATTGATAAAATCTGGGGAGAAAGGTACGTAATAAATTTTCTTATTTTAATAGGATTATTTCAGAGAACAAAGTGTAAGAAAAAGACTTGTACTAGACTTACACTTGATAGTCAGTTTAACCCTTTTGAGGGTGTAACTCATTGCAATCTGTTTAGCAGACAAGAGTGAGAGAAGACCCTTACCCCCACATCCTTCAAAAACGATTTGTGCTTGTTCCATCTTTTGGTTGCTAAAAGTAATTTGTTGACAATCTTAATCCTTTGCAATTAATCCTTCCTAAAATAAAAATAAAGTAACAGAGATGGGTTATTTCCTAATCACTGAAGATTTTTTTTCTTTTTCTTCATCTTGCCTTTTAATTTCCAGTTTCATTTATGTAATCCCTCATTTTTTCCTTGCTTCTTTCAGCATTTCCTAGGCAATACTTAATAACAGATGAAATGTGCTATAAAGGAAAGACTATACTTGGAGGTTAAAAGATGACACGAAAAATGCTGGTAATACTTTTTATAGGCAGACCAAAAGAATGTGATGCAGTTGCTGACACGGTTGCCTGGTGCTATTGGGGAGACCCTCAAGTGCCTTTCAGGAGACACCTGAAAGGGCTCAGGGGCCCTGTGGGTCCTGTGTCAGCCCTGGCAGCCCAGTCCTGGTGTTTTGGATGATTTAGGGCATCCCAAATAGAATATTCCTGTGAGAGATGGGAGAGGAAGCTCAATACCTTTCTCACCTTCAGGGACACTCAACACAAATTGTTTCCAGGAAGGTCCTAATCTTCATGGAAGGAAGGAACTCCCTTGTTCAAAATGTCCCTCCATGTTCAAATGTTCCAGAAAGGACCTGTCTTGTCCAAAATGTGCCTCTGTGTTGAAAAAGATCTAATTTTGTCTGTTCAGATGAAAATCCAAAGACACACAACTCTGTCCAGAGCACAGCAGGCAAAAATCCAAGCTTATGTACAGAAAGCACGTTGAGATGAGTAGTTTAGATTTTGCTGAGTGCTCAATAAAAGTCTGCTCCAACTTAATAACACACAATCATTGCTTTAAAACAGTTTTTAAGTCATACCTTTTACAGTCTTTCAGAAGTACCTATTGCTGTGTACATGCAAAACAAATAGTGCAGAAAAAACATGAAAGCAAGTAATCCTCACAAAAAGCATTCTGTTTTAGTCTAGTTTTCTAACAACTACTTAGTGGAGCAAAGGCTGAGTTCAGTTCCCAGTTCTGACATTTTCTACAATGCCCCTTTTTAAGCCAAAATTCAGCAGCTGTATTTATGATTGAAAAATCAGAGTGTGGGTCAGGCACTGTAATCACACAGCTGAGCTAATGGTTTTGCTGCATAAAAAGGGTTGTGGGTAATCTATTAAAGAGTCACTATGGGTTTGGAATAATAAGTCAGATGAGATCATTCAAATCAAATCATAGCAAAAAAATCCCTTATGAACTAATTCAGAACTTTCCAGGCTTCAAGTATTTTCCTATAGTTCATTTCTTTATTGAGCTCTTGAAGCTTTCACATCTCAATCTCTCTCACAAATAGAAACCATCTGATTTTCTCATTTCAGTCTCTTTGAGACCCCTGTCAGGCAATCCCGTGGCACACAGGATTCAGGCCCCAAAATGGAGATACCACCATGATGGAAAAGTTATTTTTATAATATTACCAACAGACTGGCAGGGAGGCAAACTGCAATACAGAGAGAAGTTCCAATGTGATTTTCAGCTGACATTTGCAATCGTGTTCATATGCTTTGGGTGAGTTTTATACAAACTATTCCATTTTTAAATGATTATCTGAAATGAGCCTGGAAATCTCTTGTTCCCTGTTGCTAATTGAGATGGCACAAGACCAATCATCCAGTTCTTGTGTCTAGAGCAATTCTGTACACAGGCCACAGCAGTGTGAGCCTCCATTAAATATGTCCTGATATGCTAATTTACCTCAGTGAGTTTGGAAACCCAAAAATGGCACCACTGAGACTGAAAGCTTTCAAAGGGCTTAAGTGAACCAGCAAATCTTTTGCCCAGAGACACTTCGTTCTTGCCCTGTATATCACAGGCAAACACATCCTGCAGCACAAGAGGAGAAAGTCAATAAATCACTGGGAAAATCTCTGAGTGGGGTGTGTAACACAGCTCCCTCTTTAGCAAACACCAATGGGTCCAACATTCATTTTGTCCAACCCCCCAATTTATTAATTGCTTTCTTAGTGAAGACACTGCTGGCAATCTCAGTACAAATGCTGAAGGGTGAAAAAAGGTGACACATGAGAAGGGCCTAAGGAATCACTTTGCACAGTGAATGATTTATGAATGGTGTGTCCTCATGACTCTCAGGTGGGGTGAGAATCCTGGATCACAGTTCCTGTGCTCCAACACAGATAAATAAGATACTTTGGTAAGCCTCTATCTACAGAAGGATGAGAGGATTTACTGCTCTGGGACAAGAAATTGAACTTGATTTTTTTCCAAGGTTTTCCTGATAAACATTCAGCCTTTATTATAAAGCCATAATTTTCCTTCAAACCCTTTTTCTAGGCTTTCTGGATTGAAAAGTCCAAAAGCTACTGGATGATTCGACTCCTTAGAATATAGATTGTAATTATAAAAGATTCAGGTGTAAGAGAGTGAACGTGGAAATTTTGACTCATAGTATCAAGAAGATACTATGGGTAGGATAGAACATAAAGAGATGGCTGAGAGAACCAAATGTCAATGTATAGAGAAAAGTTTTTACAGAAACTTCCTGTAGTTACTATACTATAAGATGACTGTGCAGCAAACATTAGAAAAAAAGTACTCCAGGCAAATAAAAATAAACAAAAATTAAGAACATGTGGTATCTTCTCAGTGAACCCAGATACCTACTGGGAGAAGCCAAGTGGAGTCATTAGAATTATTTGTTCATCATTATTACTTATAAGGAGGTTCATCATTGTGTCTGTATATTTAGGCCCTGTGGTTTTAGTGCTTGAAAACAGCTGCAAAATTCAGCTGAGTTTTGCAGCAGACCCTGAAAATATCAGCCCCTGGCAGTAGAACTAGCTGTTTCTAAGAGAAGTTCAAAGAAGCAGTCATTAAGGAAAATGTCAGTTCTAAATTTATTTTCCCTGCTTCTCTCCTCTTTGTCATCTGCTATGAATTGGTCCCCAATGGCTTTGCCATTTTAATTTCATCTGGACACAGATGTGATCATCTGTGAACAAGTCTTTCAGAGCACTGCCTTGGCAAGGACTTCTGCCCATTCAGGACAGGGGAAGAAAAATTGTAATTCCAGGATTTACATGGTTTTCTATCAAGATGAGGTTTTCTTTATAAAAAGATTTGCAGCACATTCAGTCAAGTATGATGACTTATAAACATCTGAGTAGGTTGCTGGTGTGGGAGAAACACAAATCCACAAATATCAGGGGAAAGAAGTCATGACCTGAGTTTAGATTGGTCTCAAGATATCTCAGTTCATGCTCTTTAATTGCACGGTAATTTTAGGTAGCTTTTAGGTAATGATACCCAAACTACAGCTGGCTAATTCCTTCCACTCAGTACAACCTAAAGTTCTCCTTTCATTATTAAACACTCTCAGAAATGCAGTTCTTAGCCCCTCTTTGTCTCTAATGAGGCCAGTACATCACTTTCTGTCTGAAGGGGTTTTTGCACATCTGCTGGACAACATAAACTTCTAAAACTTTCTTCATTCAGCATGATTTCCTCAGACTGGGTCTGTTTGCTAAGGACTTTATGTAGCTCAGGGCACCAGGAGAAACAGAGAATGGCTGTCAGTGCAATGGCAGCAGTCAAACATTTTCTCTTCTTATCCTGCAGCTGTCTGCAAGTGGGAGCTCCAGAACTTTTAGCTTTAACAGTGTAAGGCAGAGATCACACTGCCTAATTGAATTTATTCCTCTATTTATTCAGGCCTCTGAACAAATACAGACATCTGTTTACATGTCTTTATATTAATAAGTATTGATCAACACATTTGAATGTTGTATCTAAATTTGTGTTTATCCAAGCACTGCAGAAAATTAGCTCATCAGGGCTCATCTGGCCTGTACTGAGAAATATTTTTTTCAATTCCCAAGGAGCCTTGAACAACAACCCAGATCAGCAAAACCTCAAGAGCCCCTTTGTTTTGGGATGTTCCCACCTGAAGGTTCATCCAAATGTTCTGAGTGTTTAAAATTTACTACATTAAAACTGCAGATTAGATCTAAGCATGCCTAAATTTAGATCTCTTCCATTCCTGCTTATAATTTGCATTTTAGAAAAAGGCAACAAATCATAACAAATAACTGCATGTCTAATTTTAGGTGACACTAATCTCAATTTTAGTAATATACCTTCTGATTTTGCTGTGATTTACATAGTGTCAATCATCAGGCTGGCTATTGATCCATCACATCAATAAAGCAGATGCTGCAGATTCATTTCTTACTCACAGGGTGAAGTTCCTGAGGGACTCACATCATATGTGTTTTACCAATTGAACAGACAAAATAAGTCACTGAGCAGAACAGGACTTAGTTAAAATTCAGAAGTTTCAGGCTACTATAAGGACTGCTGCTCCCCACCAAGCTGAGCTTCCTCACACAAGTAGAAGAGTTTAATACAGGGTTCAGGGCTTGTATCTTAATATCTTGCTGTCCTCCCAGTAAGGCTGAATATCGAAGTTCATGTTACAGAACAGCAACAGTTTTATGGGAACAGTCTGTTAAGATGCAAAAATGATTTGCAAATGTTGTCCTCTGCTCCTCATGCATTTCCAAAGCAACAAGCTGAAAAGGGCTGATAATCATGAAACCACATTAAATGTTCTATGAGATAAGTCAAATACCTTTCAGAAATTCTAATAAATTCTTTTCATAATTTATTAGCATATTCTACCCTGTGGATCTCATTTTTACCTATTAGAGAACTTGTCTAAGATCAGACAAAAGAACTTTTCTGTTCTACTGGCATGCTGAGTGGAATTCATTATTAAACACTGTGCTAGGTTAATCTGATTCAGGAAAAAAAAGAAGGATGTAAGAGATACTTTTATAAAGATAACTGAAATTAGATAACTGGAAGAAGAAGCCTACCAGATGAAAACAGAAGCTTATGAATTTTTATTTTCTTTTTCCCCAAAACTTTTCCTTTGAGGGCAGCATAGAATTGGTTGATTAAACTGTCCAGTTGTCAGACTTGAACTATGTAGCACGCAATGCCAAACAGAGTTCTTCATTTTCCTTAAGAAAATCAAAAAGTTGAATGGAGCTCATTTCAAAAATGACCTTTGCATCACAACTCTAGCCCTTAAGGTTAAGAACATCATTCTAGATCCTGAAATTGTTCAGGCACACAATAACATCCCCAGAAATCCTTCCTAGAACCACCTGCACCTCCTACCAGAGTTGAGTAAATCCAAATCAGACTTCTGTATGAATCCAACTGTATCTATGAATCCATTGAAATAACTGACCCAACCACAGCGAAGGTCAAAGTTTTAGACATGTGGTCAGAGAGAGATTACATGTGATGTTTCTTTAGGTAGGGAAACCATCAGTTCAAAGGCCACAGCTCTGTCCATTGGGTTGGGATCATGGACTGGGTGTTTGCCTGGTGCCCAGGGTCAGTCAGTGCATCCCAGGGTCTGTCAGTCCATCCCATGGTCTGTCAGCCAGTCCATCCCAGGGTCTGTCAGTCAGTCCATCCCAGGGTCAGTCAGTCCATCCCAGGGTCTGTCAGTCCATCCCAAGGTCAGTCAGTCCATCCCAGGATCAGTCAGTCCATCCCAAGGTCAGTCAGTCCATCCCAGGATCAGTCAGTCCATCCCAGGGTCAGTCAGTCCCAGGGTCTGTCAGTCAGTCCATCCCAGGGTCTGTCAGTCAGTCCATCCCAAGGTCAGTCAGTGCATCCCAGGGTCTGTAAGTCCATCCCAAGCTCTGTCAGTCAGTCCATCCAAGGGTCGGTCAGTCAGTGCATCCCAGGTTCAGTCAGTCCATCCCAGGTTCAGTCAGTCCATCCCAGGGTCAGTCAGTCCATCCCAAGGTCAGTCAGTGCATCCCAGATTCAGTCAGTCCATCCCAG